>OY970834.1:27785894-29021728 GCA_963853835.1 Calendula officinalis
AACCACAAGTGGCCCATATGGCACGAGCCGCCTTGGCATGTCTCAAGAATGACTCGACCCATAATCTCACAATCAGCAAGGTATGATTTCTTCATGGTTAGTGTGGCAGAATGGGTGCAATTTGAAAATTTTGTGACATCTTATGCTATCTTGGATGCAATTTGAAAATTATTAGACCACCCCACTATAATTTAGAGGTGATAAAATGTACAGGTTAGGTAATTAGTTAAAATGAGTTTGATGGAAAACACTTTTTGTCCAAATTTTTAGATAATTTATATAGACAATTAACGAGTGTGTAAAAACAATTATATAAGTTACATTATTTTAATAGTATATAATTTTTATATACTTTTGGTGTATTCGATTCAATATTTTAGTTTATTATTTTTAGCTAAATTCTTTTTACCCATTTGACTATGTACGTTAAAACATACCCAAATCAACACATATGTATGTATACATCGCGGCCTCTGAGCTTTGGGTTACATATATTAGACCATACTCTAAAGATCGAAACTTTTGGCAGGTGTTGGCAATTGTACGAGGCGATCAATAAGATGAACCCTAATACCATAATCAAGGTTTTCTCGGTGTTGTAATTATCAAATCTAGAGCAATCATGCTATAATAACATTACATATAGTTCATATATGTATAATGTATCGATCATATGCAAGAAAGGTTGTATGTGTCTCAAAATTTGGTGTGATTTGAGCTCTTGAAAAGGGGAATACATAATTACATATATGGTTAAGTTGATTTCTCCTCATGTGTAGAGTGATATTAATGATATTCTGTTATATAACCAAAAGTTAGTAGCAAATATATTTATATGATTATATCATGCTCTCGATTTCATTTTTAATTCAGAGGTCCAAGGTGGTCGTTTTCGAACTTTCTTCTTACCCGATAAATATTTATCTAGGGAAGATATCAAATTAGTAACCTTTAAAAAATCATTTCATTATTATAATATTGTATGATATGTGTTGTGATATATAGATTTTGCATTCGAACAAACAAGATGCTACAATATAGTTTAACATGTAATCAACTCTCTAACCTTTTAACATGTTAAATAATCATCCTTACATTTTGGCCTTATCACATACAAGATCCGTTCATCGTGTAAAATGCTTGAATTAGTACTGATGCATCAACTTTATATCTCTACTATATATAATACACTAAAATATCTTTTCTTAAACTAAAAATGACTATATATACAATTTCTCTCCACCCAATGTCCCAATGTATATAAAGCATCGTCTTTCTCTTTTTTACACCACATCACCACCACCAAATATGTCGTCTAGCTATAAAAAACGACCAAATACTTCTAAATGCTGTTGGTTTGCACAAGTACAATTGTAGTATTCGTAATGATGATAGACAATGTCCATGTATTGGAGATAAATCACCTCCTTTAACTAGTTTATTTAATTAGTAAAAGCTACTTAGTACAATCAATGAACATCAAATTTCCATTTAAAATAATAAAAAATTATAATTTTTTGAAGAGATAAAAAATTATACTAATCCATTAGCATTATTGAATACAGAGTTTTTTACTAAAAATGGGGTTTTAAAAATAAATATTTACCAAATAGGTGTGATTTGAGAAATATTTACCTAATAGGTGTTTTTTTAGTTATTTTCCCTTTTTTCCATCTTTTGAATATTTCCCCAACTTTTTATCTAGCTTAATTGCACGTATGTATTTATTTTTGAAATCCAGCGATTGTATTTCTCACGAATTGATTTAATTTTTTAATCAGAAATGTAGATTTGTTGTGTCCAGTTAAGCAGCATAAATTTGATTTTATAGCATCCAGTTAAGCAGCTTAAATTTGATTTTATAGCAGAATGGTTATTCATGTGACATACACTTCCATGGAATTCCACATACTTTGAATTATTTAAGTGATTTCTATAATATTCATAGTATAAGTGTTTATATTTGTTTTTTGTAATATAAATATACAACGCAACATGTGCAGTGTAACATTGATAAATGTTTGATCATTTATTTTAAGATGCGCAGTTGATAGTTGAACGTTATTTTATAGATCCAATTGAGAACATAAGTATTATGAGAGTTATCTTGTAGTGTATTAAGTATCAGCTTTCTATAACATGATATACATTCGGTAGCTTAAATTTTCATTTTAACACGGCGGAAATAAAGTGTTCTTTAGGATCAAAAAAAGCATACAACTTAAGAAGCCGATGAATGCGTATTGTGACATGCAAGACCTCTAAATTGACGATCTGTAGTAAAACCCAATTCAAAGTATTGGTTCCTTTTGGTCTTACATAATTATGAAAACTTGAGTTTTTGATACAATAATATTTACATTGCACACCATGTGTATATTTTTATGTTTGACTTACGCACGTGGTCAAGAACAACTTCAGTCAAAATTGTTTCTAGACAGTTTGTATAATCTTTTATCAAAAACACTAAATATTTTTCAAATTACAACTATTTGGTAAATATTTGTTTTCAAAACACCATTTTAATATAAAAAAACTCATTGAATACATATTAAGAAATAATCACATCATTAAATACAATCTAACGTATACCTAGAAACATAGAAAAACTCTTATCTATTAAATATAATAAAAGAAACATTAGGGTGCCACTTGACATTTTTTAAGCAAGCCACCTTGACACGTGGCAATCTCTTATTGGCTAGATGTCTTATTTTCCCGCTCATTAGTCTAGAAGCATACGAGCCTTCAATTTCGTAATTTATTAATTAACGAGCTCTAATTTAGGAAGCATTTAATAGGCTTTTAAAATTATATTCGTGAAGTGTATCACCAAATCAACCCGAATTGAAAGGAAATTCTATTTTCCTCCATTATCATATCCAAATTCCTAAATTGTAGAAGCAATTAAGGCGTTTAAAAGTTAAAATTGTTTTTGTAATTTATTTGGATTATCTTTGTCTTTTTTAGCGCTTCAAAGCATGTTGATTTTTATATTGAATCAAAGACTTCGAAACAGAGGCAAATTGAACGTTTTGGTTTATGTGTTATGTTTGAAGTAAACAGTAATTGTAATGTTTTTGCCTTCAATAGGTGCGTTTCAAATCGACTCTCATATGTGGTTGTTTGATGCCATTAAAGTTAATTGAAAAGCCGATTTTATTAGTAAGATATTAAGATTATTTTGCAATATTCAAAATTTGTGGTGTATTATTGAAGCTTTATTTGGTTAGATGTTGATTGATGCTTAATTGTTTACTTAAAATCTTATTTCAAAAAAGGAGGATGGTCAAAAGACGAAGTCATGCTCCTATATGAGGTAGAGTTATATTCTGTCTTCGTTAAAATTATTGTATTTTGAACATTGTTAATTAGGTATAATGATTTGCAGGCCTTTATGATATTTGGTAACAATGGAATGAAATAGCAAAAGTGGTTTCACGCAAGTAAATGATAATTATATCTGATGAAGTGATGATTAGTGTCCATTTGACAATACCCAAATTCAATGATTTATTTGTCAAGATTTGTTTGTCCTATATTCTTTGATGTGTGAACTTGTCATATCTGTTGTGTATTATTAAAAAACGTTTTCTTTATTATTTGAGTACTGCTATAAAATTGAAGTTTTATAATTGCTTTTGGAATTGAAATTGTCACAAGAGAAAATCTGATATGTGAAGATGTATTTCTAAGGTGAAATGAAGATGACTTTGTTGACATATGCCAAACGTCGCTTTGATGATTGTTCCATATCTGTACACTCAAATTTCAGTATGATTCAAAAGGTACTTGTCTTCCACAAATTCAACTGATTTTTACTTGTGTACCTATATTCTGTCTATTGAACTTTGATCATATTCAACGGAGATTTATACATTAATTTTATATATTACGTAGGATAGATAAAGACGTGGCCGAATTGGATGTTTTACGAATTGTAGAACCATTTAGCACTTTATCATTGAATACATGCAATGTTTTAAAACCGGAATTTTGAACCGGACCGACCGATGCCTTAAAAACGGTCGAACCGGTTGAACCATCCCAGTCACGAAAACCTTGAATACATGAATTTAAAATTATCAAAGGTTGTTATGTATTTGAGAGATCCAGTGTTTTCACACGGACAATTATATTTATCGTCATATAGAGTAAAGAGCAGACAAGGTAGATAAGGATGGTGGTTAAGCAATATAACATCAAATGCTATATTCAAGGAATTGTTACAAAATTTATCTGAAGTTTCTTAAATAGGTTGTTTCCTTATCATTATTTTGTTAAAGGAATTGTTTCGTGACACGTTTAACATTTACTTATTAATGTTTTGATTGATTAGCTCCTTTTTTTTAATTTCTTATTCTATGTTTTATCATTTTTAACCAAGTATTCTTAAATTTTAAGAAGTTAATATAATTTGTAAGGATCAATTAATATACCTTTGGTTTAAAAGCATTTCACATTTTCTTATTATACTTGTAATATAAATCCAATTAATGATAAATTATTACTCCCTCCGTCCCTGAATAAAGTTCCCATTTCCCATCTAAGTTTTGTCCCTAAATAAAGTTCTCATTTCTCAAATTTCAGGGGCCCACTTAATATAATAATATTATTATCAATATTTTCACCACTCACTATCTCCTAAAACACTTTCTATCTCCAATCAAACCTTATATTTTAATAAAAAGTAATACCAAATATCCGACCACTAACTATCTCATAAAAAATTGTGTCCAAGAGAAATGAGAACTTTATTTAGGGACGGAGGGAGTATGTGACAATAACAATTATCTACGAGTAAAATTAATGACAGTCTCGTGATTTTTCACGGGATATAACCTAGTAGAAGTATATATTTTAGGAACAATAATTGAAATATAGATCTCTTTTTGATAATATCGATATGGGACCATTTATAAGAGGTGGCATTCAAGTATTCTTTTGTTCTTTCCTTATAATTTGGTTTTGTTCCTTCCATTTTTGTGTGGCTATCGACTTCTCATCAAGACGATACCAACATGGCAACATTCATTCATATTTTCGGACACGTATTTTGATTTTTATAAAATATAGTTATTTCTATTACGATTTTTTTTTATAAAGTATTGACTTCTATATTGGCTTGTTTGAAGTTCTAATAAGTAACTATTATAATTAGTGGACTAGTAACCAGTCTAAATTTTACTTAATTTTAAGTACTCAAGCTTCTTTGTTAAAAGAATATATTCTATTAATTTTAACCGTTGAATATTGGCCGTGTTTCTATCAACTCTTCCGTACTATTATGCAAGTACATGACGGGGACATGTGGCCTTATTAGTATCTCAAATGGTTAATCTTACATTATTATTTTTGACCCATTAACTTTCAATTAACCAAAAATTTATTTATAAAAAACATATTTAGTGATTAACCTTTCTAAATTTTTTTTATTAATATTACTAACCGACCTCTATAAATCCCAAATATTTTATAAATATACTCATATATATAATTTGATAATTTTTATAGCATTTAATAAAACTTAACATTTTTAATATATTTCACACAAAAATATTATGATACTTGACATTAATATTAAAACAGATAGAAATATTATATCCAAATAATAACGGATTCACATATAAATGTATATAGGTTTAACATGTAAAATTATTAAATATAGGATTAAAGTAAACAAACGTTCAAAGAATATTAACTTTTTATGAAATAATAAATGATTATATTGATTAAATAAGTAATAAGATTTATTAAAAATTAATATTATTTCTCGATAAATAAATGTTAATTTAATCTTATAATTCATGCTATACATGAAGATGATGATAGGCGTGATGTTCATTTTCTTATTCTTTATTTTCTCTATTTATTATTTTGCTAAATGTCACAATTATATAAGTATATATTATTTATATATTTAAATTGTAAGCATAAATAACAATTTTTTAATATATAAGAAAAAAAACCAATTCCACTTGAGCAATTACGGGAACATATTATTAAATAAGGGAATTAATTTGTATACCACATCTTTTTATACTTATACAATACAGTATAAGTATTACTATAAACTGTATAATTATATAATGCATCTCTTGTGGACATAAATTAAAATATGTGGTGTAAACATCACTCCCTATTAAATAACACTACTGAGTACCTTTTGTTAATTTTAAGAGTTTGTGGAAGGTCTGGAAAATGGGAATTAATTTATGCACCACAATTTTTACTTCTTATATCACACTGTACAAGTTTTACAACTAACTATACAAGTATATAAAACAAGAGTTGTGGACTGTGGTAGATGAAGTAAAAGTTGTGATATGAACATCACCCCTCTGGAAAATCAATTTAATGTCAGACCTATTTCATTTATGGAGTATTATTTATTATGAAGTATATGACTTTTGTATTTTCTCTATCTTATATTTTTTTATTGAATTAATCATGTGTCACACTCTTGACCACACCGTAGTGGGGCTCCGAGTCTACATAGCACACTCGGTGAAAAATGAGCGTAGTGTCGTATTAATATTTTGAACAGACTAAGAGGCTCTTTAGTAAGTATCTAAATGATTCATTTAAAATGTCAGTTTCTTAATCGGATAGATACATAACGTTTGGTAAGGGATCTCAATCAACTTCTGAATCAAAAATTGAATATATCATTCTTCTTAATCGGACAAATGTGAGGGAATGTTTAAAACATTCAGATGTTAATTATTCAAATGCTACCAAACAACACCTAATATTTAAGACCGGGTAAGAGTTTTATTTAAGCATAGTATAAACTTAAACAACAAAATACACACTGCAATTCTCTTATATATACAACCAAGGTTCTAGAAAGCGTAAGGCGCGGCGTGGCGGCACCATCAAGCCTCAGCCAAGGCGAGCCATGACGGGTCATGGCGTTTTTCAAGGCGTGATTTAAGGCGGCAAATTTTTTATATAATTTATATATATACGTATATTAAATTAAAAAAATTTATATAGATGTATTGATTTATATAACAATTCATATATAAAGCTCATAAAAAAATATTACATCTAAATTTATAAATTTTTTTTTATAATATATAACTCTTCTTCGTCTTCTCACATTCGTCCCTACCTTAAGAGCTACGTCTTCCTAATACTTGATTGATAGCCCGATATTAAAAATGCACAATATTTGATAAGTTTGATTAATGCTCGAATGTTCAAAAACGGTATACAAAACAATAATATACTGAATCAAAATGAATGCTATATATGTTTTATACGAATGATTATAATACAAAAAACTTTACCCCGAGAAATTAAAAAAATGGTAATTCCTAAATTTGGACCAATTGAAGCAAAATTTCCCCAAGTATACACTTGTATTTCAATTATTCTCAAAATAGACCGTGCGACCGTGGTACCCCACTAGAACGCCTCCATGTGTCCGAGTTAGTGCTGCTTAACCTTGTTACTACTGCTCGTTAGTACTGCTCAACTTTGTTACTATTGCTCTAAATCTTGTTAATACTGTTTGTTAATACTGCTCAACCTCGTTACTACTACTCGTTAGTACTGCTCAACACTTAGTGCTGCTCCGTTAGTGCTGCTCCCAGTTAGTGCTGCTCAAGTCTCCCAGTCGCACGGGGTATTTTGGGAAGATTGATATCTATCAGTCTTAAATGGAAATCTCTCACTTTTTTTGGTCTATTTTAGTAATTAATTCTTAAAAAAATGATATGTGGCACCATACATGTAATCTCAACACGGGCTTGTTTCCTTTTGGTACGAATCTTGAATTGTAACAAAATGTTGTAACCACCTTTGTCTAAGAATCGAAAATTTGCACTCATACCATAAATCAAATCAATTAACGATATTTGGGTAAAGTAAGGGAACAAGAGGAATGTTAGGGTTGAAAAAAGGAGACGATATTCGGCAATTGGGATCGATTGAGGCGTGCTCTGGAGTTGGAGAAGCCTCATACGTGCGTGATTTTGAAGGAGTAAGAAGCGTGACGTGTTTTTGCTTTTAACAAAAGGATGCAATTTTGATGGTTCTATACCTTAATTTGTGTAAACATCAGCTCACACTTGGTAACTCCTTGTAAATTATATGTGTATGTATACTACTAGTAGTATACCCGCAGAATACATCCGTAGATACTATGTAACTATATTATTATGTGGTGGTGATATTGATGGTGGTGACAATAGTGATGGTGATTAATGGTTGTGGGTGGTGATGATGGGTGGCGTTGGTAGTAATTATATGTGGTGGTGGGTGATGGTGGTCATGGGTGATATTGGTACGTAGGTTACTAGAATAAGAGCACCAGATGGGCAGATATGGTGGCTAAAGTCGAAATGTCAAATCAGCGTCAAGTCAACGCCAAACCACCATTTCACATTTCACATTCTAAACCCCAAAACCACCTCTATCATAACTCAACCTAAAATACTTTTTTGGGACCCACTAAAATACCCCTTACCCAATAAAAACACCCCAAACCTCTCTCTCTCTCTCTCTCTCTCTCTCTCTCTCTCTCTCTCTCTCTCTCTCTCTCTCTCTCTCTCTCTCTCTCTCTCTCTCTCTCTCTCTCTCTCTCTCTCTGTGTGTGTGAGAGAGTCTCGCCAAGCATCCGGCTTGGACCCTCACTCACCAAATGAGCGGTGTGGTGGCGAGGGTGGCTCAAGCCGGCGTGAATGCCATATAGGCAAAATGGAGATGACGAGGGCGGATGTATGCCACCGTACCCACCCCTCTAATAACGAGTTTAAGAATTACTAAATATAATATTATACATATAATAATTATAGTCAAGTAATCAACATCTATCTTATTGAATATATCAAATAATTACATCACTAGACTAGCTTCAATATTAAATATTAAAATATTCAACCTAACTGTAATTCTAAAAATCAAATATAAACCTAACTTATATATGTTTATACTACGATATTACATATCACTATGTTTTTAAATGTTAAAAATAAAAATTCGTTTTAAACTGATTTACGCGAGTATAATGCAGGTACATTTAAATATGTAAAATTGAAGACAATTATCACACACTAAATTCATGTCTAATCTCTACTCCTTATAAAGCATTTGGGACCTTTCCATAAATATCATTTGAAAATTCAGCCAAATTATTGCTAATTTTAGAATTTAACACTTTTTGCAAAAACAAAACAATATCACCGCAGAGATTCGAACTCGCAACACTCGTGTTAAATAACAACACCCAAACCAGCTCGATTGGCCTCTATTTGTGATATTGAGTCTAACCAAATCTGTATTAACTAGCTAAAGATATGTGTGTTGCAGGTTGATTGGGCTACGGCCTATCATTTAATTCTAAAATTGAGTGGCCCATCTGGCATTGGGCAAAACAAATCTGTGTTTTGAATTGGTAGTCGGCCTTCGAGTCTTCGACCATTCATCTATTCCCCGTCGTTGCTTCATCGCCTCTTCGATTCCATTCATTCCCTTCATCAGCCTCCTCGATTCTGGCATTTAGGCTCCTCGATTGCTTCAACCATGCGTATTCTTCTGCAAACGTCTCCTCGGTTCCTTAAAATTTGTACAAATCTTCACCCTATAAATACATCACAACAACGGGGGAAAATCTACAATTCCATATGATAACTAATTCCAAACACAGATCTCCGTATTTGAAAACTCCAGAAACGAAATTGAGGTAAGTATGTTTAATTGAATTGTTTTAATTCAAAGCTACTGTTTTATATAATGTTTGACGAAGTTGGTTGATATCTGTTAAATTGTTAAGGTCATTTTGATTTTGGAAATTGCTTAGATTCCGTGATCTTAGATGCTGAATTCGATCATTATGAAAACTTGAATAACTTAATATTACATCGACTATGCTGCTATTTCTGAACAGCCAAGAGTTCGTGCTTCTGTCATTGTGTGAATGTTGATGGATTACAATTAGATTGAAATCCTGTAAAGGAAAACTTTTTTAAGGTAACAATAACGATTGTATGTATTTAATTACTCAGGACTTGTAACACCGCATTTTTTTAGAAGGTAGTTAAATATTAGTCTAAGTACGGAAGCATCAAGTTAGTTAAGATTACAAAACGTGGTCCCACAAAATATTACAACCAAAGTTAGTTAAAAAGACGGTATTACTAAACACGGTATTACTAAACACGGCTCATTTTACAAAACATAATTTAAGCATGGTCGAACATCCCGTCCAAGCCTAACCCGTCAAGCCATCCAACCTGAAATGTGTCAATAAGGGAGGGATTAGCACAAAAGCTAAGTGAATGAATTCCTAACACTACTAACTACACTAAAACACTTAAACACGGAAGTTAAAGAACATCTCCGGTTAGGTAATCACTTATTTGAGAGGATCGGCGGCTTTGCGGGCCTTAAACCATGGTCGGCCAAAACCACGGTAACCGATAGCGTTTTGTATCCAACACCCGGGCAACTCCCTCCCCTTAACCATGTAACGCATACAGGTAAGGTCGGATACCCTATTAGTCGATACACTGTGCCCAGCCGTTATCCATCCGACGCTGACCTCATCCCGATTGTGCACACAATCATGTATGGTATTCCCTAACACTAGGCATACATAACAAATAGACTAGCTACGAGAAAACACCGCGAAATCGTCACAGAAGAGTTCCCAGACGCGAACTACAGTTCGCGTTCGCGAACTCATGTTCGCGTCGTGAACTGAAACGCGAACAAGTTCGCGTCTAAACCCCAAAATCCCTGGTCGGGTCTCGCGTTCGCGAAGTGGAGTTCGCGACGCGAACTCCCCTCATCTGGTAAATTCCTGCAGTTTTTTAATTAAGCCAACACCAAACCAAACCAATAATCGAGACCCGAGTTGTAGGTTGAATCCACTCACCTTTCAACTTCCGATTCCTTAACTCAGTGAGCTAGTATCACTGAGTATCCTTCCCGGTTCCTGTCAACAATATACCGAGTTAGTGATAATCTACCGAATTGTCAAAATCATCAATTTCAATAACTAACCACACAAGACTCACAAAATGCATATTTTATGACATTTCCAACTAGCACAATTCCTTCATCAATACAATTGACCATTTTGACCATTTAGCAAGTATTTACAACTAGTTGACCCAAACGGGCCAAAAACCCGAACATGATCCTAACACTTCCACATTTCCATCAACTAGCAATTAACCTTTCAACTAGCAATTCACAATCATTTACAATTCCACCAAGTTGACAACTATCACAATTCCAAGTAACATACTTGTATAATCACTAGATCACCATTTTGACAAAATCATCCAAACACTAGTTAAATTACTTCACCATTTAATTAATACTAGGTTTTTAACATCCATAACTTACCAAACATGATTTCACAACCTAATAAACAATTCTATCCATCCAAAACTCAAGAAATCCAAGATTCAACAAAACCCACCTTCAACATCCACCATTAATGGAGGTTGAAGGTGTTTTTCACCAAATCTTGTCTTCCTACCACAATCAACCATACATTTCATGTAAAAGCTTGCATAAACATAAACTACAACATCCTTAACAAGATTCATCCATAAAAACCAACAATCACAAACCCTAGTTCATAACCAAGCTCAAGAACACCATAAACAAGTCAAAGAGAAGGTGTAGCTTACTTCTAGACTTCTCCTACACAAACTTTAGTGTAGAATTCGGATCCTAGCACAAGCAATCACCAAGCACAAGTGAAGAAAGCTCAAGAACAAGTATGGAGAAGATGGGGTTTTGTGTAGCAATGAAATAGTGATAGGGAGGATAATGTTTGAAAATAACAAGTAAAAGAAAAGAGGGAGAGTCCCTCTTTCTCTCTAGAGGCCGGCCAAACAAAAGGGTGGGCCCCCTTTTGTGGCCTTTTATCAATTAACAATATATGTTTGAAAGTCCCTTTCGTAAATAATTTATTTAAAATAGCAAACGGACTCCAATTTTAAAAACGAAAGCATTTCTGGAAACGATATTCAACAAGGAATCCAAATATATAAAAATCACGTTTTCATTCCAAATAAATCACAAGTCAGGTATTTTAACCCCTTGGTTAAAATACCGCAAAGGACAGCAGGCTAATTAAATTAACTAAGCATTTAATCAGATAATCATTTAATAAGATACCTTAAGGTCACTAAACTACTAGGCCGGGTTTTGGGATGTTACAACTCTCCCCCACTTAAGAAGATTCCGTCCCCGGAATCCCATCTCGATCAAATAAGGTAGGATAACGTTCCCGCATATCGGCATCGGTCTCCCATGTCATATCCGCGCCCAAACTGTGCTTCCACTTTACCAAAACCATAGGAATCTGTTTCTTTCTCAATTTCGTTACTTTTCGGTCTAATAACTCCACCGGTTCTTCGACCAATCTCTTCTTCGTATCAACCCGCAACTCTTGCACCGGGAGAATTTGGCTCGGATCTTCGATGTTACACTTTCTCAAGTAACAAATGTTGAAAGTGTTATGAATTGCCGCCAACTCCTGGGGCAACTCGAGTGTTACCGATTGAGAATTCACCACTTTGCTAATTCGAAACGGCCCAATAAACCTCGGGGCCAACTTCCCTCGTTTACCAAAACGAATGACACCCTTCCAAGGTGAAACCTTCAAATAAACCATCTCATTTTCCGAGAACGTAGCGGGTCTACGTCTCGGATCGGCATACATCTTTTGTCGGTCACGGGCGGCTTTCAACTTTTCTCGAGCAATAGCAAATTTATCCGCGGTCATTTGTACAATATCGGGCCCCGCATATTGTTTCTCACCCGCTTCCAACCAACACGTCGGGGTTCGGCACCGACGCCCGTACAACATCTCGTACGGTGGCATCTTAATACTTGAGTGATACGAGTTATTATAAGCAAACTCGATCAACGGTAGGTGGGAATCCCACGACCCACCATACTCCAACACACAAGCCCGCAACATATCTTCAAGTGTTTGTATTGTTCTCTCTGATTGCCCATCGGTTTGGGGATGATACGCGGTACTTAAATTCACCCGCGTCCCCAGTTCTCGTTGCAAGCTATTCCAAAAATTCGAAGCAAAACGGGGATCCCTATCGGACACGATAGAAATCGGAATACCATGTCGGGACACCACTTCATCAATGTATAATTTTGCCAATCTACTAAGTGAGGCGGTCTCACTAGTAGCCAAGAAGTGTGCACTCTTCGTCAAACGATCAACTATAACCCAAATCATGTCGTGACCCCTTTGTGTACGCGGCAACTTGGTCACGAAATCCATGGTGATTCGATCCCACTTCCACTCGGGAATCGGCGATTGAGTTAAAGTTCCATAGGGCTTTTGGTGTTCGGCCTTCACTTGAGCGCAAATATGACATTGGCCCACAAAACGGGCAATATCGGTCTTCATCGTCGGCCACCAATAAAGAACCTTTAAATCATTATACATCTTCGTGCTACCCGGGTGAACCGATAACCGAGAATTGTGAGCCTCGGCTAAAATCAATTCCCGCAAACCTCCGAGTAACGGTACCCAAACCCGAGATTGATACGTCTTCAAACCCCGAGAATCTTCTTCTAAATCATCTTTCCTCTTTAATAAAATCTCCGCCTTCAAATGTTCGACATTTAACGCTTCCATTTGTGAAATCTTTAACCGGGACACCAAATCCGATACAATTTCCATCCGCATAAATTGTACCCGCCCCGAATCTCCCTTTCTACTTAAGGCATCGGCCACCACATTTGCCTTCCCGGGATGATATCGATTTCACAATCGTAATCCTTAATCAACTCTAACCATCTTCGTTGACGCATATTCAATTCATTTTGCGTGAATACATATTGCAAACTTTTATAATCCGTACAAATCACGCACTTAGTACCGTACAAGTAGTGTCTCCATAATTTTAGTGCAAAAACCACCGCCGCCAACTCCAAATCGTGAGTCGGATAATTTTTCTCGTGATTTTTCAATTGCCTCGAAGCATATGCAATAACCCGGTCTCGTTGCATCAACACGCAACCCAAACCCGCGAGTGAAGCGTCACAATAAACAATAAAATCCTCCGGGCCTTCGGGTAAGGCGAGAATCGGAGCTTGACACAATAATTTTTTTAAAGTTTGAAACGACTTCTCGTGATTTTCACCCCACCGAAACGGAACATCCTTACGGGTCAATCTCGTCATAGGACCCGCTATCTTCGAAAAATCCTTAATAAACCGGCGGTAATAACCCGCCAAACCTAAGAAACTTTTTATCTCGGTTGGGTTCTTTGGAGCAACCCAATTCATAACCGCTTCGATCTTCGCCGGGTCCACCTTGACCCCATTCGAACAAATAACGTGACCCAAAAAGTGATCTTCTCGAAGCCAAAATTCGCACTTCGAGAACTTCGCATACAAACGTTCCCGCTTCAACGTTTCTAACACTTGCCTTAAGTGTTTCTCGTGTTATTCTTCGGTTTTGGAATAAATTAGAATATCGTCAATGAAAACAATAACGAATTTGTCGAGGTAAGGCCGACAAACTCGGTTCATCAAATCCATTGTAACGACCCGAATTTGTAAATAAATAAATTGTATAAAAATATGATAATTATGGATAAATCATATAAAATACGTGGGAATTGGTTTCGTGTCGTTTGGGCACCGTACGAGAAAGTTACGGGCGAAACCGGGTCGAGACAAGTTGGAAAAAGTGCAGCCTTGCTGCCATCAAGAGTTCGCGACGCGAACTATAAGTTCCCGATCGGGAACTTGCTCCAGGGAGTTTGGCCATGTGTCGCTAAGTAGTTCGCGACTAGATAACGATCGCTAAGTATGCGTGTAGAAGGAGAGTTCGCGACGCGAACTATGGTCGCGTCGTGAACTTGTGTCTGGCAGCATTAAAGTCGGGATTTGGCTCATTTATTGCCAAATGAAACCCTAGTTTTTCTCTCTTCGAACTTGTGAACGATTTTGGGTGTCAAGCATCAATTGGAGTCGATTTCTTCATCAAATCTTGTGATTCTTCACTCCTAGTTGAAGATTTAAGGTATATCTTCAATCCTTTGTAGTTGTAGCTTTAGATCTATGGGTTTAGAAGCTTGGGGTTGAAACCCTAGTTCTTGGGGTTATAGATTATGGTGATATAAATGTTGTATACACTTAATAGATGGTATATTAATAAGGAAATCAAGTGTATGGTTAAGATTTGTAAGAATCTTAAGGGTTGGTTAAACCTAGGGTTTGGTAATCATCATATTTGGGGGAAATGGATTGATGTGTGTTATCTAGAGATAGATGAACACATTGTTAGTAGATTGTAATGTTGATCATATTGTGATAATTGTATTAGGCTTTTGGTGAAGTCTTGGAAAGTTGATTGGTTTGTGAAACAAGAGTTTTGGTGTCAAGAACACGGGTGGAGCATCTTTATTGCTAAGGTGAGTACGTGTGGAATTTACTGAGTACATAGCCCTTTTAAATATTCTCATTACCTCTATTATGGTCTATTTGCTTAATTGTGTAGACTAGTAGTTGTTAGTTAGTTATACCTATGATAGTATTGAACTAACTTGTTGATGATGAAAGTGCTAGCAGAGAGCTAGATTTGGCATAACCATAGGGTTATGATGAGATTGAGATGATGTGATGATACGGGCTACTCCCGATCATGAGTTGTGGATTGAGGGGCAGTTGGGCGTATTCCCATCGACTCTTCCACGTTAGTCATGAGATGACACGGGCAACTCCCGGTCATGAGGTGTGGAGTGAGGGGCAGTTGGGTGAATTCCCATGTGAATTCCCATCGACTCATCCACGTTAGTTATGCGATGTCACGGGATACTCCCGGTCATGAGGTGTGGAGTGAGGGGCAGTTGGGGTGAATTCCCATCGACTCATCCACGTTAGTTGTGATTGCTAAGTAAGCAAGATTGATAGGGTCACACTAAGGTGACTAGACTGGATAGTTGGATATATATATGTATATTGATTGGTTATATGAAATGTGACATTCATTTTATTATCGGGTCTAAACCCATGTAGCTCACGAGACGTTTTTGTCTCACGTACTCCTTGTTTTGTTTTGCTATGTACTCAGGTTCGGGATCGAAGGTTTAGGTTCGCACGGATAGAGTTACGGGACCTAGAGTAGAAGAACTTTAGATTGGATTTATGCTTAGCTTTGGTTTTGATATATTTTGTAACACCGAAACTTTATACTCTGATTCATACCAAAGGTTTTTGTAAATCCATATTTTTGGGATAGTTCTTCTATTTATGAAAAATGTTTTATTTTGGGCAAATGTTTTGTGTTTAAAATTTGAGGTGTTACAACTTGGTATCAGAGCTATAGTTTAAGTGAATTAGGTTGGATGACCATCCTAGTCTTAGACTGTAGCATTAGGAATGTAAGATTCCTTGAGATCATAGGTTGACCTTGAGACTTTATATTAAGTTTAGGGTTGAACCTAGGGGACCGAAGAATTTGATATGATTTTGAGTATTGAGTCGTACGCGACTAATGGGTTGTACACAAGGTACTAAATGTTTAATGTCTTTCGTATAGTCTTGATCGAAAGAAATGGTGAACACTCGTAGAAGTGGGAAAGCCCCGGAGAACCGGGAGGAGGAAGTACCTCCTATTGAGAGGGTGGATGAGCAAGAAAGTCAACCATCAATGCATCGGGTTGACGAATCGGAGGTCGGAGCTAATAGAACTCCGGTGACCATGGCGGATCTCCAAACTATTATCGACCAAATCAAGGGAACGGTGGCCGAGGAAGTGCACCGAATTATTGGAGACCGTGAAAGGTCGGGTGGAGACCGGGAATCCGAGGCTAAGTCGGATGAGAAAACCGGAGGTAGTGGCACCGGGGAAGGGAAGTCCTCCACGGGTGGCCAAAGTGATGCAAGGGCTAAGCCCGTTGTGAAAGAAGGGTGTTCGTTTAAATCATTCATGGCTTGTAAGCCAAATGTGTATTCGGGTAGTTCGGACCCGAAAGTAACCATGAGATGGATCCGGGAAACCGAGAGGGTGATCGGTAGTAGTAAATGTAAGGATGCCGATATGGTGACGTATGCGTCACAATTGCTAAAAGAAGATGCGATGGTTTGGTGGGACATCGTATATGAGACCCTAGGGAGGGAGGTAATTGAGAAGATGTCGTGGGACGAGTTCACCGCGAGATTGAAAAAGAAATTTTGTCCCGAAAGGGATTTGGAAAAGATGCACGAAAAGTTCGTGACCCTCAAAAAGGGTGATATGTCGGTGGAGGAATATTCGAGGGAATTCACGGGATTGCTCCCGTTTGTTGCTAAAACCTACTCGGATGAGAGGATGAGGGTGGTCCGGTATGCTAGTGGGTTACCGTGGGACTACCAATTGGAGGTGAAGAGGGCGGCTTCTCTAGATGAGGCCATTAGTGCCGCCCGGGGTGTGGAAGAGGTGAATGTGGCACGTGTTGCCGAGAGGGCCCATGTGGGCGAGAAAAGGAAAGCCGAGAGCGGCTCTAGTTCGTTCAAGAAAGGGAAGTTCACCTCGAGCTTCTCTAAGCAAGGTAGTGTTGGCTCGTGCAAGAAGTGCGGGAAGACTCATACCGGCGGGTGCCGAGGAGAGTCGAAATCTTGTTTTAATTGTGGAAGGGCGGGGCACTTAGCCCGAGATTGTAGGGCCAAGTCGTTGGCCGATGTTGAATGCTTCTCGTGTCACGAGAAGGGGCACTATAGCAATGTGTGCCCAAAGAAGGGAATCGAGTCGATGGTGTCCACGGCTCAAAAGAAGGTGGAACCGGCCAAGGTGAAGGGACGATCCTTTCAACTCACCCGAGAGGAGGCGAAGGAGGCACACGATGTGGTGTCAGGTACTCTATTCATTAACTCCTTGCCAACTCATATTTTGTTTGATTCGGGTTCTAATTATTCGTTTGTGTCTTATGAGTTCGGTTGTAAATTGAATGTGCCGTCCGAAATGTTAGATGAGGTTTATGAAATAGAAGTAGCCGACGGGAAAACGTCTATGGTTGAATGTATTTATAGAAATTGTGAACTAGAGATAGACGGTAGAAAGTTTAAGGTGGATTTGTTGCCCATGGGAATTAGGGCGTTTGATGTGGTTATTGGTATGGATTGGTTGGGTATGCACCAAGCCAAGATTTTGTGTGGGAAGAAAATTGTGTCGATTAGGACACCCGAGAACGAGAAAGTGTATGTATACGGGGAGAAACGACATCACATGCCTAATGTGATTACCGCTATTAAGGCAAGGAAAAGTATATCGAAAGGTTGTGCATCGTTTATTGCATATGTATTAGATGGCCGAAAAGAAAAGAAGACAATGGATAGTGTAAAAATTATTCGGGAATTCCCCGAGGTATTTCCCGATGACTTGCCCGGTTTACCACCGGAGAGACAAGTCGAGTTTAAAATTGATTTAGTGCCGGGGGCGACGCCAATTGCTCGTGCTCCATATCGTTTAGCTCCCACCGAGATGCGGGAATTGATGACCCAATTACAAGAATTGTTAGATAAAGGTTTTATTCGTCCGAGTTCGTCACCGTGGGGTGCACCGGTGTTATTTGTTAAAAAGAAAGACGGTTCGATGAGAATGTGTATTGACTACCGAGAGTTGAATAAGGTAACTATTAAGAACCGTTACCCGTTGCCGAGAATTGACGACTTATTCGACCAATTGCAAGGTGCTAGTTATTTCTCAAAGATCGATTTGAGGTCGGGTTATCACCAAGTTCGGGTGAAAGAAGGCGATACCGAGAAGACGGCTTTTCGTACACGTTATGGTCATTATGAATTTCTAGTGATGCCGTTTGGTCTTACCAACGCACCGGCTATTTTTATGGATTTGATGAATCGGGTTTGTAAACCGTTTCTTGATAAGTTTTTGATCGTGTTTATTGACGACATTTTGATTTATTCAAAAACCGAAGAAGAACACGAAGGTCATTTGAGACTTGTGTTAGATGTGTTAAAACGGGAGAAGTTGTATGCTAAATTTTCAAAGTGTGAGTTTTGGTTGCGGGAAGTGCAATTCTTAGGTCACGTGGTGACGTGTGATGGTATTAAGGTTGATCCGTCCAAGATTGAAGCGGTGTCAAATTGGGAGCCTCCGAGGACTCCTACCGAGGTTAGAAGTTTTCTTGGATTAGCCGGTTATTACCGAAGATTTATACAAGATTTCTCGAGAATCGCGATTCCACTCACGAAGTTAACGAGAAAAAGTGAGAAGTTTGTGTGGGAAAAGAAGCAAGAAGAGGCGTTTAAGTTGTTAAAAGAAAAGTTATGTAACGCGCCGATCCTTGCGTTACCGGATGGTATGGAAGATTTTGTGGTTTATAGTGATGCTTCGAATCAAGGGCTCGGTTGCGTGTTGATGCAAAGAGGAAAGGTGATCGCGTATGCCTCGCGACAATTGAAGAATGCGGAATTAAGGTACACGACACACGACTTGGAATTGGCGGCGATTATTTTTGCCTTGAAGTTGTGGAGGCATTATTTGTATGGCACTCGGTGTACATTGTACACGGATCATAAGAGTTTGCAATATGTGTTTACACAAAAAGACCTTAATATGCGACAAAGAAGGTGGATCGAGTTGATTGCCGATTATGATTGTGAGATTGTGTATCATGCGGGGAAGGCGAACGTGGTGGCCGATGCCTTGAGCCGAAAGGTTTATGAAAATCCGAACCGAGGAATGTTATCACGTATAGAAGTTGTCTCGAGTATTATCGAAAGAATCAAGAATGCCCAACGAGAAGTTATGGGAAAAGACGAGTTAAGACAAGAACGGTTAGGTAAGAACCAACATTTTCTCGAAAATGCACAAGGGTTGAAGACCGTAGGCGGCCGTATTTGGGTTCCTAAGTTCGGTGGTATCCGAAAAGAGTTGTTGTATGATGTGCACAAATCGAAGTATTCGATTCACCCGGGAAGTACAAAGACGTATCAAGATATGAAACGGGTTTATTGGTGGCCCGGAATGAAGGCGAGAGTGGCCAAGTATATCTCTAAGTGTGCCACGTGTGCACAAGTGAAAGCCGAGCATCAAGTACCGTATGGGGTAGCTCAATCATTAATTGTACCGGCCGGGAAGTGGGAAGATATAACTATGGATTTCATAGTAGGTTTACCGAAGACGAGTAGAGGTCACGATGCCATTTGGGTCATAGTTGACCGGTTGACCAAAAGTGCGTTATTTTTAGCAATTCGGGAAACATTGCCACTTGAGAAGTTGGCTAAGTTGTATGTTGATGAAGTGGTTCGACTCCACGGGGTTCCGTTATCGATTGTGTCCGATAGAGACGCGAGGTTTACCTTGAGATTTTGGCGGTCATTACAAGAAGAGTTGGGTACAAAGTTGCGGTTGAGCACGGCTTATCACCCGCAAACCGACGGTCAAAGTGAAAGAACGATTCAAACGGTCGAAGATATGTTGAGATCGTGTGTGTTGGATTTCGGTGGTAAATGGGATGAACATTTACCGTTAGTCGAGTTCTCGTATAATAATAGCTATCACTCGACTATCAAGATGCCGCCTTACGAGGCGTTGTATGGTAGAAAATGTAGAACTCCATCTTGTTGGTTGGAAGCGGGAGAGACGAAACTCACGGGTCCCGAGATCGTGAGAGTGACAAATGAAAAGATTGGTATTATTCAAAACAACATGAAAGTCGCCCAAGATAGACAACGAAGTTATTCGGGCTTAAAGAAAAGACCATACGACTTGGATGTCGGTGATATGGTGATGTTGAAAGTGTCACCTTGGAAAGGTGTGATGCGGTTTGGTAAAAAGGGAAAGTTAAGTCCAAGGTATGTTGGATCGTTTAAAATATTGAAACGGGTCGGGCTTCAAGCTTTTAAGTTGGAACTTCCACCCGAACTTCAAGGTGTGCATGACACCTTTCACGTGAGTTATTTGAAGAAGTTTATCGGGGAAGTTGAGAATATTATTCCATTGCAAGAGTTGCGGGTTGACGGCCCGAACCGGTTGATTGAGGAGCCCGAGGCTATATTAGAAACGAAGACAAAGAAGCTTCGGAATAAAGAGATCGAGTTGGTGTTGGTCAAGTGGAAGCATTCACTTGGGCCGAATTTGACTTGGGAAGTCAAGGACGAGATTCGGAAAAGATACCCGGATTTCGTGAACTATGATGAGATTCCGAGGACGGAATCTTCTTAAGGGGTAGATAGTTGTAACGACCCGAATTTGTAAATAAATAAATTGTATAAAAATATGATAATTATGGATAAATCATATAAAATACGTGGGAATTGGTTTCGTGTCGTTTGGGCACCGTACGAGAAAGTTACGGGCGAAACCGGGTCGAGACAAGTTGGAAAAAGTGCAGCCTTGCTGCCATCAAGAGTTCGCGACGCGAACTATAAGTTCCCGATCGGGAACTTGCTCCAGGGAGTTTGGCCATGTGTCGCTAAGTAGTTCGCGACTAGATAACGATCGCTAAGTATGCGTGTAGAAGGAGAGTTCGCGACGCGAACTATGGTCGCGTCGTGAACTTGTGTCTGGCAGCATTAAAGTCGGGATTTGGCTCATTTATTGCCAAATGAAACCCTAGTTTTTCTCTCTTCGAACTTGTGAACGATTTTGGGTGTCAAGCATCAATTGGAGTCGATTTCTTCATCAAATCTTGTGATTCTTCACTCCTAGTTGAAGATTTAAGGTATATCTTCAATCCTTTGTAGTTGTAGCTTTAGATCTATGGGTTTAGAAGCTTGGGGTTGAAACCCTAGTTCTTGGGGTTATAGATTATGGTGATATAAATGTTGTATACACTTAATAGATGGTATATTAATAAGGAAATCAAGTGTATGGTTAAGATTTGTAAGAATCTTAAGGGTTGGTTAAACCTAGGGTTTGGTAATCATCATATTTGGGGGAAATGGATTGATGTGTGTTATCTAGAGATAGATGAACACATTGTTAGTAGATTGTAATGTTGATCATATTGTGATAATTGTATTAGGCTTTTGGTGAAGTCTTGGAAAGTTGATTGGTTTGTGAAACAAGAGTTTTGGTGTCAAGAACACGGGTGGAGCATCTTTATTGCTAAGGTGAGTACGTGTGGAATTTACTGAGTACATAGCCCTTTTAAATATTCTCATTACCTCTATTATGGTCTATTTGCTTAATTGTGTAGACTAGTAGTTGTTAGTTAGTTATACCTATGATAGTATTGAACTAACTTGTTGATGATGAAAGTGCTAGCAGAGAGCTAGATTTGGCATAACCATAGGGTTATGATGAGATTGAGATGATGTGATGATACGGGCTACTCCCGATCATGAGTTGTGGATTGAGGGGCAGTTGGGCGTATTCCCATCGACTCTTCCACGTTAGTCATGAGATGACACGGGCAACTCCCGGTCATGAGGTGTGGAGTGAGGGGCAGTTGGGTGAATTCCCATGTGAATTCCCATCGACTCATCCACGTTAGTTATGCGATGTCACGGGATACTCCCGGTCATGAGGTGTGGAGTGAGGGGCAGTTGGGGTGAATTCCCATCGACTCATCCACGTTAGTTGTGATTGCTAAGTAAGCAAGATTGATAGGGTCACACTAAGGTGACTAGACTGGATAGTTGGATATATATATGTATATTGATTGGTTATATGAAATGTGACATTCATTTTATTATCGGGTCTAAACCCATGTAGCTCACGAGACGTTTTTGTCTCACGTACTCCTTGTTTTGTTTTGCTATGTACTCAGGTTCGGGATCGAAGGTTTAGGTTCGCACGGATAGAGTTGCGGGACCTAGAGTAGAAGAACTTTAGATTGGATTTATGCTTAGCTTTGGTTTTGATATATTTTGTAACACCGAAACTTTATACTCTGATTCATACCAAAGGTTTTTGTAAATCCATATTTTTGGGATAGTTCTTCTATTTATGAAAAATGTTTTATTTTGGGCAAATGTTTTGTGTTTAAAATTTGAGGTGTTACATCCATAAATATTGCGGGAGCATTCGTCAACCCAAACGGCATAACCAATAACTCATAGTGGCCGTAACGAGTTCGGAACGTCGTTTTATGAATATCGTTTTCGTGAACCCGAACTTGATGGTAACCCGATCTCAAATCAATCTTTGAGAAATAAGAAGACAATTGAAGTTGATCAAATAAATCGTCAATACGCGGCAAGGGATACCGATTCTTTACCGTTCTCTTGTTCAATTCCCGATAATCAATGCACATACGGAGTGCACCATCCTTCTTTTTCACGAATAAAACCGGAGCTCCCCAAGGTGAGGAACTCGACCGAATAAAACCCTTATCCAATAAATCTTGGATTTGTGTCATCATTTCCCGAATCTCGGACGGTGCTAAACGATACGGTGCTCTAGCCACAGGATTGGCACCCGGCACCAAATCAATTTTGAATTCTACCTCCCGAACGGGAGGTAACCCAGGCAAGTCTTCGGGAAACACCTCCGGGTATTCCGAAACCACCCGGGGATTACCAACCACTTTCTTTTCCTTTTTCACGTCAATCACATAGGCTATAAACGATTCACATCCCTTGGTAAAGGACTTACGGGCTTTCATCATGGTTATCACGGGTATGGTCGGGGTCGCACGGTCTCCCCGGGCCACGACGTGTGACCCGTCGGGTAATAGAAAAGTAATTAACTTTTGGTGACAATTTATGTTGGCCCTATTAGCACTTAACCAATCCATACCTAAAACCACATCAAAGCCGGATATCGGCATAACAAGTAAAAGAATCGAAAATTTCACGCCATCAATATCAATACTAGCCCCGGACACGGATGTCGTGACCGGAACCATTTCACCATCGGCCACCTCTACCTCTAGAGGTGTCGCGATCAAGGAAAAAGGCAATTTCAAATTGTCACAAAAACTCTTTAAGGAAAACGAACTATTTGCACCCGAATCGAATAATACACGGGCGGGTATCGATGTTTATTAGAAACATACCGGTGATGACATTGTCGGTAGTGGTGGCATCCTCCACCGTCATTTTGAATGCCCGACCCGTAGGTGGCGGATGACTCTTTCTCTTTTGACTTCCCGAAGAAGTCGCTCCCCCGCCCGAACCCTAACCCGAACTCTTCTTCATTGGGCAATGCATGGCCCGGTGACCCTCTTTTTGACACGTCCAACAAACACTATTCTCTAACTTGCATTCTGAGGATTCATGCCCGTGTTGCCCACACTTAATACATCTTCCAGTTTGTGCCGTACACGGACCGGCATGGGCGGACTTACACGGTAAGCACCACGGGTTTCTTTGGTTGGAACCTTGAAGGATTTGTTTTCGACGATCATTGTTTGACCTATGATTTCCTTGGGATTTCTTGTGGTTGCTCGAGTTTGATTGTTCATACTTTCCCTTGTGAAACGAAGTCTTCTCCCGACTCGCGACCTTTTGAGCCACGAAATCACTCTCGGCCGACTTGGCAAGATCATAGGCTTGCAAGAGAGTTCCCGCAAGCCTCGTTATATTCCGGTACTCGGGCGACAACGCCCCTACAAAGTGTTTGATTTGGGTGGACTCATCGGGCACCCATTGTGTCACAAACCGAAGCTTCCCATTGAACTGAAGGATGAGCTCATCCACCGTCATCCTATCATTCATCTTCAACATCATGAACTCATTCCGGATCTTATCCAACTCAAACGGGCTACAATACCGAGCCTCCACTTGATCCCTAAATTGCCTCCACGTAACCGCATCCATCATTTCGTTACTAAAGTTCGCGGTCAACCCATCCCACCAATCCATAGCCGGCCCCCCCAACATTCGGGACGCATACTGGACCTTCAAGTGGTCCTCACAATTACAAGCAATCAGGGCCTTTTCGGTGGCCCTAAGCCACGTTAGAGTTTCCGCCGGGTCGGTACTTCCCCGGTACTCGGTTGGCTTACAATCAAGGAAGTTCTTGTAAGTGCACGGTTTCTTCTCGATCGGGAAAGGTTGGTAGAAGAAATGTTGGTGTTGGGCATTGGCAATTGGTACAGTGTGGGTGGGTGGCGGTTGTGGTATGATTGCATTGGGAGATGAGGAGTCATTTCGGGGAAATACGGGATTTTGAGTAGTTTGAGTGTAGTGTGGGGGTGGATTTTCTTGGGTTGGGGGTGGCAAGGTTGACCGAGCCTCGGGTCACGGCTCAGTCGATTGACTTTGGCGAAGAGCCCTTATGGTATCCTCAAGTTCCATATTTCGTGTCTCCAACAACACAATATACTCTTCATTCGGTATTTCATCACCCCGCGGGCCCGTTGCTCCATCATTCCCAAGGTTCGTGTTCGGTGGGACATTATCCAAGGTGTTTCCATCTGTAGCCATTCCTGCTACAAAACACAACATCTCACCAAGACTTAGTTTAACTCGTTAGTACGCATATACTAACTACTAAACCCGATTCACACTTGCTCTAAACCCCTTTGACCGGAAGGTTTGACCAACACACGAGCCACGATTTGGGAATGGAACACCAACCCCATGTATCCATCGCCAAACCGAAGCTCTGATACCAAGTTGTTACACCGCATTTTTTTTAGAAGGTAGTTAAATATTAGTCTAAGTAAGGAAGCATCAAGTTAGTTAAGATTACAAAACGTGGTCCCACAAAATATTACAACCAAAGTTAGTTAAAAAGACGGTATTACTAAACACGGCTCATTTTACAAAACATAATTTAAGCATGGTCAAACTTCCCGTCCAAGCCCAACCCGTCCAAGCCATCCAACCTGAAATGTGTCAATAAGGGAGGGATTAGCACAAAAGCTAAGTGAATGAATTCCTAACACTACTAACTACACTAAAACACTTAAACACGGAAGTTAAAGAACATCTCCGGTTAGGTAATCACTTATTTGAGAGGATCGGCGGCTTTGCGAGCCTTAAACCAAGGTCGGCCAAAACCACGGTAACCGATAGCGTTTTGTATCCAACACCCGGGCAACTCCCTCCCCTTAACCATGTAACGCATACAGGTAAGGTCGGATACCCTATTAGTCGATACACACTGCCCAGCCGTTATCCATCCATGCTGACCTCATCCCGATTGTGCACACAGTCATGTATGGTATTCCCTAACACTAGGCATACATAAAAAATAGACTAGCTACGAGAAAACACCGCGAAATCGTCACGGAAGAGTTACCAGACACGAACTACAGTTCGCGTTCGCGAAATCATGTTCGCGTCGTGAACTGAAACGCGAACAAGTTCGCGTCTAAACCCCAAAATCCCTGGTCGGGTCTCGCGTTCGCGAAGTGGAGTTCGCGCGTCTGGTAAATTCCTGCAGTTTTTTAATTAAGCCAACACCAAACCAAACCAATAATCAAGACCCGAGTTGTAGGTTGAATCCACTCACCTTTCAACTTCCGATTCCTTAACTCAGTGAGCTAGTGTCACTGAGTATCCTTCCCGGTTCCTGTCAACAATATACCGAGTTAGTGATAATCCACCAAATTGTCAAAATCATCAATTTCAACAACTAACCACACAAGACCCACAAAATGCATATTTTATGACATTTCCAACTAGCACAATTCCTTCATCAATACAATTGACCATTTTGACCATTTAGCAAGTATTCACAACTAGTTGACCCAAACGGACCAAAAACCCGAACATGATCCTAACACTTCCAAATTTCCATCAACTAGCAATTAACCTTTCAACTAGCAATTCACAATCATTTACAATTCCACCAAGTTGACAACTATCACAATTCCAAGTAACATACTTGTATAATCACTAGATCACCATTTTGACAAAATCATCCAAACACTAGTTAAATTACTTCACCATTTAATTAATACTAGGTTTTTAACATCCATAACTTACCAAACATGATTTCACAACCTAATAAACAATTCTATCCATCCAAAACTCAAGAAATCCAAGATTCAACAAAACTCACCTTCAACATCCACCATTAATGGAGGTTGAAGGTGTTTTTCACCAAATCTTTTCTTCCTACCACAATCAACCATACATTTCATGTAAAAGCTTGCATAAACATAAACTACAACATCCCTAACAAGATTCATCCATAAAAACCAACAATCACAAACCCTAGTTCATAACCAAGCTCAAGAACACCATAAACAAGTCAAAGAGAAGGTGTAGCCTACTTCTAAACTTCTCCTACACAAACTTTAGGGTAGAATTCGGATCCTAGCACAAGCAATCACCAAGCACAAGTGAAGAAAGCTCAAGAACAAGTATGGAGAAGATGGGGTTTTGTGTAGCAATGAAATACTGATAGGGAGGATAATGTTTGAAAATAACAAGTAAAAGAAAAGAGGGAGAGTCCCTCTCTCTCTCTAGAGGCCGGCCAAACAAAAGGGTGGGCCCCCTTTTGTGGCCTTTTATCAATTAACAGTATATGTCTGAAAGTCCCTTTCGTAAATAATTTATTTAAAATAGCAAACGGACTCCAATTTTTAAAACGAAAGCATTTCTGGAATCGATATTCAACAAGGAATCCAAATATATAAAAATCACGTTTTCATTCCAAATAAATCACAAGTCGGGTATTTTAACCCCTTGGTTAAAATACCGCAAAGGACAGCAGGCTAATTAAATTAACTAAGCATTTAATCAGATAATCATTTAATAAGATACCTTAAGGTCACTAAACTACTAGGCCGGGTTTTGGGATGTTACAGGACTGATAATGAAAGAACTATATACGAAGTAGTATATAATGTTAAGATCTTGATTAGTATTTTGTTCATCGACATAGGTAAGCATTTGTTGGATTTGAAACCAACATTGTTGCTAGAATGGGAGAAAACTACATCATTAAAATAGCCTCTAACAAAGACATTATGTTAGCCAGAAATAGAGTCAGATTCATAGTTGAAAACGCCAAATGCATCCTCAAAGTAAGTTTACAAAGTTCTCAAATGTCTTTTAGGCTTGAATTTTTTTATAAAATTGAAACAATTTTTACATTGCAGATTGCTAAATCACATTGATCATTAAGTGTTAATTTGTGGGGTTCAATAAACTATAAACCAACCAGGCAACCATTAATATTTGCAAACATTTAAGAAATTTTTCTCTAAGAACACCAAAAGCAGAATCCAATATCAAAGATTTAATAAAGAATGGGATTTTGAGGACCCTTGATCGTTTATTACTTAATGCAAGTTGTTGAAATGAGAATTGTCCATCTTTTTGACTATTTTCGGTTTAGTGGTACTGCGCGTATGTATTTAAATTCCAATTTGTATACTCATTATTAGTCTTTTTAAACTTTATGTTTAACTTTCATGATTTCTGATCAATTTTGTTTTTTTGACTTTTTAGGTCAAGAAGATCATAACAGTTTAACCAGGTATGCAACAACAAAATGCAAAGCTTTGAAACTTTTACGTACTTTCTTAACCTCATTTGTTTTTGTTAAAGGTGGTAATTTACACAATAGGTTGAACATGCTACTTTTATCTTTTAGTTATTTGTAACATCTGGCGATTTTGTAACTTAATTTCATACTTTTGTTGATTTAATTCAGCAGAATCTTATATTCATAGTCATATCATAAGAATGGTAAATTGTTACTCCAATGTATTTTGTTAAAGTAGCTTAAATGGAATCAAGTTAAATGGCTCAAAATTTGTGCAAAGCCTATTATATATGCATAATACTTCGTTAATCATTTATTCATAAGATAATATTTCAATTACTAATTCTGTTTTGGTATGTGTTTTCACTCCAGGATGTACTAAACAAGATAATGTCATTCCCCCAAAACGGACCAATGGATTGTATGCATCTTGTCTGGTATTAGTTTCATAACTAACGTCACACTTCGTCAACCTCCAACTTCTGGTGGAACTCCAACTTATTCTTGGACGATATCATAGCTGGCGGATTGACCACCATCATTGCACCATTCATTGCATTATTCTATTTCCATAGTTAGCTACGTAAATTATGCTGTACATATTTAGATTGTATTCTCTTGTATTATTTAAACCCTTGAGTGGTAATAAGACAGGCAAGCAAATATTGCATTCTTTCATGGTATCAGAGCAAATGCTCCTACCCTAATTCCTCTTTTCTCAGCCACGGCTGAAGCTTGCCACCGTCTGCCATGGGCGACCCTACTCCACCC
This sequence comes from Calendula officinalis, assembly GCA_963853835.1. Classification (NCBI taxonomy): domain Eukaryota; kingdom Viridiplantae; phylum Streptophyta; class Magnoliopsida; order Asterales; family Asteraceae; genus Calendula; species Calendula officinalis. The sequence continues at coordinate 27,815,008 of OY970834.1, forward strand.
GATCAAACCAGAACATCTACCACTCTTCATCCCGTCTACACAGTTACTAATATTCAAAACAAAGTCCGTGTTCTCGATGGCGTCAAAGTCACGTATTCTGCGTGGGTCAAGCTTTTTCGCTTACATGCCAAGGGTTACAAAGTTCTCCCGCATATAGACGGAACTTCGGCGCCCGACGAAACCAGTGCTGCGTTCGAACAGTGGACAGAAATCGATGCCATAGTCCTTCAATGGATCTATGGCTCACTTTCTGACGACCTCCTTATTCGCGTGCTTGAGCCGGACACAACTGCTTATAAAGCGTGGACGAAGATCAGAGGAATATTCCTCAACAACAAGGGCTCCCGAGCCGCTGCCCTCGAACATGAGTTCACTAATCTGAATCTCAGTTCGTTTGCCAATCTTGAAGAATATTGTCAAAAACTAAAAGATTTGGCCGACCAACTTACCGATGTTGACAATCCCGTTAATGAACAACGACTTGTCTTGCAACTTGTTCGCGGTCTCCCTCCCGAGTATGACACCGTTGCGGCTTACATTAACCAAACCTTACCCGATTGGGACACCGCCCGTAGCATGCTTCAACTCGAACACAATCGACAACATGCACGGGAAAATACTAAACCCGCTACACCTACCGTTGAAGCCAACATCTCCACCGCATCCCACCAACAAAACAACCGTTTCTCCAACTATCAATCCAACCGCCAATCCAACCGGGTCCACAATAACCGACGTTCAAATCCCAACCCACGCAACTCCCACCAAAACGGGCCACCTCGCAATGGGAACCCGCGTCAAAATCGATCCGGACCAGGCTACAGCAACCCCTTTTATACAAACCCATGGTGGAACATGCTACCCCCTCCCTGCCCATACCCCACGCAGCAAGGGTGGGCCTTCCCATGGCCTCAACAATCTGCTCCAAACACCAATTCAAATCCCAATCGTAACAATCGTCAACCCAACCCATAAAGCAGCAATGAAACCCATCAAGCTAACGTCGCCGACTCGTATAATGCCTTAGAACCGACGGATATTGGAGCTGCATTCCAACCCTTCAATATGGATGACAATCAGTGGTATATGGATTCCGGGGCGACATCGCATATTACGGGTGACTCGGGTAAATTCTCCCAATTTTGTCCAAATTCTCATATCAAATCTATATTTGTCGGTAACGGTCACGGTATTCCGGTTAAGGGAACAGGCTCAAACACCATCCTAAAACACCCGAAATTGCTTCACCTTAACAAAATACTTTATACACCCGGAATTATCAAAAATCTAATTTCCGTCCGACAATTTACTATAGATAATCTTGTTTCACTTGAATTTGATCCGTTTGGTTTTTATGTGAAGGATCTCAAGACTGGGCGGATTATCAGTCGCCACAATAGCATTGGTCAACTTTACCCTTTCACCAAGCCAACCCAACCGCAATTTGCTTTTAATATTACTTCTCCAAATTTATGGCATTATCGTCTCGGACACCCCGCCGACAATGTCATTGATTTGTTGAGATCAAAATCTACAATTACGTGTAATAAGAGTAGTAGTACTACTCATTCGTTATGTCATTCTTGTCAAATTTCAAAACACAAACGGTTACCGTTTTTTGATTCTAAATCAACAACTCTTTTACCTTTTGATATAATCCATTGTGATTTATGGACATCACCCATAAAGAGTAACACCGGGTACAAATACTACATGATTTTAATTGACAACTTTAGTCAATTTGTGTGGGTCTACCCGTTGAAATTTAAATCAGAAACATTTTCTCGTTTTCAACAATTTAACTCAATTTAACACAAAAATAAAAAAAATTTCAATGTGATATGAGTGGCGAATTTGACAATCAAATTTCAAACAATTTGCAACAACACACGGTTTACATTTTCGGTTCTCTTGCCCACAAACTTCGTCACAAAACGGTAAAGCCGAAATAATGATCCGTCGCATAAATGAAATCATTCTTGTGTTATTAGCTCATGCATCGCTTCCCAACATTCTATGGGTCGACGCTTTGCATGCCGCTACTTACCTTCACAACATCACACCCACCAAAGTGATCCACAACCAAACCCCCATGTCTATTCTTTATAGACTCCACCCCACCTACGACCATCTTCGGGTCTTTGGGTGCGCTTGTTACCCCAACCTCTCGGCAACCCGCAAAAACAAAATGGACCCACGTTCCATTCGATGTGTTTTTCTTGGCTATCCCGCCAATTATCGCGGTTATCGTTGTTTGGATCCTACCACCGGGAAAATTCATCTTTCTAGACATGTCACCTTTGACGAAAACATTTTCCCCTTTGCTACACCCAATACACCCAAACCCGATTACAACTTCCTTCACAGTGACACAAACCTATCATCCACCATAAATAATTACCAAACCACAAACCCCTCACCTATCAACAAATTGGCATCGATTGCGACGAAACATTTAGCCCGGTAGTCAAACCAACCACAATTCGGACCGTACTTACACTCGCGGTATCTCGCTCTTGGTCCATACACCAACTTGATGTCAAAAACGCTTTCCTACATGGCGAATTGGCTGAGACCGTACATATGCATCAACCTCCGGGTTTTGTGAATCGAAACCACCCGAACCACGTTTGCCGGTTAAGAAAGTCTCTATACGGTCTCAAACAAGCCCCACGGGCATGGTACCATCGCTTTGCAACACATATAACAGCCCATGGGTTCAAAACTACAACATCAGACAACTCTCTGTTTGTATATCGCCAAGGAAACAACATGGCCTACTTACTTTTGTATGTAGACGATATCATACAAACCGCTTCTAGTGACACTTTCTTGAAACAGGTTATTAACACACTATCAAAAGAATTTGCCATGGCGGATTTAGGAAGCTTACATCACTTCCTCGGTATCAAAGTGACAAGAACGGGACACGGCTTATTCTTATCACAATCTCAATATGTAAAAGATATATTAGCCCGTGCCAATATGTCGTCATGCAATCCCGTTGCAACACCGGTTGACACATCCTCCAAGCTTAGCTCCACCGCCGGTCAACCGCTTAAAGACGGTACACTTTATCGAAGCCTAGCGGGTGCACTTCAATATCTCACGATCACAAGACCCGATATCGCTTATGCCGTCCAACAAGTGTGTTTATTCATGCATGCACCACGTGAGCCGCACTTCAACTTTCTCAAATGTATCCTTCGTTACTTAAAAGGAACGTCTAATCAAGGTCTCACTATCCAAGCATCACGAAACTTAAATATCACCGCATACTCTGATGCTGATTGGGGCGGTTGCCCCGATTCACGACGTTCCACATCCGGTTATTGTGTTTTCCTCGGCAACAATTTAGTCTCATGGTCTTCAAAGCGACAACCAACTGTATCACGCTCTAGTGCCGAGGCAGAATATAAAGCAGTGGCAAATGCCACCGCGGAAACTAGTTGGCTCCGCAACTTGTTACTTGAACTTCACATGCCCGTCACGAAAGCCATGCTAGTCTATTGTGATAACATCTCTGCTGTGTACCTGTCCGATAATCCCGTCCAACACCAACGCACCAAGCACGTCGAAATAGACATACACTTCGTTCGGGAGTTAGTAAAAATCGGGCAAATCCGCGTCCTTCATGTTCCTACTGATCACCAATACGCGGATATCTTCACCAAAGGGCTTCCAAGACAATTATTTCAACGATTTAAATCCAGTTTGTGCATCCGGTCACCTCCTGCTCCAACTGCCGGGGAGTCTTGGACGATATCATAGCTGGTGGATTGACCACCATCATTGCACCATTCATTGCATTATTCTATTTCCATAGTTAGCTACGTAAATTATGCTGTACATATTTAGATTGTATTCTCTTGTATTATTTAAACCCTTGAGTGGTAATAAGACAGGCAAGCAAATATTGCATTCTTTCACTTATGAGGTCTGTTTTTATGATTTTATTCAAGCATTAATCAAATTATAAAAAGTAACATATTTTTGGTTACATATTAATAAAATGATTTCCGTAATAGTGCAGGGGCGTTATAACCTGTTGGGCTAAATGTCACATTATCAGGACCAGATGGTCGCGTTTTTGGCGGTGTTGTAGCTGGACTCCTAGAATTTTTTACTGTTAATTAGTGGATTTTGTTTCTTAAATGTGTATTTTTTTGCATTATTAATTGTTTGTGTTTTTTAAGAATTATTCTGTTAATTAATGGTTTATGTACCCCATAAAATCATGACGTACACACTTTAAAATTAATGAATTACATAAGTTTTCTTTCTTGTACGATAAAGCAAGTCGAAAACAACTGTATTTCATACGGTAATTTTAACTTAAGTTCAATCCACAAAATTTTCGACTTTTCAAGCGGATCTTGAGTCGTTTTAGTGCCTCCTTGACAAGTTGAAATTACAAACATAACCTTCCATCACCACCGACTATCTGTGACAACCACCCCGCGACCGTGTCACTATCACCAACACTTAGAAATTTGTCGCCGTAAACCATAGTCACAGACTAGCCGCCGCCGCATTGCGCGGGTACATGCTATCAAATTTAAAGTCGGCTCGCTCTTGTTTGAAACTCATCAACAATCACCTTACACATAATATCCCTCCTGTCCACTTATCATCATCACCCACATCTTCCATGGTTACCCACTTTCAAATATGTCTTCTTTCTTTCAACTATTCCGTCGCCGGAGTACCATCTCCGACAGCGCCGACGAACTCGACGAAGACACTCCCATTTCCAACACAACTGAGTGTTACACCTGCACCCAAGTAGGCGTTCCGGTCTTCCACTCCACCAGCTGCGACCATGCTCATCAACCGGCCCAATGGGAAGCCTCCGCCGGCTCTTCCCTCGTCCCCATCCGTGACCGCCCCGGCTCCAAAATCCTCGCCAACCCCTCCTCCAACGGCGGCCGGAGACGCCGCTCGTCGGGTTTCTTCAGCCGTGTCTACGACCCCCGGAGCAAAAAAATCCAGAGATTGAATAGATTCATCCTTCTAGCCCGTGGAGTGGCGTTGGCCGTCGACCCGCTTTTTTTCTACACGTTGTCGATCGGCCGCGGTGGCTTTCCGTGTCTGTACATGGACGGCGCGCTGGCGGCCGTGGTGGCGGTGCTCCGGACGGTGGTGGACTGTGTTCATATCCTTCACATATGGTTGCAGTTCCGGGTAGCTTACGTGTCACGTGAGTCGCTTGTGGTTGGATGTGGGAAGCTTGTGTGGGATCCACAGGCTATCTCATCTCATTATGTTCGGTCACTCAAAGGGTTCTGGTACGACGCATTCGTCATACTCCCGGTCCCACAGGTAATCAGTTTTAGCCCATTATTTCATATCAATAATTTTACTATTCTTTTATTTTTTCATATTATATTATAGGTCGAACTTTAATGGGTTTTAAAACGGTACCTCATTTACGTTTTGTAACTTGTTGAAATTGAATTTTAATAGGAAACAACAAAAATATTAATTACATATTTAGCATATAACTGAAATAAATTTCTGAGTTTTTCTAAAATATGTCCGAGAAACATACATAAGTTACAATTAATGAATGTCAAATTTTATTTAAATCAAAAATTATATTTAATTCATTTGCTAAATGATAAAAATTAGAGTTAATTTAAGACATTAAAAACTGATCACTTTATTAAATGCAATCTAATGTATCTTATGAATGAAATTAAAAAAATTATATTGATTCTAAATCAGAAAATCAGTTGTGGATTAAAATCTTATATAAAATATTTTCAATTTCTATGTAACTTATGAATGAAATTAGAAAATTTATATCGATTCCTATCAATTTTTTTTTAATTTATATTCTTACTCATAAATGTGTTCTATTTCTTAATTTTATCTTTATACTACATTTGGTGATTTTTGCACCACATGTTTTAACTTATGTACCACCACGAATGTTTTATGTAGTTGTATAGTCTGCAAAAATAGTTTACAGTGTGATATAAGCATCAAAATTTATGGTATGAAAATAACTCCCTTATACTATTAAATGAATAAAAATGTAAGTACGCATATTTTATAGGAATCAATATCAATTATCCTTTATATTTTATACGGTACACAAGTTTACCTTTACCAATAATGATTTAATAGAAGTACGAGAGACAGTGTCAGAAAACATTAACATGACTCGTATGCCTTTACACAAGAGCATCACCGATGGAAGTTTTTTATAAAACTTATTACTATTTTAATAAGATGACTTTTTGTTATTAGAGTGAATAGCTTTTTTGAAAGCTTATTCCAATAATTTATTCTTCCACAACCTCTTAACTAACTTTCAATGTTTGATTTATTTGGTCCATATATTTATTAATTTTACATTTTAAACCCAACATAAATTTATATGTGAATCTTTTATTATTTTTATAACTATAAATGATAACTTTACCATATTTCAATATTTATTATAAAGAACAAGTATGATAATTAGTTTTGTTTTTTTGTGGTATGTTAAACTTTATAAAATGGTATAAAAATTGTCAAATTATATATGAGGGGCATTTATGAAACATTTGAGATACATAGAGGTAAATTAGTAATATTAATAAAAAAAACTTTTTGAAAGGTTAACCATTGGAGATGCTTTTTATAAATAGGTTTTTGGTTAATGTGACAAAAGTAATAAGTCATTGTGAGATTAACCATTGAAGATGCTCTAATTGTAATTTTCTCCTTTTATATTTTATAAATTATATTCGTACTTCTGTACCAATAGCTATGGAGCATATCTCTACTACTTATAAAGCATTTAGGACCTTTCCTAAGATAGTCGGCTGAAAATTCAGCCAAATTCTTTCCATTTTCGGAATTTGCTACTTTTGATAAAAAAAAATTTGCCTCAACAAGTTTCGAACCCGCAACCTTCAGGTTAAATTTCAACAACCAAACCAACTGCGCTATGGGCGGATGCATTAGTATAACTGAACAAAATTTTATTAAATGGAAAAATATATGGCTCATCACAATTAAATGGTCCTCAGCCCATCCAACTATTGGCTCTTATCCGCCTATCGCCTGCAGCTGACCCAGTCATTTGCTTCATCCGACAGTTGGAACCCTCCTCGAACCCACTATTTCAGAGTGAGGGAACCGAGGAGACTCATCGATTTAAGGTAAGCCACTTATATTCAAATGCCTTCTCGAAACTACAACTAGCCTTCTCGATTGCTTCAAGCATGACTACCCTTCTTCATCCTATAAATACACTTGTTTCTTCCCTTTGTTCTTTTTATCGTTAACTTGTTTTTTAGTTTTGAGTGATTCAGAACATTAGATTTTCAATATTCAGTCTTGAGATGAGGTATGTATCGGCAATTCTAACTTACTTTTCATTAACTTTTATGATTTCTTATGTTCTCACTAAGTGTTCGATAAAATGTCTGTGATATTATCTCATTTTTTTGGCCAAGCGAACTATCATGTTTAATTTATTAGAAATCGTTTGCTTCTATTTTACTTGATTTAATTTGTTTTTGTGTTGAAGAATGAACTATATGTTGCAGATTTAAATTTTTTTACAGATTTTGTTTGACCAGGCTAGGTATTGAACAATAACATTGCCATCTCAATAAAGTGTCGATGTGTATTCGTGACATCCTAAATGCTTTTAATTTTGTGATATTATCTAAATTTTTAAGCTACAACGTGCAACAATGGAGCTGATACGATGAATGTCTACCAAGAAGGAGAATGTGAGTGCTTCTACATCTTAAATAATCAATAAGTTACAAAAGTTATAGCGTATTTTTTCCCCATTAATGCTGTCTATACTAGATATGATTAGTCTTTACCAACATAAGTATATGATTAGTGTAGTTAGTATTAAAGATTCAAAAGTTACATATTTATATTAGTTTAGCTTCAATTTCCTCCAAATTGAGCTCTTTTGTTTCTGGTACTGTGATGAAGATGGAAACCTTGGTCACAAATGCAATTTCTCCAAAGATAAAGAAAAGTATACCAGGCTCAAGCAATGTCTCTGGCAACAAACAAAAATACGAAAAATTACAGTTGGTATGTTTTTAGGGCATTTAACGGTAGGGTTTGTTCATTTTCGGGTTTGTTCAATTTCTAAACGGGAAGTGTAAGTCAAAGTGTCGATCCGTAATGTAGTATTTTGATTTTTTAGTATTTTTATATTTATGTATTTTATATTTTTTAGTATTTTTATATATAACTTGATTATATTATTCTCTTTATGCAGCCTTCCAAGATCGAGATCTTAAGTTTTTATTTAAAGTGGTTGTAGAAACGTATAAAGGTATCGATTGGAAGGAAGGGCCACTGTTTGGGCTCGGTACAATGCACAACTGAGGATAGCTTACTGTTTCTACACAAAATTTATGAACTTTTGTTTTTTGTTAAGGATAACTTCAAAGTATATGACCGTGTTCTCATGTTTGTTCACTTTTGTTTCATTTTCTACTTCATTTCAGACATGCTAGAACCTAACCGAATTGATCTTTCCGAGTGTAAAATACAAGCCTGTTATGAGCAATGCCTTGTATGTTTTGTTTTTATTCATCTTTCACGTATTAGAGTTTGTTTTTGGCAAATACCTGTTAGAACATTTTAATAATTGATGATCTTTTTATTGGTTGCGGATGTTAACTTTGGTTGCGGATGTTAACTTTGTAATTGAAATTGATAACAATTTCTTTCATTGGTTCATGTTTTCTCATGACAATTTAATGGTTTAAAATATGATGTTTTTGAATAACTGTGTACCAGTGTTCAAGTTTTACTCGATTTATAAAATGTCACTGAAATCGAGTTTGAATTTAAATTTGTTACCTCGATATTCAAATCGCCTTTAAAAAAGTTAAGTTTCTGGGTTTGTGAAATTAAAATTGATTCAGTTTTACTAACCCGAAAACGAACACCATCCTTTACTGATAGACATACAATTGTAACATTTTTAGGATTACAAACTTCATTTATAATGTTTTTGTTAGAAAAAAATGTGTAATCGAACAACATTTGTTTGCCGCACAATATAGTTATTGGGTACCCGCCGCCGCATTGCGCGGGTACCCGGCTAGTCTTTATGAAAAGAGTATACTTCAGTTTCCAACCGAATAACTTTTTAAAACGATGAAGTACACCCACTTCAATTTGCGCATCGCTTTAAAATGCTTCATTTTAGGAAAGTAAAAAGTGATGAGAGTGTAGTTATTTAATTTACTTTGTGTTGACAATTTTTTTTATGCATAGAATATTAAGTGAAGCGATATTATTTACATTAATGTGTTAGTTGGAGATTTACAAAAATTAAAGTGTCAGTTGTAATAATAATTGAAAGAGGTCTAACTAATCTGAAAACCAAATAAAAAACACAAAAATTTCAACAGTCTAAAACCAAACCCCTGCAAAAAGTGACAGAAGTTACAAGATTTCTTATGGTGACATGTGACTACTTAGTTTTGGGAGGGCCAAACGTGTAATTTCCCCTATTATACAGTGAAAACCGAATTACTTTAATTCGGCTTGGTTTCGCCTTTCGGTCTATGACTAAAACCAAACCAAACCGACCCATGCTAACCAAGTCACCCATATGTCGCATATGCAGATTGCAGAATGACATACTTTTGATCCAGCCTAAACCAGAGCTAATAAGATTATTGTAAATATAGTATTTAGGGTATGCTCATAGGCTTAAAAATATAGCATACACGAAAAAACATAGTGAACTAGAAGACTATATCATTGCCAATGTTGGCATTGTACTTGGGTCTTGGGTTAGAATACTAACCTTAATTATACTTGTTTTCCAGGCCGTGTTTTGGTTAGTAGTACCACGATTAATACGCGAAGAGCAAATAAAGGCGATCATGACCACCCTTTTGCTCCTTTTCGTCTTCCAATTCCTTCCCAAAGTTTACCACTCGATCTCACTAATGAGAAGGATGGCAAAAGTCACTGGCTACATCTTCGGCACCATTTGGTGGGGTTTTGCCCTTAATCTCATCGCCTACTTCATTGCTTCTCACGTAAGTACTATCTTCTTTCACTTTCGTTATTAAGAATAGCCATTAAAACATAATAAAATTAGAATACTCATCGAAATTTAAGCTTCCTTTTGCATGAAGAAATTGGTAGCAACAATACTGTGTTATTACCAAAATTGACCAAAAATAGACATCTTTTCTCAAAAACAATTTGCACGACTTGGTTTTCCAAAATATATTATGCGACTTGACTTTATATGTGCTATTATGCGACTCCATGAGGTAGCTACATTTTTTTGTGCGACCGAGATGTTTGTTTGTGCGACCAGACTATTTTTGTGCGACCAAACCACACTTGTCAAATTTTGTATGGAATAGCACGCGTGGTATATTTTAGAAAGATTTGAAAGTGAAGTATTTTTTGAGAATTTGAATTTTTACTAGGTATATTTTTGGAAAATTCTATACGCTTATATAGTTATCACGTTTGTTTCTAAAATAGTAAATGTGAAATTTCTTGGGTTTTACATATTTTCCACGCTTATAATTTAACATCTTCAACACGTTTGTAAGCGTGCATAAGGTAATAATTTCTCACAATAGGTTGCGGGTGGATGTTGGTATGTTTTGGCTATACAACGGGTGGTTTCGTGCCTAAGGCAACGATGTAATAACAAAAGTGTGTGTAATCTGGCTTTATCTTGTGCGGATGAGGTTTGCTACCAGTTTTTGTTGCCAGAGGATACGTTTGGTGGTCGTTGTGCTGGAAACTCGACAAGTTTGGTAAGAAAGCCGTTGTGTTTAGATGTAAATGGGCCGTACCACTATGGCATTTACCGGTGGGCACTTCCTGTTATATCTAGCAACTCACTCACTGTCAAGATTCTTTATCCCATCTTTTGGGGTCTCATGAGCCTAAGTACATTTGGAAATGATCTTGAACCCACTAGCCACTGGGTTGAAGTGATCTTTAGTATTTGTGTCGTGCTAAGTGGTTTGATGCTCTTCACGTTATTGATCGGTAATATTCAGGTAAACACCCGTCTCTCTTTGATACCCTTAGAGATGTCCATCGGGTTGTCGGGTCGGGTTAGTGCTTTAATCGGGACGGGCTCGTCGGGTTTGAGATACAAAAATCCTTGCCCGGCCTGATAAGGAATCGGGTTAGTCGGGTTGACCTGTTCGGGTTGGTCAGGTTACACATAGGTTAGGATTTTTAGGTAAAAATAAAAAAATTTCTAATGTGTTGAAGTTTATGAGTTTTAATTTAACATTTATAATTGTTAATTGATTTTTATGAATGCTTTATAGTTATTATATATTATTAGTGTGTTAATTCATTGATTTAATGCTAAAAGTATATTGAATTTTGAAGGGGGGAAATTTTTTTAAACTTCAATCGGGTCTAACACGATAAAGGTAAGCAACCTGATGTAGACTAAAAAGGATAGTATAGATTAGAATCCGTTGATTCAAAGAATATCGGATTAATCTAACCAAAACCACGTTGATTTGAGAAAATACTGTAGTAGGTCTTCAAAATCTGTTCATACACGAAGAACAATTTTAAATAAAAAAACTCAATTTTTGCAAAATCATCAACTGATTATTTCATTGGGCAAAATACACTTTCAATATGACCCAGATTTTCAAATGGGCCTAAAACATCAAACGGGCCAAAAACTGGGCCTAAACAAAGTTCACCAAATTAGTAAAGCCCCTTTTTAAACACGATCATGGGCATCCTTAAACATAAGGGCCCACTCCTCTATCATTGGGTCTGCATCACAACCCTAACCCGATATCCGACCCGATAAAGAATCAGGTTGGTCGGGGCAGGTTAAAAAAACCCGATATCAACATAAGATCCGAATACACCCGATAAAATGAGAGTACGTAGTTCTCCTAACTAGAATGACTTGTTTTGTCAATAATGAAGGTGTTTTTGCATGCCGTTATGGCAAAAAAGAGGAAAATGCAATTAAGATGCCGCGATATGGAATGGTGGATGAAGAGGAGACAATTACCATCACTTCTTAGACAAAGAGTTCGTCATTACGAACGTCAAAATTGGGCGTTGATGGGCGGTGAAGATGAGATGGAGTTGATTAAAGACATGCCCGAAGGCCTTAGACGCGATATTAAACGATTTCTTTGCTTGGATCTCGTTAGAATGGTAAATCATGCACTTCCAACTTTCTTTTAAGACTTGGTATACTTGGAAAAATGGGTGGGTTGATCGGGTTTGGGTGACATCTGCAAACACTTTTTTAACCTTTTTTTTAATTTCTTTTATAATTATGTGTTGAGTAATTTACAATTTATCGTACGTCTTCAGGTACCGTTATTTCACAATTTAGATGATTTGATACTCGACAACATTTGCGACCGTGTCAAACCACTAGTATTCTCAAAGGACGAAAAGGTATCCATGTTGATCAAATCAAACTTTTGTCACTTGTCAATTGATGACATAATTATAAGTATACTTTTATATTATCTTAAACTATTCATCCATTTTGATGATAAAAGTTTTTTGAACCGTAGATCATAAGAGAAGGCGACCCCGTTCAAAGAATGGTATTTATAGTTCAAGGACATGTAAAAAGTAGCCAAAACCTAAGTAAAGGAGTTGTTGCAACAAGTATACTCGATCCCGGAGGCTATTTAGGTGATGAACTTTTATCATGGTGCCTTCGAAGACCATTTATAAATAGGCTTCCGGCATCTTCCGCAACATTTACATGTGTGGAGCCCACAGAAGCATTTGGGCTCGATGCTAACCATCTCCGTTATGTGACTGATCATTTTCGGTACAAATTTGCAAATGAGAGATTAAAACGGACAGCAAGATATTACTCGTCCAATTGGCGGACTTGGGCGGCGGTCAACATACAAATAGGGTGGAGGCGGTATGTGGCGAGGATGCGGCGGGCGGTGAATGATCATGTGACGGAGGAGGATGGTGGTAGTAACCGTATGCTCCGGCAATATGCCGCTATTTTCATGTCAATTAGACCCCATGATCACCTTGATTAGGGTCTATTTGTTTTTCTTTTTAATTCTCATCATCATTGTTAGTGATACATTTGTTATTATAATAAAAATTAATAAATGGAGGAAGTGTTTCATTCCTCCCTATGTCCCTCATGTATTAGATATTATCTTTAATACTCGTATCTCTTTTGGTGAAATTTTATATACAATATATAAATAAAGTTATTTTAATATAGTGTTATGCATGCATTGATTTATAAATATAATGTATATTTTTATAAAATTATCGTGAATTAAGGGCACTTGTTACTCGTTAATATAAAGAGTAAATCATATAAATTGTCCATGTGGTATATTTGAATCTGCGTTTTTATTCCTATACTTTTTTTCAGTTTTTTTGTCTTTATACTTTTTTAGATTCTGGAGTTTTGTCCTTCCGTGCACTTCCGTTTGATTTTAGCCGTTAAAAGTTAAAACCCCTCACATGCTAAACATGTGAGGGCATTTCAGTCTTTTTTTCATTTTCTTTTTTATTTCTATTTTTTTAATTTATCCCTCTTCATCTCCTTTACTCATTTGATGAACCCTAATTCCCAACTCACAAATTGGACAACATTGAAGATGCTCAAGTCAGAAGGCAATTCAAACAAATTACAAATCAAGTCAATAATTCAAAGAAGATTATAACAAAAATGAAGTATTGCCAACCTAATTACGCTGGTTATATTGGCTTTACAAGTTTGTGCCTTAAACGATCTTCGATATTGGATCTCAGTAGCACCAGGTCGTGGAAAGTGAAATAACCCTCCGTCAAAGAGCTCAGCCGTAGATTATGCTTTCGGTGAATACATTAAACCCAGATTTTTGTCGGGCCATCTTCTCCGGTCACACCATCTGAATCGCCGGAAAACATGAACGAATCGAAGAAGACGAAAGCAGAAGAACAAAGATTTGAGAACGGGAACGAATCGACGGGTGTATGTGTTGTCTGTGTTGTTGCAGTTGTTCGTCGACTTGAGAACAAGAACGAATCAAAGAAGCAAGCCTGATTGGTTTGTATTAAGAACATGAACGAAGATCGGTTGTTGCTCCACAGAAAAAGAAATTGATGTTTGAGGGGTAAATTAGTAAACATTAATCTTGGCATGAGCATCTTCAAAATTGCCATCGACTTTAGCATCTTCAAAATTGCCGTCTGACTTGAGCATCTTCAGTCTTGTCCAATTTGTGATTTAAGAATTAAGATTCATCAAATGGGTGAAGGAGATGAAAAGAGATAAATTAAAAAATAGAAATAAATAAGGAAATGAAAAAAAAGACGCATGTGAGGGGTTTTAACGGCTAAAATTAAACGCAAGTAAGACAGAAGGACAAAACTCAGGAGATTAAAAAAGTACAGGGACAAAAAAAAATATATGGATAAAAACACAGAATAAGGATAAAAACATAGAATTAGGTATACCGGATAATTTCTGTAATTTGAAGCAAACTTTTTAATGGATGTTAGAAAGTTATGGACTTAATTTGCGCGTTAAACTATCTCTTCAGTTTCTTTTTTACAGCCAAAATCAACAATTATCTATGTTTAAAATGAAATATCTCCATCATTTCATCTCAAGCCTCCTTTGCAAGCAGAAACCTTTGAAGACTCTTGAGAAGAACATATTTGGCAAGAGATAAGGGTTAACAAAGTAGCTAAATTTAGTGTATTTTATATATTTAATGTTGTATTGTATTGTATTGTATGTACAGTAATTATAATTAATGTATAAAACAAGTATAATAATTGCCCCGCTCTGCTGCGGACTATTGTTCTCCGTTTATATGATCGTAGTTTATTTATATTGGTATTTAGTATTGCACATGCTCTAAGGTTTTGAGTTCAAATTTTGTTGTGAATATAATTTTGATAGATTTATAAGTTGTTAAAAAATATTATCTATATAATAGTTCACATATATATAAAAAATTATGGAACCCTGTAAACTGTGTTGTTAAAACTATTTATATATTTATAAAGTTTATTTACTTTTACTTTTTACATTTAGCTAAAATAATTATTATACCAACTAATAAATAATAAATTATATAAGTTCAATTAAAACAAAGGTAAGTGATGTAGTGGGGATTGAAGTTTGCTGGGGACAAAATTTCGTGTGGAATCAAAATCTACTACAGACCATTTAATATTATTTAATCCCTTATTTTAACCAATAACTTTTAGTTTATTTCAACCAATAGCAATAACCTTTAGTTTATTTCAACCAATAACTTTAGAGTGAATAGTAAATGTTGAACCACAATTGTATTATAGATACAATAAATATTATATAGTTTACTTTGTATATTTATATTATATGAACATTAATGTCATATTCAATGTTCTTAGTATATATTAAAATTATATTTTGTGCATTTTGTATTTTTAATGTACATCAGTATCATATACTTTGTTTATGTTGTATATAGTGAAATGTTAAAGGTAATCTTTAATTTTTGTATAGTGTTAAGGGATAAATCACAACTATTGATCAATAAGATCTAACGCTCAAGATTAATTATATATTTTAATATTTTATACATGGAGGGATATTTTGGTCATTTGACACTTACAAAAATTCGCTTTTATGTGTTTATATGTTAACACTATTATCCGAATATATGTTTACTTAGAAAAGTATTCAAATCCATATAAAAATATGAAAATATGTTGGAGTTTAGTTTTTTCCAAAATATGCAGAATTAATATGTCTGGATTATCGATTTTACTTAAATATTCATAGCAGACTCAGAAAACCTCTACGCATATCGTTAATACCAACCCATCTATATTCCTATTAAAAGAAAGCATTTTAAATCTATATTTTCTATTTAATGCCATGTTAGATGATGAATCATAATGACAAGTCACCCTTTTTGACCCTTTTGCTGCCACCTGTTTCATTCACCAACATATAGCCCACTTTTTCCAAGCAAGATTCGATTCCACGTATGCTATACGGCTGACTCATTCCACACATGTGCTACTACTCTGCCACCTGTGTCGATCCGCAAGTTACCCACGTTCAACTCTTCTATATTCACGTTCCACTTTTTAAGCTATTATCCTAAATTCCAGCACAACTGATAAGCATGATTCAATTTCAATTGGCGAATTCTCAATTGGCCAATTCGTTCTTTTATATGTGTTTTTTTAGTCTGTTTTTTCAGGATGTGTGTGAATCTCTGTTTTTACTGAATACGATTATCATCTTTGTTACGTGTAGTGAATGTCCTGCACACTTGACTAGAAACGGAGGAGATTCAAGAATCTGTATGTTTTTTATATTGGTTGGTGCACACTTGACTAAAACCCAATTCTCCCTAAATTGCATTGATCTGCTACTTTCCATTCATAATGCCATTTAGATGCAGGTTTGTACAAATCCATCAGGTTTGTATTTCAAAATTGATCCGATTTTCAATCCGATGAGGTTTGTTTTCCATAATTATAGCCGTGCTATACAATTTAGTTTGAAAATCAATTTCTAGGGTTTGTAACCAGATCAATTTTTTCCCAATATATCGATGTTTTTTTTTTTTGCTTATAATCAGATCAATTTTTTTTTCCAATATTTCGATGTTTTTAGGGTGAAAATCAATTTCTGATGTCTGCCATCCGCCATGTTTGCACATGAGCTCCATCAAAAAAGTTTCATCGATGTTCTTCTCCGCCATTTACAATGTCCACGATTACCCCAGGTACACCTAAGTGGCACGGTTTATCTTACAGGGTCGTGATATGATATATGATATGATAATTGTTTGACCATGAGTATTAACATAATATTCACCTAAGTTTATTTGTTTGATTATCCTTGGATGCCGTTTTGCAAGTTTTTTGTTTGTTGGATCAAAACATATTGTTGCACTTCATCTGGATAAGTCTCATTCTGATGCTTTCATTTGACTTTTTAACTTAATAAGAATGGGAGATTAATACTTTCTAACACAACTTTAAATATTTGAGTAATTCTCCAATAGAAAGCATTGAAATCGATGATCAATACTTAAGTTTCAGTAAAAGAAGATGGAGATGGAATATCTACATAAAGCGATGTTTAAAGATTGTAAGAAACAAACTCGATCAGTAAGTGTTTACATTGGATTTAAATATTTCTTTACGACTTTACCGACTACAAAGATATATACTACCAGCTGTCATAAAACTGTTCTATTTATAGATAATTCGGATTCGGATAATACTATTGAGAAATTGTGTTCCTCTGCACATTCGTGGCTTTGTTCTGTTGCTTTATGTATAGGCAATGATCTTGCAGCATCAGGAGCTGGTAAGTATAGCTTTATGGGTTTGTAAGTATAGATTTAAATTTGCAAAATATATCAGATCTCGCTACTTAAATCTTAATGCTGTAGAATTTTTAGGGCCTTTCTTACTATTTTTCTTGAATTTAGGGTTTTGGGTTTATCCACATTGATTAAGATCTGAGCTATTCGATCCTATCTCCAGATGCACTTAAGGTTGAATTTGCTATTCCAATGGGCTTAAATAACATGGTTTCCTTTTTTCGTAGGATGGTTCAAATATCTTATATTTTACCATTTCGTTTACCGAAATGGGCAAAGTGTCGTTTAATTTTTAGATTAAATTAGTTCAACAACTGTGTTTATTTCATAAATTAGTACAAACTTATATGGGAAATAATGTTTGCAACAAGCACACACAACCTAAAGGGGTTATGTAATCAAATTATATATGGTTAAAAGTGTTACTTATCGCAAATTATATATACTAAGATGACAACATAATTGTTTTTTAACTAAAATAATTAAAAGCACTTGACCTGTTTGACTACACTAGATGTGTCAATGCATATGTGGTGATCAAGTTTTAATTACCTTTCTACTACAAAAAAGCTATCCCAAATATTCACTCCAAAAGATTACAATCAAGCTAAATTTGATTACACATTTGACCATTGATACATTTTTTTACCTTTTTATTAATTAAATTAAAATTATTGATTTTATTTTTAGGTGGTTGTAACTGAAGTAGTTGGAGGAAAATTCCAGTTTTTGCTGATCAAAAAGAGATTTATGAAATTGTTGCTAACAACGTAACATTCACTTTGGAATCTAAAGTTGCCGGTCAACCTAAAACATATATAAAGGTTAAAAATAATATAAATCAATATTGACGCTAATAACTTTATATTTCATGTAATTTGATGTGTTTTGTCCTAGCAGGGAATCTTCTTGGACTAACAGCCATTTATGTATCAGTAAGTAGTTTTTCTTATTTAAAGTTATATTAAGCATTGCAATTGGGTTTATACTAAAAGACCGGCATAAATGGTTGAAATTTGAACGTTTTTTATGAGTAAGATAACTTTTGGTACCATACATGGTCAAATTTAGGATTTTTAGTTGCATTTCTTCGCCGTTTACCCTTCATTAAACCAGAAAATGAACAAAACCGTGTCAACAGGTTGGCCCAAGTCCCAACCCAATTGGACCCGTAGTAGAAAACAACTATTTTGACCCAGCCCACCAATTTTTACACTTACCAAATGTTTTTTACACAATTCTACTGTAACAATAGGATGATAATTTAGGCTTCAAAATGCAGATCGACCACTTTTCTGAAATCTTATTTTTTAGGTAGTTGCAAGCAAAACCACTTCCGGTGACATGAAATTTCGTTGTTTGCTGATGCTTCAAATTCCATTTGGAAGTATGTATAAGTCAAACTTTATTTAACATGTGGATAATTGTATTTTATTATCTTCAATTTCCTACATTGTTTGACAAATAATATTTGTTCCTTTACGTATTTGAACTATTTGCTTTGAAAATTTTTATATACCACCCGTGATTTATCACATGTTATAGCTAGGTTAGAACATATTTTATGAAAAGCTCATATAAACATCCTTTTTAGTACCTCTAAAGTAATTTTGTTAAGAGGCGAAGAAGAATAATAAGTTATTTTGGGTATCTATGAATGCATCATTAATCGGTGAATTTATTAACTAATAGTTTCTTTTTGTTTGATGATGATGATAAAGAAGTAAACTAAAAGTCAAGATATGAGTATTGTTAGCAGAGCTCCGAAAAGGATTTTAGTGCCTCGTGAATCAGGGAAGTTTACGTTCGATTTTTTTGATGGATGCAAATTTCTTATGATTATATAACATAGCGTAAATGTCTATATGCAGGAATCGTTACACGAAGACCACCTGTGCTACAATTTCATATTCATTTACATCCTTCTCCTCATTTTCGTTAATTGTTTGTTAGGAATTAAAACATTATACAATTGATTGTTGAATTTGAAATTTTTTAAGCCACCCGTGATTTATCACGGGTTATAGGCTAGTATGTACATAAAAAAATGGAATCCAAAGTTCATGGTCACAAACGCCAAATAGTGTTAGAAATATTTTTATTAATATTCATTAAAGATTTGATATGTCAAAACTATTAAACTACAAGGACCTAAGTCGGTGATATGAAGTTCAAGATTTGAATAAGATTTAGGAGATAATCATAATTGTAAAAGATATAGTATATCTTGTTTGAATTTAAAAGATTTAGTATTATCTTTTCCTTGTAAGTCTTAGGTTTTCTAGTATATAAAGAAACCTAATGACATAGAATTAGATGTTCTTGTAACCCACGTTTTAACGTGTATGTGTGTGTACTCTAAGCCTCAAGGTCGTATGATCCTGTTAACCAAAACCGTTCTACATATTTATGTGTAGAATTGGGGCTTTTAGTAATCATTGTATATAAAGATGATGATGAAACCTTGTTTAGCTATACAAATATGTTTATCTAATTCCGCAATATTATGATTTGTATATGCTTATTCCAGATCAAGAACTAACTATTCTTGAGCCTAAAGATCGACATTTATGAAGAGTTATTCAGAACTCAACAATTGGTATCAGAGCACGGTGGCTCAGATCTGGAATGAAACAAGGATTTATCGGTGATCACATAAAGGTATTACAGTTTCTTTTTGTTAAACACATATTACTATTGGTTGATCTGTCGAAACCGTACAAGAAGTCAACTTGATTAAAGTAGCAGATCGTCAAACGAACAATCCACATATATTTGGAAATTAGCAGCAGCATATTTAGATTTTATTAAAAGTCTACATTAATTTGTTTACATTGAAAACTAAGTTACAGCAAGCCATATTTTTTTTAATGAGCCCACGTGCATGTTTAAAAAGGAGGATAGGTATTTGACTCATTATGGGAACACAGTAGTTTGAACGCACTTGGTTACTGCTGAATCAACTCGATTATTACTCGTAAACGTTTATGCTTACTACTGATCTCAAATTCAGTTTTACTACTGACCAGTAACTTGACTGATCAGTAACAATTTCGTTTGCTACTGCTCCTTCAATATTTCGCTGTTTACTACTGATCCTATGAACGTTCAATTTTGCTACTGATCGCAACTTAAATAAGTAGTATATCAGGTTACCAATGATCCGATACTCAATCAGTACTACTGGTCCGATTCGAAAATACTACTGATCAGTAGTAAATAAATAAATAAATAAATAAAACACTACTGATAAGTAATAGACTGAAATTTTTACTACGGCTGCGTTGACTGATCAGTATTAATCAGTACTGACCGAAAAAAAAAAATTTAAATATTTTTACTGATTTCTTTCTTTTAACGATACATCATACTTTGGAAAGCATGACACACACCATGTTCATTCCATACCACGGTTTATTGATCGTATCTGATAATAATGTGAAACGAATCACATTATTCACACACACAGGTTGAAGGCATGATGAAGATAAAGGAAAATTTTATTTGTTACATATTTGATCTTTATCAATTGATTACAGAAGATAATTGATTATATTTTATTTGAAGAAGAAGTGGAAAGTCTTACTACATAAGATGTTATGTATTGTTGTAACTGCAATTCAACCGAATCTTAACGAAAAGATCTGTTGAAGACTAAGATAAGCAAGTCCTTCATACAAGATATGATGTTGCTGATTACTATATTTAGACGGAATGTGATGCTTAGTTTGAGTTTCTACTTCAACTTCAAATAGAAGATAGTTGATTTTCAATGTAATTAATATAGCCTTGAAGAACACAAGAATGATGTAACGACCCGAAACTCGTAAATAAATAAATTTATAAAAATTATGATAAATAAGGATAAATCGTTTAAAGAACGTATGAATTGGTTTCGTGTCGTTTGGACACCGTATGAGAAAGTTATGGGCGAAACCGGGTCGAGACAAGGACGAAAAAGTGCAGCCCTGGCTGCACACCAAGTTCGCGCCGCGAAGTAGGACTTCCCGATCGGGAAGTCATGACAGGGAACGAGACCGGTGGACGCGATGTAGTTCACGATTTGGTTAACGAACGCGAAGTGGAAGAAACGCATAGTTCGCGACGCGAAGTTCTAGTTCGCGACGCGAAGTCTGTTCGACAGACATTAAAATCGGGTTTTCAGCCATTTGTGCTATCTTCAAACCCTAGTTCTTCCCTTTGGCGATTTTGGAGCTCAAGTACAGATTTTGGTTGATTTCTTCTCAAATCTTTGATAGATTTCGCTCCTAGTTGAAGATTAAAGGTATATCTTCACTCCTTGATCTTTGTAGCTTTAGATCCATGTATTTTGATGTATGGGTTTGAAACCCTAGCTCTTGGGGTTATGGGATATGGTGATGTTGATGATGTATACACTTGATAGATGGTATATTATCAAAAGAAACAAGGGTATGATTATGATTTGTAAGAATCTTAAGGATTTGGTCAAACATAGGGTTTGGTAAATCACCATAATTGGGGGAAATGTGTTAATAAGTGTTATCTAGAGATAGATGGACACATTGGTAGTAGAATGTGATGTTGATAATCTTGTGATTATTGTATTAGGCATTTGGTGAAGTCTTGGAAGGTTGACCGAATTGTGAAGCAAGGATTCGGGTTCACAGACGCGATCTGGGAAGCATTGCTAAGGTGAGTACATGAGACTTTTAAACTGGGTACATAGCAATTAATTTTGAAAGTACATATGATATTGTATCAGTCTTTATTAACAAATATTTTGATAAAGATAGTAGTTGAAAATGTATGAAAGTATGTAGAATGTGATACTAGAATGTGTCTAGTATGATCGATGAATTTGAAGTAAATTATGATAGATCCAAGTAGTTATGGAATCTATGTTAATGAACAATAATAATGAAATAATTGATTAAGAGAATGTATACGGAGCCTTTATTAATAAATATTTATTAGTAAAGCAATTGGGAATGATTTTATAGTAATGAGTACCTATTGGTAAGATATACTAATAAAAGTAAAGAACGAATATATATGAGAAAGAATATGATGTGACTAGTAATAGTTGTCTATTATAGTCAAGGAAGAGATAAAAGTATTATGTTATTGATAGATAAGAAATGTATCTTATGTATAAAGTAAGCATGGACCTCATAGGGTTCATAGACGTAGAAGTAACTGTGGTTGCTTATGATTGGGTCCATGGGACCATACAGGTACGTTCACACTGTGGTGAACTAACTATATGTCGTTAGTATTAGATGACTAACTTGTTTGATGTTGGATGTGATAGCCGAAGGCTTTGACTGTCATAACTGTTAGGTTATGGTAAGAGATAGATGGTGGTGATGCGGGGGACCCCCGGTCACTGGACGGTGGTATATATGTTTATACACCGAGTGTATATATGTTTATACACTAAGCACACGGGTGCTTCTAGTACGCATATGTTTGGTACTAGGTATGTTAGGTTCTAATACATATATGTTTATGTATTAGATATGTTGGTAGGACGGTGGTATATATGTTTATACACCGAGTGTATATATGTTTATACACTAAGCACACGGGTGCTTCTAGTACGCATATGTTTGGTACTAGGTACGTTAGGTTCTATACATATATGTTTATATGTTAGACGTGATTGGGCTTCTGGTACATATATGTTTATGTACTAGATGTGATTGGGCTTCTGGTACCTATACGTTTAGGTACTAGATATGTTTGCTAGGAAAGCAAAGCAGTTAGAGTCACGAAAGGGTGACTAGAAGGTATTTATGTAGTTTATATATATGTTTATATATTTATGAAATGACTATTATTGGGGTCTAAAACCCATGTATCTCACGAGACTATTTTGTCTCACGTACTACGTTTGTTTTGTGGCTGTGTACTCAGGTACAGGTTTGAAGTGATAGAAGGTTGCACTAGAAGTGGCCTAGAGATGTTTAGCTCGGGAGCTAATAGGTAGATCCCGTTGCCTATGGTTTTGATATGCTCGGTGACACCGTATTTTTGTAAACTCTGATATAAGTTTTAAAGTTTTTGTTAAACTGTATTTTGGACAATATGTCAGATATTTAAAAGAATGTATTTTAAATGATTTAAACGATGTTATAAAAATACGGGTGTTACAACTTGGTATCAGAGCTATAGTTTAAGTGAATTAGGTTGGATGTCCATCCTAGTCTTAGACTGTAGCATTAGGAATGTAAGATTCCTTGAGATCATTAGGTTGACCTTGAGACTTTATGTTAAGTTTAGGGTTGAACCTAGGGGACCTATGAAAGTGATGTGATTATGGATAATCAGTGTTATGAGACTCATGAAACGTACACGAGGTATTAATTGTTTAATGTCTTTCGTATAGTCAAGATCGAAAGAAATGGTTAACACTCGAAGAAGTGGGAAAGCCCCGGAGGGCCGGGAGGAGGATACACCTCATGTTGAGGCTGGGGTTGAACAGGAAAGTCAACCGTCGATGCACCGGGTGGGTGAATCGGAGGTCGGAGCTAATAGAACTCCGGTGACTATGGCGGACCTCCAAACTATTATTGATCAATTCAAGGGAGTGGTGGCCGATGAGGTGCACCGCATAATTGGGGACCGTGAGAGGTCGGATGGAGATCGTGTATCCGAGGCTAGATCGGATGAGAAAACCAGGGGTGGTGGCACTCGAGTGGAGAAATCCTCCACAGGTGGTTGTAGTGATGCAAGGGCGAGGCCCGATGAAAATTATGGTTGTTCTTTTAAGACCTTCATGGCTTGTAAGCCAAACATATATACGGGTAGTTCGGACCCGAAGGTAACTATGAGGTGGATCCGAGAGACCGAGCGGGTCATCGGAAGTAGCAAGTGCAAGAAAACCGATATGGTGTTGTATGCATCTCAGTTGCTAAAAGAGGATGCTATGGTCTGGTGGGACATAGTTTATGAGACCCTCGGGAGGGAGGTGGTAGAGAGAATGTCATGGGATGAGTTTACCGTGAGGTTGAGGAAGAAATTTTGTCCCGACCGGGATTTGGAGAAAATGCATGAGAAGTTTGTGACCCTAAGGAAGGGTGAGATGTCAATCGAGGAGTACACGAGGGAATTTACGGGATTACTTCCGTTTGTTGCTAAGACCTACTCCGAGGAGAGGTTGAGGGTAGTTAGGTATGCTAGTGGGCTACCTTGGGATTATCAGTTGGAGGTAAAGAGAGCGGTCACGCTAGATGAGGCCATTAGTGCCGCCCGAGGTGTGGAAGAGGTGAACGTGGCAAAAGTTGCCGAGAGGGCGTATGTGGGAGATAAGAGGAATGCCGAGAGTGGATCGGGTACGGTTAAGAAGGGAAAGTTCACGTCGAACTTCTCTAGGCAAGGAAGTGTAGCCTCGTGCAAGAGGTGTGGGAGAAATCATACCGGCGAATGCCGTGGGGAACCAAAAATTTGCCATGATTGTGGAAAGACGGGACATTTGGCCCGAGATTGTAGATCCAAACCAATGGCCGAGGTTGAATGTTACTCGTGCCATGAGAAAGGGCATTATAGCCACGTGTGCCCGAAGAAGAAAACCGGAATGCTTGTGTCAGCGGCTCAAAAGAAGGCGGAGCCGGCAAAGGTGAGAGGACGATCCTTCCTACTCACCCGGGAGGAGGCGCGCGGTGGGGCGTCAGGTTCGGGAGCTAAGAATTAAGCGGCCCGTAATTGTAGCATTGGATGATTAGGCCGGGGTGCCATTTGTTTCCCTAAGATTTTAGTTTTGGGTATTATTGTAATCCATCCGAATGCTTTGGTTAAAAACATACTTTGAATGTTATGAATTTTATTGTTAATTTATTTATTTGAAAGACTTGAATTAGCAAGGTTGAATAATTGTCGAGGAGAGTAGTGGCCTTTGGTAGGACCATTGAGATGGATTGGATGATTATGCACCAAGCCAGTAGGTTGTGTGAGTATAGTCATATTGTTAGATTGTTGCCCAATTTGGTGCTTATGGGAATTAGTAGATGAGTGGTATGACGTGAATAGTCATCGTGGGAATAATCTTCCGGGTTGAATGAATTCGTAATTTTTTTATCATAGACCGGAGTCGGTTGGTTGACTCAAGGATGACCGGGATGACCGGTGAAATTATGGTTAATAGAAGTGAGTGATAGTTACTTCGGTAGCGACAAAAGATTGGAAAAAATTTTGTAATAAAGAAATGAACCGGTTAAGGACGGTTAATGTGTAAGTGAAACGATAAATAACAAGTAGAAAAGTGTTATTAGATACCCGCGGGGTACAATGCATGTGCATTATGCAATGGCCTTTGAAGGCATATGATTGTGAAAAGATAATACTATGTCATATGAATTGTGCTAAGTAATATGTCATATGGGAGACATACGAATGGGAAGGAAAACAATAAGGCATCTTGTGGGAGAGGTGCTAGAATGCACGATAAATGATTTGATGATGTTTGTTTGATATTGGCGGGACATATACATATGTTAGTATATGTGCATGATGATGATGCTTATTTGATATTGGTGCGATATATACATATGTTTGTATATGTGCACAATAGAGATGTAATGATGGTATTGGTGACATATACATATGTTTGTATATGTGCACAATGGAGGTAGGTAGATGGAATTGGCGTGATATACGTGTGTATATCTATATGTGTATATATGTTTATGTGTTTATATGATGAATGTAGAACCATGTGGTTAATAAATATTACTATTATGTTATGATAAATGAGAATTTGGCTTGAAATGCGGGTTGCATTTAGGTCATGTAATGTAGGGGATGCCTACGATTTATAGAATAGAAGGAAAGAGAAACTCCTAGTGAGCAAATTACCATGTGGTAACCCAGACATAGTACACCGTATAAGGGTGTGGGGTGTATCACGGTATCGGGCCTAGTACCGATAATTTAAGTTGATCAATGTGATACAAAGATGGTTGAAAGAATACTAAGTGATAGTATGAGTGACCAAGTGAAGGTCAAGAAACGGTAAATGTTATTGTGACCTTATATTAAGGTGTGACCCTTGGATTAACGGGGACGATTGATGAGAAAGTAATAATGGGTAGAACTGAGAGTGATAGATTGGTAATGATGCGCCCTGTGTACGGAAATTGCTAGTTGGAAAAGGTATGGTTGACTTTATGTAAAAGTCAACGATTAGTCAACCCGTGACTGGTTGAATTGGTCTAAGATAGACTTTGACTCTCGTTTTGATTTACTAATGAATATTGGTAGCATAATGTGTCGGTTATGTGTTTGTGAAAAAGTTGATGAGAGGGTTGATTGAATTATAGTCGGTCTATACGACTTGACCCGTTTGGGTGATTTCAATCTTGAGATTGGAAATCGAGTGTAAGACTGTAATTGAATCATAAATTAAAGGTAAATTGTAAAGGAAAGGAGGATTTATGAAACCTTCAACGAGAAGGGAAAATGTTAAGGTATAGTTGACTTTGTGCTTAAGTCAAGGGGTAGTCAATGTGGGGATATATCAATGTCGGGATATATCGGTTGGCTCAAAGCTAGAATTTAACATTCGTTTAACTCAACTAGTTAATGGTATGATTGTGTTATACCAATGTTATGAGAGTGAAAAGATCGGTCGAAGGAATGTTGGTGTTTTGGTCGAATTGGGAATTTCGACCCGTTTGAGTATTATGAGTTTTAAAAATTTGGGTCTTGACCGTTCGGACTTAACGGAGTTAAGTGAACGTTTGGATATGGAATGTTAGCGGAACGGGAATGAGGAGAGTTTGATGGTAATGACCACAAGGGAGTGAGAGCGGAAAGCTCGGATGTATGTGGGTCGAAATTCTTAGCGATTCCGAGGACGGAATCCTTTTAAGGGGTAGATAGTTGTAACGACCCGAAATTCGTAAATAAATAAATTTATAAAAATTATGATAAATAAGGATAAATCGTTTAAAGAACGTAGGAATTGGTTTCGTGTCGTTTGGACACCGTATGAGAAAGTTATGGGCGAAACCGGGTCGAGACAAGGACGAAAAAGTGCAGCCCTGGCTGCACACCAAGTTCGCGCCGCGAAGTAGGACTTCCCGATCGGGAAGTCATGACAGGGAACGAGACCGGTGGACGCGATGTAGTTCACGATTTGGTTAACGAACGCGAAGTGGAAGAAACGCATAGTTCGCGACGCGAAGTTCTAGTTCGCGACGCGAAGTCTGTTCGACAGACATTAAAATCGGGTTTTCAGCCATTTGTGCTATCTTCAAACCCTAGTTCTTCCCTTTGGCGATTTTGGAGCTCAAGTACAGATTTTGGTTGATTTCTTCTCAAATCTTTGATAGATTTCGCTCCTAGTTGAAGATTAAAGGTATATCTTCACTCCTTGATCTTTGTAGCTTTAGATCCATGTATTTTGATGTATGGGTTTGAAACCCTAGCTCTTGGGGTTATGGGATATGGTGATGTTGATGATGTATACACTTGATAGATGGTATATTATCAAAAGAAACAAGGGTATGATTATGATTTGTAAGAATCTTAAGGATTTGGTCAAACATAGGGTTTGGTAAATCACCATAATTGGGGGAAATGTGTTAATAAGTGTTATCTAGAGATAGATGGACACATTGGTAGTAGAATGTGATGTTGATAATCTTGTGATTATTGTATTAGGCATTTGGTGAAGTCTTGGAAGGTTGACCGAATTGTGAAGCAAGGATTCGGGTTCCCAGACGCGATCTGGGAAGCATTGCTAAGGTGAGTACATGAGACTTTTAAACTGGGTACATAGCAATTAATTTTGAAAGTACATATGATATTGTATCAGTCTTTATTAACAAATATTTTGATAAAGATAGTAGTTGAAAATGTATGAAAGTATGTAGAATGTGATACTAGAATGTGTCTAGTATGATCGATGAATTTGAAGTAAATTATGATAGATCCAAGTAGTTATGGAATCTATGTTAATGAACAATAATAATGAAATAATTGATTAAGAGAATGTATACGGAGCCTTTATTAATAAATATTTATTAGTAAAGCAATTGGGAATGATTTTATAGTAATGAGTACCTATTGGTAAGATATACTAATAAAAGTAAAGAACGAATATATATGAGAAAGAATATGATGTGACTAGTAATAGTTGTCTATTATAGTCAAGGAAGAGATAAAAGTATTATGTTATTGATAGATAAGAAATGTATCTTATGTATAAAGTAAGCATGGACCTCATAGGGTTCATAGACGTAGAAGTAACTGTGGTTGCTTATGATTGGGTCCATGGGACCATACAGGTACGTTCACACTGTGGTGAACTAACTATATGTCGTTAGTATTAGATGACTAACTTGTTTGATGTTGGATGTGATAGCCGAAGGCTTTGACTGTCATAACTGTTAGGTTATGGTAAGAGATAGATGGTGGTGATGCGGGGGACCCCCGGTCACTGGACGGTGGTATATATGTTTATACACCGAGTGTATATATGTTTATACACTAAGCACACGGGTGCTTCTAGTACGCATATGTTTGGTACTAGGTATGTTAGGTTCTAATACATATATGTTTATGTATTAGATATGTTGGTAGGACGGTGGTATATATGTTTATACACCGAGTGTATATATGTTTATACACTAAGCACACGGGTGCTTCTAGTACGCATATGTTTGGTACTAGGTACGTTAGGTTCTATACATATATGTTTATATGTTAGACGTGATTGGGCTTCTGGTACATATATGTTTATGTACTAGATGTGATTGGGCTTCTGGTACCTATACGTTTAGGTACTAGATATGTTTGCTAGGAAAGCAAAGCAGTTAGAGTCACGAAAGGGTGACTAGACGGTATTTATGTAGTTTATATATATGTTTATATATTTATGAAATGACTATTATTGGGGTCTAAAACCCATGTATCTCACGAGACTATTTTGTCTCACGTACTACGTTTGTTTTGTGGCTGTGTACTCAGGTACAGGTTTGAAGTGATAGAAGGTTGCACTAGAAGTGGCCTAGAGATGTTTAGCTCGGGAGCTAATAGGTAGATCCCGTTGCCTATGGTTTTGATATGCTCGGTGACACCGTATTTTTGTAAACTCTGATATAAGTTTTAAAGTTTTTGTTAAACTGTATTTTGGACAATATGTCAGATATTTAAAAGAATGTATTTTAAATGATTTAAACGATGTTATAAAAATACGGGTGTTACAACTTGGTATCAGAGCTATAGTTTAAGTGAATTAGGTTGGATGTCCATCCTAGTCTTAGACTGTAGCATTAGGAATGTAAGATTCCTTGAGATCATTAGGTTGACCTTGAGACTTTATGTTAAGTTTAGGGTTGAACCTAGGGGACCTATGAAAGTGATGTGATTATGGATAATCAGTGTTATGAGACTCATGAAACGTACACGAGGTATTAATTGTTTAATGTCTTTCGTATAGTCAAGATCGAAAGAAATGGTTAACACTCGAAGAAGTGGGAAAGCCCCGGAGGGCCGGGAGGAGGATACACCTCATGTTGAGGCTGGGGTTGAACAGGAAAGTCAACCGTCGATGCACCGGGTGGGTGAATCGGAGGTCGGAGCTAATAGAACTCCGGTGACTATGGCGGACCTCCAAACTATTATTGATCAATTCAAGGGAGTGGTGGCCGATGAGGTGCACCGCATAATTGGGGACCGTGAGAGGTCGGATGGAGATCGTGTATCCGAGGCTAGATCGGATGAGAAAACCAGGGGTGGTGGCACTCGAGTGGAGAAATCCTCCACAGGTGGTTGTAGTGATGCAAGGGCGAGGCCCGATGAAAATTATGGTTGTTCTTTTAAGACCTTCATGGCTTGTAAGCCAAACATATATACGGGTAGTTCGGACCCGAAGGTAACTATGAGGTGGATCCGAGAGACCGAGCGGGTCATCGGAAGTAGCAAGTGCAAGAAAACCGATATGGTGTTGTATGCATCTCAGTTGCTAAAAGAGGATGCTATGGTCTGGTGGGACATAGTTTATGAGACCCTCGGGAGGGAGGTGGTAGAGAGAATGTCATGGGATGAGTTTACCGTGAGGTTGAGGAAGAAATTTTGTCCCGACCGGGATTTGGAGAAAATGCATGAGAAGTTTGTGACCCTAAGGAAGGGTGAGATGTCAATCGAGGAGTACACGAGGGAATTTACGGGATTACTTCCGTTTGTTGCTAAGACCTACTCCGAGGAGAGGTTGAGGGTAGTTAGGTATGCTAGTGGGCTACCTTGGGATTATCAGTTGGAGGTAAAGAGAGCGGTCACGCTAGATGAGGCCATTAGTGCCGCCCGAGGTGTGGAAGAGGTGAACGTGGCAAAAGTTGCCGAGAGGGCGTATGTGGGAGATAAGAGGAATGCCGAGAGTGGATCGGGTACGGTTAAGAAGGGAAAGTTCACGTCGAACTTCTCTAGGCAAGGAAGTGTAGCCTCGTGCAAGAGGTGTGGGAGAAATCATACCGGCGAATGCCGTGGGGAACCAAAAATTTGCCATGATTGTGGAAAGACGGGACATTTGGCCCGAGATTGTAGATCCAAACCAATGGCCGAGGTTGAATGTTACTCGTGCCATGAGAAAGGGCATTATAGCCACGTGTGCCCGAAGAAGAAAACCGGAATGCTTGTGTCAGCGGCTCAAAAGAAGGCGGAGCCGGCAAAGGTGAGAGGACGATCCTTCCTACTCACCCGGGAGGAGGCGCGCGGTGGGGCGTCAGGTTCGGGAGCTAAGAATTAAGCGGCCCGTAATTGTAGCATTGGATGATTAGGCCGGGGTGCCATTTGTTTCCCTAAGATTTTAGTTTTGGGTATTATTGTAATCCATCCGAATGCTTTGGTTAAAAACATACTTTGAATGTTATGAATTTTATTGTTAATTTATTTATTTGAAAGACTTGAATTAGCAAGGTTGAATAATTGTCGAGGAGAGTAGTGGCCTTTGGTAGGACCATTGAGATGGATTGGATGATTATGCACCAAGCCAGTAGGTTGTGTGAGTATAGTCATATTGTTAGATTGTTGCCCAATTTGGTGCTTATGGGAATTAGTAGATGAGTGGTATGACGTGAATAGTCATCGTGGGAATAATCTTCCGGGTTGAATGAATTCGTAATTTTTTTATCATAGACCGGAGTCGGTTGGTTGACTCAAGGATGACCGGGATGACCGGTGAAATTATGGTTAATAGAAGTGAGTGATAGTTACTTCGGTAGCGACAAAAGATTGGAAAAAATTTTGTAATAAAGAAATGAACCGGTTAAGGACGGTTAATGTGTAAGTGAAACGATAAATAACAAGTAGAAAAGTGTTATTAGATACCCGCGGGGTACAATGCATGTGCATTATGCAATGGCCTTTGAAGGCATATGATTGTGAAAAGATAATACTATGTCATATGAATTGTGCTAAGTAATATGTCATATGGGAGACATACGAATGGGAAGGAAAACAATAAGGCATCTTGTGGGAGAGGTGCTAGAATGCACGATAAATGATTTGATGATGTTTGTTTGATATTGGCGGGACATATACATATGTTAGTATATGTGCATGATGATGATGCTTATTTGATATTGGTGCGATATATACATATGTTTGTATATGTGCACAATAGAGATGTAATGATGGTATTGGTGACATATACATATGTTTGTATATGTGCACAATGGAGGTAGGTAGATGGAATTGGCGTGATATACGTGTGTATATCTATATGTGTATATATGTTTATGTGTTTATATGATGAATGTAGAACCATGTGGTTAATAAATATTACTATTATGTTATGATAAATGAGAATTTGGCTTGAAATGCGGGTTGCATTTAGGTCATGTAATGTAGGGGATGCCTACGATTTATAGAATAGAAGGAAAGAGAAACTCCTAGTGAGCAAATTACCATGTGGTAACCCAGACATAGTACACCGTATAAGGGTGTGGGGTGTATCACGGTATCGGGCCTAGTACCGATAATTTAAGTTGATCAATGTGATACAA
This sequence comes from Calendula officinalis, assembly GCA_963853835.1. Taxonomy (NCBI): domain Eukaryota; kingdom Viridiplantae; phylum Streptophyta; class Magnoliopsida; order Asterales; family Asteraceae; genus Calendula; species Calendula officinalis. The sequence goes on from OY970834.1 coordinate 27,847,328, forward strand.
AGATGGTTGAAAGAATACTAAGTGATAGTATGAGTGACCAAGTGAAGGTCAAGAAACGGTAAATGTTATTGTGACCTTATATTAAGGTGTGACCCTTGGATTAACGGGGACGATTGATGAGAAAGTAATAATGGGTAGAACTGAGAGTGATAGATTGGTAATGATGCGCCCTGTGTACGGAAATTGCTAGTTGGAAAAGGTATGGTTGACTTTATGTAAAAGTCAACGATTAGTCAACCCGTGACTGGTTGAATTGGTCTAAGACAAATTGACCAAAATACCCCCATGTGCATCACATGTGATGTTAGTTAACTTAAAAAATAGACGGACTTTTTCGTAAAGGACAATCGGTGAAAAACCTTTCATAAATAAGGACCATCAGTGTAATTTTTAAAACTAAAGGACCATTGGTGAAATTTGCTATAAACCTAAAGGATCATTCATGTAATTTACTCAAAAACAAATAACTAAACGAATTATGTTAGCCTTACTTTAAACATAAACCAAGGCATTTCTTGCAAACCTTAAAACAATAAGTTCGACAGTTGCTTTTATTTAGAACCACTATTACATCTTTATAAAATTGCGATCATAATTCTCAAATAATCTTAATTTTCCTTTAACATAGTTTGGTACATAGACATACATATGAACCAATACACTGTGCCTCAGAACCTGGGATCCACTCTGTGCACTTTTCTACGCATGAATCCACCATGCAAATCATTGCAAAAGATTTCTCGCAAAGTTTGTTTACTTCACTCGGTATCGCGTTTCCTGTATTCATTCAATAACCGTTTAATATATTTTGACAACTTTATTCAGACGACATATAAAATTATTACGTGAACAATTAAACTATTTTTATTTAATCACAAAGGATGCTGCCCTACAGAGGCGGAATTAGAAATTTCCGCCAGCAGTAGCACCTTACGGGGATAAAAAAGACGTAGATCAAGGGAGATGAGGGGATTCCGCTACCCGCTGACCTGGCGATGTCCGTGGGGAGCGCCCTCACGGAGCTTGGGGCTGTGTCCCGATCGAAAACTAATTTAACATAAGGGACTCTAGTATTAAAATCACCATGTTTGATTGTATACACCCACAAGTCTCCAAGAGCTAATTTCATCCTACAAGACAACTACAAATTTTCATAAACATAAAAACTAAAAACGACACATACTTAAAAAATATATGAGTTTAAACTATTGCTAATACCTGAGTTTTTTGTAATAATATTAAGGGCTATTGATTATGTTTTTAATTCGATAGTACAACCGTAATACCAAAAAACCATAATACCAAAAAAAAAACTCCAAAAAAATTATGTTACGGAAAAAAATTTGAGTAGGGGAACGTGCCACCGTATGCCACATTATAAATCTGCCCTTGCTACCCTAGTGGATAGAGTTGGTTTCCAAAAATGATCAAAGAAACTATTTTTATTTAATCACAAATGATTCCAGGTTACCCGCAAAGCAGGTGGGGATTAGTCGGCTTTTATAGGGGTTTGGAACCCATGTTAAAAAGACTATTTTTATTTGTTCAAAGGAATAGTAATGCTAAGAAGTAAGAAGCTATATATTTTACCCGAAGAAGCCCCTATGTTTGCAAGAAAAAGGAGCACAAGCATGGAGATCATTTTCATGGCAATACTCATTATATGAATTTTGTAACGAAACAATGGGTTGATGAGTGATGATGATTTGACAAAATGCAGAGGTTATGCATGGGCATATATACACAACGAAAATGTTATAATCTAATAAATGCAATTCTAATTTAATTCGTAAATTTAATCGTGATGAAACCATTAATGTTAATGTGGTATATATGAATTAATTGTTAATGCTACTTGATTAACAAAATTAAATGCAACTATCAAATATTAGTCAACTAGAAGGGTACCCGTGCAATGCGGTGGAGAGGATCTTGTAATTATATTTTGCAACGACCAATTGGTAGATGGTTGTGGGTGGTGAATGGTTGTGGCAGTTAGGGAAAGCAATGGATCGGATGTGGATTGGATGATGCAATATTTATATCTATATTCATTTAGATTTACATCATCCATATCCATATGCATTTAAAATCATTTCAACCACACATATCCATATATACTAGCTTCATAGCCCGCCCAACTGGGCGGGCATGCTTCAAGAGATATATTAAAAAATATAACAACAAATATTAATACTTTTTAAATGACATAAGAATCTATAGTTGTAATGATAAGTTTGTACAAATTTTGATACATGAATAAATGTTACAGAAAATTTATAGACGAAATAAGACTTCTTTTTTAACGATATTTATTGTTGAATTAGTGTAATTATCATCTCTGTCACAACAAATTTAAAAATATAATCTTTATATAATCCGACATTTGTTGTTGAATTAGACTTGTCTATATAATCTTTATGTATAATATCTGTAGAAAAATAACAATAAATAGATTAATTGACCAAGTTAAATGTAATACAATAATGAAATGATAATAAGCGTTATTTTCTATACATGAAAACCCTGTATAGAAAAACATCAAGTTACATTGTACACCAGTTATTTTATCATAATAAAGAAATATAAATTTTGTAGTTAAATTGTACCAATATCGGGTGGCTGTGGAGCCATGGAGAATGGGCTAAAAAGTAATATAAATATCAAATCTACAATATACTGATCCGTTTATATGGAATTGAAAGTCCATTTCAAGTATTGGCCATGTTACTGATAATCTCCACAGTCCATCCTCTCACGAAACAAACGTTTTCTCATTCCTACTTTATCATTTTGACGGGAACAAATTCGAGCATTCTAGGGCTTTCGATACAATATTTTATTGATCTTCCTATCAATCAGATCAAGATGTGTGAATCAAGGTTGCAAAATAAAGTTGTCGATTTGATCAAACGTCATCTGTAGCATTGTGATTTGTCAATTGAATATCTGTGAAACGCAGCGATTCGTATTTTTACGGTAATTTGGGTTTAATTTTTATGTTAATCACGGCTTTTCAGGCCTGAAATCTACCATTTTAATACATGCGAGGCCTGGAATTTGATGGAATTTGTCGAAACATCAAAGCCCTAAATCCCTAATTTGTCAACAATCATTTCTAACTATTTTGATTATAATTTGAAAACTGTTACTAATATTTTATTAAAGAAGCAAGTATAAGACGACATAGTACCAAATAATACACGATTCTGAATGAGCAGTTCATATTGCAAGGTGGAAAAATATTTAGCTTTTAATTTGGGGTATTTTATTTCTTATTTGTTAAATGATTATTATTTTTTCAGTTTTACAGCTTCTTTTTTGTGGTCTTTTATGAGCCTGATAAAAATCTTAAAAATAGGACAAATAAACACACAGGGTACAAATTGCAGTGAGTTGTATAAATAATTAAAACTGGAATGATACACACAGGAAATTTAACAATATAAATAGCATACCTTTGAAATTTTGCAGATTGAAGAAGCTGGAGGGCTTTAAATTCAGAAGGACCTGGCTGTGTAACGAATCAACCTTGATAATGAGCTTCTGAAAGTAAGAGTTAATAACAGACTATTAATCATTTTAAATATCCGGTATTTCTTCCCTCAATAACTATGTCATTGTATATTGACTGTTGTTAAATCTCAGTATATATACTGCATTTTTTTGATTCAAAATTGGAACAAAGTACTTTTAAATACAAATTTAAAGCAGAATTAATGATAGTTCTTTCCTCCATGAATATTGTTTATATTGTGGAAAAGTACGGGACTACATCTTAATTCTAATTTTAAAGATCATTAATTAAAAACATTGTTATAGATTACTAATCAGAATGCATACCTTTTAAATTTTCCAGATTGAAGAAGCTGGAGTATAATCGATTTGGCTGGACCTTCCTGTGTAACGAAGGTTATGTGAATTTTACAGAGATCCTAAATGGCTTATATAATGAAGCATTCACAGAGGTAAGTGCTGTGATTCCATAATTTTTGGGAATATAGTTGAAATTTGGCAACTCTGAATAATGATTTAAATTGATGATTTACAAAATCGATTTTAAATATGCAAGCAAATAAACGTTTTTTAAAATTTCAAATAATCGTTTCCTTTTATTTAGGGCCTGTAAAAACAGAATTACCTTTTCATTTAAAAAGTTTTGAAATAAAACTATTAGCCAAGCACTGTAAGATTTAACCTGATGTCACTGCACAGATACGGTATAACTTTTTAGGAGATTTCGTTGAAATTAACAATACATTGTCTAAAAATATATCCAATGTATTTTTGGTATTTCCAAATTTAAAAATGATCAAGTTTGATTTATAACCTTATTTTTGTAGAGATATTTGTTAGTTACCATTTAGGTTTGAATAATTCCCTCAATATTGATGCTGGAATAATAGATCTTCTCCATCACAAAAATTACGCCTCTGTATTATATCATTTTAACTATAATCAATTTAAATTAAAGTATTGAATATTTAATGGGGGACATGACTGTTAACTTTAAATTTCGAATAAAGTGACAACGATTTATAATTTGAATATTTTAGGTATGTATTTATTGGAGATACTGCACCCTCTTTAATTTGAATAAAAATAAAATTCCAAATTTATTGCCTAAAACTAATTTGAATATTTTAGGTATGTATTTCGTTGACAAATGGTGTAATTACACGTGGCAATATGGACCAATGAAAGAGCTTCAAACTGATGAGTTGGCAAAAGTAAATCAAATGTAGTCTCATATATAGGAGAATCCAATTATTCGACTAAATAGTCGCATAAGATATAAATAAAGCTCAAAATGTAGTAATTCCCTTAATGGTCAACCCTAAATCTCAAAGGTCAACCTAACATTCTATGGCACATAAAGTCCTACTAGCAAAGTCTAAGTCTAGGGTGGTTAAACTAACCTAATTCACTTAAACTAAAGCTCTGATACCAAGTTGTAATACCTCAATTTTTCAAAACAATTTAAACTTATAAATATTTAAAGTTTAACATTAAAAATTCAGAACATCCAAAATATAGTTTAAATAAAACATTGGAATGATTATCAAGTGCCAAAAATCGGTGTTACAATAATATCAAATCAATAGTCTAGGGAATTAAATAGGTACATCGAGCTTAATCATCCAATGGTATAACTACGGGCCTCCTAATCCTTAGCTCCCGAACCTGAGTACATAGACATAACAGAAAATGTAGTACGTGAGACAAAATTGTCTCGTGAGAAACATGGGTTTTAGACCCGGTTATAAACATTTGCAATAAAATAATATTTAAGTAAATATCACATTGCACATAAGTCAAACATAGTCTCGAGCTTGCCCTAAGCTCACACATACGCAACGGGTCATCCCGAAGCAAACTCCCCCGATGTGGGTTATCATCAAAAGATCTCATGGTAATTGGGGTTCTCCCAAACTTATCGAAATCATCACTCCCCCGTCTCGCGGGTTATCGTAATCCCCCTTTTTTATCAGGTTATCATAGTCCCCCTATTGTCGGGTTATCGTTCACTTAGATATACTACCCTTGCGCAGGGAGGTACCACCCCAAGTAGTAATCTCAACTCCCCCATAAATGGGTTATCGTTATCCGGAAATTCATTTAACACATAATTGGTTCATCAATCATGAGCCATAGCTCCATTTCATTCATCATTTCATTATTCAAGTATCATAGTTCATTTCATAACATATAATCAATTCAATCATTTTCGTTATTAAACAATTAGCTAATAAAAACTCCTTAAACCATTTCAATTATAAAAATCGGTTTTACTATGTACTTAGAAAAGATCACATGTACTCACCTTAGCAATGCTATCCCAAAATTGTGTTAATCAACACAATGCTTACTTCTTAATCAAAGAAGCACCTCCAACTTTAAAGTCTTCTTGACTTATCATCAATATCATCACAATAAACTAGTTATTATCTATAACTAATCATTAATCAATCCATAACAACATTCTTAACCACCAAGTTCATCCAACTTGGTGGAATCTCAAACCCTAGTTCAAGATTTCCATCCATAAATCTCAAATCTAACTTGTACACCATGAATATAAGCTTACAATGAGTGTTCTACACTCATTTTAGTCATCTTCCCCAAAGATGACTTGGTGGGTTATCCAAACCACCATTATTACCCCAAATCAAGCTCAAAACTAGAAGGAGATGCACAAAATATCAAGGATTCTTACCTTAGACCAACAAATCTCCAAGATATGTGAAGATTAGAGCTAGAAATCACCAAAAGCACCAAATTCTCTCCCAAAAACGGCTGCTAGGGTTGTAGGGGTGAAATGAGCCTAAACCCTAGCCTAAAAACGATTTTATGTAGATCTGACAGATGTCGTGTTCGTGATCCACACCTCGCGTTCGCGAGTTTACACACTCCGGCCATTCTCGTGTCCAACTCGCGTCCGCTAGCCCCGATCTCTGTTCCGCTTACTCGTGTTCGCGAGTCCATTCTCGTGTTCACGAGATGGGTCTTCGTGACACGAGCCCAATTTTCGTGTTCACGAGGATTCCCAGAAATACCATTTTGATTTCCAAACTTGTTTCCAACCAAGTCTTGACCCGTTTTTTTTATTATTTCGGGTTCCAAACAACCCAATACTTATTAAAACACATCAAGAGTACAACTAACATAACTAACATATAATTCGTACATATCCCGAATTAATAATACGAAAATACAAACGAAAAATTACGGTCGTTACAAGTCACATGGATTTTTTTTACCCGATCATCATCAATGCAATTTAAATATAATAAATAAAAGCATCACATTGCACATAGTTCAATCATACTCTCGAGCTTGCCATAAGCTCACACATACGCTACGGCCTCGCCAAAGCAAACTCCCCAGATATGGGTTTCTTAGGTAAACTATCAAGGTAATTGGAATGCCTCAAAGCTTACCAAGATTCATCAACTCCCTTGTTTCCGGGTCATCATAAACTAGACATGCTACTCTTGCGTAAGGTGGTACCACCCCAAATAGGTGTCACATTATTCCCCCCAAATGTTTGAGTTATCATTAATCCGAATACTTAATACATCACATAACATTTCATCATAAACACGAGCCTCAGTTCCATTTCATTCATTCATAACTATAAGCTAAAATACACATTCTAGTTATCATATAATTCATATTCACATAAATAATTCAATCGCAATCTTAATTAAAACATTAATTAGCAAAGACTTATTTTTTATCAATAATATAAAAATTATTTTGCTATGTATCCAGTTAAAAGTCTCATATACCCCCACCTTAGCGAATGCTTTACAAATCGTGTTACACAAATCCTTACTCTTCAATTATTGGAATACCTGAAATCCTTAGGTCTTTGTGACCTATCATCATATTTAACACATATCTAGTTATCATCTATAAATAGACATCATAACATCATCACAATCATCTCCCAACATCAAGTTCATCAAACTTTTATTGAAACTAACTTCTAATCACAAATCGACCATGGATTTATGGTCTACACACTTTTTATAAGTGTTTTACACCCTCAATCTCCATCTTTGCTCAGAATCTATGGTAGGGTTTCCTACCGCCATTTTCTCCCAAATCTAACACATAAACTAATTAGGAGAGAAGAAATAACATAGATCTTTACCTTAGAAGTAATAATCTCCAAGATTTATGAAGAATCTTGCTCCAGATCATCAAAAGCTCCTTATTCTTCTCAAAAATCGGCTGCAACAACACTTGGGGTGAAAATGGGTGAAAACCCTAGTTTTTACCGTTTTTGACTGCCAAACATGGTTCTTGCCGTGAACTCTAACTCTCGCGCCGCGAATAAATGCAGGTAACACCCTTCGTGCCAAATCTTCATGTCACGAAACCCAACCTCTAACCAACACTCACGTCGCGACGTCCACAGCTTGCGCCGCGAACTCCCCATTCCAATCTTCGCATCACGAATACCTTACTTCGCGATCACTAAAACTCTCTGAAATTTTATGCATTCTCAACCACCACCTCTCGTGCCGTGAGACTCAATACTCACACCGTGAAACCTCCCAGATTGCACTTCTCATTTTCCAACTTGATATTTACCAAGTTTTTGACCCATTTCTAACAACGAGGTTCACAAACGTCCAATTACACAATCTAATGCATAAATGATTAAATTCTAACATTAATAACACAAAACACATGAATCCTATTATTTTCTAAATTAAATCTGATTACAAATTTACGGTCGTTACATGTCAGGTTCAAAAACCCGATATTAATATAAGATCCGAATACAATCAACCCAAGTAGCATAATCGGGTTCGGGTTTTGATCAAGTGGGATTGACCCTTTGGGCACCCAGACCCTACTAGTCAAATCAAATATATAATATATATATACATCTCAGCATTAGCAGTTTAACTTATTCTCACTTTATTTGTTAAAAAAACAGAGAATCGTCAAAACTTGAATTCGAACACCTCACCATATGCCTTGCGTCGGCGTATAGTCGACAAAAGTGACCCATAAAACACCTCAAGCCGTTGATTTCTTATCCAACGGTCATCTTGTATTGTACTATTTTGCATGCTTGCGACGTCTTCTACTCTATTATTATTCCCCTAACTTAATATTCGCCCCCTAAAATTTTCTAAAAACCTCCCTTCTACTGAACTTCCCAACGGCACCATTTCTCGATTGCGAATCAGATACTGCAATCAGACATTTGATTTCTCTGAAATTACACTTTCTCTTTCGGATTTTGCAAAATCAGTCTGGAGTTGAGTTGATTTAACTGCTGACTTTTCACTTTATTAGGTATGTTTTTTTCTTCGTAAGATTGAATTGCCGTTGAGTTTACGAGCTTCAGCTTTTTGTTGTTCTTGTTAAACATGCTGTTCATCCTAATTTTAGTAAAGCATCTTGTTTCAGCAAAATTAGCTTTCGATTATGTAACGGTAAATTATTAGCGAAACGAATATAGTTTATAATTGTTTTGTATTTTGTATTCGGATTATCGAAATTGTTGCTGAATCGAAGATCTTACTGAATAATACTGTGTTAACTAATTTCATAGAAACTGTGTATACGCAGGTATTAGATATTTTAGGCAAAAATGTAGAAAAATATATTGTTTTTATGAATTCTGAATTGATCAAAACTGTTAAGGTGGACTGCGAAACGATCGAACTCAATTACTTGTCAATATACAATAGCAGTTTCATCATTAGACTGTTTTGTGTACGGTATTGAAAGCGTGTTTCTTCTAAATTGCAATTTTGTTAAACGTGTTTAAAGAACCGATAAGGATTAGACTAGCTATGTCTCAAATTATATATTCCATTAAGTGTTCATATATGTACTGTTTAATTATTCTATAGAGTATAATACAACATCTATCTGTTCCACAAACATTCTCACGTTATGCTATTTGGGAATCAATATTTTTTACTGGAATTGCTACTTCGTATCCTTATTTAAGAGTATACTATTTCTCCACATGTTAGTTTTTCTTTAAAAAAAAAATAATGATAAGTCATAAGTCTGTCAAATATTAATTCATGCCAGCATTTAAGATAATGTAATTAGTATTCAACTCCTGTCTTCATTGTATATGCAAAAGTCAAAGGTTGACTTATTCTATAAAACTTAATGAACACAAAACAGGGACAGTTTTAAAATTCAGGCTTGTACATCTTCTCCTCGGGCTTCATAAACACTCCAAACTGAAAAGCCATACATAAATTTCATTTTTATAGGTTTTACACAGTTACATTGCATTTTAGTACAAGGAGTTCTTAACTAACTGATACAGTATTAGGTAATCTTTTAATTGCATTTCCAACTTCTGGACATTATTGTTATTATTTTACAAGGTGGAATCTATTGACAGAAAAATAATAAAAATTTGCCAATTATGCTCATATTTTAATCTATTGCATAGAGTAGAGTTCTATACCTTGTTAGTTAGCAAAGATCCAGAAGAGATTTTTCTATAAAGCAAGTAACGTTTATGATGTGTAATATGTCTTCCAAACTACAAATCTATGTTTAGATTGCTATACTTTCAATATTATTTCACCAATTTTCCATTTCAATTTTTATTTTTTAACATTAGGTAATGTTTTCAGGATGAGTACAGAGATTGTTCTAAATGGAGATGTGTATTGTGGCAATGTCAAGGGGGCAATTCCCCATGGAAGGGGCAAATACACCTGGTCAGATGGTACAGTTTATGACGGTATTTGGAAGGAAGGAAAAATGACAGGTGGCGGAAGGATAGTATGGCCATCTGGAGCAACTTATGAGGGTGATTTTTCTGGTGGTTATCTCGATGGTTTTGGCACGTTGACCAAACCAGATGGGTCAACATATGTGGGCTCATGGAGATTCAACAATCAACACGGGCTTGGAAAAAAGGAATACAGTAATTCTGATATTTATGATGGTTCTTGGAAAGAAGGAGTGCATGAAGGTAGTGGCAAATATGCTTGGTGTAATGGTAATATTTATATTGGGAATTGGAAATCTGGAAAAATGTGTGGTAGAGGTGTAATGAAATGGTTAAATGGTGATTTGTTTGATGGTTATTGGTTAAACGGTTATAGACATGGGTCAGGTGTTTATAGGTTTGCAGATGGTAGTTATTATTTTGGTATGTGGACAGAAGGTCTAAAAGATGGACAAGGAACTTTTTATCCTGCAGGAATTAGGTCTCAATCTTCTAGAAGATTAGGTAAAAAGAAAGTTGCATTATCTCCTAATTCTACCTTTAAGTCAGAAAGGTTTAAAAGTATGAGACGAAGTATAGGTCGTACTTTATCTGAAAAGATGTCAATTAATGGATTTTTTAAGGATTCGGGTCGAATTTCAAGTAAGAGAATCTCATTGGAGGAAGATTGTAGCATTGGGGGTAATACTGACATATTATCATATAATAATAGTTCTGATGAAGAAGAAAATGAATTAGATGATGATAGTTCTTTTGTATGTGAAAGAGAATATGTACAAGGAGTTCTGATTAAAGAAAGAACTGAAAGTAATTTAGGGTTATCGAATAAAAGGGAACAAAAACGTAAATTTCATATAAAGGAAGTGAGAAAGAAGTCATCTGCAGACATTTTTAAAGGCCATAAAAGCTATTTTCTGATGCTTAATCTGCAATTAGGTATCAGGTAAATCAACTAAACATAACTGCCACAAAGTATAAGTGCACTTATCAGATTTTTTAACCAAATTTGATTTCCAATTTCAGGTACACTGTTGGAAAAATTACACCAGTTCCTGTGCGTGAAGTGAGAAATTCAGATTTTGGAGAACGAGCAAGAATAAGAATGTATTTTCCTAGAAAAGGCTCACAATTAACACCTCCACATTATTCAGTCAATTTCAATTGGAAAGATTATTGTCCTATGGTCTTCAGGTATTGTTTAATGAACTTGTAATATATTTTCCATTTTGTGTTGGGAATTTATATATATAATTTTCCAGGAATTTGAGGGAGCTGTTCAAGTTAGATGCTGCAGATTATATGATGTCAATATGTGGAGATGATGGTTTAAGAGAGCTTTCTAATCCTGGAAAAAGTGGCAGCATTTTCTTCCTCTCTCATGATGACAGATTTGTGATTAAAACATTAAGAACATCTGAGCTCCAGGTTTGAATCTACCAAAACATATAATACAGCTTTTGTAATTTTAACACATTCATAAATCGCTTGTTTTAGGAATATGCAATTTCATTCCAGAATAAAAAAAAAATCATAAATTATTTATGATATTCTGTAGGTATTACTTAAGATGCTTCCTAGCTATTACAATCATGTAAGTGCACATGACAACACTCTGATCACCAAGTTCTATGGCCTCCATGAGATAACACTGAGACATGGAAAAAAGGTATTTGACTTTTTGACCATTTGACCTTTTATCAACTTATTCTGGTTTGTTGGTGTGTATTATAATTTAATAAAAAAATACATTACATTTTTAGGTACAATTTGTGGTGATGGGAAATATGTTTTACACAGAATTGCGGATACACAGACGTTATGATTTAAAGGGTTCTTATTATGGAAGAAATACAAATAAGGAAAAAATAGAAGAAGGCACCACATTAAAAGATCTTGATCTTGCATATGATTTCAGTATGGACAAATCATTGCGTGATGCACTGTTCAAGTAAGTTTGTTATTTGGCAGTTTTTATTTATGAGTTCCATTTATGTCATGACTTTTTTCTCAATTTTTTTCAGACAAATCTATCTAGACTGTGAGTTTCTGGAATCTCAACAGATTATAGATTATAGTCTTCTTCTGGGATTGCATTTTAGAGCTCCTGAGCATTTGAAGGCTCTTTTGCAACCACCAGATGCTTTCCACAGGCATCAGAAAACTCTTTCTCATGATGGTAAATTTCTTTTATTTATTTTGTTAATTCTGCAGTTTCATCATTTCACTACCATGCGTATACTTTTAAAGATATTCTAACTTATATTATAATTTTATTTATTGGGCTGTTTATAGGTTCAACGGGTCACATGGATGTTTCAATTCCTCCAAAGGGACTTCTTTTAGTGACACACGAACCGGATTCTGTAAATACTGCACCAGGTCCACACAGTAGAGGGAGCACATTGAGAGCATTTTCTGTAGGAGATAAGGAAGTTGATCTCCTTCTTCCTGGTACTGCAAGGTATTCAATCTCTTCTTCCTTCCTTTTTTGTAGGCTGTCAAAACCTGGCACGACACGACAAAAATACACGAAACGAAATCGAAATTTGAATTCGTGTTCGTGTCGTGTAAAACAAACGCGAAGTCGTGTCGTGTTCGTGTTCAGAGATTAACACGAAATTGACACAATGGTTATGATTTTGGGAACATTTAGAAATTTATGTTATATTTTTGTCGTGTTTTTAGCATGTAGTAAGTAAGAATTTTGATATATTTGTTATTTATCTCGTGTTGTCGTGTTTATCGTTTTTTAATCGTGTCGTGTTTGTGTTTGCAAAATAAAACACGAGTTCGTGTCGTGTTTTTTTCATGTTGAACGAATGTGTGTCGTGTCGTGTTACCCAAAAACACGAAACGATAGCACGATTTGACAGCCCTACTTTATTGTCAACATTATTGTTTTCGAGACATTGATATTTATGTATATACTACTGAATAGGATGATGATGCGTTTTTATCAATCCTTGAATTTTTGTAAAAATAAATGTAAATTCAGCTCAAATAGGGTTATAGTATCATCAGTGGAGTGGTTTGGTCAGATTACTACTCCCCCTGTCTCTAAATAATTGTCCACCTTAATATCTTAGTTTGTCTGTCCACCTTTTTATATTATTCAGTGTCCCATTTTACCCCCAAGTACACCATAAATAGGAAAAAGTTGCACTAACTGTACATTCTAAAAAGGGTTTTACTGTCATTTCACTAATTAAAAACTGCATCAATTGCACATTTCTCAGACCATGTGTTTTTGTCAGTGGACAATTTTTTTATGACTGGTGAGTAGGTTGACTCATAGAGGCTGCAGGTCAAAATTGGTTCCAGTCAAAACATGGTACTTCTATATATGGGTCAAAATGGGCCAGGAGGATTGGGCCAACCCACTTACTTGTCCATATTAAAATTTTTATTGTTAGTCATTAATGTATAAAATATGATTACAGACCGTATTATTAAAATTATATAACTTCTTAAATAAGATGATTTTGGGTGTTGTATGCATTTGAATATGTGTATATTCTAATTTAATTAATTATAACTAACTTTCAGGTTACGTGTCCAGCTAGGCGTAAACATGCCAGCTCAGGCAAACCACAAGGTCTCACAAGAGACTTCAAGTTCAACAGAAACAGAACTTTTTGAGGTTTATGATGTGGTTCTTTATCTAGGCATAATCGACATACTACAAGAATACAACATGAGAAAGAAAATAGAACACGCATATAAATCCACTCGTCACGATCCCATGTCAATATCTGTCGCCGATCCCAAGTTTTACTCAAAACGGTTCTTCAATTTTCTCAACAAAGTATTTCCTGCTAATACTTGAATAAATTCTCCATTGTACCACTTAATATATGTATAATGTTATCTTTAGTATAGTTATTATATGTTCTGTATATATCATATGAAGTATTATTATTGAGTAAATGACTGACTAGTGACTAGACTTTTTTAGAAAGGTGGGTAAGGTTGAAAGCTACTAATGTGTTAGAAAACATCAATGAGTTGTACAATTCATTGAAAATCAGTAACCACTTGTACAACAGTTTTTGATCCCCCTATCAATGCGCATTGCTACTAAATCACTAATTGTTTATGTTTGACTTTTGACTTTTTTTTTTTGAGAAAAACAAGACATGTACAAAAAAAGTGCAGGCTTGGATTCAAGTCCTTTTGTGTACAAAACACCAGCAAATGAAGGGCCCACAATCTGGTGGTGAATGTGATGGCACACTCAAGGACTGCATAATAATGTAAGTCCTCCTGTTTCTGTTTACATGTAAAATGAAAAGTCAATGTTTGTTGTTCAAATTATTTACAGTCTAGTCAAATCTTAAAATTTGTTTATTTCATGTAAAAATACAAAGTAGTTTAAGTGGACAATATTGACCTGACATGTCTTATATGTGGGCGTTTTAACACAAGTAAAAAGCTGGCATCCAATATTTTCAAATTCAAATTAAGGTGTGGGTTAGGCATGTGCAAACTGGATTGGGAACTGTGAAGATCGAATAACTCTTCATAAACATAGATCTTTAGGCTCAAGAATAGTTAGTTCTTGATCTGAAATAAGCATATACAAAACATAAAATTGCGGAATTAGTTGAACATATATGTATAGCTAAACAAGTTTTCATCATTAAAAGCCTCAATTCTACATATAAATATGTAGAACGGTTCTTCATTAAACAGGATCAAATGACCTTGAGGCTTAGGTTTTACACACAAAACACGTTAAAACGTGGGTTCTAAGAACATCTAATTCTATGTCATTAGGTTTCTTTATATACTAGAAAACCTAAGACTTACAAGGAAAAGATAATACTAAATCTTTTAAATTCAAACAAGATATACTATATCTTTTACAATTATCATTATCTCCTAAATCTTATTCAAATCTTGAACTTCATATTATCGACTTAGGTCCTTGTAGTTTAATAGTTTTGACATATCAAATCTTTAATGAATATTAATAAAAATATTCCTAACAATCTTCCCCTATTTGATTTGACAAAACTTGTAGAATTAGCTAGGAATCTTCAAGTCTCTTCCCCTTTTTGACATAATCAAATCAATCCGAGAAACTTGAACTTCCCCTTGAATGATCAACACTTTTTCTTCCC
Organism: Calendula officinalis; assembly: GCA_963853835.1. Lineage (NCBI taxonomy): Eukaryota > Viridiplantae > Streptophyta > Magnoliopsida > Asterales > Asteraceae > Calendula > Calendula officinalis. The sequence goes on from OY970834.1 coordinate 27,862,685, forward strand.
CTAAAAGTGTGCTATCATTCTTGTGTTCTTCAAGGCTATATTAATTACATTGAAAACCAACTATCTTCTATTTGAAGTTGAAGTAGAAACTCAAACTAAGCATCACATTCCGTCTAAATATAGTAATCAGCAACATCATATCTTGTATGAAGGACTTTCTTATCTTGGTCTTCAACAGATCTTTTCGTTAAGATTCGGTTGAATTGCAGTTACAACAATACATAACATCTTATGTAGTAAGACTTTCCACTTCTTCTTCAAATAAAATATAATCAGTTATCTTCTGTAATCAATTGATAAAGATCAAATATGTAACAAGTAAAACTTTCCTTTATCTTCATCATGCCTTCAACCTGTGTGTGTGAATAATGTGATTCGTTTCACATTATTATCAGATACGATCAATAAACCGTGATATGGAATGAGCATGGTGTGTGACATGCTTTCCAAAATATGATGTATCAGTTGTATGGAAGAAATCAGTAAAAAAAAAAATTCTTCAGAACTGTGTAATACTGATCAGTCAACGCAACAGTAGTAATATGTATACTACTGATCCTTGGTAAAAATTTCGGTTTTGTTACTGATCAGTAGTATTTTTCTTCATTTACTACTGATCAGTAGTGTTTAATATGGATCGGTAGTAAACAGCGAAGATCAGTAGTAACCTGTCGGACCAGTAGTACTGATTGAACATTGGATCAGTAGTAATCGGGACATACTACTGATCAGTAGTAATGTTGGTATGGAACAGTAGTAAATCTGAAACCCAAGATCAGTAGTAAGCATGGATATTTTTTATTACTACTGCCTCTAGATTATACTACTGACCTTCATCCCCATAATTGATCAGTAGTAAAATTAAATTGCTAATTGAGATCCAAAGTAATGGCAGCATTCAAAAAGCTTCAATCAATGTTTCCCCTTCAACATTCTTCTAAGCTTCTCAATCAATTGACTTTTATTAAGCTCTAATTGCAATTTACCTCTGATTTGGTCATAAAACGCCGCCGTATCATGGTGATGATGTGATCTTCTTCGATTTCGTCATAATCTTCTTCTTCGAGATCTTCTTCGCCGTAGACGGTGGCGGTGTGATCTTCATCATCGGAACCCATCGTAATTGTCCGTTGAGTTCGTTTACCTCAGTAGAATTGCGGTGTGATCTTCATTGAAGCTTCGTTGAATAATTTGTTTCCGGAATTCCAATTCTCCAGTGGAGCTGACGGTTTTGTTATTTTTTTGAAGAAGATGGATTACTTTGGAAACTGATTTGTACCAATAAAAACCCTTTCAATTCGTAAATTTGTGGCTGTGGGGATTTTGTCGACGGCTTATGCGGCTGACTTCCAAAGAATATTGCTGGGATTTCTTTAATTCGTGCGTAAGTTTGTTGTAGGTACCAAGCCCTAAAAGAATAATTATTTAGAAGACATATTCCACACCTCTTTAACCATTCTTGTTCGTTCCAGATCTGAGCCACCGTGCTCTGATACCAATTGTGAAGATCGAATAACTCTTCATAAACATAGATCTTTAGGCTCAAGAATAGTTAGTTTTTGATCTGGAATAAGCATATACAAAACATAAAATTGCGGAATTAGTTGAACATATATGTATAGCTAAACAAGTTTTCATCATTAAAAGCCTCAATTCTACATATAAATATGTAGAACGGTTCTTCATTAAACAGGATCAAATGACCTTGAGGCTTAGGTTTTACACACAAAACACGTTAAAACGTGGGTTCTAAGAACATCTAATTCTATGTCATTAGGTTTCTTTATATACTAGAAAATCTAAGACTTACAAGGAAAAGATAATACTAAATCTTTTAAATTCAAACAAGATATACTATATCTTTTACAATTATCATTATCTCCTAAATCTTATTCAAATCTTGAACTTTATATTATCGACTTAGGTCCTTGTAGTTTAATAGTTTTGACATATCAAATCTTTAATGAATATTAATAAAAATATTCCTAACAGGAACCAACCAGAAGCGTTGAACCATTACCAAACATAATCAAAACGAGCTATATCGGTTCGGTTTTCGGTTCTAATTTTCACACAAAATCGGTTCTCAATCCAGTTCCGAGCTGTTCGGTTCGTCCAAAACCAAGTAAAAACGAAAAAAAAATGTCGAAGAAACTTTCTCGGTTTGGTTCGGTTCCGGCCAATTCCCGGTCTGGTTCCGAACATCATCTGTTTGGACATCGGTCCAGCCAAAATCATTTTCACAATTCTCAATTTGATTCGGATTTTAGAAAAAGGTTAGAAATAAGAGCAGTTTTCATTGATTTATTTAGGGTTGTTACTAAACTTACCGAATATTTTAATTTATAAAAGAAAAAAAATAGTGCACAAAAATATATGCATATGTAGTCGCATTACACTTTGGTTTCTTCATGCTCTCTTTCACATCAAACTCTTTTCTTATTTCTCATTTACCTTTTTCAAACAAAAAATATATATTATTATATGGTTCTACAGATTCTTTTGTTAGCTTTAATTTTACATACTTCCACCGTATTAAAATAAGTGACACACTTTCTATTTTGGGGTGTATCAAAATAAGTGACACACTTTGAAAACTTTCCTTATTTGGTAAAAATAGTGGGACCCATACCCACTAACTATCCACTTTAATAAAGTGAAATTACCCTTATACCCTTACTTTTACATTTAAAACTCACTAATATCACTTTATTCAAGAAAAGTGGGACCCATTCTCCACTAATTATGTACTTTAATATATTTTAACCTCTACTTTAATCTTTTACCTCAAAAAACATGTAAGCTAATTTGTGTCACTTATTTTGATACGGAGGAAGTAATATATTTAAAAAATATCTTGGGTTATTCAACTTGAACCACTAAAAGTTAAATTCATTGATTGTAAAAATATACTTTCTCTGTTTCAAAGTAATAAGTGCATGATACATTTTTTAACTAAAATATTTGTTTCCAAATAATAAGTGATACATTTTTTAATTAAAATATAATAATGAATGTTAATTAGATTAAATTGGATAGTTAATAGGAGATGGGTCTCACACATATTGATTAAAGTGAGGTTATAGTCGTTTAAAAGTAAAGGTAAAAATTAATAAGTCATTTCCCGTTTCAATAAGAGTGAGTGTGTGTTTGTTGTTAAAAAAAAAATCATTTCACTATATTAATAAGATTGTTGGTGGATATGAGACCCATCACTTTTTATCAAATAAGGTAAGTATTTAAAGTGTATCACTTAATTTGAAACTTTCAAAAATTGAAAATGTATCACTTATTTTAAAACTAAAGAAAATAGTGTAATTTTCTTTTTCTAATGGTAATAGAGTGCTTAATGGTATTCTAATGGTATTTTTCTAATAATTTTGTATCCAGTTGTAGATAAAAAAAATTGATTGCTATAACTAATTCATACTTTTCTAAATATTAAAAGGTAAAATAACAAATAAAATAATGCACACTATAAGTTTTATATGTTAGCATCAATAAATTTTACTTTTTTTATTAAAAAGTGAAACTACATAGAGGTGTTGCTATACCCTATAAATGAAAGTGTAAAAAAACTAAAAAATGCAATCAATCAATCAAATCTCGGTAGAAAAAGTGAAATGACTTGGTATGGTTAGACACACCCTTTATTTATCCATCAATCACAAGTATAGGCAGCCACTAGTATTTATTATTTTGATTTGATGTGTCCTTGTCAAATTAAAATAGGACTGCAGACAATTCAGGGTCCTTTTTTGGTGGTATCTAATTTGAAAATATTTACTTTTTTTAACTTATATATTTTGGGGGTCCATTTGCATCATGATTTACGGGGGTGACATTCTTTAAAACTTGTCTATATGCTGTATGCCTCTTTGGTACTTGTAATGGGTCGGTCTAGTGACCGCGAAATATCAAGTACGTTGCTGTAAATATTAAATATAGTTTGTTATTTCATTCATCGAACTTTACAAAACACGATTCATATCAAAACTTATTAAAAAAATCATATTTTGTGTATTGCTTTAAATAATACGGAGTGTATACTTATTAATCAATGAGAATTTGTGTATTGCCTAAAATATTTAGTTTATATATTCCTCACAAGTAAATCAGACATTTTTTTTAATGAGTTAGCGAGATCACCTACTGATTACCGGAGACCATGCACTATCACCACTGCTACCTCCACCTATTCGTCGAAACCCTACCTCTTTGAGTGACATCAGATGTTGATTGGCTAACACATCAAAAAAAAAACATTTTCTAACAACCACTATTGTTTTTTTTTAAACAGTAAAAGGAACCAAGGTTAGAGCTTTGGTATAGTCATCACCCTAATCTGGAACCACGGAAACATATATTATAACACTAGTAAGAAGCTAGCAACAACGTAAAAAACAGAATAAGAAAAATTAAAGAAATTACAAGATCAACTTAAAAATTACCCCACCAATTAAATACAAGAATGAAACTAGAAACAAGAATGAGGCTCTGTATGCCATATTATTCGCCATATTTAACAACCACTATTGTTATTGATTTTCTTTTTTTTTTGTTGTGGCAAGAGAAGAAACATCCAATCATTGACATCAATGTCTACATTCCGTTGGTTTGAAGAACCCGCTTATGACGCATAGAGAAACTTGGTAAATTATGAGTGAAGCTTAGTAAATTATTTTAGGAGTGTACGTTATTTTGGGTCAAATTAAAATGTGGGCATTGAAGAACAAATGTAGTACGTAGTATTTAAATAAAAATCAATAGGCATCTCATGGCATTTTTCTGAATATAAAATTAAAGGTTAAATGTGATTTGATTATAAATTTAAAATTTATTGAAGAAGAATTGTATTATAAAATTTGAGCATTACATGTCCGTAAATACCTTCATTCAAACCGGTTGATGTAGAGCAACTGGCCATCAAGGATAACCTTGGGAGGTTTTCCTTTACAAAGTTTTGAATTTGAGTTTTGTTGAGGGCTTTTCCTCATACGGAAAAAGAGGTGGGGTTTACTGCCTTAAGGCACAGTTTCGAGGAAAGCATACTATACGTTTAGATATCACTATTAAACTCAAACTGCTAACTAAAACTAACTAGTCGTTCAAAAATAAAAGTACCTCCAGTCCCCATCACCACGTTTGAGGCTACCATGAGGTATCTAGAAAATCAAAATATATGTATCTGAAATGTGGAATTTAAATTTCGGATATTGGATTTGGACAGTTTACCCGCTTTCAAAAAATTTGAATATCTGAAATATCCAAAAAAAATATATGAAATATCCAACAATATATTTAAATAATATATCCTTTTTAGGTAACAATGGATTCAAATAGTAAAAAAAATCATTATCTAAAATCCAGATTTCCAAAAGTCTGGATACTAGTGCCACTAATCCACTTATAGATGTCCTCTGCTTAAGGTTCAAGAAGGAAAAAGTGCCCCAAAAACAAAAAAGGTGTTTCAAACGATTTATGCATCAGTTTTAATGTCTTACCATACAAAGGCATACTGATATCACGAATTTGGTTCTATATATTTATTATATTTGGAAGCATGGTATGACACATTTTATGTCTAACTTGTTTTACGAGTTTTATATAAAATGTACATTCATATAAATTAAATAAATTCTTTTCTTTTAAGAACGACTATATAGGGGTGTCAAATTTGTACCGAACAAAATCAACCAACATCTTACCAACCGTACCAAGAATAGTTGGTAGTCAATATGTTGGTAGCCAACACGTTTGGTTGGTAGTACCGTACCAATTGTGTAATCATGGTATGGTAATTAATACAAAATTTTTAGATACCGTGGTATACCGTACCAACCAAGATATACATATTATATGATTCTTAGTTAAATATAATGTACCAAACTACCAACATATTTGCCCAAGACTCCAATTACGACAAGATAGCTACATCTTTTGTTACTTTATCGTACTAGATTATGTTTATATAGCACGTAACATGTTATATCATTTTGCTTATTACGTTTCCATGTTCGGGAAACTTGTTAATATATTTAACTAGTCGATAATGATAAAATATCATTGTTATTTTGTTATTAATTTTTTTAATTTCATATAAGTTTGTGATGTTGGTATATACCATTACCAATTTGTACCAACCACGATTATTGGTAGCCAAACAAATTGGTACCAAGTAAACTTGGTATGGTATTGGTAGCTAAATCAGTGTACCAATTATAGTTGGTACGGTACACGGTATGAAGAAAATATACATGGTACCGTACCATGTTCACCCCTACGACTATATATACATCAGTATATGATATGACTATATCTATATGTATGTGGCAGCTTCACATCGGACGTATGGTTCGAACATCGGTCTCGCACACAATAGCGTATTAGATGTCAGATGATATGCGAGTTAGACACCCGATGTGGGTTTTGGTTTCTTTATTTATATCAATGTTTTCTTAGTTTTAGGGCCTTGTCTTAATCTTATTGGTGGTTAATATTTTGTTTTTTCTTGTATTCAAGTAATTTTTTTTAAACGGCAAAAGGGACTTATATCAAGTAATTGAATATTGTGTTATTACTTTTCATGCTATATAAATAAGTGTGTAAATTAAAGACATCAAATACGCATGAACAATAAATAAGAGACGCATTTTATGTCCAAAACACAAACTTTTAAGGCATTCCAAAAATCAAGGTGGTCAAGAGCCAAGGGAGTTGAAATGAGGGTAATTAACAGTAAAAGTCAGTGGAGAAAAGAGTAATGTAGGGATAATTAGAGTCAGGTAGGTATGTTGTTTTGTTTTTTGTTTTTTGGTTTTTTATAAATGTACTATTCGATTTTAATTAGTTAGTTTTATGCCTTTTAAATATACAATGTTGATATATAGACCCTCTACATGATTTTGAGCCTTAATTTTTTAATTATTGGGAAAAAAATATATGTAAAAATAATAACAAAATTGACTAAGGAAAAATTATAGATAACACAAAATATAAATAAAAAAATCACTATATTGCAAAATATTAACTATAAAAGGAAAATGAAATATAAAAAAAAATACAACGAAAAACAAAACACAAATAAAAGATACAAATAAAAAAACAAAAAGTACAACTTACTATATACATTTTACCAAATTCAGTTAGAGGTCATTAATTTTCCCCCATTGAAATCTAATTAGCTTTATACGCGTCAACAAAGAATTTAGACTCATAAAGTCAAATTGGCATCAAGCTTATCTCTATTATCTATAATGCATTTAGAACCTTTCCTTAAATAGGAGGCTGAAAATTCAGCCAAATTCTTGCTATTTTTGGAACTAAATGCGTTTATATAAAAAAAATAGCTGGCAAAGACTCGAACACAAGACCTCCAGCTTAGAAACGAAAGTCATACCAACTGAGCAATAACATATTTGTTTATACCTCAATGCCTTAGTCATCAATTACCTCCTCTGGGGAAACGAAACGACACCGGCCCCATTGGTTCATAATCATCTGATAATTCTTTTCATACAAGCCACCGTCCCCATGGTCCAATCAAAATGTATACACTCGAGTTTTTAATGTGCATATGAAGGGTTGTTTGGAAATCACAAGTTGCATCTGCTCCATTGAATTCTTCCAATCAAGTTTAGGAGCTTCATAAAGTTGTTCCTGGTATGTCACATATCGCTCCCGAATCTCTAATTCTTCATCAATTTCGCGATTACAGATTGCTTACCAGCTTCCGTTCTACTCTAAACGTATCAAATTCTTCGACCAAACCCTAATTTCTTTGATTTGTTTTAACTTCAATATGAAATCTTCTTTCAAGTTGTAATCTTTGTTATTTGATCACTGATTTTTTTTTATTAATTAGTGATGAGATTGCAGGATTAAGAAAGAGGATGAATTCATGTTTGAAGGTTTCGATTGTTCCTTGTGTGTTTCAATTTACTCCATGAAGTACCAGGTTAGTTTTTTTTTCTTCATATTGTTACATTTTGATTTGGATTTTTGTACATATCTTTATCACTGCTATGTTGGTGCTGACGGGGAATAAGAGGAATAAGTTACAGGATTTTGAGCTGAAGTTTAAATGTATCTCAATAGGATTGTTGTTTGTCCTAATTCTATAAAGTTAGTGTCTTTCACTCTATCGTAAATTCATAATAACATCATTTGTAGCAAGACATTGGGGAAAACATATACTTGTGAAAATGCAGGCTGAATCTCTTGTTAAAGCTCAACAAGACATTGGGGAAACCTTGGGGAAATTTGGATTATCATTTGTGAAACTAACAAAATTCGATTCTGAAAAACCAAATGAGGAAACTGTGCAGTTAGAGAATATAAACACGTATAGGTAACATAATTTTAATTCCCAATACTTTATATATATATCATTGTTTTTATATTTAGATTTATAAATAATATTTTATGCAGGTACCTTCTCATGTGATGTTAAAGTTTCCCAGCTTTGGGTGATTATAGGAGATCCTTCAGTTATTACAAGGCAATTCAAGTTATTGAAACACTTCATAAAACTGAAAGTGTACATCAAGTAAAAGATTTACATGCTATTGGGAAGTCAATCAGGATTATGTAAGTTAAACAAAAATGTGGAAAATGTTTTCCCCTCTTTTCGTTGTTACCATTTGTTTGGTGTGATATGGGCATTTTCCATTTTCAAAACTGTTTAGGCAATATTTGGAATTTTAAGAAGGCAAGCTTTAAGTAACATGAATTCCATAATTCCATTATGTTATGAAGCAGGTCTACTGTTCAATGTTTTTGATCAACTACCAGGTTGTGATAGGATATTCGATGAAGTTGCAACCATGCTGCTGACTTCAAAAGAATCAGGAAAAAGGTTGTGGTCAGTGTCGGCTACAACTATTGCTTCTAGCCTAGGGCTAGGGTTTGTGTTTGGGACGGATGTTAGTAAGTCTAATTTGTCGGTTATTACGGTTACTGAAATTACTGGATAAATGACTCCTTTAGAGAAAGCTGTTGATTCTTGATGCAGCGATATTACGGTTGTTGATGCACAAGCAATGGTTGATGGAGCTAAAGTTGAAGGCCTTAGCTGATTTCAATTTTATTTTTAAAATTCTTATGTTAAACGTATCAGATGAAATCAATTGAAAAAAGGGAGTGGGTGGGACGGATTGAAAGTTGTCCAAAGTCTACTTTTAATTCATACAAACTCCTATTTATATAATTGAATTTAGTTACGCTTACGATATAGTTAGTTACTCTTATATCAATTGCAAGTCCATAAGTTGTAGATTTCAGCTCAAAAGATAAATGATGTATCGTCTTAAAAACAATTACCCTTTTGTAATGAAAAATCTATCTTCGATTAATCTCATGCAAAAACTATTTTATCGATTGATTTAGGATGTTGACACTGATTTTGGACTTGAACTCCTTCATTTCGTTTTTATCCATTTGACTTGTTAGATATGAATCCTTGGGTCAATTGATCTATATGTAAAAAAATTCATTTAATTTGCAAATGAAAATTTAACCAACTAATTTATTTATTTATTTTTTGCAATCTCACAGTTGTCAAAAATATATAATAAATAAATAAGTTTAAATTATAATTGCCTTATTCGATGACACATTTAGTTGTTAAATGATTTAATTTTCATATGACATACTTTCTATTTTAGAATATATATATACTCTTTCTATCCTAATTTTATTGTCCATCTTTTCTTTTTTATTTGTCTCAAAATTATTGTCAACTTCAAAAAATGCATTATGCAATACTTGAACTTGTGAATTGTAAAGTACCATAGCATAACCAACTAAGCTACTTTAAAATGTTGTAATTACTGCCACCCATTAACCACCATCACTACCAGCACCACCATCATGCACAATCACTACCACACCAACATCCACCATCACTACATTACCATTATGTCCGTCGCAAAATACAATTACAGGGTACCCGCCGCCGCATTGCGCGGGTACCCTGCTAGTTGTCAACATATGGTTGCAAGTTTCATCCAGAAACCCAAGTGTTTGTCACAAGCTAGTTCTTTGTGTCTCTCTCAGTGAGAGAAAGCCTTCATAATTGGTGATTAAACTATACAATGACAATGGCTCTTGGGTTTAAATTCTAGGTAATAGCAAAAGGTGTCGGTTAATGCAATGTTAAAAGCATTTTTTCCTTTTTAATATGAGTTTAGAACAACCTCTAGATTACTCTCACTCGTTTAACATTCCTAATAATATTTATTAGAGACCCACAAAAAATACTCTAAACCAATCATAATATAAGGAAAAAAAACATATGAATATATTTAACAGGGCGTTAAATCCTTGGTGTTGAACCTTTGGCGGATTTTGGCGCCAAGGTTAGTGTGGGATTGGCTTTCTTAAACATCACTTGGCGTGCCTTTAACAACGACACCCATTTCTCTAGCTAATTCTTGTTAAATATGTTAATTTAAGTGTTCGGATATACTCAATTATATCTCGAACTCGAATACAATTATTTAAAGGTTTATGCTGAATACACGATCTAATTTGTATTAATAAGAATATGAAAAAACTCAAAAATCCTTTTTAAATTTGATCAATTTTCGGTTTAGTTAAATCGTTAAACCATATTCACAAATTATAGTTTCGATGGATATGTGAAGTTTCATATATTAATTAGTTAAATTCTATTTTTTAAACAATAATGTCTTTCTTTTTTAAATAATCAGTAGTTTTTTCTTTCTTTGCATATGCAAGTATTGTAAGTTGGCCTTCTGTCATTGCAAGGGAAGAACCAAAACACACTTCAAGGGAAGAACAGGTGAAGGAGTTTAATGTTTCATCCGTCCCACAAAAAATTCCCAGTTCTCTTGAGCATAACTTTTTAGGGTATAGTTAGTGGTGTGGTCCTTAGTAATATTTTTGATTAAAATATAAGGTTAGATTGGAGAAAGAAAATATTTTAGTGGTTGAATGAGTAATTTTGTATGAGACGGAATGAGTAATTTGATTAGCCGGCACCAATAATGTCGACAAACATTGTATGTTCATATTGTTGGATATTTTGATTACTGTTTATGCTATTTATTTTGCATATTTTGATTATTATACGCAGTTTTATATTTTGGATATCTGTAAGTGATTTTAGATATATTATGTATTTTGCACTAATTTGATTTATTACAGAAATATGAAAAAAATAATAAAAATTGAATTCAAAACTATACATTAGGTTCCGAGAGATTCAAACAGATTAGAGAAAACACTCAGTAATTAGCGACGGATTCCGCTAGAAATTATGTCGCCAAATCCCTTGTTTTTGTCATTTTTAAGCTAATAATACCAATAGTTTTAGCGACTGGTTTCCGACGTTTATATTCGTCAGAACTCTGTCGCTAATTGAGGCATATGGATTTTTCATTGCATATACATAAGTTTTTTATTTTTTAAAGCTAATATTAAATGTTATATGCAAAGGATTTCCGACGGCACTAGTACAGAAAAGGTTTGAAGGTGCGCGCCCCAAAACATTTATACTGCGGTGGCCGCAGTAACAAATCATATTCGCACAATAAGATAAACAGCCGCGCCAACAAACATATTAGTTGGAGCGGTCCCCGAGAAACCGCAGTAACATAAACATTTGTTGGGGCGGTTGTCCTAGCACCGCTGTAACATAACTTTTTATTAGGGCGGTTGACAAAGCCCCGCACCTATATTATAACTATTAGTGCGGACGTTTGAACCCCGCAGTAACAAAACCATTTGGTGGTGTGGACTTCGCATCTTCATCTAAACTTTTATTCAAAAAATATAGTCCTTCAAATTACAAACGTTGTTCAAGTTATATATAGTAATTAAACGTTTTCAATCTTGTGCAAGTAATTAAACGTTTTCATTAAATAGTAATTAATGCCGGTTCAATACGAATTAAGAAGAAATAAAACGTTTTCATTCCCATGGAAGATCAGTTACAAGTTACAACCTAACGACAAACAACACCAAATTACCAAATCTAACATCCATGGCAATCAAAGAAGAGAAACAGTGAACGTAAGCCCATTACCATTGTTTTTTCCACGACATCAAGGGTGAACTTCACATTTTGATTCCTTTGGATGCCATTCCTCCTTCTGAACTCAACAAAATCACCACATAGAGTCATATGGTCCATAAAACCAACACTCCTTCTTCGATCACCGTGGATTTTCAAATCATAAACTTTGCTGAGGACATCAGGATTTTCTACTAAAACAAGAGGAGGCTCATTCCAAAGGCGGTGATCCCGGACAAATTTTGCTGGAATAGTCTGAAATAAAAATAAATTAATTACTTTATACAATTAAATATACTTATTAACAAGATACATACAATTCTTTTTTTTTTATGGAGGAACGCCATTCTATAATGAAGAAATCGGGTGGGACTTCATCCGGAACTGCATGTGGGACTTCTTCATACGGGTAATATACAAATTCATGATGTGGAACTTCATCGTGTGGGACATCATCATCATGTGGAACTTCCTGTGGTAATTCTTGATCAACACTAAAATCACTCATGTTGTAAAAGCAAGTATCTAAAATGCTAACTGCATGCGTTATATATATATATATATATATATATATATATATATATATATATATATATATATATATATATATATATATATATATATATATATATATATATATATATATATATATATATATATATATATATACAACTGATTTTGGCGGGAGTAGAAGTTTTGGCGCGCATCATAAAAGAACCGCACCTCCAAATTGTCATTTTGATAACTGCTGCAGCATCATCAAGATTCACTTTACGTACACGAACTATATTTGTTCTAGTTGGCATGTGAATCTTGATGATGCCCCAACAGTTAGCAATGACATTTAACATCTTCATATATTTGGAAAAGTATACTTGAGAAATGGTAATTACAATCAAATTTATATAGCGGAAAATTAATTACGCTTGTAAATTTTTTCAACCAAAACAATCATAACGTATATTGGAGAATCTTAAGAAATATTTGATTCCCCGCGCAGTCTAATCTATCTACTGCGCGCATGGATAAACATCAAGAAAAAAAACATTTTTGGAGCGGTTTATCTATTTTTTGGAGCGGTTTATCTATTTTTTGGAGCGGTTTTCTAGTGCTTTAATTCAATATCAACTACAAACTAACTAATATTTATTCCATGCATTAAGTTTGCTATCAACCCCCATCACTTACTTTTGATCACGATGAGTTCATCGAATCGAGAAACTCATGTTATTGTGTCCATTGACGATGAGATTGACGATTTTCAAAGTGATGTTCCACTATTAGTGAGTCATTACTTCGCAGTCAAATGGAAGGAAGAAATAACAAACACAATTGTATGTAGCTAGAAATTTTGATTTTTTCTTGTATATTATTGATAACAAAATATTATATAACAAAATTGCATGTTAATCTTGATGAAATTTTAATTTGTTGATCTTTTCAGACGGTACCGGCAAAGCTCGTGAAGGATCACGATCTTTACCGTTATAGAAAATGTTGCTTGGATAATGGAGATCGATTTTATAAACGCTTCGACATGACGAACCTTGGTGATCGATACATGGCCATAGTGGAAAAACCTTTAGAACCTATGACCATTCATGGGATTTTGTGGATTTCAAGCAGAGTTTGGGAATAAGAAACAACCAATGGGTTTGTTTCACGATTGATCTGGAGAAGAAGAACGGTGGTCTAGGGTTGTGGTTCAACGTTCGTCTGTTTTAAGTGTTGGTTTTCATTGTTTTCTAATATTTCTTGTCTGTAATCGTTGTGTTAATTTCCTTTTAACACAATATTTGGTTTCTCTTTAATTTGTTTATTTTCATGAACATATGTATGCATGGCCTGTTTCAACAAATTAATTATATTCATGCCATTTTATTTCATTTTCTTTTCAGTTTAATTAATTAATTGGCAAACAAAACACAAATTTCATAAAAATACAACGATGCATGTTGAATTCAAAACCAAAATGTAACAAACTATTACAAATAAACCCAAAACAAGGACAACATATATAAACACAAAGCTAACAAAGATGCATGCATATATATTTGTTGAATTCAGAGAAGAGTAACTTTGAATATAACTCCGACACCATTGTTTTTTGCTTCGAGATCAAGGGTGAACATGACATGTTGGTTCGTGCGGATGCCCATCTTCTGCTTGAAGTCGACCATATCACCATCGATAGTCATATGGTCTATAAAACGAACTTGGACCTCCTTCGATCACCGTGGCGTTGTAAATTGAAAACTTTACCGTATGGAGGACTCATCTCAAGGTTTTCCAAAGCACACAAATGACGTTCATCCCAAAGTTGGTGATCCCTAACAAATTTTGCTGGAATAGTCTGATGAAAGAAATGAAAATTAAATTTATACTACAAATTATAATAGCAAGAAATTATTAAATAGAAAAATCATACAATTTTTTTTGTGATGGACGCACACCATTTTACGATGAAGAAATTATTAACTTGTACTTCGTGATCACCAATATGCAGACTAGAACTCATATTAGAAACTTTCAAAAGATCGATTAATCTTACTTTGAAAAGTTTTTCTTTGAAACATACGTTCTTGTAGGTTTAAAAATGCATGAAACATTTTTTGATATACTACTATTTTTGGCGGGATTGTTGGGGATTTGGCACGCATCACAACTGTACAACCGCATCTCCAAACAAGTAAATAGTCATGTATATTTTACAATCTCAAGAAAATATTTGATTCTCCTGCAACACTGCCATTGATGTGGTATAAATCGAGGAAAAAGATTTGTTGTTGCGGTTTCCGTATTTGTTAATCCGGTTATGAGGATAAGTTTAAAAAGTAGCTGCTACACTAGCTGTAACTTCTATCCAACTTGGTATGCATATTTACTCGATGCATTTAATTTAAATCCAAAAATAGTAATTGCGGTTTTCTGTATTTGTTATAGCGGTTTCAACAAAACCGCTCCAACAAATAAAATATCAACCGCTTGAATTCCAGATGACAGTCAATTTTCCCTCTTCATCAATTTCGACGCCCTTGGTAATTATATATAGTTAACCAGTATTATTCTAAAATGCAGTTACAAGAAAATTATTAATCAATCACCTTTTTTTGGTTATTAACATCATGAGTTCCCAAAACGAAAATCTTCCACAAGAGATTATTAATTACTTTGCTGTGAAATTGACTTCGCAAGTTATACAACGGAGGGAAATTGTATGCATTCTATATTGTGGTTCTTTTTTCTTGCTGTTTACTGTTTATGATTATGAAATATTTTTTTGATTTCTTAATTTCAGACTATACCAGCAAAGCTGGTTCAGGATCTCAAACTCTTCAACTATGGCACATGTTGTGTCTTCGAGATGGGAGAGATGAGTTCAAGGTTCGTGTTGGTTGATACCCTTCGTAATCGGAAGAAACCAATCGAAGAAAGACCCTATGGCCCGATCACCATTCACGGGGATTTTGACCAGTTGAGAATGAAATGGGGCATCCATTGGAACCAATGGGTTGTTTTCACCATTGATCTTGAGAAAATGAAGCCTGGAGGCCGAGTTTACATGAAAGTATCTTTGTTTTAATTAGTTTTTGGTTTGTTAATTTTGTGACTTTTTAATTTTCCCTTGTAATGCATGCCCGTTTGTTAATATTATCTAAAGTATTTTTAGTTAACCATTGGTTCCATATTTGTTAATATTATCTATTTTTAGTTAACCATTGGTTCCATATTTTTAGTTAACCCTTGTAATTAATGCACGCCCGTTTTTTAGTTAATATTATCTATTTCTTGGAGCGGTTGAACCGCACTTTAAACTCTATTTGGAGTGGTGCAACCGCATCTTTTAAACCATAAATAATGGATATTTTTATTTGTTACAGCGGTTGAACCGCTCCTATTTATGTTTTTTTTGAATGTTTAATACACAACGGTTACTTTTTGAAATAGTCATCTTTCTTCTTCGTCGAGAATCTGTGTTCGTTCTGCTACTCATTTAAGGTAATTTTGATTATTATTAAGTTGTCTTTTACAATATATCTCACTTTAAGCTCAGAAATGTTATTATGCCAAAATAGTTCCAAAATAGACACATTACATTCGATAACTAGAGAATACATCGGATTTAGACAAACATTGCATATGCTATGAAAACTAGGCAAATCCCTATCAAATACAGCTTCATTTTCCTTATCTTTAGGTCACGTTCCATTAGTTCCATTTCAAGATTGTTCTTCGATTCTATTAATCCTGGAATGATTTGTGTAGATCTTTCACACATCGCCAGATCACGCCACCCAAAAAATTACATTTTGAACGTCCCTAAAAAGAAAACCAATAATTTGAACTTTAAATTAATGTTTAATATTAAACTCGATCTGTGACGGATCGAACTTACCATTGTTGAACATGAGTAAAACCTTCTGCCAGGGTTTTTGGTTGTCCATGAAGTACGGATCACAGCTTCTTTCCCACACCAACAGAAAACCATTTTCAAATGAAATTAAACCTTTAATTGTTCGGGCTAGATTTATAAGATGACACATGAAAGAGTTAATTACTTAAATGCCCTCAGACCAATTTTATTTGCTTACTTTAATATTTAATTTGATATATTTTAGTTTTTAATGTAATTGACGATTTTAATTTTATTTATCGTTTAGATGGATCGCGATTATTGGATGTACAAAGTTTCACGTGGTTCTCCTGAATTTGTCAAGGGTGTTGGATATTTTCTTAAGATTGCCGACTCTAATCGTTATAAGAACGCAAATCGTAAGATTTTTTGTCCGTGCAACGTTTGTAAAAACTTTAAAAGTTTTACCGATACTGCGGATATTGAGATCCATTTGTTTCGACATGGTTTTTTGCATAATTACACTTGTTGGTCAAGGCATGGAGAATCAATACTTGATTGGAACACATCTTCGAGCAATTTAAATAGTAGTGATCAATATACAACAACATTGAACAATGATTCAAACAACGATGATGATGATGATCAATACAATTCAAACGACCGTTTCGATGAGAGTTTTAATGATCACTTGGATACTAATATGGGTGGTGTTGATGAACAAGATGAATTACATCGCCTATTTGATGAAGCACAAACACCGTTATATAAAGGATCTAAATTAATGAAACTTGATGCTGTGTTGAAGTTAATTAATTTAAAGATGAAAAACGGATGGAGTGATAAAAGTTTTACAACTCTATTAGAGCTTTTACGCGAGTTGCTTCCGGAAGATAATGAATTACTAATTTCGACATATCAAGCAAAAAAATTAATGTGTCCAATGGGTTTGGAAGTAGAAAGAATACATGCATGTCCCAATAATTGTATGTTGTTTCGGAATGAGTTCGTAAATCTCCATAACTGTCCTCATTGCAAGGCATCGAGGTATAAACGGAAAAATGATTCGGATGAAGTTGACGATGATGTGACAAAAAATGGACCACCGGCTAAAATATTGTGGTATCTCCCTATTATACCAAGACTAAAAAGGTTATTTTCAAATGAGAAAGAAGCAAAGTTACTTCGTTGGCATTCGGAAGAACGTGTAATTGATGGCAAAATCAGACATGTTGCGGATTCACCGCAATGGAGAAACATTGATAGAAAGTATTTTGAGTTTGGAAACGAGATTAGAAACATACGGTTTGGGCTTAGTTCGGATGGGATAAATCCTTTCGGGAACATGAGTAGTCTTCATAGTACGTGGCCGGTTCTTTTATGCATTTACAATCTCCCACCGTGGTTATGCATGAAACGGAAATACATTATGATGTCGTTGTTGATTCAGGGTCCGAAACAACCAGGTAATGATATTGATGTTTATTTGTCTCCTTTAATTGATGACTTAAAAACTCTTTGGAGTTCGGGTGTAGACGTATATGATGCTTACAAAAGAGAACACTTTAAATTGCGGGCCATGGTTTTTTATACTATAAATGACTTTCCGGCATACGGTAACTTGTCAGGATACAAAACGAAGGGTGAGAAAGCTTGTCCTGTTTGTGAAGAAGGGACAAGCTCGGTGTGGTTAAGAAATTGCAAAAAAACTGTATACATGGGGCATCGAAGATTCCTTCCTAAGGGCCACCGTTTCAGGAAGATGACGATTGAGTTTGACGGAACAGTAGAGGTCAGAACAGTGAGGACACGACTTGATGCATTTTCTCGAGTTGAAAATATTAATGTTGTGTTGGGTAAGAGATTTCGTATTGATAATGAGGCCATATGGAAAAAAAAGTCAATCTTTTTTCAATTGCCTTACTGGAGATATTTAGATGTTAGACATTGCCTTGATGTTATGCACATTGAAAAAAATGTATGTGAGAGCTTGATAGGCTTATTATTGGATATTAAGTATAAAACTAAAGATGAAGTTAAGGTTCGTAATGACATGGTCGAGATGGGAATACGTAAAGATGTTGCTCCCGAACAACGCGGCAATCGTACTTATCTGCCACCTGCATGTTATAATACATCGAAGGAAGAAAAAAGAAAGTTTTGTCAATGTTTGCATGATATTAAGGTTCCATCAACTTATTCAGCAAACATTAAAAGATTTGTGTCGATGAAAGACTATAAATTGCTTGGGATGAAGTCTCATGATTGTCATGTTTTGATGACACATATGATTCCTATCGCAATTCGTGGAATTTTACAAGTTGATATCCGTCATACAATCACAAAACTTTGTTTGTTTTTTAATAAGATTCACTCAAAAGTTATTAATGTGGAAGATCTGGACAAATGGGAGAAAGACATTGCGGTTATCCTTTGTGAATTAGAGATGCACTTTCCACCTTCATTTTTTGATGTAATGGTTCACCTAGTCTCTCATATCGTACAAGAGATTAAGGCTTGTGGTCCTTTATTTCTATGATACATGTACCCTTTTGAAAGATACATGGGTATACTAAAAGGTTATGTAAGAAACCGTAATCGACCTGAGGGCAGTATTATTGAAGGATATACTTCTGAAGAAGTGGTCGAGTTCTGTCAAGGTATTCTAAGATATTATAGTATAAACATATTAATATATTATATAATATATGTATAAACATATTATAGTTGACTAATTGTTACGTTACACATATTTTTGGTTCACGTACAGGATATATGGAAGGTGTTGAAAGTGTTGGCGTTCCAAAAACTCGTCATTCAGGTCGACTTGACGGAAAGGGAGGAGTTGGTTTCAAAATAAAAATTCCACCTCGTGAAGATTTACAACTTGCTCATTTAGTAGTATTAAAACACATGACATGCCTTACTCCATTGCTTGATGAACATATGGATATGTTAAAGTCGACCTTCCCCTGTAAAGATGAAATGTGGTATATACAGAATCAGAACAAGGAATTAGCAAGGTGGTTGAGAGAGAGGGTAACAAGGGACGACGTTGAAGACACAGTACGAAGATTGGGAGTAGGAGCAGATGTTAGAGTAAAATCTTACCAAGGATACGACATTAACGGCTATACATTTTACACCATCGATCAAGATAGAAAAAGTACAATGCAAAACAGTGGAGTCACAATGATAGCATCAACGACCGAATTCGATAGACGTGATCATGATACATTGATAAGAATAGAAAAAGATTCTTATTACGGTGTGATACAAGAAATATGGGAATTGAAGTATGGTGATTTCATAATTCCAGTATTCAAGTGTAAATGGGTGAATAACCGTGGTGTTCTAGTTGATGAATATGGTTTCACACTTGTGGACCTTGAAACTAATGGATATAAATCCGAACCATTCGTTCTCGCAAAACATGTTTCACAAGTTTTTTTCGTTCAAGATTCGAGCAAAGCAAAATACCACATTGTTCTACAAGGTAAAAGACGTATTCTCGGGGTTGACGATGTTGTAGACGAAGAAGAATACGATCACTTTGATGACCTACCACCATTTTCGGTTGGTATCGATCCCGGTAATTTTGAAGACATGAATAGAACGACATATGTTAGAAATGATTTAGAAGGAACATATGTTTAATACATTTATTGTCTAACTTAAGATATAATATTGTTTATAGTTATATTTTTTTATCACACGTTAATTGTCTTGTAACACAATGATGTTTATTTTAATGCACGTTTTTTTCAGTTCTAAAAACGAAACTGAAAATAACCCGCTAAATCATATTAACTATTTGAAAATTTTCACCACAACCGCTCCAACAAAACGGATCAACCGCTCCAACGAAAATAGACACAACCGCCTTATCTAAACAAAACCGCCCCAACAAAAACGGATCACCGCCCCAACAAATCTGCACCGCTCTAACTAATCGGCACCGCACCTCTGTGAAAACCCGCTAAATGAAATATTTTATTCGAATCTTTTCATCTCCCGGGAAACTTCTCCAAAACACTAATTTCCCAAAAACCTTAATCACTTTCTTCAAAAAACCCTTGATGCATCTTCATCGGCGATTTTTTTGTCCTCTGCTAAACTCTTTGAAAATCTCATATTATCCCTTCTTTGTTTCATAGTTTACACACCCCGGCCTTCGAACAAGGTAAATTTCATACATTTCTGTTGTAATAGCTCATAGTTTACTCAATCATTTACATTTCATTGTTTTCTGTTGCATTGTAGTTTAGAAATGGAAGAACAACCGAACCGTAGAAGACGCAGAGGGGAACGTGGTGCTGCATCGTTTTCCAAGAAGTACCCCGACGAGGTATTTAAAGTTGAGTTTGATGAGAACAACATCCCGCAGAATAGCAAGCTGATGTTGTGGTATGTGATGGAGGTTTGCCATAGAGTTAACATTACAACGCCTATGTGTAAAGTTAAAAAAGAATTTTTTAAAGAACTGTGGTTGGAAGCCAAGGTACGAATGAATTTAGTTGTGTTGTTTGTAATTTTTAGTTATTTTATTACAAATATTATATGCATTTCTTTTGTATTGAGTTGTAGAGGATGTGGAACATCGAAAACGATAATGCAGAAGAATTTATGCGGAAGAAAGCAATAAAACTTGGAACAAATTTTAGGTCTAGACTAGTAAAAGATTATGTTCTTACACAATAGAATCCTTGTGGAAAGTATTCATTTATTGAGCCAGAGGATTGGGATGCATTTGTTTTACAAAAAAACACCCCAGAATTTATGGTAGGTTTGCCCTTATTTACCTTGAGTTTGATATACATGTTATGATTAACAATTTATTAATTTGTGAAGCAAAAAAGGGAGAAAGTACAAGCAAGCAATTCTAAGAGGAAATTTATAACCCGCTTGGGTCGAAGCGGCTGGGGCGGTTTAAAAAAGAAAGAAAATATCGTTTGGGCTCAACTTTTAGAAAAACACGATTTTCTTGGTGAGATTCAAAATGATCGTTCAAGGCGATTTTTGATGGGTTGTTCGATAAAGGATCAAGAAGGAAAGCCTGAACTTCCAAAGGAAGCGATTGTTGCTTTCAGGCATTTGGTAAACTAAATATTAATTTAATTGAGGAATTATATCTTATTGGTAACAAATATTATTTGTAGCTTGAGGAGGAAATAAAGATGATCAAGGATGGGACTTATTTTGAGAATAAAGAAGATCCTTTAATTCGGGTTTTTGGACGTGAGCACGGGGGACGATCCCGTACGGTATCCGAGATAATTAGATATACTAAGGTTCACGGAGGTTTAATAAGAAATGTGGACCAATTGAGGCTTACAAGCTCGGTCAACCATGCATCATCATGTGGGTCTCATGGAACGGCTACCCACTATCCACCAATTGAGGTAATGGTACTATTTATTGTTTTTATTGTTTTACCTTATAATTTTATCTGGTTTGCAGGGCATGACACCATGTGAGGTACAAATTAGGGTGGCTGATAGTGATTTTCTCACAGTTGGTTCTGGTACTGCATGGCCAGCTTCCGAACAAGACAAGGAAGGTTGTGCCAGAGTCCAAGTAGAGCAGGTCGTGACATCATTCTTGGAGTTGCCCGTTCATCCTTTAACAAGAACAGATTCAATTGATACGGTCGAGAAGACTTATCTTAAGTTTGTACAGTGGCCACGATATGCATTAAAGGTATATTTTAGTATTAGATTATAATATATATTTTTGTATGTTTTTAACAAGAATAAATGTTTTAGCTTAAATCGGGTAACCAACATGCTGTTGAAAACCAAAATTTTGAAAACCCATATATCCCTGAAATGGCCTCGAGAGAATCCTCTCCACTGATGGACTCGACAAATTCATATCATCCGAATTGTGATTTTTTTGAGGAAAATCTTCCCGACCAAAATTTAGTTGATCCTCCCCCTGAATCTTTTACACATATGGTTAGTCTTCTAAACTTTTACATATGATTTTAATGATTTTTAATTACTAATGTTTTTACCATGGATCTGTTTTTAGCTTACACCTATGGGAGGGCCACTTTTATTCCCAACCGACAATGCAGCCCCAACCACACACATCCCGGTCACTGCAACCGTCACTGCAGCCCCAACCGTTAATGATCCGGTCAATGCAGCCCCAACCATTAATGATCCGGTCAATGTAGCCCGAACCATTAATGATCCGGTCACTGCAGCCGTCAGTGCAGCCTCAACGAGTAAAGTAGCAGAAGATCCCATTCCGGATAATGTTGAGCATGGAGATGTGGAGATGATAGCAGAAGAAGATGATTTTGTTGATCCTGAAGATTTGATTATGATGACTAAAGTAGCAAAAGAATATCCCGCTTTTCACGAAATGATCCATAGATTCCTCAAAAAAAGAACTTATGTTCAGTTTTCTTCACCTCAAACTATGTATCCTAAGATTGTCATAGAAGCCCTCACGATACCTGAGCTTTGCAACGTAGCATGTTTGGGTGAAGTTGACTGTTGCATGTTACATATTGCTTCAATGTAAGTTGATATTATTTGTTTATTACTTTGGATATAATATAATTTACTAACCATGTCTGTGCTAATATTTTTAAGGTATTTCTATGACTATCCGGCTAATTATGAATGTGGTTTTTTAAATCCTCGGTTAATTAGTGAGTCAGAATGTCAAAAGCCCGAAATGAAGAGACATATCACAGAAGTTTTCAGGCATCAACAACACCGAACATACATTCTTGCACCTTATATACAAAAGTATTTTTTAATTTTCAATTATATCTTTAAGTCTTTAATATTAACTGTATTTTTAAGTATTTGTGTATATTTGCAGTCGTCACTGGGTCCTCTTTATCATTTGTCCTAAAACCGATGAAATCTACATTATCGATTCTTTGCCCCGATCTGTTAAAAAAGATTACTACCTCTTTGTTAGAGTAATCGAACAAATGTTCCCTCGTAGATTTCAATCAATGGAAATCTTCAAAGGTATGTATTCAATTACCACTTTTGATAAACTTAGTTTTAACATAATTAATTGTTAACTAATTACAGTGCAACAAACAACAGGGGAGCTGGGAATGTGGTTATATTGTGATTCAGCATATTCAGGATTTTATAGAGTATATTCATCATAATTTTTCTGATTTCGTAAGTGTTTATTATAGTTCTATTATAAATTTTTGCAATGGTAACAAACTGACTAATTATCTGTATATTCAGATTTGGGGAGAGGATAAAGTTGTAACAAAACAAGATATTGAGGGACAAATGGCAAAGTTGATTCCAAGAATATTTAATTGGCATAAGGTTAGATCATGATTTGAAAAATTAACTCGAACACTTTGTAAAGTTTTAGCTGTAAATTTTTTGGGCTACTTTTATACAGTGAGAATGTCAAAGATGACTCTCACAAACAAAACAATTTTATTCCAGTTTTTGAGTATATTGTGTTGTTTTATATATATATATATTACATTATTATATAGATTCAGATATTGTGGATTATTTTTTTTATTAATATTGAAATGAAATAGAGCGGTTCTATAATATTTGTGCGATTTATAAATAGGGCGGTGGAAACACTAGGGTGCGATATACTAATAAAGCGGTGTATATATTAGGGTGCGATATACTAATAGAGCGGTGGAAATGTTAGAGTGCGTTTTATAAAAGGGCGGTGAATATATTAGGGTGCGATATATTAATAGGGCGGTGTTCCTTTTTATAGGGCGGTGTGTTTAATAGGGCGGTGTTCCTTTTTATAGGGCGGTGTGTTTAATAGGGCGGTGTTCCTTTTTATAGGGCGGTTTGTTTAATAAGGCGGTGTTCCTTTTTATAGGGCGGTTTGTTTAATAGGGCGGGTCTTTTATTTGATAATGCGCACATATTCGGTGCGGTTTAGAAACCGCGGCTTCTTATGTATTTACCCGCACCTTCAGAGGTTTTCTGTACTAGTGCGGTCATATCCATCGGAAAGGAAAAGTCTACTAGAAATTAATCCAACGATCCTATCACCGACGGATTTGGCCGTATGATACCAATTATGAATAATTAGACTATTGCCAACGGCGTTTGGCGACGGCATTGGTTGATGGCGTCGTTTGTTTCCACCGTTGGCACGGCGCCATCCCTTGATGGCGTCGGTTTTGTACGTGAGTTTGGGGATGGGTTGAGGGGAGGGATCAGTTGGTGAGGTGGGCCCAAGTGGGTGTTTTGTGTGTGTGTATTTTGTGATGGTTGGTCCAAAAGTTGAAGGGAAGAGGTATTGTTTACATGGATATGTCAATTTAATGTCGGTTGAAGGGTGAACTAATGTGACGCTGATTTGACAAAAACTGACAGTCTTAGTTTTTTCCTGTTGGGAGGTCTTATATAGCTAGTGTCCCTCTAAAATCTCTAATTGTTACTTTTCTCAAAGAAACTAAATAGAAAACTTCATGTTCTTTGGAAATGATTTTTAACAAGCCTCGAAACTGATATTTGGCATTTATATCATTTTAGGGTTTCATACATCATGCAATATGGTTATTTTTAGTCATTAACACAATAACACATCATGCACTTGTACTTGATAACTATTTAACCAGTATAATTATATCACATTAGTCACTAGTTTAATTAGTTGTTATAATGGTTAAACCATATTCACAAAAATGCATGTGGATTTAATTCCCATTTATATCTCTAAATAAAAAACATTCCTGGAGACTTTATTAATCAAGAAATATAAACAGGTATGGTATGTGCCTATCGACATTGTGATAAGGGATTCGAGTTCTATCGTGGATATACATAGTAATTAGGAGTAGATTATATTTGCCGTTAAAAAAAGAAAAGAAATAGAAAACTTGTTGTCGATTGAAAAATGATTACTTTGGCCTTTGTATCATATATTTCTGGGTTTTCATGCATCATGCAATTGTACGCTGTAATCATTAATGTATCATTCAACTGTACTCTATAACCTTTTAAATACTAGCTACACTTGTAATTTGAATAGATCTAAACTAATAATTACCCAATAACACATCTCTTTCTCTCTCTCTCCCCCTATTATCTTTTAACACACACAAAAATAAAAATAAAAAATGCTCAACACAGAATTAAAACAGGTGTTTTTTTTACGGTAATTTGAATTAAAATGTCTAACGATGAGCTAGAGAAAAATTACAACAAAAAAAAAAAGATTACATGGATTACTAGGACCTAGGAGATAGCAATGCACACACGTTAATCATCTTAAATCGAGCATTTTGTTACTAGTAATTTCAATAGATCCAAACTGATAACTACCCAATAACACATCACTCTCTCTCTCTCCCCTATAATATATCTAAGACACACAAAAAAGTTATCAATTAAAAATTAAAATCTAGGCTTCGAAAATAAAAAAATAGTTTGTCTTTCTAGCTTTTTGCTGATTCGTTTTTAATATATTAGTAGTTCAAAACAAATTAAAATTAAAATTAAAACAGATAGAGAGAACTATACACGAGAATAATCATCTTGAATCAAACATTTTGTTTTGTGGCATTCGACATTTATAAATACCTTGTAATTCACCGTTTTGAAATACCTTTTGGTTTCCCAAATTAATGACAAAAGTGGATGAATAATTGATATGGATTGATAATTACAAAAGGGTTTGAAAGGAATGAAGCCTGGTCCGATGCCGGCACCCTTTTAAACAAAAAGAGTGAATGCAGCGAGCCAGCCAACATCCCTCACAAACCACTACTTGTCTCTTCTTCTTCCATAGTAAATTTCGTCTTCTTCCTAAAAACCCTAATTCCAAACACATATATTCATATACATACGTTTATTTTGAGAGAGAGAGAGATTTGATGTGAGATGGGAAGTAATGAAAACCCTAAGGCCACACACACGTGATATATAGAGAGTTTGAGAGTTAGGGTTGGAGTGCCACCCGAACACTTACTTCCAATTTGCATCCTCAAAGGGCGTGTAGTCACTCTCTTCTTCAACATTTTTATTATTTTATTAATCTTTTATTTTTTTAATTTCTAATGAAAGTGTATTCGTTGAGATGTACCACACTGGACAAAAGATAAACTACTAATGTGCTTATAAGGGTCATGAGCTACTCCTCTTACAACCAATTGGTTTTAAAATATAACCCCACAAACTTACATGGTATCAAAGCAAGGTTCACCCGCAGTTGGTCAAACGGCCACACGGACCCCATGTAACCCATAAATATCCACGTGTTAGGCGCAAAAAAAAAGGACGCCACACGTGAGGGGACGTGTTGAGATGTCCCACATTGGATAAGAGATGAACCAGTAATGTGCTTATAATGTTCATGGTTACTCCTCTTACAACCAATTAGTTTTAAGATGGAACCCCACAAACTTACAATATTAAAATCAATGTTTTAAAAATCAGGTTGTATCGGCTGGTCAAATTGGTTGAACCGAGAAACGAGAAGGTAACTAGTTAGATAAGTGGTTATAACTGAACCAGCCCGTTTAATATAACAATCCAGTTAAACCGGCAAATCAAATTAGAAAAATCAAGTTTTCTTTAAAAATTAGGTAAATAAAATTATGAATTTTTATATAGGTTTTGGAATCTAAAATTATTAATTTTAGTTGAAAATAAGTTTTGGATTTCTTTTGAATTCGTTATAGTATTTGTTTTATATTTTTTAGCTTGTTAGCATTTGTAGACAATTTAAATATTTGTTGCATCATAAATACTCAATACTCAATATTTGACGGGTATACTCATCCGGTTCGACCTATTTAAGATGTTGGCCGGTTCAATATGAAAATCGGATTTTAAAATGTTATATTGATTACAACTATATCTTTTATGGCATATACCAATACCAATTATTTGTATATACCTTATTGATCGACAATATTGGAGCTACAGTTTTAATAAAAAAAATAAAAAATAAAAAAAAAGAAAAATTATTACGTTGTATAAAAGTATTATTGGTCTTAAACTTCTATATGATTTGTAATGTTGACAATTTGTCAATGCGTATAAGCCATAAGAGCACAAGGTGTGGGAGGCATGTTATACTAATGTTATAGGAATTTTGGGCTTATAATTTAGCTATAACTTGGGGAGGAAAATGTGGCTCCCTGGTGTTATAGTTAAAGTGGTGTTATAGGGGTCCCACATTTGTTATTCGGTGTATTTTGATTGGTTGGAAACCCCCACCCCCCCCCACCCACCAGCTCCTTCCTTTGGCGATCGTTGTTGGCATGACGAAAATCATTTGACGAGTAAATAACGGGACAAAGGGTGTGGTTTAACGGGGTTATTGGGCAAAATTTGTGTTTGGCGAAGCTATAACTATAGCCACACCCCCTGCTCTAAGGCATCATGATGACCGACTACAAGTTAATATACTTGTATGTGCATTTTAGTGAACAACTTTATAATACCGACCTTTATAGGTTTCTATAATGAAAACCTTTAATTTTATTCTTAACGTACAAGTTTTCTGTTGCTGTATGTTTATAAACAGAAACAAAAGAGAGACGACTTCTAAGTATGGTTATAAATATTCCATATTTTACAAGGAATACATTATAATTATGATATAGATACAAACTTTGTTCGTCCCTTGATAAACTAATTAATTAACTGACATACCAGTAACTAAAAAAAAACATATACCATTTAATTCTATTTCTAAATTTACAAATCAACCTGCCTACAAAATGAGACAATTTCTATATTAAAAGAAGAAATGAAGGTAGATGAAAATAACACAAGTCATAATCTCATTAGTTAGCTTGATTTGTAGATTTAAAAGGCCCTCTGACACCGCTAACACACATTTAACGCTTCTTTAACGAGTCATACACATAACGCTTACTATATAACTAAAAAATGATAATTAAAGGTTAAATTAACCCTTCTTTTGATTGGATATAAAGATGTCTTTGAACATTTTTTCTATTCTATAGTTGGGTTTTGGTCATTCAATTTGGCAATTGCCATTAGGTTGTAACTATTTGATTGGATATGAAGATGTCATTGAACATTTTTTACATTCTTTAGTTGGGTTTTGTTCCTTTCTTCAAACTTGACCCAAAGACTATTTCAAAGAAGGAATGTTTTGCCCGGGGGTAAGCCGGTATTTTTTGATATGTCAGCGGAAGCGGAGGATCCGGGAATGACGCCCGCCCATTTTTATAGCCCGAATAATGACCAAATGCCCCGATTTAATAGCCGACGTCTGTAACCCACCGCCCTCCGGATCAAAGTATAAACCACGCGCTGCATTTTTCGAAAATAAAAACGAAAAGTGTTATGAACTTATCTTTAAAAAAAGAAAAAATATGAGGAATCATCTGATGGCCAAGAACGGTAGTTGAGATCCTACGGCTGCAAAGCGGCCACGTACTGATAGGAGTAAATGAAGGTTGGATCTAGCGACAACACCCAACTACTTCCAGGAGAGGTGGGGTCCGTATTCATAGGAAAGACAACATCGAGCGCTGGGCCCACTAATATGGAAAGGGCAATGATGTTTTAATGATGAGTAATGTTATTTATCCCTACTAAATGTGTTTACTCATGTACCTACAAATTTAATGATGATAATTGTCAAAATCAATAAATGATATGGAGAGAGAGAATAAATAGATGATATATTTCAAGTTTAGAAGTGAATAAACCTATAGATAAACACAAATTATAAGCATAAATATCATTTCTACTTAATGATATATTCATACACACAGACTTGTACAGCCAGAGTAAAACAACTAAATTACTAATATACCTCATCCATTCAAATTTATGTGCTGAGTTACAAAAAGAAATTTATATACTAATTTAAATACGTACAAATATATCATATGAGACAAAAGTTTGTATGCATAGTCACATCTCATGAAATAGTAACACATTTGGATATATGTATTCTATTTTTTTAAAATTATATTGATTTCTTTATACTCGTAAATTTATTGATATTTGAAATATATTAATTATATTTGTATTTTGATTTAAACACTTATATTAATCAAATGAGTATAAACTATATTGAATACGTTATAACAAGAATAATGAGCAAATCTTATTAGTTTTGTGTTTTAAATTTAGCGGACATAAGCTAATGCCTGGAATCTAACATTTTTTGCTATAGATTTTGCTAGAAATCAACATGAATAACAAACATTATCACCTAGACACCTACCAATCTACAATTACCTACCATTATAATTACTACCAGCACCATCCACTATCACCACCTATCACTATTGCCGCCACCAGCCATCACCATGCACCACCACCTTGGCACCATCATTATCGTCACTACAAAATATAGTTACAGGGTACATGAAGTTGTATTACGACATGCACCATGCTATTTATTTTAATGTATCTTACATAATAAAGCTTATTTAGCCTTCAAGCAATTTTGATTTTAGCAAGTTATTGTGTAGAATTTCATTTAATCTAAGACTACTTACATCCGTCACATCAACGGATACTGCAGTTTTTACCAAATCAGTGTCACATCAGTTGACACTCCAACTTACATTCAACTGACATATAATGTCATCAATACACATTCTCTTCAGTTTTGGACCATCCATTATAAAATATACACTCATAAATATCAAATACATTATTAAAATATCTTAGACCCCGCATACCCTCTTTATCTGCTCGTCGCTTAAACGCCAAAACAAACTTACTGCGGGCAACTAACAAGCCGTGCCATTGGTTGAGAGTTCGTCGGTTGTTGAGAAGTGGAGACCGACGTCTCCACTGTGAGCAGCCTTATTAGCTTGAGAAAAACTATAAAAATATATATATTAAATTAATTTTAAGCAAAAAATAATCAAAACATATATTTTAAAATATATCTAAGAGTTTATGAAATAACCAAAACATATTTGGAGAATAAAGATCGTTTATTTTGAAAATGTAAAGAATCAAGGTTGATTCGGATTGATTTTTGTAATTGGTGGAATGTAATACTTCCTTCGATTCAAAATAAGTGATACACTTGGGGTTTCACGGTTTTTGAGGCAAAAGATTATAATAATGATTAAATTAGATTAATTGGATGGTTAGTGGAGAATGGGTCCCACACCTTTTGAATAAAGTAAAGTTAATGATGTTTAAAAGTAAAAAGTAAGGATAAAGGGGTCATTTCACTTTGTGTAAAGTAGATAGTTAGTGGGTGTGGGTCTAATTTTTTTTGCCAAATAAGGAAACTTTTCAAAGTGTATCACTTATTTTGAATCACCTCCAAAAAAAAAGTGTATCACTTATTTTGAATCGGAGGAAGTATTAAATGAAATTAGGTGCCTGGATGATGTCCTAAAAATCTAAAATGGGGTGAGATCATTAAGCTAAAAGATTCGAAAGCACAAATCTTCTATTTGGTTATATTCACATCTCTTTGGTGTATATGGAAGAGGAGTATGTGAAATTTTCAAACATGATTCGGTTCCCTCAACATCAATTATATCGGAGGCCTAATCTCAAGCATTTTTTTTGATAAAAAATAGGTTAAAGTTTAGGTGGTCAAACTATCATAAGGGTATTTGGTAAAAAAAAATTGTTAGGCGAATACATTTATTATTATGTATCTTTTGGTGTAGCTTTTGCATTTTTTTAGTTTTTGTTTCGGGTGGGTTGGATGTTTGTAACGACTAACAAGTAAAATTTGATCCGCGCTCCGCATCGGGATTTTAAATCATTCATTTTATAACATTTTTTTAAATCGTGTTAAACAGTTTTGGCCACATTAGCTAGTTAACAGTTTTGGCCATGTTAGCTAGTTAAATAAAAAAAAATTAAAAGAAGAAGATAGCATGGATCGAACAAAAGTCTTCTGAAGAAATGGATTTAACAACTTTCCAGAAACCACTTGGCCAAGACATGACTTTATTAATTATTCTGTCCAGACTATATTTATAAAATGAAAGTGATAATTTTTTATTCATTTCCTTATGAACAGTGAATCTTGTATGGTGATTGTATATTATAGTAATAGTAATTGGTAAACCTATTGTAGCTAGTGTCTTGTTAATAATTTCTTTTGATTTTATATATATAGTTTCTGGATTTTTTTGGAAACGGCAAATGAAATAACGGAAGCCTACTCGTAATTTTTCAGCGAGCACCCCGAGTTCGAGCTCCGCATAAGCGGGCAAACCCAGCCCCCAAAGGGATTTCCAAGGAAAATTCTCCATATGTGCCCGTGTGAGGTATGTGTTAAATTACGCTAATGCAACGCTTCCAAAGGGAATCGAACTCACGACCTGCAGCCCACATGGGTATAAACTCAGTGCCTCAGACCAGCTAGGCTGGCCATCATTGGCTATAGTTTCTGGATGCTTTTGAAAAAGGTCATTAAAAAAGCTCTCTTTGATTGTATCTGTTTTGCCGTTAAAAAAAGGTACTTCAAATTATGTACTCTCAGAATTTGGAAAAGAAAGAATATTAAATGTATTACTATCTTTATATCTTTAAGGGAGCTGATTCGTACAGAGCAAATTTTATCCATACAGAGCAAATTCATTCTAAATGACAATCATGTCCTCCCTTTCCTTTTAACACATTTTACATTTAACCCCTCTCATTAAGGACATGATTGTCATTTGGAATGAATTTGCTCTGTATGGATAAAAGTTGCTCTGTACGAATCAACTCTCTATCTTTAAGAAAGTACTCTTAAATATAATAAATGTATTCAATGCACTAAATTAAGAACTCTTAAATTGTATTAAATGTTTTACTATAATTATTAATTGAACTTTAATGGGTCAGTAGTCACTTTAATACTATAAATGCATAAATTAATTAATGTACAAATTTGTAATATAATCCTAAACACTGACAACATTCGTTATCATGTTCCAATTTCTTTTTAATCATTCACAACCTACTAATCTAAAAACAAGCTGCCGATTTTCAAGGCCCAATAAAATAAGCAAAATAATCCCAAATTCAGCTCATGCAGCCCAAATTACACTTCAATATTATAAATTAGTAAATTACAACTAAAAACCAAAATTCTCCCAAAACGCATGAGGGGTCCGAACTACGATTAACGTGTATGTTCATCGATCTTACCATAATTCACATAAACGTCGATCGATTGAGACAACATAGACGTATAAATCGGTATACATAGTTCATCTATATACATAATTTTACATAGAGTGTGAAAATGGCGGAGAATATTAGGTTTTTGTTGCCGATTATGTTGTTGATGTTAGTTTTGGTGCAAAAGGGTGAATCGGTATGGTTGAATTTACCTAAATCGGGAAACAAGTGTGTGACGGAGGAAATCCACATGAACGTCGTCGTCGTCGGCGATTACGTCGTTATCTCCGATGATCACCTTCATCCTACTCCAACCATTTCCGCTAAGGTAATTAATTTAATTTTTTGACTCCTGTTTTACTCTCATAAGAATTTTCATGCCTGTATCTTAATTGGCTTTTAATGCGTAGATGTTGAAGTTTGTAATTTACTTCTTGAGGTTTTAGTTCATGAATTATGTTTAATTGTTTCACTCTGAGTTTTTAGGAAAGCCAGGTTGTGGAAAATTTCAATTGATTATAAACATTCACATTCCAATATATATATAGAACATCTAGGGCTTGAAAAGCTTAAAAATTGTGATAGAAAGGGCATAAATTACAAAGGTTATTTGTATAAATTACATAAGTTTTGCATATGTTTGAAAACAAAACAATGAACTCTAATTATGATATTTTGGCTACTTTTACAGGTAACATCGCCTTATGGAAACATTCTTCACAATAACGAGAACATAACACATGGTCAATTTGCATTCACAGCAAGTGAAGCTGGACTATATCAGACATGTTTCTGGCCCGATCGCCCTGGTGAAGGTGGTGCCTTAAGTGTTAATATTGACTGGAAAATTGGTGTTGCAGCAAAAGATTGGGAATCGGTTGCTAGAAAAGAAAAAATTGAGGTGAGTCATAATTTTGAACATTATTACAACTGCTAAAAACATACAGAAAAATTAATCTGGAGCTGTTAGTATTTCTTCTAGTGATGTTGGAATATCTGATCAAGCAAGGTTCTTTTATGGCATGTTTGCTTGAATTGTTTTATAATAAGGATTTATTACTAATTTTTAATTTTCTTCTTTTGATTTTACCTGCCTTGATTTTTGCTTGAATTGCTTTATAATAATAGGGTGTTGAGCTGGAGTTAAGAAAGCTTGAAGCAGCTGTTGAGGCCATCCATGATAATTTGCTATACCTCAAGGGCAGGTGAATTTTCTTCTTGCAAACTGATGTTAGTTAATAATCTTTACAAGTGGCAAAACGGGCGGGTAACGGGCTGGGTTGGTGGTCAAAACGGGTCAGTGATTGTGATTTTTTGAATGGTTTATGCAGAGAAGCAGTAATGAGAGGAGTGAGTGAGACTACAAATGCCAGGGTGGCATGGTACAGTATCTTTTCTTTGGGTATTTGCATTTTGGCTTCATGTTTACAGCTCTGGTACTTGACCCGTTTCTTCCAGAAGAAGAAATTGATATAGCTTTTGCAGTTACCAGTCATAACTTAATTTGTAGAATTATTATGGTTTCAGTCTTGATTATGGCTTCTTGAATCCATTTGTAGAGATATATCATATTTGCTTTTTTCAGATAGTGGGAAATAGTTTTTCGTTACTTTTATCGTGTTTTTAAATGTTGGTTCTGAAATGGTTTTTGCATGCTGCATTTTTTTTATCACATTCATTTTAGTTTTATAGAGGATGTATCGCATAGGGATGCATGTTGTGATGGTGCTTGGTACCCCTCATGCTGGGGGGGAGGGGGGTGCAGGTGGAGCGGATTTTGATGGTGTGGTTGATGAATTCGAGGGATTTTCTACTGCAAAAGAAAAGAAAATGAAGAAGTTAAGACTGTTGGTTTGGGGTTGAGTTTGAGAAGAAAAATGATGAAGATGAAGCATATGTTTTGGTTAGGGTTTTTGTGGGCTCTTGAGAAATAAAATTGGGTTTTAAGTCTTTTGGGCTTTCTTTTAAAATAAAATGAAAAATGTATACGGGCTCTTTTTTTTATTTTTCTTTTTAAAGAAAGAAGTTGGGTTAAAGAAGAGACATATGTAAAAAAAATAAAATAAGTTGGGTTTTAAAATAAGGAAAATGATAATGGCAGCCCTAAGGGTACGTTTGGTACAGAGAATGAAATTGCAGAGAAATGGGTGCAGAGAATGGAATTGCAGAGAAAGAGAATTCGTCTGGAGAATGATAATTGACTCTTCTGTTTGGTAGCAAAGAGACTTCAGTAGAGAAATGTAACAGAGAATCATTTACCAACTTCTGCAAATATTTTTTTCCACAATAATCATTATTTAAACACAAAACATACAAAAATATAGATAAATTAATAATAAAAATTCATTAATAAAATCAATGATAACATCTAAAAATACTCAAGTAAAGCAACTAAAAATCAAAATCTTATAGGAACTCAGATGATTAAACTCAAATTTATGAAAACCCAGATGTTTACTTTCAATAACTTTGTAACAATTCAGCAAGTTTACTTCTATATTAAACAACAAAAATGACTAGAATTAACAAGACAAAATCCTTTTTTATTCTCATTATATGATTCTCCCCTTTTCCCCTTGTTTAGTAGAGAATTAAAATTAGAGAAAAGGAAAAGTTTTTTTCTCCATCTTCTTTTCTCAATGTAACCAAACAAGAGACTTTACATTCATTTCCCTTTCTCTACCTCCAAATCTCTGTACCAAACACACCCTAGGGGCTATCAATAAGAAGACAAAAAGAATGTGAAAACCGCCCCCTAAATTTTAGGAACAATACTCCATCAATAAATGTACAAACGTTTTATGCACGTTAAAGACAGCCCTTAGAGATGTCATTAACAAAACCCTTAAAATAAATATTTGTCTTTTTAGTAAAATGTTATTTTATGTTCTAAAAAGAAATGGTGAGATGGAAATTAAAATGGTTTGGTTTGGTGTGGTGGGTATTTCCTGAGAAATGACGTGTTTTGGTTGCTAAAGTGACAGATGACGTGGCAGAAAAATTGGTGTAGCTAATGATACACATACACATTAGTCTAAGGAAAACCATACTACATTCACTATGTTGCTTAGGCTGGTGGGTATGGGCATGAAATGTCGTGGTGTGGTCTTAGGTGGCAAGCAACCATGACGTGGAGGTAAATAGAACACCACCACCCTCTTCACCGCGGTGAGTCTCGTGAAGAGGAAGTGGCCATGGCCACATTGGAGCAGAAGCGTGAAGCTTTGAAAATGGTGGGTGTGAACCATAGCGAACACCAGCCCCTTCATATGTGGTGGGTGTGATCATGTGGTGGATATTTCCTTCAAAATATTGTATTGTGGTTGCTTAGGTGATATTTGATGTGCCAATAATTTAGGTGTAGTCTTGTGGATCCATATTGTGAGTAGCCTTATAATGATTTCATATTTGTCCATTACTTACATTAATTTTCTCTTGGTGTATATAAGTTACATTAACATTGAATAAACCATTTGAACAGTAGAATTCCCCAACTCTCCAACATATGTCATGGTTTGGGAATCCATGGACGCACTAATTTGCTATTTATTGGTTGGAATATCATGTCGTTGTTACAAGGGCATCCTAAGATAAAGACATCCCATTATTAATTCACATGGTGCACATCAAGTTGTTACAATGAAGTCCAAAACATTTTAATTGTTAGTTGAAGAATGAAATGATATATCATGTGTTTGATCTATTCTTTAGGTAAATATAGATGGTCAGTGGAAGATTTGGAAACAACTACAGAAACAGTTAGGTTATGTACATCACAAACAAAGCTCTAACACACAAAGGAGGAGTCTATTATAGAAGTACATTGGAATACATTTTTAAAACAAACGTTGAAGCATGAAGCACGTGTTCTGATTATTCTACCTAAAAAACCTTGAACTTAATCAAGAATGTATAACAAGTAGCACCACGCCACCATCATCTACAATAATTTTTAAGTAGATGTCAAAACTTTATTAATACCATCATGTTAGTGTGTATTTTTTGGGTAAACTACACGAAAAAAGAGAGTATTTTGGGCAAGGTTGTATTTAAGGAACTGTAATGTTAAGTGACAAACAACACCAAAGTAGTCTACTAGTAGGTATTTCACTTTCTCACAAGAGCTGTTTGAGTTCAAATCTTACTTAGGTGACATTTGATTTCTACTTAATAGATTTAATTGGGAAATAACTATATAAGGAAAGTCATAAAAGATTGTTTGGTTATGTCTTAATCCATACAACACGACTTAACAAGAAAAGCAATGGGATGATGCTTTACCCATTAAGTCACATTTTTTTTCTTTTTCTATGTTTATGCAATTTATTTAATTATAAGTACATATTTTTATATGGTTCGGTTAAAAAAAATGTTTAATTTCTAATGTTATGATTTTTTTCAAATTATTTAAAATTTCAACAATATTATTTATATATTAACATTTTTTTTATCATAAAAAACTTCAAGTCAAAATTATATATCATTTAGTTATAGTTTTTAATAATGGGATATTGGAAAATTGTAAAATTTATTATTAAGATTATTCATTCAGCATGTAAAATAAACTTTCGCAAATTTATTCAGACAAATATAATATATCCGGACAGTCATTTTACCCAGACATAATTTAGTGAGTAAAAAAACAAACAAGCCCTTAGAATAAATTTTAGGGTGGTCATGGAATGGGTTTAAAAACAATCATGGAAATACTTAGTTAAAATGCGTATCTGAGTCAAATATTAACTTTCCTCATTTAATTTTAAAGCGTCTAAATATGTAAGAAAAGTATGAAAAGTTGGGGAAATGGTTTATGTTTAAATGGCTTGGGTAGAAGTTGATGTGATGATGTCATTTGTTATAACTCAAGGTCATCCTCTATGATAAATTGATCAGTTCAAAAATTTATAAAATTTTATGTCATGCTCATATGCAATTTATAGATTTAAATTCACTATATATAATTTTTATGAATGTTAAAAATGATCTAAATATATGAGTTATTAAATGTAAAGCTAAAAAGGTTAATTTTTAAGAGTTTTATAATCTTGAACCTTTCCTAACTTATAAATGAAATTAAGTTGATAAATATTAAGTTGAGACTTTGTTAAAGATTAGTTTTTGATAATGACTGAGCTGTCAATAAAATGTTAAAACATGCATTAGAAATTTGTACATCAATCTATAATCAACCCTTAAATTTTATGAATTATTCCTCATAAATTAATGTGCAATATTTTTTTAATGTATTTAAAGATAGCTTTAACTAATGTCATTATCAAAATCTTAAAAACTAAGCAGTATAGATCAAATGCAAAAAGTGAACCAATACTGTAATATTCTATCTAATATTAAAATTGTAATTCATAATCTTTTATTAATCCTTCAAATACTGTCCTCATATCCGGTTAAACATGATGTTACATAATTAAGTTTTTCTATATATACTATGAGCAAGATTTAAAAAACGTAAGACACGGCGTGATTTAAGGCAACAAATTTTTTAATATATTTATATATATATGTATATATCAAATTCAAAAAACTACTGCTCTATATGATATTTATATTTGAAATTAACAATAAAACGTTAGAGTTATATTTCCCATTATTTATTTCAAAAAAATTTAAATTTTATAAGGTGCGTTAAAAACATGCGATAAGACGTTACACCACCTTATCACGATTTATCTTACGTCACGCCTTACACTACCGTCATAGACTGTTTGGTAACGCTAGAGTTATGTCTCGCTCCTTAGCGACGCCATGGTTCGTGTTTTTAGAAAATTGAGACTAGTTGATAGGTAGTTAGTACCATATCCCCTCCTTTTTTTAATAGCTATATATGGATGATTGGTCCTTTAAATGTATAATTTTAAATATTAAATAGTGTAAACTTATAAATATTATCCTTAAAATTACAGCTGTTAAATTTAACCTAAGCTAAAACCACATCTCATTTTTATATAACTTGTCATACATTCTCAACTAGCAGGTACCCGCGCAATGCGGCGGCGGGTACCTTGTAACTATATTTTCCGATTGCAATAGTGATGGTGGTGGGTGGCGTTTGTATATATGTGGTGGTGGTGGTCTGGATTGATGTGGTGAACTCACGGGAAAATATAAGCCATTATCTTAGTCTTGCCGCTTGAAACACCCCGGTAGCTCAAACGTTCAATTCTCAAGTAAAATACCAAAATATGAAGCTACCATTAAAAAAATTAATTTTAATAAAATCTTGATATTATTACTTTTTATTTAACGGCACCTAATCTACCATTTTTTCGTCC
Source organism: Calendula officinalis (assembly GCA_963853835.1). Classification (NCBI taxonomy): domain Eukaryota; kingdom Viridiplantae; phylum Streptophyta; class Magnoliopsida; order Asterales; family Asteraceae; genus Calendula; species Calendula officinalis. The sequence continues at coordinate 27,901,430 of OY970834.1, forward strand.
ACAACCAGACTTAACCTAATTCTACCTTATATACAATTTCCATAGAAGATCACTATTCACATAATTGTTTAATAATATTTGCCCTATATGTTTATTATATATTAGACTTTTGAGGGATCTGAAAACAAACATGCTCTTATCTCAATGGTAAGGCTGGAGACATGCATCCTAAACTTGAGGTGTTCAAAACTTGGCAGGCCAGTATTCTATAATAATTATTATTATCTCTAAGCATGTAATATATAAATATTTCTATTTCTATTGTAAAATATTTTGAATTTCTTTAATTCTATTTTGGCAGCATCAACTACTTAAATTGGAGTTGTAAAATATATAGAAGTAAAATTTTCGGGTTAAATTGAATTTATGATTTTGTTTTTTCCTTTTTTTTTAAAGCTACAATTCCTTTTAAACATTTATATTTTATACTCATTTAAAATAACATTGATACTCATTTAAAATAATTTAGTTAACTTTTAGTAATAAAAAAAATTATCCCCAAACTTTTACAATTTATATTATTATATTTTAAACAACCCAAAAACTAAAAAGTATGAATCCATAGTATTACAATTACTAAATTTTAAATTATATTTGTATAATATATCACGAAGATAAAGCCAAATATTATGTGAGTTAAATTTTTATGGTAACATATCATTACTTATAAAATTATATGATTTGAGCGTATTTTAAAAGCACAGTTACCAAATAGTTTCAATACTATAAATATTTCAAAATTAATAACGAACTTCACAAACCTTATAGTGTTATAAAATATAGGCCAAAATACATTTTAGTGCCCTGAACTTGGCTAACTGGGTCTTTTACTACCCTGAACTATTAAAGGTGCAGCATGGTACCCTGAACTTGACAAAATGGTCAATTTAGTACCCCGACTCATTAATTCGATCACATTTTCTCGCTTGACTTATTTTCGTTGGGGCTTTTGACGGACTAAAAAATATACGTTCATCTCAATATATTGATATTAGAAGCAAATCTCGTGAGAAAACAAGGTCAAATTAGTGAGTCAGGGTACTAAATCGACCATTTTGTCAAGTCCAGGGTACCATGCTGTACATTTAATAGTTCAGGGTAGTAGAAGACCCAGTTAGCCAAGTTCAGGGTACTAAAATGCATTTTGGCCTAAAATATATGTATTTTAACTTATTTTACACTATATTTTAAATTTGAAGAAATCATCCATAATAGTATTATATGTGTTTTTATTTATTCATAAAAAAATATAAAAGTTAAATTTGATCAAAAGCGGATTATACTGTAAAAAAAAAATTATGTTTAAAAATCCCGCAACGAAGTGCGGGGGACAACAATTCTTGTTACATACATAGATGCATGAACTTGATATTAAACCTTAATTATGTTGAAACTCCATTTCATTTCAATACTCCACGGTAACTCAAATGTTCAATACCCGATAAAAAGATCAAAAACTTTAGTTGTTTCACTATGAAAGCATTTATTTTTTACTAGATCTTGAAACAATTACATACATGGATGACTGAAAAGGATATCAAACCTTAAAACATGTTGAAACTCCATTTGAGAAGTTGAATTTAATGAACAAAATTAAAATACCCATTTGAAAATTCAGTCAAGTAGTAGCAATAAAATAAAAAAAAGATGGAATCAAATAGTTGAACGACATCATAGAAGAAAACACAACAGTAAAGATCTTAGTGTTTGCAACTTACTGTAAACAAACATTGAAAGAGGTAACAAGAAAGACTAACCAACAGGAAGACTCAATAAAACATCTAGCTACATTTTTTAAGTACTGTAAAATAACACTTAAAACCCCCCTAGTTAATTATATATAATCAACTTTACATATAATAAGATAACCTAAATCAACTGAAAATAACAATAAATCATTCATTGAAGATCAATCAACTGTCTTATGGGTGGCTAAAACATTTGTAACACAATGTTAAACCAAGATCAATCAACTACATTCAGTACTGGTGTAATTTAACCTTTTCTTCCACAAAAATATTCATGGTGCAAGGAAAAGAAATATATATGTAACAAGCAATGTTTGGGATGGTTAACAATCCACAATTGCAACCAATGACAAGAGGATATTTTTCCTTCAAATTATATCCTTCAACATAACCTCTATTTTAGATATTCCAACTTTCGATCAACCTTTAACATAACATGTAGAATAAAATATTAGTAATCGCAAGATCAAACAAATTACAAGACCTTAAACTTACCTTGAAACATGTCATCTCATCTACTTCGTTGTTTAAGACATATCTTAGTCGATTAACATGCCATTTCTTCCATTCTCTGCTTATTAACTTGTCATTTCTTCCATTCTCTGCTACCTCATAAGCATTAGTAATGTCCTTGAATTTTTGTTCAGCCCCTACTTCTCTGGCAATATATGAGTTCATAAAAGTCAAAAATGGTCACACAGAAAACCTTAAACAGCTGAAAGATGATGACGCAAACTCCCATAAAAAAAACAGAATATATATAGTAGTTAATATTTGTAAAGCTCATCAACATACTTCTTCACATCAGGATGATAACTCTTTGCAAGCTTACTATAGGTGGAAAATCAGTCAGTTACGATCATAGATACAAAAGGTCTCATAAAAGAAAAAAGTTCTAAAAACAGTTAGGTTTGACTAACCACTATTAATTTCTGCTTTGCAAGCATTCTTTGACACACCAAGAACTGCCAAAATAATCCTGCGTAGATAACCCAAAATAATCAATAAACAAATAAACTTGTCATTAGAGAGGAAGATAGCCTAAAACCAAACTTACACTTTCAGCTTTAACAATAAGACGGCCACCTCTTTGGTGCTTATATCATTAGGAATCATCGGAAATCCTGAAAGTAAAAATTATAAATTGAAAGAAAATAAGAACCCTAAACCCTAATCGGCCGATTTGATAAACGCATGGTGATTGGAAACAAACCTTGATTTGAATACTGGAGAATAGATGCATCTACTGTAATGTTTTTCTTGATAAATACCCCAAACAAATCAAGAGACCTGTGGAAGGAGACAGAACATTATTAAGAAAACGCAACAAATCACTGGTGATCTAATACAATATTAAGAAAACATTTATCTTAACTGACCGGAAATTATAACCATAGAATACCTACATGCAGATTAAATTAAAAGGAGGATCTAACAGTCCAGCTTCATGCAATCGCAATCAATAGATGATCGCAGAACGGATTGAAGCATACCCTAAATCTTGATTTTAAATGTTAAAAACCCTAACTGGGATTGAAAAGGCAAACACAAATCTCGGATATAATGAATTGCGAGCTCCAATATACTTTTCCATCTCCCGATTCCGTCGGTTGATTATCCAAGAAAAAACTTGTAGGATGAAGGATTACTCCGTCGATTAATTAATTAATTGCGAGTTCCAACGTTATTTGTAATTGGGTGGGGCGGTGGGTTATGGGTTGTCTAGTTTCAAGGGCCTCACCCGTCTTTGAAGAGATATACACATCTTGTTAAGGAAGAGCACTGCAGCCGAAAGCTTGGTCAAGTGTTAAGTCCTGTGTTATATAAGGCAGAGGTGGCGAGTTCGAAACCTGTGTGAGGTTTTTTTTTTCCTTCCTCATCAGCACTAGTAAGAGCATCTCCAACCAACCTCTATCACCCACTCTATCTTCATATTTGAAGGCTTTTCTCCTCCAACTCGCCTCTATCTCTCACTCTAAATATAGAGTGAGAGAAAAACTCACTCTATATTTAGAGTGAGAGAAAGTCACTCTATCCATGGACCCTACACTTTATTTGTGAGTGTAATTATAGATGTAATATGGGTCCCATTAATTTTAAAGACTTGAGTTGAGAGGATATTTAGAATGAATGGGCCACCAATTTATAGACATAGAGTGATTTTATAGAGTATATGGTTGGAGATGCTCTAACAGTTGTGCAAATAACAGACAGAAAGAGAGAGAAAGGGGATGTATTCCATGAATTCTCCCATCATCATCATCATCTTCTAGCACAATTTCAAAATTCCATCAAAATCATCATCCATCTTTTAAACAGAATTTGGAAAAGAGTTGATAGATTGTTGATTGAGTGCACAGATGCTCTGCAAATGGGGAAATCCGAACCCCAGTTGCCACTTAACAACCGACACCACCAGCAAAATCTTAATCGATCATCGTTCTTTCTTCAATGTTCCACAAGTTTCTCCAGAATCGCTCGATTGTGTAGTTTCAAGTGTGTTGTAATTTTGCTTCTTAGCGTTTCCGTTTCCCTCTCTGCGATCTTTTCGGTCGTCCATTTTCACCGTGGAAAAATTCGGTTTGATGCGAGTGACTCAATCAAGAGCAGTGGTATGTTTGTGTGTTAATTTTATTTAATTGTTTGTTTGTTTGGAAATTTAATTTCAATTTCACTGTAGTTAGGGTTTTGGTTTGCTGTGTCTGTGATTTGACCAAATGTATTTTTTGGATAGCTAGTTTTAGCTATTTTTAGTGATCGATGAATTGGTTCTTTCTGATTATGAAAATTTTAGTTAGGGTTTATGTAATTTTGATAATTGAGCAATCGGGATTACCCTAATTCAGGTATCAAGTAAGAGTTGGCTATCTTGAACAGTTGAACTAGGGCTTTTATAGGTGATTTTCATTATTGTTGATGACAGGTGACAGTAATCTAGGGTTTATGCTTGATAATTGAGCTCGTGAGATAATGACGATCTTAATTGTCTAGAAAATGGAGGCAAAGCTACTATCTTGGTCACACTTTTTTCTCAAATCAGTAATTGGTATAATATATTAATATGATATGTTATTTGTAGCTTGAATATTAAAACTAGTTCTTGATAATTAAGATGTTTATGCTTCAAATAGGGTCCTATGTGTATGATCAGAGTTCCTTATATCTTAACGAGTTGTGTACCTATCTGATATTCTTTTAATCCTTCCAAATTTGATATGATAGCATCACAATTTCATTTTATTTCTTTTTATTTCATGTGTATATTTAAATATTGAGTTGACACTTGTGTTATAATTTTAGCCACAGTGCAGGGATACTTCAAATTAGAAAAGCCTGTTTCATTTCTTATACCTCGAATTGCAAGACTAGAATATGACATTAACGATGAAATAGGCGTCCCTGACACACAGGTTCGTTGTAGCAACAAAACCTATTTTTTTCCCAATTTTAATTATATTATAATCAAATATTGGAAAGAAACAAAAAAATCATTCTTGATATTTGTTATATTTTCCAGATTACCATCTTATCCATGCACAAACGTGGTGCATCTAACTGGACGGATGTGGTGTTTGGTGTTCTTTCTAACCCTATAAATTCTCCTATAAATCCCGTTTCTTTGAGTGTTTTGAGATTATCATTAGTTGACCTTTTTACTGAACGTTCCAATTTAACGCTCACAAAATCAATTTTTGGAGTTCCGTCTGGTTTTGAAATCCTCAAGTTTCCTGGTGGGATTACAATAATTCCCAAGCTATCTCCTCTTGTTTGGATGATACCACAAGTTCTCTTTAACTTCACTCTTCATAATTCTCTACATGAAATAGAAGAATCATATCTTGTGTTGGAGGAACAGTTGAAATCCGGGTTGCAGTTGATGCCTTATGAGGTACGCTTGCTTTTTTCTTGACTATTTGTTTTATCTTTTACGAATGAAATACGGTGTTATTTATACAGAGCGTATTTGTGCAAGTGACAAACAAAGAGGGATCAACTGAAGATCCACCAGTTACAGTGCAGGCATCAGTTGTATCAACCCTAGGTGGTTTGGACCCAGTGAGACTAAAAGAATTGGCCCAAGAAATCAGGGGTTTAAGAAACCTAGGGCTGGATAACTCTGTGTTTGGTAAAGTGAAAGAAATCAGTTTATCATCTTATTTGTATCATACCCTTGATGCACCCACACCTGCTCCTGCACCTGCACCCGATGATCACATGGGCCCCACTGAATACGGGCCTATCCATTCTCCATCACCTGCACCTGCTGTGGGCCCGTCTTGCAGTGGTGGTGGGGCCCACATGTCTGACCCGCCCGATCTTTCTCCTTTACCTGCTGTGAATTATGGGTCAAGTCCTCACCAAGAAAATGGGTATCAGAAAGGTTTGGCACCTTCACCTCTACCTCTAACATCCTCTTCAAAAGGTAAGCTGGATTTTGATAGTAAATTTACTAGTTATGCATATATGATATATCTTATAGATGTATTCAAGGTAGTCCTTAAATTTTTTATAGTCCCAAGGGACACATCTCAACCATTGATCAATAATAATTAATGATCAAGATTAATCACACATTCTATACATGGAGGGGTATTTTGGTCATTTTTACATTCAAAAAAATTATTTTTTTTTAGAACTATTATTTATATTTATTTATTTATTTTTATTATTTTAAAAAAGAAACTAAATTTTTTTTAAGAACACATTATGTGATAATCACATGTGATTGTATACTTAGTCACATGTGATTGTACAAAAACACCACATTCGATTTTATATACAATCACATGTGATTATACAAAAAATCACATGTGATTTAAGTATATAATCACATGTGATTATAACATAATATTATATTTTTAATGAAAATAATAATAATAAATAATAATAAAAATAATAAAAAATAAAAAATAATATTTTTTGATAAATTTTATGCAAGTGCCAAATGACCATAATACCCCTTCATGTATAAAATATGTGATTAATCTTGACCATTAGATATTATTGATCAATGGTTGAGATTTGACCCTTAGGACTGCATAAAAATTAAGGACTACCTTGAACATTTACCATATATCTTAATGCTGATTTTTTTTTTTTTTTTTTTTTTTTGGCAGGCTCAGAAAGTGGTGTTTTCTATAGAATAATGTGGTGGGTTACAGTTTTGGTATTAGTATGATAGAAGCCAAGCTTATACTATACATACACAATCATCTACATATAACTATAAATATATATACACCAACAGACAAACAAACAGTTGCAGGTCAAAGCCAAAAGTGTGGCAGACCTCATCAAGAATGACTGACAGCAAACAGACCAATGAATGAAAAAAAGAAGAAAAAAGATTGACTTGTGTCCATGCAGTATTATCAAAGGAGATCCAATTACAGTTGACAAGTGTAATTTTGTTTTTGTGGTTTTTTTTGACCATCTGCATGCTCAATATTACATTACTATTATATCATGACTTGAAACAAAGTTTCTGAACAAAACTTAATGGAAAAAAGGCACTTTTTCACCACCATGAGTTGATGATTTGTGCGTTTTTGGTCCTTTGTTTGGTCTCTGATTCTGGTAATCCATATGATTATAGTTCAACTTGTTCGACTAGTGACACTGGTCTATAAAATTGTTGGTGGACATCATAATTAATATTATAATTATATTATTTACACTATATAATTTACACTATAATTTACACTATTTTGTAATAAGTTTTTATTTTCTAAAAAACACGTTAATAATATATACTCCCTCTCTCCGTCCAATAAAAAACTTCTCATTTCACCTTAAATTTTTATCTCATAAAAAACTTCTCATTTTTTACATTTAATGGGCTCCAACTAATAAAATATTATTATTACTAAGAACCCAACTACTAACTATCTACTAATTATGAATCTCTCTGCAAACCAATCTTATATTTTAATCAAAATTATTATCAATGAAACTACCAACTATCACCTTAAAACTTGTGACAAAATAAAATGAGAAATTTTTTGTGAGACGAGGGAAGTACTATATAGTATAACCATATAGATAAATGTTGTGGTATACAAATTGCCTTAATATAAATTTACGTTAACTTAAAAATTTGTTTAACATATGTGTTCAAATTATAAGACGAGAAGTTTTAAATGAATTTAAAATTTTATACTTATTATATATTAATGAAATCTAATTTTATGTGTATTTTATTTAAATTTTAAGCTTACTAACACACTTATTGTCTCGTGCGTTTGACATACCCTGTAAAAGTTTGTTTTATCATGTCCTTACTTTAATTTATATTGGACTGGTTTTCAATTTAAGAATTCCCGATTTGCATTGAGGTAAATCGCTACACCACCTCTATCAGACATACAACATTACACGACACATTTTCTTTTTAAACAAAAGTTTATTTAAGTCCGCCATAGTATGCATTTTCCTTCTATAGCAAATAGATAATTTAGCTACCTCCAATTTAGCTACCTCCACATATTGCCGTTCAAAAAAAAAACTACCTAGATATTGACGTTTTTAAACACGTTCAACCCCGTCAATATCACCTATGTTGAGTACGTTTTGTAAGTAAAAGTATGTGATATTACTCAACATAGTGTTGGTTTTGTATTTCAGGTGGTACGTTAGGAACGAGGCCGGAAAAGACGCAAAAGAGAACAAAAAAAAAAGAAAAGAAAGAATTTGCAAGAATTTGCAAGTTCGCGCCGCGAGCTTGGTCGCGAACTCCTCACGATCGAGAGTCCAAGTCTCTGTTTGATTCTCACGATCGGGAACCTGAGTTCACGATCTCGAACTTCCCTTGTCAAGGGTTCGCGTCGCGAACCTCTGAAGTTCGCGACGCGAACTTCGCGGCCAGAAAAGATGTTAAAACGCAGAATCAGGTCATTTGGGCAGTTATCTTTTCACTCGGTGCGTTTTTTGGCAGTTAGAGGACGATTTTGAGAGCAATTCTTCAAGGGTTTCACCAATTCTACAAGCAATTATTGATTTCTTATCATTTGGGAACAATTTTATGGTTGTAATTCAACTCTTAAACTCTTGTTTTTTGATTTCTAGCATGTCTATGTGCTAGTAATCTACATATTTGCTATGTTTGGATGATTCTAGGTTTAAGTATGGTTCAATTTTAGGGTTATGATTATGTTTAAACAAAATTGTTGGTGTTTAATTACTCTTTTGGTTTAATCTATGAATTTTCATTTCTTTATCGTTGGTGATTGATTTAATTAGGTATTGACAACACTTGATTGATTGATTACTTCCCCAACTTTTCACTTGTGACCTAGTTGGTAATTCACTAGAAATAGGGATTAGAGACAAGATTCCAATAAGTTAGATTAGACAAGAAGTTCAACCCTAGTGATGAGAATTCTAGGTTAGAAGACTTAGGTAATCCAAGTCGGTAATATCAACAAATAGAAGTGTGATTAATTATAGCTTTTGAGAGAAGAAATTCGTATTAGTTGGAATTAGTTTATTAAATGGGATTGAGAGAAATCTAATACTGTGACTTCTAAAACATTAGACTAACCGGTGCTTAATAACCATACTTAGAACTAGATGAATCCAGACATAGTGAATATCTCTTAATTATCAAATCAACGTCCATCATACGTTCTTGTTGACTTAAATTTTATGTTTACAAATTACAAAAAAATCAAACCATGTTTACAAAAACTTTCTTAATTAATTCTTTGACTTTCAGTTGCTGGATTACATAAGCTATTCCCTGAGGATTCGACAACCTGAAATACTTACCTAACCTATATTACCCACGATTAGGTATACTTGCCTATGAATGTGGTAGTCTAGAGTAGTAGTATTTAGGAGACATTTTTATAACTAGATCTCGCACATCAAGTTTTTGGCGCCGCTGCCGGGGAGTAGTTTTGTGTGTCTAGTTTTTGAAAGTTAATTAATTAATTGATCCTTGTTTTGGAATTTATTCTTAGACAAGTTACTTATTGTATTTTCTGTTTTTCTCTACTTTGGTTATCAATTGCGTGTTAACCTTTTGCTTTGAGTTGTGCAGGTGCATGAGCAATAGACCGAACCCTAGGGGTACAAAATCAAAACCTGATCAACCATCACCAAGTTCCGAACCAGAAAAATATTTTCGTAGAAGGAAGCGGATTCAATTGGAAGCAAGATATAAAGCAACACTTCAGAAATCCCAAAGTAGTGAAGGACCAAACCTTGAAAATCAAAATCCACTTTTTGAAGTTCAAGTCCAAAGTTTTGAAAGTCAAGAGCCGATTCTTGGCAACCCGGAACAAATTGTTGTGAATCAAGAGCCGATTCTTGATAACCAGATGGGTGAACCAGATCCACCTCCGGAACAGCCAATGTGGCAAACGAGGCAAACAGCCCCGGTTGATCCCGTTCCGGCAATACGAATGCCAGAAATAAATGGCCATAATTTTGAAATCAAAAGCCAATTTCTTGTTATGGTCCGTGATTTGGGTTATGATGGTAGACTTACAAATGACCCAAATCACCATATCGAATGTTTCAATGATATATGCCATTTGTTTAAAATACCAAACGTTTCGCAAGATGCGATAAGGCTCAGATTATTTCCATTTCGTCTAATTGGAGAGGCTAGATCTTGGATCAAGTCTCTCGAGCCAAACTCCATCACGACTTGGGAGGAACTCCGAAGTCGATTTATTCACCGTTATTTTCCACCCGCGAAAGCGGATAAACTGAAAACTGATATTATGGCTTTTCAACAGGAAGCAGGGGAGACTTTAACGGAAGCTTGGGAACGTTTTAAAGGTATGCTGAGACGGTGCCCAAACCACGGGTTTGAAAAGAGTAACATTGTCCATCTCTTCTATCGGGGCCTAACAAACAATGCTCGATCCACCATCGATTCGTCGAGTGGTTGTATATTTATGTACAAGACCCCGACTGAAGGATACCAACTATTGGAGGATATGGCAATGCACAATGCGGAGTGGGCCACCGATAGAAGAGCCGGGAAACAATCGAGTTCGGTTAATGCGGTTGATGATAGGCAAAATGATGAAGTTGCGGCCATTAAGAACAACCAAGTCATGCTAGAGCGTAAGTTACATAAAATAACATCTTCTTTGCATGCTATACAGGTTGGGTGCGAAAAATGCGGTGGACCACATCTTGCTAAAGAATGTCAACAACACCAACCGATGATGACCGAAGAGGAGGTCAATTACTTGAATCAAGGTTATGGAAATAACAATTACCAAAGAGGAAACCAAGGTTACAACAACAACTATAACAACAATAGGGGCTACAACAATAACAATAACAACAATTATCCCCCTAGACCATCACAACCACCCGCTTTCCCCCAAAATAACCAATCCAATTACCCTCCTCGAAACAATTCCAACAATCCCGAATCAAGCTCAAAACCCGAAAATCAAATGTCACCTTTAGAAAAGGCATTTGAAAAGTTCTTGGTTAGTCAAGCCAAGACAAATGAAGAAAATAAACAAGATTCCATAGAAATCAAACAGAACATGAGAAACCAACAGGCATCCATCCGAAATTTGGAGAGGGATATAGGAAAGATTGCACAAGCCTTGAAAGAAAGACCACAAGGCAATCTTCCCCCTTCCACTCAAGATAATCCAAAAGGAGGATTTTCCAACTCAAGAGATGTCAAAGCCATTACCACACGAAGTGGTAAAGAGGTAAGTTCACCTATGATTAAAATTAATGTTGATACTTCTAGTGAACATGTACTTGTAGAAGATGGCACACCGTTGGTTGAAGATGAGGTTCTTGATGAGAAGATTGTGAAGAAAGATGAACCTGAAAAGATGAAACAAAATGAAAAGAGTGAATCAAAGAAAGAGGAAGCAACAAGTTATTACCTACCGAAAGTTCCTTTTCCTCAACGGTTGAGAAAGGAGAAACTCAAAGAAAAATACGGTAAATTTGTTGATATGATTAAACAGGTACGCATTAACGTGCCTTTGGTTGATATGTTGGCAGGAATGCCAAATTATGGGAAGTTTATCAAAGGCTTGGTGTCAAACAAAGCTCAAATGGAGGAGGCATCTTCAGCTGTGTTGAGTGAAGAGTGCTCAGCAATCATACAATCTACAATGCCACCAAAGCTTGAGGACCCAGGGAGTTTCATAATCCCTTGTCTCTTTGATAATTTACCGGTTTGCAATGCACTAGCAGATCTAGGAGCTAGTATAAATTTGATGCCCTTGTCAGTTGCCACAAAAATAGGATTAACCAATTTCAAACCGACTAGGATGGTCTTAAGATTAGCAAACCTTTCATACACCTACCCCATAGGTATAGCCGAAAATGTCCCTGTTAAGGTTGACAAATTTGTGTTTCCCGCGGACTTCGTTGTTCTAGAAATGGATGTGGACCCCAAAGTCCCACTCATTCTAGGAAGACCCTTTTTAAACACGGCGGATGCCATGATCCTCGTGTCAAAAAAACAACTTAGTCTTAGTATAGATGATGATAGGGTCACCTTTTCAATTGAAAAAGCAATGAAGCACACCTCAAAATCCGATGATGCATGTTATTTCAATGACGTTATCGATTCTTGCATCGATGAGGAGGTGACTTCTTTTCTCAACCTCGACTGTAATGATATCACCACAAAAGGTGATTTCACCATTGATTCCGATGAGACAATCCGTGATCTCCAAGAGTTCGAGGATTTGCTTCATGTAGATGATGAGGAATCCGAGGTTGGAGGTGTGGAGTTTGAAAAAATTGACCCTAAAGACAACCTTAGAATCAAAACCTCTTTAGAAGATCCACCCACTCTTGAGATAAAACCGTTACCGGACCATTTAGAGTATGCCTTTCTAGAAGGTAGTTCCGATCTTCCGGTTATAATCTCATCTAAACTTTCCTCCACCGAAAAATCCGAATTGATAAAAATTCTCAAAGCTCACAGACAAGCCATTGCTTGGAAAACGGCGGACATTCCGGGTATCAATCCGGCCTATTGTACACACAAAATCCTCATGGAGGAAAATTTCAAGCCAAGTGTGCAAAGGCAAAGAAGATTGAACCCGAATGTCAAAGACGTGGTGAAAAAAGAAGTTCTAAAACTTCTTGATGCGGGACTCATTTACCCTATCTCCGATGGTCCATGGGTGAGTCCGGCGCAAGTTGTACCTAAGAAAGGGGGCATGACAGTCATAAAAAACGAGAAGGGTGAACTAATCCCCACTCGAACTGTCACGGGGTGGCGAGTGTGTATCGATTATCGTAAGCTAAATGATGCCACCCGAAAGGATCACTTTCCATTGCCATTCATTGATCAAATGTTGGAACGACTCTCGGGAAACAACTTCTATTGTTTCCTCGATGGCTTTTCCGGCTATTTTCAGATCCCTATTGACCCCCTTGATCAAGAAAAAACCACGTTCACTTGTCCTTTTGGCACTTTTGCTTATAGGAGAATGCCGTTCGGTTTATGCAACGCTCCGGCCACGTTCCAACGTTGCATGACGGCTATCTTCCAAGACATGATAGAGGATTGTATGGAAGTGTTCATGGATGATTTCTCGGTTTTCGGGAACTCATTTACTTCATGTCTAGCAAATCTGGAGAGAATTCTGAGAAGGTGTGAGGAGTCTAATTTAGTGTTGAATTGGGAAAAATGTCACTTCATGGTGCGTGAAGGCATCGTGTTGGGGCTTAAAATTTCTGAGAAGTGGATGGAGGTTGATAAAGCTAAAATTGATGTCATATCTAAGCTACCTCCACCCTCAAGTGTGAAAACTGTTAGGAGTTTCCTTGGTCATGCGGGTTTTTACCGTCGGTTTATAAGAGATTTTTCAAAAATCACCCGACCCATGACCCATTTACTTGAAAAGGATGTACCATTCGTTTTCTCAAATGCATGTGTGGAATCCTTTAATTTGTTGAAGGAAAAACTAACCGAGGCTCCGATCATGGTTTCCCCCGATTGGGAATTACCATTTGAATTGATGTGTGATGCGAGTGATTTTGCACTCGGTGCGGTGTTAGGGCAGCGAAAGAACAACCACTTTCAACCCATTTATTATGCTAGTCGAACACTAAATGGGGCTCAAGTGAGCTACACAACTACCGAAAAAGAATTACTTGCGGTTGTGTTCGCTTTTGAGAAATTTAGACCATATCTTGTGTTGTCTAAAACCATTGTGTACACCGATCATTCTGCATTGAAACACCTACTTGCTAAGCAAGACGCCAAACCTAGGCTGATCCGTTGGATTCTTCTCTTGCAAGATTTTGACATAGAGATCAAGGATAAAAAGGGGGCGGAAAACCTTGCAGCCGATCATTTATCTCGGTTTGAAAATCCTCATTTGGAGGTATGTGAAGAGAACGAGTTAAATGACAAATTTCCCGATGAATTCCTTGAAATTGTCAATGCCTTACAAAATACAAATGACCCGTGGTTTGCTGATTTGGCTAATTATTTGGTAGCGGGTGTTCTTGTAAAAGGCATGACTCATCAACAAAAAGGGAAATTTTTTTCAGATTTGAAGCATTACCATTGGGAACATCCCTACCTTTTCCGGGTCGGTGCAGATTTCGTGCATAGGAGATGTGTTTCCGGTGAGGAGGCTTATGACATTCTCAACAAATGTCATAAGGGACCAACCGGGGGTCATTTTGGTCCTAATTACACAGCCCGAAAGGTTTTAGATGCGGGATTTTATTGGCCTACAATCTTTAAAGATGCATATGGTATGGTCAAGACTTGTGATGCCTGTCAAAGAACAGTGAGTATTTCCAAACGGGATGAAATGCCTCAGCATGGGATCCAAGTTTGTGAAATCTTCGATATATGGGGCATCGATTTCATGGGTCCATTCCCGAATTCTCAAGGTAATAGGTACATCTTGGTTGCTGTTGACTATGTATCAAAATGGGCCGAGGCAAAAGCTCTCCCAACAAATGATGCCCGAGTAGTAGTCAAATTTGTGCAATCTTTGTTTTGTCGGTTCGGATGTCCCCGTGCTCTCATTAGCGACCGGGGCACACATTTCGCTAATCACCTCATGGAGAAAACTTTACAGCGTTATGGTGTCCATCACCGGTTCTCAACCTCATATCATCCACAAACAAGTGGACAAGTTGAGAATACCAATCGAGCACTCAAAAGAATTCTTGAAAAAACTATTGAGAGAAATCCTAAATTATGGTCTCAAAAGTTAGAAGATGCTCTTTGGGCATTTCGAACCGCTCATAAAAATCCAACCGGTTATACCCCGTATCGCATGGTTTACGGGATAGCATGTCACCTCCCGCTAGAAATCGAGCATAAAGCCTATTGGGCAATTAAGGAGTGTGACATGGATGTGAATCTTGCGGGTACCGAAAGAAAATATCAATTGAATGTTCTTGATGAAGACCGATTTCTTGCCTATGAAAACTCAAAAATCTATAAGGAGAAAACCAAACTTTGGCATGATAAGAAATTGAGAGCTCAAAAATGCTTCACACCGGGAGATAAAGTTCTCGTTTATCAATCTCGGTATAAATTTTCCCCCGGAAAATTGAAATCCAAGTGGGTCGGTCCTTACACCGTTTTACAACAACACCCGTCCGGGTATGTGGACCTCATTTGTGATAATGGCCAATTTAGTGTAAATGGCCATCGTTTGAAGCATTATTTCGAAGGCGATGAAAAGAATGTGAAAGTTGAAGAAGTGGAGGTAATTCATTTTGCCTCGGTTGGTAGTCGGAAGTAAAAGAAAAATCCGAGTCGAGCTTTAGACTCAATAATCTTTGAAGCGCTTCTCGGGAGGCAACCCGTGTGTTTTGTGGTTGATTCCTTTTCCTTTCAGCATTAGTTTAGTTTTTGGTATTATTTTTTGCTTGCATTAGGTGTATATTGGTTATTTTCTGCTTGCAATCCTGAAAAAAAGAAGGTTGGCTGGTATAAAGAGTTCGCGCCGCGAACTCTGACCTCGCGATCGCGAGAATCAAACAGTAAGTTGGGACCTGATTCGTGAGGAGTTCGCGATCCATTCGCGTTCGGGTTCGCGTTCGGATCCGGGTCAACCCGTTTGTGGATGACGTTTTTAAACACGTTCAACCCCGTCAATATCACCTATGTTGAGTACGTTTTGTAAGTAAAAGTATGTGGTATTACTCAATATAGTGTTGGTTTTGTATTTCAGGTGGTACGTTAGGAACGAGGCCGGAAAAGACGCAAAAGAGAACAAAAAAAAAAAAGAATTTGCAAGAATGGAAGTTCGCGCCGCGAGCTTGGTCGCGAACTCCTCACGATCGAGGGTCCAAGCCTCTGTTTGATTCTCACGATCGGGAACCTGAGTTCACGATCTCGAACTTCCCTTGTCAAGGGTTCGCGTCGCGAACCTCTGAAGTTCGCGACGCGAACTTCGCGGCCAGAAAAGATGTTAAAACGTAGAATTAGGTCATTTGGGCAGTTATCTTTTCACTCGGTGCGTTTTTTGGCAGTTAGAGGATGATTTTGAGAGCAATTCTTCAAGGGTTTCACCAATTCTACAAGGAATTATTGATTTCTTATCATTTGGGAACAATTTTATGGTTGTAATTCAACTCTTAAACTCTTGTTTTATGATTTCTAGCATGTCTATGTGCTAGTAATCTTCATATTTACTATGTTTGGATGATTCTAGGTTTAGGTATGGTTCAATTTTAGGGTTATGATTATGTTTAAACAAAATTGTTGGTGTTTAATTACTCTTTTGGTTTAATCTATGAATTTTCATTTCTTTATCGTTGGTGATTGATTTAATTAGGTATTGACAACACTTGATTGATTGATTACTTCCCCAACTTTTCACTTGTGACCTAGTTGGTAATTCACTAGAAATAGGGATTAGAGACAAGATTCCAATAAGTTAGATTAGACAAGAAGTTCAACCCTAGTGATGAGAATTCTAGGTTAGAAGACTTAGGTAATCCAAGTCGGTAATATCAACAAATAGAAGTGTGATTAATTATAGCTTTTGAGAGAAGAAATTCCTATTAGTTGTAATTAGTTTATTAAATGGGATTGAGAGAAATCTAATACTGTGACTTCTAAAACATTAGACTAACCGGTGCTTAATAACCATACTTAGAACTAGATGAATCCAGACATAGTGAATATCTCTTAATTATCAAATCAACGTCCATCATACGTTCTTGTTGACTTAAATTTTATGTTTACAAATTACAAAAAAATCAAACCATGTTTACAAAAACTTTCTTAATTAATTCTTTGACTTTCAGTTGCTGGATTACATAAGCTATTCCCTGAGGATTCGACAACCTGAAATACTTACCTAACCTATATTACCCACGATTAGGTATACTTACCTATGAATGTGGTAGTCTAGAGTAGTAGTATTTAGGAGACATTTTTATAGCTAGATCTCGCACATCATACCTCCACATCAACAATTGTTTCGGGGCAAATTTTACAGTCAATATAATCATATTAAACAATAAAGAATACAATAAAGTTAATAGGTGTAAAAATAATGATATCATTGCATTTATTTTGCTAGTTAAAAAAAAAAGAAAGAAATTATATTATATTATATTATATATTTCCTCCGATTCAAAATAAGTGATACACTTTGAGTTTCACGGTTTTTGAGGCAAAAGATTATAATGAGAGTTAAATTTGATTAATTGGATGGTTAGTGGGGAATGAGTCCCATAATTTTTGTGTAAGTAAAGTTAATGATGCTTAAAAGTAAAATGTAAGGGTATAATGGTCATTTCACTTTATAAATTAGGTAGTTAGTGGATGTGGATCCCAGTACCTATTACCAAATAAGATAAGATTTTAAAATGTATCAGTTATTTTGAATCATCCAAATATAAAAAATGTATCACTTATTTTGAATAAGAGGAAGTATAATAATAAAATAAGGGGTAGGTGATGATTGTTAGCCCGCCGAGTCCGAATGCTCAATTCAGCTGACTCAATTAACTGAGTTCAACTCGTTTTGGAACTTATGTCATCGACGGCCAGCCATCATCCCTCCTTATCAAAACCACCTTGCATCGTCTCACAACTCTTCCTCTTTCTCTCTCCAGAAAACCCCAGAGAGAAAACCCACAAAAAAGAGGGTAAAAAACCCCCCTTTCATATGTTAATCTGAAACAACATCATCTTCTTTCTCT
This sequence comes from Calendula officinalis, assembly GCA_963853835.1. Lineage (NCBI taxonomy): Eukaryota > Viridiplantae > Streptophyta > Magnoliopsida > Asterales > Asteraceae > Calendula > Calendula officinalis. Next base: position 27,919,321 of record OY970834.1, read on the forward strand.
AATTCAAAACCCCTAAAAAATTCAAACAAAAAATGGCACACACAGTGTTCCAAACAGCCCAAATTATGCCAATGAATACCCATCTTGTACCCACCACCAAAACCTTATCATCAGCGCCGGTTAACCCTTTGTTGCCGGTCTCCGGTCACCGGGTTCTGCCGTTGTGCCGGAGGGCTTTGATGGTGAAGAATTCTTCGGCTATTGTTGACGGAGATTCTGTTGCCGGACTTGAACGGTGTTTTAGGATGCAACCGTCGGAGTGTCCGGCGTCTTCTTCGTCGGCGACTTCGCCGGCACATGGACCGGTTATGAAAGGTGGACAATACGGTGCGTTAGGGGCGGTCACTTTGGAGAAATCTAAACTTGATATGACTCAGAAACAAACAAAGTCTAGTCCTGAGGTTTGTGATTTCATTTCTGTTATATTTTCCATGAGTTTTTTTTTTTTTTTTTTTTTTTTAAGCTGCTTTTGTTATGATTTTATGGTGTATAATTTTTTGGTTCAATTGATTGTATTTATTTGCACTAATGAATTTCTAAGAAATGATCATGCAAAATTCATGAAAAACATGGTAGAGAACTAGGGTTTTGTAAAGACAGTAATTAGGAAGTGTTCAATTTAGGGTTTTTTTTAACTTAGGTATTGTTAACTAAAGGATCCCATTTGCTTTTAGCTCAAAATTGATGTAGTTTCTATTCAGCCTATAAACGATTAGATAACATTAGTGGCTTTTGTTGGATTTAGTATTTTTTGTTAATAGTTGGCAATTCGATTACTTAAATGTCAAGGAAATCATCAATGAACATTCAAGAGTAGGGTTCTGTTCATGTTTCTTTTGCAGGAATTTTGTTTGATTTATGTTGTGTTATAATATAGTTACTAAAAGTGTAGAATTAATACCTTTAATTTGTACAGCTTGCAATTGGAGGAGGTGGGGGTAATATTGGAAAAAGCATAAACTTTGGTGGTGGCGATGGTGGTGACGATGATGGTGATGATGATGATTATTTTGATGAATTTGATGATGGTGATGAAGGGGATGATGGTGGACTATTTAGAAGAAGAATTATTCTACCAGAGGTTGTTAACTAAATATTTAACTTTTAAATTCTTTAATATATTTATTGACTTTAACTTACATAGTTACATGTAAATTCTGTACATTTTTACAGTTATTTGATCGGAAATTCATTGAGACTGTATTGAACGAGTGGCAAAAGACAATGATGGATTTGCCATCTGGACTCAGACAAGCTGTTGAAATGGTATTTCTTTGACCCGTTCGACCCGCTTCAGTATTTGCTACTTCTTTTTATTTCGACCCATTTAGAAGTATACGAGTCCAAATTGCCACCTCTTAATAATATTTATGAAAATTGGAATAATGTTATTAATGTGTAATTATGATTAGGGTTTGGTGAGTTCGGCTCAGTTGGTAAAATATATAGCAATGAATGCAAGGCCAACAACTTCAAGGTTTATTTCCCGTTCACTTCCTCAAGGGTTGTCTAGGGGTTTCATTGGCAGGTAATTTTACGAAAATGCCCCTACAATCTTTTTTATTACTCATGCAATCCCCAAGAAGTGTTCTTTTTTTTAATTGACATTTATTTAAACAGGATGATTGCAGATCCCACATTTTTATATCGAATGCTCTTAGAGCAGGCAGCTACTATTGGTTCATCAGTTTTGTATGAAGTGAAAAACCGCAAAGAACGGTACCATTTTCACCCTACCAAATTATAACCTCACAATTTAATTAATTGATTATATTATTCATGTTATGTTTTTTTTTTAGGATTAAGGAAGAGTGGGATCTTGCTCTGATTAACGTGCTGACAGTAACAGCATGTAATGCTATTGTTGTTTGGTCAGTTGCTCCTTGTCGATCATACGGAAATACTTTCCGATTTGATCTGCAAAACACGTTGCAAAAACTTCCAAATAATGTTTTTGAAAGAAGTTATCCAATGAGAGAATTTGATATGCAAAAAAGAGTCCAGTCCTTTTTTGTCAAAGCTGCAGAGCTGTGCATGGTTGGTCTAACTGCCGGTGCTGCACAAGGTGCTCTAACAAACCTTGTTGCACGTAAAAAGAAGGGAAGGTACGTAGCTTTTTCTCTTCTTTTTATTTAAAAAAAATTGTTTATTTTGATTTTAATTTTAATTGTGTGATTTGATTGGTCAGATTATCGGTGACAATTCCAAGTGTGAGTAGTAATGGGCTCGGGTATGGAGCGTTTCTTGGAATTTATGCGAATTTGCGTTATCAGCTTTTATGTGGGTTTGATAGAGCGATGGTGACCCAATTTGATGTGATTGGGGTCGGGTTAGCTTTCAGCTCGGTTTTGAGAATCATGAATGCTCAGTTAGGTGAGACATCAAGGCTAGCCTGGCTCGGGGTGGAGGTGGACCCGCTGGCCCACTCAGATGAGTTGCTAAAACAAGCTTACAACCGACCGTCTGAAACTGCCAACAACTCTTCTTCCAAATGGTTCATATCCAAGAACCCTGTTACTTCAGGGCTCGGCCTACTAGGGTTTAAGCAAGGTCAGAGTCAAAGTCAAAGTCAAACCACTGTAGAAGGAGCACCACCACCACCTAAGGCCCGAAGAAAGAGGATTGTGAGGAAAAAAGTGTCGACCTGAGTGCGTGGGATCAGTGAGTCAACTCAGTTTTGGACTAATGATTATGGTTCCGATTGGGAAATTTTATTTTGAGACGATGAGAATCGATTAAAATGAAGTGCAACTATATATTTACGATGCATCGGTAGAAACTATGGAATTTTTGCAATCGCTTACGTTTAGATATTTTAATTTTCGGTAACGACTTGAATTGTGAGCTTTAAAACATATAATAAAGGTTCGTTTATTTCTTGTAGGAATGAAATTTCCTTACGAATTACTAGGTTTCTCTACTCAATTACGTTCTACCTTTTGAAAAGTATCCATTTGGTTATTTTACATATATTAGATCATGCACAAAATGATAAGAAGATTGTCACGTGACATCAATTAGGGTTCCACCCATGTCACTAATATGACCCGTTAAAGCCCGTAAATCACCACCAAAGTTCACATTTTCAACCCTTAACCCATCACCATACGCAAAAACATAAACTTTATTTTGGACCTCAATCCAACTACACCCGGGTTGCTTACCCGCCCGTTTCTCTTTCACCAAATCCCTCACTCTCTCCACCACCTCCCACCGACCCATTTCTGCATTCATATTCGATAACATCACATAATTCGAGCCCGTTTCAGGCTCAATCTCCAAAAGCTTCTCATAAGCAAATTGACCCAATTTTAAATCTTTTCTCATACAACAAGCATTCAACAAAGCACCCCAAATTCCCGCATTCCAATCGGTTTTCATCTCCTTCACCATTTGAAATGCGGTTTCTAACCGCCCTGCTCTACAAAGCAAGTCAACCATTATAGCATAGTGTTCGGTCAATGGGTCAATTGAATACTTTTTACTCATTGACTCAAATAACCGGAGCCCTTGACCGGTCAAACCCGAATGACTACATGCCGATAAAACCCCAATAAAGGTGACCTCATCCGGGTTCACTCCTGCTTCCATATCATCAATAAGCTTCACTGCTTCATTCCCATTTCCATTTAAAGCATACCCGTCAATCAAAGAATTCCACGAGACAACATCGACCCGTGGGTTATAAGAAAAAACCCGTTTAGCACTTGACATTTCACCACATTTTGCATACATAGTGATTAAAGAATTAGTAACAAATATACCTTGTTCATACCCTACCTTTATAACTATCTCATGAACTTGTGTTCCCATTTGTAAAGTTGCTAGATTTGCACACGAGCTTAAAACAGACGCATATGTAGATTCATCGGGTTTATTACCGTTTTCTATCATTAACACAAAATACTCAAATGTATCATGGTACAACCCGTTATGGGTAAACCCCGAAATCAGTGAATTCCATGTAACTATGTTCTTATGTTCTGTTTTCTTGAAAAAGGCGAGTGCTTTTTCCATTTGACCTACTTGACCATAACCAGCAATCATAGTATTCCATGAAACTACATCTTTTCGGGTTCCCATTTTTTGGAAAAGATCAAGTGCTTCATCCATGAATCCATTCTGAGCATATCCTACAATCATTGTGTTCCAACAAACAGTATCCCGATTGCTTACACGATTGAAAATTTCACGAGCCTCGGGTAATCTTTTGTTTTGAGCAAATCCTGATATCATTGCTGTTTGTGCACCGACATTTTTGTAAGGCATTTGATTGAGTAATTGGTTTGCTTCATCTAGCTTACCAAAACGAACGTACCCATTGATCATTGTAGTCCATGAAACTGCATTTTTTTCTGGCATTTTGTTGAACAAGCTCAAAGCTTCACCGATACAAGAGTTTTGGACATAAGCTGCTAACATTGCGTTCCATGAAACTGTGTTCTTAACTGGTATTTGATCAAACAATTTTCTAGCTTCCATAATCTGACCATTTCTACCAAACCCAGATAAGATTGTGACCCAAGAAACGACATTCGGGTTCGGTATATTCTTGAAAAAACGCCATGCGGAATCCAAATCAGCAACTTCAACAAACCCATCTATCATTAAGTTCCAAGAAACCACATCTTTAACAGGCATTTCCTCGAAGAACTTTAAACCTAAACTCATTTCCCCAATTTGGGTATAACCTCTAAGCATTGAATTCCATGAGACTAAATCTCTCACAGGCATTTCATCGAACAGTTGTCTTGCATCTTTAAGTCTTCTACAAGTTACATAACCCGAAATCATAGCATTCCAACAAGATGGGTTCATCTTATCAGGCATCAAATTAAACAACTTTCTAGCATTTTCAAGCTCCCCATTACGTGTATAACACGTAATCATCAACGTCCATGTGTAAATGTCTCTTTGAGGCATTTGATCAAACAGCTGGCGGGCCTTGTCGACTCTGTCATTGTGCAAACAGCCCGCAATCATTGTGTTCCAAGAAACGAGATTTCTTTGAGGCATTTTATCGAACAGGTTTAATGCATCATTGATCCTTCTGTTTTTCGCGTAGGCTGAGATCATAGAGTTGAATGTTACAGTGTTCCGGTGAGTCATTTGGTTGAATAACTTACAGGCTTCTTCAACCCGGCCCGATTTAGCAAACTGGGTTATCTTGCTATTTTGCTGAAAGAGAAGACTCCCATTTTGGATAACAGATCGAAGCCTCTGTTTCATGATTTATGAAATTAATGAGAAGACTCTGAAGATGAATGAATAAGTTGCATCAGATGGTTGAATATGTTAAGCCATAATTGTATGAATAAAATATCCATTTTCTTTTAGAGATTTACTATCATTACCGTGATATCTTTCATCGTATAAATTGAATATGAGTCAAGGTCTCTTGACATTTTGAAATCTTGTGAGTTATGTTATGTTGGTTATGTGTCTTATGTGTGTGATTTTATGGATGTGTAGAGAATCTAGTGTTGACTGTTGGGGAGAGAGAATTACACATAGAAAAAAATGTATGTACGGATGTCAATCGAGTTAATTTCTACAAGTCATAATCGGGAATGAGAAAATGATGTTTTTTCTATTTTTTTTAACCACAAACACACGCATTCTACATTTAAATATTTGAATAATGTTGACAAAATTGAAAAGAGAAATGATATTTGTGTCAACAATTTGTGTCTACCTACGGGCCTACTAATTTTCTAAACTTGATATGTGTTATCCACTAATTCTCTCTCTTTATATCATCCTTTGATTTTGACACTTGTCATGATCAAATTGGTAGGCACATGAGTAGACACATTTAGTAGGCACAAATACCATTACTCAATTGAAAATTTAAATTGTTTCTAAAATTTAAATTAATGGTAAAAGATTTGTGTAAATATAAATATTTTCAAAGTATTTGAAGTTCAAAATAATAATAAAGGTATATGTGTGGCCCAAAGAAAGTATTGTCTTGAGTTATTAGATGATTATGGTATGCTGGCGTGTAAACCTGCTAATACCTCCGCTAAACCAAATATGAGTGTTTCATGTTGTTAACTAATATTATTGAATACTAGAAACTGGTAGGTTTGATTTATGGATAATAGGTTTAAATAATATTAATTAGTTATATTTTATACTATTTACCTCATATTAACTCAATTAGTCAAATTATTTTCTTTCTTTTTAGCAACATTTAAATTCCTTCTCCAATTAAAATCAAAATAACTCATTCTTATCCCTTCTTATTGAAAACTTTAAGGGCTGTTATTATCAAAACCTTTGATTTATTTATCTCGTAGACTCTTACCATGTGTCTGATATTTCCTTTGATGCTCATGTCCTTAGCAATATATGCATGTTTTTACAATCTCATTTGCATCTTGCACTTCAGGGTCTAAACTCTAAAGGTTTCTTAAGGGTGCTTAGGGTAGTGATTCAATTGGTGAAAGACAACGACTTAACTTTGAGAGCTTATTGCTGAGAAGCAATGAATACCACTGCAAGTGAAATTATTTTGCTAAATATTTTAAAAGATCTTAAGATTAAAACTAATCCATTGATTTATATTGTGATAACTTATATGGACTTCAAATTGCAGCTAATCTATTTTTTCATGAAAAAAAAACAAAACATTATGAAGTTGATATTCATTTCATAAGAGAAAAAATGTCATCCGACGATTAAAATTAAATCTACACATCAATATGCAGATATTCTAATAAATGATCTAAGTGCACTCCTACATATACAAAAGCTTGAGCTTAAGTGATTTTTGAGGAAGGATGTTAAATTTAGAGTTTAATCATTCAAGCTTATGTTGGAAATACATTTAAATCTTATTTGCGGTTATTCTATACGAGTATTATTTTAGGTGTATTAATTGGAAAGACCTATAAAGATGAAGGGCCAATTCGGTATAACAAAGTTGTTAAATAATGGATGGTTAATTAAGACAACATGACAGCCGACAACAGCTTCTGTCCTCGTTTTTCTGTCTGCAATCGAAAAAAATAAATACCAACATCACAATCGTCTCGCCGATACACCAGTTATTACAAGTAATTTAGTTTTTGTCTATCATTCTTTTTCTTCATTCATTTTCAAGAACTTTTATTAATAATCATTTGGTTAAGTTAAAATTCAGAAGTTTAGATAGTGTTTAGTCACTAATATATCATGCATTCTTCCATCCAAATTATCCTCCTAATCACCCTAGCATCAGGGGTAAACTTGTGAAATTGCATGAACCTAATCATAGCCCAAGAAACCATATGGCCTGCGATCACACCCACTAATACCACTGCAGGTGAAACCACCGTCTACACCGCCACACAAGGGTCCGTGTATGGGGCCGGATGCAATTTTGACAAAAACGGAAACGGTTCATGTCAAACCGGTGCATGCTACCGTGGGGACGTCAATTGCCGAATTTACCCTTGGGAACCCCACTCGTTAGTCTTGTGGACGGTTTTAACTTGCCCCTCACCTGTTCAAGGTCTGCAGCATTGACGCTGATCTCCGGGCCGGAGCTAGGTTTCCGGTCAGACGGGAAAACTGCCTGTAACGTTTTCGATTCCGACGAGTATTGCTGTAAAGGAAAGTACTCTAATTCCTTTACGTGTAAATTACTCAAAAATATTCAAAACGGCGTGCCCTGTTGCGTATAGTTATGCGATCCCGCAACCATCCTTACATGTTCTACTACTGATTTTCTGGTCTCATTTTGTTCACCCAAACAAGAATTTTAAATTATAAATCTTTATTGATTTTGACTTTTAATAAATGCAGGAATCAGACACAACAATGCTCGTATCACGATAACGAACTTGTATGCAATGGTTCCGAAGTTAATGGAGGATATTCATGATTTTTTTGCCACTAATTATATTATCAAGTCAACTACACAGAATATTGATGCTACCTATGAACTAAATTTCTGTACAAATAACCGAGAAAAATATTGTAAACATGATAAAAGATTTTGATTTACTAGTTTGTTTCTAATTTTTGCAAACGGTGGTGTTGGAGTTAAATGGCAAGATGGAAACAGGGGCAGCATGTATCGTATCCCAACGGGCTTCTAAGAATTTTAAAACCATATCTTTTCTGAATTTAACTTCTTGTGTGAAGAAGAGATCAAATATAACGAGAGAAAGTACGTATTTGAGGATAATTGTAGAACCGATCAAAAGCACCATTGCAACTTCTGTTGTTACCTGGAAATCAAATTTAGAAACGTAAACGAGAAAATATCATTTTAAAACATGACCTGGCAAGTCATATGATAACGTGCATATAATGAAACAATAATTTCCTAAATATTTGTTGAATAATAATATTAATAAACTCTAATTTCTACCATTTTAGAAAATATATTAAATTCCATTTTTCAGTTTAAGTTAAAATTTTATGTTCATTAATATAGTCATGGTATAGTTAAAAAACCCCTTCTTAAAATAGATATGATGTTTAATCATGTAAGGTGGTGTTTGAATGGATGTCTAACCTGTGGGTGGCCAGCAAGAAGAATGGTACGGACTTTTAGAAGCGATATATTAATATTTTGCATATATTTTTCAAAAACGAACAAGACTTGTTTTAGGGCCATAATTTTGTCGATTGTATTAGAAGGTGGTTGATCGCGTATTGTAACTTTGCCAAAAGTTCTTCCTAAGCGACCTTGCTCCTTTAGCCCTTTTAATACCAACATGCTCGTTGCCAAAATTATCAATGTCACAGGGAACACATATGACAACAAATTCCTAAAATCATACGATATTTAATAAATATAATAATATAATTAATTGTAACATATTAAATGCAACGATTTGTTTTTACCTGAAGATGAGTGTGTATATAAATGCAAGAAAAGATACAGTCAGATACGGCTCTTCCCAACGCCGTAATCTTCCAAATTGTTTGGAGATAACCGTCAAAGGAAGAACCAGCTCCTTAAAAAGATCAATATTACTAGGAATCCCTTCAATCATAGCCGCATCAATTGTAGCTTGTGTCTTTTCAACTTCCGCGAACTTATCTCTACAAGTAATCCCGGCACCAATGTTTTATCGGCAACAACGAGATTCTTACTCAACACAAGAGCTTGTTTCATCAAAGTATTTTTCCAAAAAGCAATTGAAGCATTAGAATTCCATGATGAATCTTTCATCCATTTTCTTAAGTAAACACCACCATCAATATCATACACATGATTATTAATCTCATTTTCATTGATTGTTTTATTTAATTGTCCACCCCAACAATTTACTGCAAGTGTTTGGTAAACAATTTGTCCATAGGGTGCATTTTGTAAATATGAAAATGGGACAAGTTTAGTGGGCTCATCTAAGAGTTTTTAACTGAATTGGAGAGCTTGGAGTCTTGCAATACCGTTAATTGCATAAGTTGTGGCCCGTGAATTACCCTTTTGAGCACCGTAAACGTGTTTTACGGTTTGATCATTTTCTTTAGGACCAAAGTCTTGTATGAATTGGTGTAAAGAAATGACTTCTTTAATGAAAGCGTACCATACGTCTCGCCTCATTTCACCTCCTAAATCCACAAATTCAAGCACCAATGGCTTTGACTTGATAAGTTGACCCGTTTAACAAGGTCAAAACGGGCCAGTTAAATTGACCCGCAAACACTTTTGTCCATTAAAATAACTATATAATTGATTTATGTGGGTCTTTTAGAGAAAATCTAGTTCTTTAAATAAACAAGACTAATAATCAAGATTAATGGGGTGATGGACAATCTAAATTGACCAATTCGTAAGTAAATGGATCAAATTTCCAACTCTAAAAACAAGATTAATAATCAAGATTTTTCAGGTGATAAAAAGATGAGATTTTGAAGCTTACTCACTCTGGACCAGAGGTAACAGAGATAGCAGAGTCAAAAAGATCAGACCCAAATGGGCGAACCCGTGTTTTCTCCACCCGTGAACCAATTTTTGTAAGATCCATTCTAATAACATCCACTTGGCCCTTAAGTCCAATTGCCTGCAACATTGAGATCATAATAATTAATATAATTATTAAATGTTCTTGAAAAAAATGTATAAATATACCTCATAATAAAGTGCTTTATCAGTAAGTGTTAGATTTCCAGGCCATGCAACATTATTCTCCCATTTGAAAACGGGCCTTTTTCTGCTAGATCCGAAGCATAACATTCTTTCTGAAGGACTTTCTTCTAAATCATATGATTTCCTTCCTTCATACACTCTTAATTCGGTGTTAAGAGAAAATAGAAATTAGGTTCCTTTTAAGCAAATTTTTATCAAGAAAATGTTGGGTAGAAACTTACTTCAAAAGTTCATCAATATATTTAGACCAAACATTGAATGAAATGGTTTTCTGATCACCAGCAAGAGCCTTGAAAAGATTATGAACTGTTGGTGAATCTGCTATCCCACAAATAGCAGGAGCAATACGGCTAAAAGCCTCCTCTCCAACAACCTTCTTCTACAATATCCAAAAAAAATAAAAATTATTTTATTTTATTTACTGTAAAGTGTGACTTTCATAGAGTTTGATAGCTGTTAGTTAGTCCTATAAATAGTGAGGCTATCATTTGTAAACAGCTTAATTTCATTCATTACGTCTAATAAAGATCTCCTAAATTTTCTCTCGTTTCCTAACAAATTGGTATCAGAGCGTGGTTCTCCAATCTCACGTTTCATTCGTTTTTTCCGTTTCAATCGATTCTTCCTTTCTGCGATTGATCAGGCTTTCTAAAGTTGATGAATCGCATCAATTGATTTCAATAATAGAAATCAATTTCGTTGTTCTTAAAGTTAGGGTTCATGATCGGATCTATTTCAACTGAATTGAATATTAGCCCTAATTAGCGATTCAAGGTGGAGCCGTTGATAATCAGAATTGATTTTGGAATATCGATTCCGGTGAGAATCGTACGCTGTACGATAAATTGTTGGGTTCTTTTCTGTCAACGATAGAAGATTCTGTATAATCGTTTGTCTCTTGAAACTAAAAATGCCTTCACATATGATCAAGATTGATAAGTTTACCGGTAACAATAACTTCAGTCTATGGAGAATCAAGATGAGGGCTCTTCTGAAACAACAAGGAATATGGGCTCCTTTGGCTGGTCCAAGACCAGAAAATATGGCAGTTGCTGATTTCAATCAACAAGATGAAAAGGCTCATTCAACCATTCTGCTATCACTGTCTGATGAAGTGTTATACGATGTTGCTGATGAAGAAACAGCTGCAACTTTGTGGTTGAAATTAGAGAGTTTGTACATGACGAAATCGCTAACAAACAAGTTGTTATTGAAACAAAGATTGTTCTCACAGCGTATGAAGGAAGGAACAGGCCTGAAAGAGCATCTTGATGAACTGAATTCCATTCTTATGGATTTAAAGAATGTGGATGTCAAGATTGAGGATGAAGAAGCTGCTCTTGTTCTGTTGGTTTCGCTGCCACCATCATACGAGAATTTTGTAAATTCTTTTGTTGTTGGTAGAGACACAATCACATTGGAAGAAGTCAGATCAAGTTTACATTCAAGAGAGCTTCGCCATAAGGCCTCTGGGAATGGTAATGGACCTGAAAGTCATTCTGTTGGTCTATCAGTTGTTGATAGTGATAGAGGCAGAGAAAGAAACCATTCAGATAAAGGAAAAGGAAAATGGAAAGGGAGAGGTCGGTCAAAATCCAAAGGTAGAGGATCAAAAGTAAATCCCAGAGATGTGTGCAATTACTGTAAAGAACAAGGTCATTGGAAAAATGAATGTCCAAAACGAAAAGACAAAACATCCACTGCTATTGCACATGATGACTCAGATTCTGAAAGAGATATGGTTCTTTCAGCAGCAGATTGTCAAAGTGTTGCTGAATTAAAACCTCATAAAGATGAATGGATTCTTGACTCGGGGTGTTCTTACCATATGACTCCACATAAAGACTGGTTTGATGCTTATGAAAGTGTTTCATCAGGAAGTGTATTAATGGGAAATGATTCAGCATGTGGAGTGATTGGGATTGGATCGGTAAGAATCAAAATGTATGACGGAATTGTAAGAACATTGACCAATGTCAGGCATGTACCAAAATTGAAAAAGAATTTAGTTTCTTTGGGAGACTTGGACTCAAAAGGATTCAAGTATACGGGTGAAGGTGGAGTGCTTAAAGTCACTAAGGGTGCATTAGTGGTCATGAAAGGTATTAAGAAAAGTACCTTATATATTTTACAAGGAAGCACGGTTGTAGGGTCTGCTGCAACAGCCTCAAAATCTGACAAAACTGAATCAGATTTGACTCGTATATGGCATATGAGGCTGGGACATGTTAGTGAAAAGGGCATGATAATTCTCAGCAAAGAGGGACTTCTTGGAGGCCATAAAGTGGCTGATTTGGGCTTTTGTGAACACTGCATTTTTGGAAAACAGAAACAAGTGAATTTTTCAAAAGGTGTTCATAGAACGAAGTCATCTTTGGATTATCTACATGCAGATTGTTGGGGCCCTTCACAAGTTCCTTCACTTGGTGGTGGTCGGTATTTTTTGTCAATAATAGATGACTACTCAAGAATGACTTGGGTGTTTATTATGAAACACAAAAGTGAGTCATTTGAGAAGTTCAAGCAATGGAAGGTTCTCATAGAAAACCAAGTTGGGAAGAAGATTAAACGCCTACGAACAGATAATGGTTTGGAGTTTTGTTCGGGTGAGTTTGATCAATTTTTGCAAGAATGAAGGAATTGCTAGACATCATACTGTTCGGTACACACCACAGCAGAATGGAGTGGTCGAAAGAATGAATAAAACTCTGTTGGAAAGAGTTCGGTGTTTGCTGTCAAATGCAGGGTTGGATAGAAGCTTTTGGGCAGAAGCTTTAAACACGGTTTGCTACCTAGTTAATAGAAGTCCCGCAACAGCAATTGGTTGTAAAACTCCAATTGAAGTCTGGTCGGGAAAGCCGGCAGATTACACGGGTCTAAGGGTGTTTGGTTGTCCAGCATATTATCATGTAAGTGAAGGAAAGTTGGAACCGAGATCGAAGAAAGGGTTGTTTATGGGCTATGGTGATGGAGTGAAAGGATATAGAATCTGGTCACCAACTGAAAGAAGAGTAATTCTTAGCCGAGATGTGATTTTTGATGAAGATTGTATGATTCGTGGTGTGGAAAAACAATCTGTTTCAGTGTCTGATAAAGACCAAGAAGATGTTAATTCTGAACAAATGGTGTATGAAGTAGATAACTCGGATAAAGGTGTTGAGAATGATACGGAACAGCCGAGTACTTCATCTCAGAATGAGTCAGTTGAGTCACAAAATGTGCAACAGCCCGTAGAGTTTCGGTCAATAGCCTTAGACAAGCCTCAAAGGCAAACTAATAGGCCTGCTTGGTATGGTTTTGGTGGTATGGTGGCCTATGCATTACAAGTTGCAGAAGAGGTTGAGTTTTGTGAACCTGCAAGTTATAAAGAGGCAATAAAAACCAAGGATGCTGATGTTTGGATAGCAGCCATGAGTGAAGAGATGGAATCACTTCATAAAAACAGAACTTGGGAGTTGGTAAAGCTGCCTCAAGGCAGAAAAGTGGTGACTTGTAAATGGATTTTTAAATGCAAAACATGGCTGCCAGGTGTTAAAAGCGTGAAATATAAAGCCCGTTTAGTGGCTAGAGGTTATAGTCAAGAGCAAGGAGTTGATTATAATGAGATATTTTCACATGTGGTGCGCCATACGTCTATTCGAGTGTTGTTAGCTTTAGTTGCACAACAGAATTTGGAGTTAGAACAGTTAGACGTTAAAACAGCCTTCTTACATGGAGATCTAGAAGAAGAGATCTATATGAGTCAACCGGAAGGGTTTATTGCTCAAGGGAAAGAAGACTGTGTTTGTAAGCTGAAAAAATCGTTGTATGGGTTGAAACAATCGCCAAGGCAGTGGTATAAACGATTTGACAGTTTTATGGTGAATAATGGATTCAATAGAAGTCCATATGATTGCTGCATTTATCACAAGAAAGTGGATGATGGGTCATTCATCTATTTGCTCTTGTATGTAGATGATATGTTAGTAGCAGCTCGTGACATACAAGAAATTAAGAAATTGAAAAATCTTCTTAATTCTGAGTTTGATATGAAGGATTTAGGGGATGCTCAAAAGATTTTAGGAATGGAGATTATTCGAGATAGAATAAATGGTAAACTTTTCTTGTCACAGAAAAGTTACATTCAGAAAATCCTTTCTCGGTTTGGTATGAGTTCAGCAAAAGCTTTGAATACTCCTTCGTCAGCAAATTTCAGGTTGTCAACTGATTTAGCACCTCAAACAGAGGCTGAGGTGGAATATATGAATAAAGTTCCTTATTCTAGTGCGGTAGGGAGTCTGATGTATGTTATGGTCTGTACTAGACCCGACATAGCTCATGCAGTCAGTGTTGTTTCTCGTTATATGGTTAGTCCGGGAAAAGAACACTGGATAGCTGTAAAACGAATATTTCGTTATCTCAGGGGTACAACTGATGTGGGTCTGATTTATGGTGGAAAAAGAGAGTGTTTGGTGGCTGGTTACTCAGATTCTGATTATGCATCAGATCTGGACTCTCGTAGGTCATTAACTGGATATGTTTTTACTGTTGGAGATGCTTTGGTGAGCTGGAAAGCAACTTTACAGCCTTCAGTTGCATTATCTACCACTGAAGCAGAGTATATGGCTTTAACAGAAGCGGCTAAAGAAGGTATTTGGCTAAAAGGTTTGCTTGGGGATCTTGGATTTTATCAAGATCAAGCTGTTGTATTTTGTGACAGCATGAGTGCAATCTGTCTTGCCAAAGATCAGGTGCATCATGAAAGAACAAAGCACATAGATGTGCGTTATCATTTCATTCGGTCAGAAAGAAGAGTTAAAGTGGAGAAGGTTAAGACTGATGATAACCCTGCAGATGCACTTACCAAGCCTGTTACTTTGAGCAAATTCAGGCATTGTTTAGATCTTCTAAACATTGATAGTTGGAAGTAGTATGTTTTGTTTGTTTTAGATTGAAAGTCAAGGTGGAGATTTGTAAAGTGTGACTTTCATAGAGTTTGTTAGCTGTTAGTTAGTCCTATAAATAGTGAGGCTATCATTTGTAAACAGCTTAATTCATTACGTCTAATAAAGATCTCCTAAATTTTCTCTCGTTTCCTAACATTTACTAAGAGAAATAGTAAATGAACCTGAAATGAAGGTTTGTATTCTTTTTTGTTTGTGTAGGGATTCTCCCATGCAAGCATCGTTACAAATACAAGTCTTTGGAATGCTGCCTCCTAAAAGTCAACACAAATAGTCAAATACATAAAAAGTTTAAAGTTATCGACATAATAAAAATTAGAGGCAGAAACCTTAAGACAAGGATGAATTTGAGAAGTATCTCTAGATAAGAACCTAAAGCAGCAATATTCCACCAAATTACGAGCATCATTTGACACGTGTGCTTTAAAGATTCTCTGCATTTTTCTCCCACTTAATCCATTCATCCTGCTAAACTGTTCAATGGAAACAATAGCAGCCAATGAAAGATCGCCACCTGGCGTTCGGCTGTCAACAGTCTGTTCTGCCATGAAGAATTCCTCCATGTCGTTAAAGTCGTATGTGTTTCCCGTTGTATGGTTTCTTTCTTGAACATTTTTGACAAGTGGAGAAGTTACTCCATTCCAAAAATTTGTTGTTTTTAATACCCAAATGTTCACTGCATCTTGCACCGAACCTTTCAATACATTAAAAACATGCCTTAATTTTTACTATCTTCGTCTCAAAATTATTTTCCACAAACAAAAAACACAAAATTTAAAAAAAATACATTTATTACACTCTGTAACTAATAAAATTTTATATTTACCACCTACTTGTTTTTTGATAGGTGGAATAATTTTGAGACATTTTAAAATGGAGTGGACAATAAAATTAGGAAATAAACAAGACATCAATCATATAGTCAATCCAAAACTACAAATTGATTATTATTTTTCTTAAATTCTTCAATTTATGATCTTGGACAACCACATTTTTCCAGCTTGTGGTGGGACCCACAAATTAAACCGAGACCAAATTTGAACCTAAAATTTGTACTTGATTAACTAACTTTATCATACCTTCGCCAATAAATGCTGGAGTCCTAACGTTTTTGAAGAACAACAAACAAAACTACCGTCAAATCATTACGATCAAGATCACTAATCACAACAAAATTTACAATTAATTACTAGTTAATAAGAAAGACACCAAGAAATGGATCACTTTAATCAAGTTATAAGCGTCATCAGTAGTATTTCTGGTAACCAGTAGTAAGTCCAAAACCAACGTCAGTAGTAATTACTATGATCAATAGTATCTTCATTGTGTGCATGATCAGTAGTAACTTAGTTATAGTCTTCACCAGTATCAACTCATCAGTAGTAAGTAGTTCTGCCCCATCAGTATCAACCATAGTATTTATCAGTAATAACCATGATCAGTACTAACTGCAGCATCAGTAATAAGTTGATCTGTGATCTGCTCCAACAATCTCCCCCTAAACTTATTGATTCTCTTTCAATCACATAAGTTTCTTTTGTTCTTCTTCTTCCCTCTTTTTTTCTCTAGGGTTCTTTGATTCTGTTGTCTTCTTTGCTCAATGATGTATTTGCTGTTTCTCTTTGTGAAATAAGTCAATTTGTTCTGGAACATTATAGCATCATACGGCTTCATCATTGTGTTAGTGAATATCTGATACATAGTCTTTTCGGAATGTGGATATTCTTTTTCATACAAGTATAGCTCACATCTTTTGCTTGATTTTTCAAAGAAGTACATATTTGCAGTTGGGATCACATTCCAAGCATACACATTCTCTGGATCTGTAAATTGTTCTGGGTAGTTATCTGGATAAAATGCAGCATCAATCATTCTTGTTAAGTATCCAGCACCAGACTCTTTCCATGATTTCTTTGACATCCTTGGTTTTCCAATGATCAGAAGTTTAATAACATCACTTCTTGAGCATGATCTGATCAATGGTAACCATGCAGTAAATCTTTGTATGGATTTGTCTTCCCTTACAATTTCTATAACATTATTTGGCATAACTCTCCAATTGATGATTGGATTGTTTTGTATGGGAGCAACTGGAACTTCAAGAACAGGAACAATTTGTTCAGATTTTGACTTCTTTTGAATATTCTGTTCTTGAGTAATAGCCTTTCTTTTCTTTGTGTGGGGAGTTGAGGATTCACCAGTAGTTGATATACTACCAGTTTTAATTGAACTTGGACTGATTGGAATTAAGGCTTTTGATTTCTTTTCTTCTTCTGCTTCTTGATCAGCCAAATCCTTCTTCTTGGCAGTGCAATATTTTTCTACTATTGTTATCATCTTCATTCTGCCAAAGAACTTTGCATTGTGCCCTTTTGATTTTAAAAATTCAATCATATTTGACTTCTGTTCAAATACATCATCTGTTAATTCACTTTTAGTTCTTTTGCATTCAGATACCAAATCTTCAAGACACTTTATATGTTCTTCTTCAACTTTTCTAAGTCTCTTGAATTCTGCTTTTTGAGCTTCTATCTGAACATCTTCTATTTGAACAGGTACTTGAACAGGTATTTCATTTTGATCATTCTTTTTCTTCTCTTCAAGAGCTTGATACCTAGCTACTTTCTCCAAGTATCTCTTGTGCTTCACATTCCATCTAGATTGTTTATCAGCTCTGACAAGATTTATCTTGTTCACCATGTAGTGACCTAGTGCTCTGTTAGGGTAATCTTCATCATAAACTTCTTTACCCTTTCCAATACAAGCTGAAGGTGGAGGTGGAATGTATTTCATATCTGGCACACCTCTGATTATTATTGAAGGAGAAAATAACATAAGTTCATTCTGTTGAAGAATTTTTGGATGTTGAGGGAGTGTACATTCATCAACTTCAAACCAATTCACATTATCATCAATGTCAGGTATGATAAGTGGTTGATCAGGTGTAGGTGGTTTGGTGATGATTTCAAAACGTTCTCTTTCAATTAGCTCTGGGAGCTTTAGATCTTCCTCTTCAGTAGTAACCAAGGTAGTTACTACTGGTGTGACTTCAGGAGTTACTACTGATAGGGCATCAGTAGTGTTTAGTGCAATGGTTTTCTCTTGTGGATTTACTACTGCTATGATATCAGTAGTAGGAGTTACTACTGATATTTCTTGTTGAGCTTGTTCTTTCATAGGAGCAGTAGTAGTAGGCTCATCATCAACATTCATCCTTTCTGGGCCTTCATCAACTGTTGTTTCTTTGAGATTGAGTAGAGAAGTTGCTGCTGCTGCAATTGATTCATCAATCATACTTTGAATGTTGTCCTTCTCCCCCTTAGTGAGCTCAACTGGTGGAGCCTCGCTATTATCAATCTTCTTCTTCAGTCTCCTTATTATCTTGGTTTGTTGATGAAGCCTGTGCTCATAGAATCTCATTCTTTTGTTGATGGTATTAATATGCTTCTTCATTACTTTCATTGTTTTTCCCTGATTGGTGAGATATTTAAGGCAGTCATGTACAGTGGATTCAAGGTATCCCAACCTATCCGTCAATTGTGTTTGTTTAATACTGCCCTCACTCCATCTAGCAAGATCATCGGGCTCACTAACAGGTACATTGGCTTTGAGGTTTTCCATCCTTTCCGTCAATTCAACAGTTTCAGGTCTACCCTCATCACTTCTAGGTGATGAAATGGGTTGTTTGGACACTCTCTTCTTCCTAGAAGAAGCAGGAGTGCCCCCCCTTGTGGTTTCTTGGCACCGGGGTCCTCTAAGTAATTCCTCAAAAGAGTCATCACTCAGAGTTGCCGAGGTCTGGGTCTTAGTGATGTTCTCACTATCCTGTGCACCCACCTTTGGGGCATCAGTAGTGAGAGCCTTTTCCTCATGTCCTCTCTCCTCCTTGGAGGACAACTCTTGGAGCCTGAGGTTTGACTCAATTTGTCCCCTGGTGTCCTTTAAAGAAGTTTTTTTTCTTTTATAAATGGTGGATATATTTTGGGTTACATTGGGCAGGTCTTCCACAGAGTGAAGAGTAGCACTCTGCAGATTTATTTCATGTTCCTGGGACACATTCATGACATCTATATTAGTGGGTGATTGAGTGACTGTTTGGGGTGGTGTTTGGGCTGCATTTGAGGGTGATGGAGTGGGTTGAGATTCAATTTGGGTTGTAGCTTGGATTGAATCTTCTCCAATAAGTGAGTGATCTTTGATCATGTTAGGAAACAGAGGGGTTTCCTTGCCCGAAAATTTAAACTGTTTTCTCATATTAGAGAAAACTTTCTTGTTCAACTCAGGAATTAGAAAAATGTTTTTAGGAGTTGACAAGTTTTGTAATTCACAGTTTAAGATATGTTGAAGAAATCTGGGATACATTAAAAATTTTGAAGCACTAAGATTTCCCAACATACCTTCAAAAATCATGTTTGAAAAATTAAATATCTGGTCTGTGCATAAACAAACAACAGCAGATGCTATTGATTTGTTAAACTCATTCCAGGTACTTCTTTTAGGAGAAATACAGTGTTGAATGTTATGTACAAGAAATTTCCATTGTGGGGAGAGAAGACCTTTTTGAAAAGTGACTATGTCAAGTCTTCCCTCATATCCCATTTTACTTAAAATTTCAACAATGTATTCCTTAGGTAGAGAAAACATACCTGCATCATCATGTAGTTGCAGATGGTGTCTGATAGATTGTTCTATTATAGTGACCATTTTGCCATCCACGGTTGGTTTTATCATTGACATTGTCGACCCTTCGGTTCGTTCCGCATTTGTCCAGAAATCAACCAAGTGTTGTTGGTATGCTTTTGGATTTACAGTTAAAGCAAACTTAATGTAAGAGTTTTTTAAGAAGTTTACGATTGGACGAAAGTCTTTTGTTCCGTCTGGATTCTTTAAGAATGCACACATATTGTGAAACTCTGAGTATTTAAGATCTGTTTGAACATCAAGAGATTGTAGAGTTGCCATCGTTTCTGTATTTTGAGAAGTTCTGATCGTTTTGATCGTTTGATTTGAGAGAAATAGGCAAGAAAGTTGTTACTGATGCAGGGTTTATGATCGTGAGTTAGGGTTTATCGAGAGGATTTAACAAATCGATGAGAGGATAATGCTAAACTAATCGACTTCAGCTATTTATATCTTACGATTTATCCTGCAAAAATACTAAATTGTCCTTCGAATCATAACACAACGGCTATTTTCATGAGGGTTAGTTTGGTAATTTGATAGTTGAAAGACTAGTAGTAAATTAGATGCCAGTAATAAAACGTCAGTAGTATCTACGAACATCAGTAGTAACTAAGGATTTTGACATCAGTAGTAACTATAGACATCAGTAGAAACCATTAGCCCACAAGACCAGTAGTATATGTGAATACCAGTAGTACTGACTTACCAGTAGTATTTATGTAAACCTAATACACACCAGTAGTATTGACCTACCAGTAGTGTTTTGTGCACAATCCTACATACCAGTAAAGCAGACCTACCAGTAGTAAAACACTTAAACAAATAAATAACTTTTTACAAACACAACTTTACACATGATTTTGAGTGAGAAATTAATTTATTAAGATCATTCCAATACTGCTAACCAAGAAGCTGAATCTTCCTACATCAAATGCTTTTGTAAAAAGATCTGCTAATTGATCATCGGTATGAATTTTAACTACTTTGATTAACTTCTTTTCATTGCAATCTCTTATAAAATGAAATCTTATTTCAATGTGTTTAGTTTTAGAGTGTTTTACTGGATTGTTCACAATACTAATAGCACTTTGATTATCAATAAAAATAGGAGTTTTAAGGATAGAGATACCAAAGTCTAGAAGCTGGTTTTGAATCCAGAGTACTTGAGCACAACAAGCAGATGCAGCTACATACTCTGCTTCAGCAGTTGATGTTGATACATTTGTTTGTTTCTTGCATTGCCATGACACCAGTCTTGATCCAAAGAATTGACATCCACCAGTAGTGGACTTTCTATCTTGACATTCACCTCCATAGTCACTATCTGTGTAGGCTATGAGTTCAAAGGGTGAATCATGTGGATACCATAGACCAAGTGATGGTTTGCCTTTCAAGTATCTGATTATTCTTTTGACAGCCTGCAAGTGTAGTTCTTTAGGTCTTGCTTGATATCTTGCACACACACAAACACTATACATAATGTCAGGTCTTGATGCAGTTAAGTACATCAACGAGCCTATCATTGATCTATATAAGTGTTCATCTACATCCTCCCCCTCAGCATCAGGATGTAGGTGTTTGTGTGTTTCCATTGGTGTACTTGCACTTTTGCAGTCTTTCATATCAAACTTCTCCAAGATGTCTTTAACATATTTTGATTGGTTTATCAAAATACCATATGTTCTTTGATTGACTTGGAGTCCAAGGAAGAAGTTCATTGGACCCATGGAGCTCATTTTAAATTTGATTTGCATGAGATTTTCAAACTCTTTACATAATGCATCATTTGTTGATCCAAAAATGATATCATCTACATAAATTTGCACCAGTAGTATATCATTCTTGACTTTTCTTGTAAACAGAGTTTTGTCAATTGCTCCTCTTTTGAAATCATTCTTCAGTAAGTATGATGATAATGTATCATACCATGCTCTTGGTGCCTGATGTAGGCCATATAGAGCTTTGTCTAGTTTGAATACATAATCACCATGTTTTGGATCTTCAAAACCTGGAGGTTGGCAGACATATACTTCTTCTTCAATTTTCCCATATAGGAAGGCACTCTTTACATCCATTTGATAGACTTTAAACTTCTTGTATGAAGCATATGCTAGGAATATTCTAATTGCTTCAATTCTAGCAACAGGGGCATATACTTCATCATAGTCTATTCCTTCTTCTTGCGTGTATCCCTGGGCTACAAGTCTGGCTTTGTTCTTGATCACTATACCTCTTTCATCTTTCTTGTTTCTAAAGATCCACCTTGTTCTAATAGATCTTTTTCCTTTAGGTAGAGGTACAAGTGTCCAAACAGCTTGTAGTTTGAATTGAAGTAGTTCTTCTTGCATTGCCTCAATCCAGTTTGAATCCTTCATTGCTTGTTGAATCTTCTTTGGTTCATCATGAGACAGAAAGCATTCAAACATACATTCATTAGCAATTAAACTTATATTACACATGTTTGCAGTTAGACTTTTATGTAATTTGCTTCTTGTCTGCATGCTTGAGTTCACATCACTAAGGACTTGATCCAGAGGATGATTCTTTTCAGTTCTAGTGCCATGAACTTTTTCAACACATAGTTGGTTTTCAAGATTGGACTCATTTGGCTCAGGAGATTGTTCCTCTTGAGGTTCTTCATTGTCATTGATGTTTGGTTCATCATCATTTGCTGGTTCATAGTTACTACTGGGATCGGTAGTGTTTAGGTTGTTACTGGGATCAGTAGTGTTTAGAGAATTCAGGTTATTGCTAGGACCAGTAGTATTTTGAGTACTATTACTGGTCTCAGTAGTATTTGAATTACTACTGTCCTCATTTTCTGACTCACTACTGCTTCCAGAGTTTGAGTTATTACTATCCTCAGTATTAACTGTGGGAACAGTATCAACTACTATGTATCTCATCTCTTCTTGACCAGTATTGAAAGATGATGTTCCTTCATTTTGAGTATGACTATTTGAATCACCTGCATTTAAATCCATGTTAGTGTTAAAGGATTTGGTTAGATTGTCTATGTTAAATAGCCAATCTGGACCATTTCCTTGTTCATTAAGAACATTCTCATTACAGGATACATTGATGCTTTCTTCGATAATCCTTAATCTTTTGTTGAACACTCTGTATGATTTGCTTTGAGTAGAGTATCCCACAAAGATTCCATCATCAGCTTTGCAGTCAAACTTACCAATTTGTTCTCTTATAATCAGAATAGTACAAGGACAACCAAATGATTTTAAAAAACTTATAGAAGGTTTTCTTTTGTTAAAAAGTTCATATGGTGTTTTGTAGTGTGGCTTAACTATTAATACTCTGTTTTGTACATAACATGCAGTATTAACAGCTTCAGCCCAGAAAGTGATTGGTAATTTTGAGTCTGCTAACATTGATCTTGCTGCTTCAATGATGGTTCTATTTCTTCTTTCAGCTAAACCATTTTGTTGAGGAGTTCTAGGTGAGCTGTATTGTCTGTCAATACCTTTAAGATCACAAAAGTTAATTAGGTTAGTATTTTTAAATTCTGTGCCATTATCACATCTTATGGCTTTAACTTTTTGATCAGATGTGTTCTCCAGTTTAACAATTAAGTTCTTGATGAGTTCACTTGTTTCATCTTTTGTCCTGAGAAAGAAAACTCATGTATATCTGGAAAAGTCATCAGTAATAACAAGACAATATTGTTTCTTTCCAATACTCATTATATTTGTAGGTCCAAAGAGGTCCATATGTACGAGTTGTAAAGGAACAGAAATAGAATTTACAATTTTGGACTTATGAGAAGACTTATGTTGTTTACCTTTTAGGCATGCAACACAGTGATGATCACACAAGAATTGTTTTTGTGGTAATCCAATTACCAAATTCTTTCTTACTAAATTGTTCATGTTTTTAAAGTTTGTGTGACACATCCTTCTATGTCAAAGTTCTGATTCAGTGGTGTTTGTCTTGGATATAAAACAGTTGACCTCATTTGAAGAAATGAGTTCTCCCCCTATATCCAGGCAATACACATTATTTCTCCTTGGAGTTCTCAAAACTACATATTTTTCATCTAAAACAAAATCAGGAGAAAGAATGATGCACTCAATATCTGTGAAAAGAATCTTGTCTTTTTATCACATACTTGAGACATACTGACAAGATTGTATTTTAGCTCAGCTACATAAAATACATCATCAAAAGTAATTCTACCATTAGTAACTGTACCTTTGCCTGAAATCTTACCTCCCTTTGGGTTCTCACCAAAGGCCACATATCCTCCATCAAAAGACTTGAAATCTTTAAGAATTTGCAGATTTCCAGTCATGTGCCTTGAGCATCCACTATCAATGTGCCATGTTCTACCTTCTTCAGGGATCTGAATGCTCTGCACAAGTAAGTAAATGATCAGTTGAGTTTGGGAACCCAAGCTTTATATGTCTTGGGTTCATCCTTTGAGAAATCAGATTTAGAACAGTTAACTTTAAACATTTTTGGTACCCGTACCTTTTTAGTACTGGTGTTTTGTTTTACTACTGCCCTTTTGGATTTTTTTAGAGTTTACTACTGATCTTGGTCTATACCCATTGTTTTTAGCTTTTGAATACTTTACTACTGATGGACCAGTAGTATTTGGGTACTTACCATGTTTAGAATGACCAGTAGTGTTTTTAAATTTTGGTTTGGCAGCAGTAGTATTTTCAAAATTAGGGTTTTTACCAGTAGTGTTTTGGTACTGATATCTAACAGCATTGTAATTAGGTTTAGGATCAGTAGTAAACCTGTTAAAGTTTCTACTGGTGTTGGAAAAATTAAAATATTTTTTATTTTGATTTGTTTTTCCATTATTTTTGAAATAACTGCTGTTGTTAGGGCTTCCAACTCTTTTATTTTGCACAAACCTTGGTGCATTTCTTCCCAATTTTAGTGTTTCAGATTTTTGAGATTTTATTTCATTTACTACTGATGGACCAGTAGTATCTTTTAACTTTTGTGTTTTTGCTTTTTCTTTAGAAATTTTAAATTCTTTGAACTCTTTACAGTTGATTGGATTGAAGTGACAATCCTTTGCTAAATGGTTTACTTTGTTGCAAATGACACATCTCAATTTCTTATCCTTAGCACCTTCAGGTTTTCTTTGATCTAAGAGTTGACTTTTATTTCTTTCATTTCCCCTTCTTAAAATTTGTGGTATATTTTCTGCATTATATTTAGGAGAGTCTTCTTCACTTTGTGCTGTGTGAAAGCTTGTATCAATTGAGTTTGTAGATTCAGTTTGAAAAATTGTAAATTCAATTGAGTCTGTAGTTTGATCATCATCAGAAGAATCATTTGATTCAGATGTTTCATTATTAGATTCAGTTTGGTTTTCATTTTTTAATTCATTTATGATTCTTTCTGAACTATCTTTAAGTGGAGGAATGAATTTATAAGGAGGTGGTACTGCATGATATCCCACTCCATGTACAACTTTTTCAGTGGTTTGATTACTTGTTAATTCATTTACAATTTGAGAGCTTCTTTCAAACTTTTTAATGGTTAATTTGTTTTGTTCTAATTCCATTTGAAATTCTTCTAGTTTGATCAAGGTTTCTTTTAATTTTAATTCAAGATGTTCCTTTTCATAGGTGGTTTGTAGCAATTCTTCTTTTATCTTTTGATCAGTTATTTTATAAATTTTAATTTGATTTTCAAGATCAGCTATACAACCATTATATTCAATTCTTTTATTTCTATTTAGAATCATCTCTGCAAGAGTTTCTTTATTTAGTTTTTCTAAATCTTTATAAGCTTTAATGAATTCAGGAGTGCAAGATTTAGATTGTACCTTAGTAGGAGAGTCAGTGAAGGTCATGAGAGCTTGATTCTGTGCATGCTCCTCTGCTTGAAAGCTCCAGTCATAACCTTGTCCTTGTTGTGAAACAAGAGCAGTTGAGTTTGATCTTTTGTCTGGCTGAGGACATTCTTTAGCAAAGTGTCCAAGGTTGTTACAGTTGTAACATTTGACTTTAGTCTTGTCAAATCCAGCCTTGTCACCTTTGTTGAAGTTTAGGTTTGTTCTTCCAGTCCTCTTCAAGAACCTTTTGGTTCTAAGGCTCAGCATAGCCATCTGCCATTTAAGATCCATCTCTTCAAGATCATCAGGATTCAGTTGTTCCAAATCATCACTAATTAGTGCAGTATGCACATGACTAGTGAAGAAAGATTCTCTTGCAGCATCTTCACAATCTGCAGCCTTTGCAGTTTCCTGACCTGTTCCTGTGCTAGACACAAAAGCAGCATTGTTTGAAGACAAATTAGGAGTTTTAGAACTTACCTCAGATTCAAACACTTTAAGCTCATTGTACAATTCATCCAGCTCCTTTTCTTCCAAAGCATCACCTTGTCTATATATGACTGTGTACATAGACCATTCTTCTCCAAGAGATCTAAGAAACTTTCTATTGACATCATCATTGTCAGGTTTCACACCAACTTGATTCAATTCACGGATGAGTTTATTGAACCTATCAAAGGTTTGAGATAGAGATTCATTCTTTTGGCCTTTGAAGTTTTCAAAGTCCTGCTTCAGTACAGACTTCATGTTTCTTTTGGTGCTTTTAGTGCCAACAAATCTCTTTTCCAGGGCTTGCCACAACACCTTTGCATCATCATATTCAACGAAGAGATGTTGATAGTCATTAGGAATGGCCAGAAGAAGAGTGCTTAGAGCTTTGAGTTCTATCCCTCTGTCTTTCTTCTCCTTTTCACACTTGAGTTTGTCTGCTTCAGTTGCAGAACTTGTTGCTTGACCAGGAACAGTTTTGTTTCCTTCAATAACAACTTCCCACATGGAGTAATCAGTAATAAGCATGTATTGCTTAATACGATTCTTCCACATCCCAAAGTTATTGGGAGTGAGTATAGGGATTTTATTAGCTTGAGTACTTTCATTGTTATCAGTCATGATTAACAATCTGTGTGTTTTAAAAGATCACAGATCAACTTATTACTGATGCTGCAGTTAGTGCTGATCATGGTTATTACTGATAAATACTATGGTTGATACTGATGGGGCAGAACTACTTACTACTGATGAGTTGATACTGGTGAAGACTATAACTAAGTTACTACTGATCATGCACACAATGAAGATACTACTGATCATAGTAATTACTACTGACGTTGGTTTTGGACTTACTACTGGTTACCAGAAATACTACTGATGATGCTTATTTACTACTGATGAATGGTATTACTACTGGTACACGTTTTGTAAGCATATCAAGTCCGAGATCTTCGCAGAGTTAGTTATAGAATGTAATTCAATGTATATCTTTTATTATTCGATGTAAATCAAGTCCTAGAATAACTAGGGTAAATAGTTAGGCTTCAAGGACTATTATATATAGTTCCTTACGAATTGTAAACGTACGTGTGTATTGTTAATCAATAATATACATTGAAGCTTTTTGTGAAACTGTGTTCTTAATATTATTCGATATTGTTCTTACAGTTCATTGTTCTTAATCATATTGATATAGTGTTAATCCGCTGTAACTTCTATCATCAATTAGATCTAAAGGTGTTTATTAACTCATTAATAGTTAATCGATCCTGACAAGCAAGAGAGTGGCCCAAAAGCTTGAATCCGTTCTTGCTATGTGAAGAAGAAGATGAAGAGTTGTTGACACAAGAAACGATCTTACAGAAAGTTTGGTGATGGTGATTTGGAATTAAAGAAAAGGGTGTATGAGATTTTGGGAAGTTTGTTTGCATTTTCTCTTTTTCTTTTTTCTTTTTTCTTTTTGTAATAGGAAATTGGAATTCACTGTTGAAGATTCATTTATAGAAGTTCTTTTATTCCACGTGATTTCTTGCAGAAGAGGAAAATTTGGTTTTCGTCTTTCCTTTTTTAAGTGGTGATATTGCCCACATGGGTATCATTGGTCCATTACTTGTGCCCATTGAAACGGGTCGGGTATGAATTTAGAGTTTTTATGACTTGTGTAGGAAGATAGTTAGGAATTTGGCGTCATCCTTCAATTCGGATATACATTACTTTCAGCTTATCTGGTAATCGACTTAATTCCATGCAGGGCCGCTCCAAAGTTTTTGGATGCCGGGTACACACTGAAAAAAAAAAAAAACAAAAATTATAAATTAAAAAAATCTTTTTTGAATCTAGTTGTGTGTGGCTATATTAAATTATTAATCCCGCTATAAACAACAATATAACATAATATTATTTTGTTCAATAATGAACCTAGACTAATAAATATGTAAGAAAAATATTGGGCACATTATTTTGATAGGTTATGTTCACATGTACATTTAGAATATTCATTGGGCCGACCTCACTAGAAAGGGACAACAGCTTCAATGTGCCGAATTTCTAGTTTAAAATATTTCAAATAACTATTTGTGTTGAAGCAAATGCTATGTTTTTGTCCTTGAGTATGCTAGTTTTGAATTTTTATAATTATAGAGAAATACTAGCAGAAGTAATTGGGTCGGTGATCCATCCTTGATTTTATCTTGGTGTAATTCACGTGATTAGATGAACCCTAGTTTTAATATAGTTGAAATAATATGTATCTCATTAGCTTCATACCAGCAGGATGGTGTGACGGGCGGTTTTTAAACTGCTCCTAATTTCGTGAAACTGCTTCTGATTTCTTGGAACTGCTTCTAATTTCTTGGAACTGCTTTGACCTTTTTATTCAAAAACAAAAGTAATATTCTGCTGGTGGGGGACGAAATGACATATTGTTTTGACATATTGTTTAATACGAATTCTCTCAAAATCATCAAAATTGTGAATTAAAAATTGTGCTTAATTTCTAATTTGATTCTCAATAATTATCTCAATAGTTAGACTATTGTAATAACGAGGCATATGGTCGAAATATCGAATTCGGAAAGTGTCATTCACAATTCTTATATTAAATCCAAGATTGCAGCAACAAAAAATATAACCCAACGAGTTCCAAACATTTTTGAGGAAAGGGGTAGTGGTCCTCCGAAATTCACATGTGATAGGATTAATAAGTTGTCGGAAGTGGATGCAAATTCATATCATATGTGTACGAGACTTAAGAGTGAATCCTAGTAAAAGTAGGTTGTATAGCAAAGTGTCAAATCTGAGTCACATCAGCATTTCACATTCAAATCCTCAAATACACCTCAAAAAGCTTTCCTCTCACGCCAAATTCGGCACTGCGGCTTGGGCCGTTTCTCAAACCACGCGGGCATTTACATATTTGGGCTCCCAATTGCTGAAAAAGTGCAATTGGAGGATCTAACGGATACGTTGCAAAACGTGTTCTTTATCCCATGATTGTAGCCTTGTAGGGACTCTTGGGCCTTGGCGTTCGATTGCTAGTGATAACGGAGAGTTCACAATTACATGTCTGTCAACATTGGTGGATGAAGGCATGAAGCTACTTCGAGCTTTAAAATAAAAACCCATTTAAAGTAGTTTTTATTTTAGAGAAAAAGGTTTTAATATTTAAAGTATATTCTTTAGCTTCTAAAAACAAATATTATTCGAATACCCTTGAATAATTTCATTTCTACCACATTCAGTTGTTTTTTATAACTTTATAATATTTTACATTTTCTTAGTTACTTTGTTAATCCACTTTATACTAATTAACAAGCTCCAACTTATGAGTTACTTAAAATATATAGAGTGAATTACATAATGATATTTGTAGTTTGCCAAAAGTTTTATGAATGGTCCTTAACTTTAAATACTTGTAATAAAAATGATCTTTAATGTGAATGTCGGTTAAACATTGTCAAAAGTGATATTTGTGGTTTGCTAAAAATTTCACAAATGATCATCAAGTTTCAAAAATTACAGTATTTAACGTTTATAATTAACGCTCATTCTTTCATTCACCTTATAACCATTTATATTACAAGTATTCGGAGTTAGATAATTTATATGACAGGATCATTCATGTTGATAAACTACAAAACCCATTATTTGTATAATTACTAAAAAAATATAATTTTATTCTAAGAAATGCTAAAAAATGCCCTAAATGTGATGGATAAAAACTTTTAAATGGTTGTTAAACTATAAATTTTTAAAGCATAATCACTATGAAGTGGTTGATGGTTTTTTTTATAGTTATAAATAATACAAATGATTTAATCATGTTTTTATATCTTAATCATAGTATAAATGACAATTATTAGCAAATCATTTATATTTTATAGGAAAAACTGCATTGCTTTTAGGGGTGTTCGTTTGGATAAATATGGATTTATCCGAATTAAATAGGTGAATCTAAATGGTTTTGGATTTTAAATGTTTAAACCGAACCGTCCAAACTAATTTAAAACCAAACCAATCCGAACCAAATTACAATTTGGTTGGTTTGATTTTATCCGAACCAAACCATTTTTTTCTTAATACTTCACAAGACTACAAGTATATAACATAACTAATATTAACTTTAATATGTACAATTTCAAAATGATAAACCACTTTATACATAAAAACAAGTCTAATTTATAGCTTGTGACATTTACAGTAATTTGGTTCAAGTTTAAACCGATAACTATATATTTATTTAAATATATGTATATTACTATTACTATTTGGATTTTTTGAACAATCCAGATTTTACAATGGAAACCAAATCCAATCCGAAAATCAAACTATTAGTTTAGTTTAAGTCCTAACCGATCCAAAAAACCAATCCAAACGATCCAATCCAAATTGTCCATTTAGACAATCCGGTTATATCCGAATAGTGAACACCCCTAATCGCTTTATACTCCCTCCGTCCCTAAATAAAGTTCTCATTTCTCTTGGGCACAACTTTTTAGGAGATAGTTAGTTGTGGGGTATCTGATATTACTTTTGATTAAAATATAAGTTTTGATTAGAGAGAGATCGTGTTTTAGTAGATAGTTAGTGGTGAAAGTATTGTCAATAATATTATTATATTAAGTGGACCCCTTAAGTTTGAGAAATGAGAACTTTATATAAGGACAAATGTAACACCATAATTTTCATGCCATTTTTTTTTAACAAAACACGGAAGCGTTTAAACAAAATAATTTACAGACATTATAAAAGTAAAGTAATTTAATATCAACAAAACGGTGTTATAAACTTTCGGCTCGATTCCAAAAAAACATATCTTTTATAATTTGGTCATCCATTCCTAATCACAAACTTCCAAAACCTGCAAAATATACAACACAGTGGGGAATTAGCACAAAGCTAAGTGACTGAAATTATAACACATTATAATGTATAAATCCAACAATCTCGATTCACAATTTTTTTCACTTAATCACAGATAACGAAAGGACCGGCGGTTTTGCAGAACCTTACAACTGTTGTGGGCCTAACAACAGCTTACCAGAAGCCCTTTACTAATTAGCAAAGGTAAAGCTTCCTTCAGACACAACACATATGCCAAGGTACAATTACCGTTATCTAACAGTAAACGAAAGCCCAGCCCCCCACGCAGACTGTCCTCTACTCTTTTCATGTGCACATATCATTTAATTAACACATAGCCAGTTAATTAACAATAGAACATACTATGTAAATCACAACACAAAATTTTGTAACCAAACAGCAGGTTCGTGCCACGAACCCAAAACTTCGTGCCACGAACTCAGGTTCGTGCTGCACGAAAAAGTTCGTGCTGCACGAAAATCACTTTCTGTTCAACTTCGTGCCACGAAACCAAAACTTCGTGCCACGAAACACTGCAGATGCTAAAATTCTCCATTTTCAACTCAACTTCTAAAATCAATCCTAACAAATTGCAACCTAAACCATTGCAATTTAAACAGTACAAAGGTTATAAGTCCACTCACCTTTGCATACACGAATCCACACTTAGTTGTCTTATATCACTGAGTCTTCTCCTTTCCTTTTCCTGCTAACCGAAACAATACCCGAATTAGTACCATTTCAAATCAAATGTACATAAACTTCAAACTCAATTCTAAAACAAAACATACAATACAATTTCTGCACATATAAGTATTTTGACTCACTCAAAGTCAATTTCACTACCAATTTCCCTATTTACAACTAGGGTACTAAATTGACCCAAACGGGTCAAAACCCGATTCTTAACTAAAACATCTTAACATATGAATCAATATTAACACAACATCACAACTGATTTTAGAATTATATTTAACCAAGTTCCATCATCATCTAATCCAGATTTGACTTTTCCAAAGTCAAACTACACCATTTGCAACTTACTAATTTTTACCAAATATCACCAATTTACCAATTCAATATTACTACTAGTTATTAATACAATTATAACTTCATTTACAATTCTAATAAACACAATTATCATAGATTTTATAAAATTCCCATTTTATCAATTTAGGGTTCTTGACCCAAATATCACCAACTTTGGATTATGATCAAATTGGATGTTTCAATCAATTATCTAACAAGTATAACACTTCATCATCATAACCTAACCTCAAGGAATCATTAATTTCGGTTTTTGATCAAAACCCACCAAGAACCCTAACCCTAGTTCTTCAATTAAGCAAGAATACTCAAGAACTTCTAACCCTAATCAAAAGAGAAGATTACTTACTAGTTGGAAGCTTCAATTTCGAATTTGGAACAAGAACCTTCAAAGATTCAAGCTTCAATTTCAACTTCTATATCTGTGTGTGTGTTTTTTTGTGTGTGTTTAGGCAGAGATGAGAGAGAGAGATCGAGATACTGAGATTGAGATAAGCTTCTAAAACCCTTCCCACTAAACACGTGCCCAGCATGAGGAGGTGTCCTCATTTAATTAAAACAGTATAATATAAAAATACGATGTTTAATTTGGAACCCTAAACGAACTCTATTTTTAAAACTAAAAATACCACTAGAACCCCGGTTCAAAAGTGGACCCAGATATATAAAAATCATACTAATATATATCTATCTCAGTTTTGCTAATTTTTAACCCCGTGGTTAAAAATTCTAATAAATCTTATAAAATTCTATAAAATTATAAATAATAAAATAAACTTACCGACAACTTTAAAAATGCTAGGCCGGGTCTCGGGGTGTTACAAATCTCCCCTCCTTAAAGAGATTCCGTCCTCGGAATCTCAACACGTTCAAATAAACCCGGATAACGATTCTTCATATCTTCTTCCGTCTCCCACGTTAAATTCGAACCTAAAATATGTTTCCACTTTACCAATACCATCGGAATCTGCTTCTTTCGTAACTTAGTAACTTTTCGATCTAATAACTCAACCGGTTCTTCGACTAACCTCTTTTTCATATCCACTTTCAAATCCCCTATCGGTAACACTTGATTTTCATGTTCAACATGACACTTTTTCAAATAACACACATTAAATGTGTCATGAATACCCGCTAATTCCGGAGGAAGATCTAATGCAACGGTTTGATCATTAACTACTTGTCGAATCGGAAACGGTCCAATGTAACGAGGTGCTAATTTTCCACGTTTTCCGAACCGTATAACCCCTTTCCACGGTGACACTTTCAAATATACCAATTCGCCTTGTTCAAATGTAACCGGGCGACGTCGGGGATCCGCGTACATCTTTTGTGTATCTCGGGCCGCTTTTAACTTCTCCCGAGCTATTTTCACTTTCTCGGCGGTCATTTCAACTATATCGGGTCCGGCATATTGTTTTTCCCCGGCTTCTAACCAACAAGTAGGAGTTCTACAACGACGACCATATAACATTTCATACGGTGGCATCTTAATACTCGAATGATATGAATTATTATAAGCAAATTCCACCAACGGTAAATGTGTATCCCACGATCCACCATATTCCAAAACACATGCTCGTAGCATATCTTCGAGAGTTTGTATCGTCCTCTCGGTTTGCCCATCGGTTTGTGGGTGATATGCGGTACTTAAATTAACTCGAGTGCCCAATTCCCGTTGTAATCCTTTCCAAAAATTAGAAACAAATCGAGAATCTCGATCGGATACAATTGATAAAGGAATACCATGTCGGGATACGATTTCATCAATATATAATTTAGCTAACTTATCAAGTGATGCGGTTTCACTTGTAGCTAAGAAAATTGATCCAGTTTATTTTTTTGTAATTTAATTTAGTCTTTGGAGGTTGATCACCTCGAATCGATCGCTATCATTTGGTGCTTTCATTGAGACCTCACAATGCCTCCCCGTAAGGAAACCCCCACAGTCGAAGAATCCATGGCTGCCATGGTTGATTCCATACAAAAACTCATTAACCTCAACAACCAAAACACCGACAAAATCTTAGCCTCGCAAAAATCCCAACTCGATGTCGTTGTACAACAACTTGCTGTTCAATATGAGCAAAACACAAACCTCCTTACCACCATCTCTAATGCCAGCTCATCAAATAACACCCCAACACCGCTACCACCAACACCACCAACACCTCCTCAAAACAGAAACCCACCCCCACCGCCACCACCCCCGCACGGCCAGCAAAACACAAACACCCCACGACCACCAAAAATACTCTTACCAACCTTTGATGGAACCAATCCTCTAGATTGGATTTTCCAAGCCGATGGTTACTTTACCTATTATACCATTCCACCACCACAACGTGTCTCCTTATCCATGTTTTATTTCATAGGAGATGCCTTAAGTTGGTATAAACACATCGCCCAAAACAATATCCTCGGTACATGGCTGGAATTTACTCGTGCTTTAGAGTTACGTTTTGGTCCCTCCACCTATACCAACCACCAAGCTGCACTTTTCAAGCTTCGTCAAACCACCACCATAACCGCTTATCAAACGGAGTTTGAACAGTTAAGTAATCGTGTCGTAGGACTTCCACCCGACGCATTACTTAATTGTTCTATCGGGTCTTTTTTCATGAAATCCACCAAGAACTTACAATTCTACGTCCAAACACCATCACACAAGCCGTTGGTCTCGCAAAACTCATTGAAGACAAACTTAATGACCAACTCAACTATACTACTAATCCAAACCCACTTACGTCACCAAATCCACCGTCACTAGTGACTCCTCCTCAACCATCTCTGACACTACCAATCAAACGTTTAAAGGTCTTTGTTTTAATTGCCCGGAAAAGTACCACCCCGGTCACCAATGTAACCCTCCAAAGTTTCTCCTTCTTCAATCAGGGAACGATAAAAAACCGACGACAAATGACCCTCCGTGGGGGCTTTTCACAGTTGATTACGATAATGCCGGACCTTGAGGACAAGGTCCTTTGTAAAGGAGGGAGTATTGATACGATATTAACTCTTTTGACCAATTCCAACCCATGACTCCTCTACCTACTGACTTCTACAACCCATGATCACCATTTCCCTTATTTAATTAGTTATTGCATGCATTTTAGTAGTTAAAGCATATTTCCATTTACTTAGGAATAGTTGAGTAGTGGTAATCAGTTATAGCCATCCACGTTTCCATTGTTTTGTTTACCTATTTAAGTACTGTAATTTTGCATTTGAGAAATAGAGAAGAAAATTGATCCAGTTTATTTTTTTGTAATTTAATTTAGTCTTTGGAGGTTGATCACCTCGAATCGATCGCTATCATGGAATGTTTGTATTGATAAATGGGTAGAACGATAGTAAATTTTTTTAATAGAATCAACACATTCTCTTATTTTATAGCAAAAAAATACACAAAATCAATAACTAAAACCGGTGTCCCTCTGAAAACCAATAGATTATTCCAGCCAACCGCAGAATCATATGGCCAACAAAATCTCACTATAACCAATAAAATATAGTAATACACTAAACCGTCAATAACCACCAATCCTCCCGTTCCAATTCCCATGGCCTTATCCACACCGTCAACCGCCGTCACCACCAATCAACTCCATCTCCCCAAACACTTCCACTCTCACTCCTCCCTCTCCACCATAACTTTTCCGGCCAAACCCACAACCACCACCCACCACCACTTCTCACCTACACTCATCTCAAAATTTAGGACCAATGTTTCTTTCTTCACAGGTTTCTTGAACAAACCCAAAGATGTTACATCCATCAAACAAGAGCTTCTTGACGCCATTGATCCTCTTGATCGTGGGGCTGGAGCTTCCCCTGAAGATCAACAAACAATTGAACAGGTTTTGATCATAATATTAATTAATTTCTTTGTTTTTTCGGAATTGAATTATACTCTAGCTGGATTCTTGATTTTGATTCCCCTCATACAAAGTCAAACGGACTAATTTTCTATACCAAAAATGCTATGAAATTTGCAAGAATAGCAAAATCATATTGACTGAGATACATTGTTAAAAGATATAAATTTGGTGCCAAAATTGTCTGGAATTTCGATTTGGGAAGTATGCAAATGTAGACTGTTTCAAGTGGCAACTTCAACCAATATACTTGAAAATGGTTAAGAGCAAGTGAGTCACATTTTACAACATAGATAAAAATAAACACTTTATGCAAACAGATTTGATATATTTACGTTAATTATTAATGTTCAAAATATGGTTGACAAGTCAACAAAATTCATGATTATATTTTGTATTGTATTTGGACCTAAATTGTTTGATTTAGATAGTTCGGAAACTTGAAGCAGCGAATCCAACAAAGGAGCCACTCAAGTCTCCCTTACTAAACGGAAAATGGGAACTCATATACACAACCTCACAATCGGTTCTACAAACTAAGGTTATATTCAGTTTGGAAATTTCTATATATAATTTTAACATTATTTTGATGTATTTAATCACAATGTATCTCGCTCAACAGTTTCCCAAGTTTCTGAGGTCACGTGTGAACTATCAAGCGATTAATACTGACACCCTTAGAGCTCAAAATATGGAATCATTTCCGACCCTTAATCAGGTATGGAAAAACATACCTTAATTTTTGCAATAACTTTTTCTAGTAATTGTAGTTTTAATATAATATGAACTATAACAAGTCTTGTTAATTTTCATCTAAGTCTAGGTAACAGCAGATCTAACACCAGTGAACGCCAAAAAGGTGGCTGTGAAATTCGATTATTTCAAGATCTTAGGATTGGTAAGGTTTTTCTTCATTGGGTTAATACATTATGTTATTTTGTTATAAAAAAAAAAAAAAAAAAAAAGATAAACTTATAGACGTTTTGTTGATATTGTGAAGATATCTGTTAAAGCACCAGAAACAGCTGTAGGTTCACTTGAAATAACTTACTTGGATGAAGAATTGAGGTGAAATTTTCATCATTTTTCATATTTTTTTAAACTTTGATTTTGAATTTGTTTACATGATTTGCAGGGTCTCAAGAGGTGATAAGGGAAACTTGTTCATCTTAAGGATGATTGACCCCTCTTATCGAGTTCCCGTATGATCCATAGACGGGTTTTTAAAAAATATATATACGAATTTGTTAAGAATATTTTCAATTTAATTCAGTACAATAATATGTTTTGTATTGTACAATAGCACCATAGAATAATTTATAATACATTGGTCAAACCTTTGACATTCCTTGTATTTAATGAGAATTAAACAAACTATGTATCATTTTGAGACATGATAAATTAGCAGTTACAAGATCACCACATCACATGCCCCTGTTCTAAGCATATATCTTTGTATAGAATTTACAAAGAATAAGTTGCTTTCACATTTGACTTTCTATGGTGAAAGTCAAGTAACATTTGACCTTTTATATATGGTCAAACTATATTAAAGAGGGACTCTGTAGTTTGGATCCACCATTCTCAATATGAACAAATTTCCTTCATTCCCTCTTGATATTCTGCAAACATCAGTTCAAGTAGAGCAATCTCTATGATTAAATTTTACAAGAGTGGGCAGTTATTGATAAAAGAATGTGGAGTATGATGGTGTTTTATATATAAAATTCGAACAAAATCACTCAATCTTAATAATTAACATAACTTTAGCAGTTTCATAACAACACTATATTTTATTATATAAAATTTATGTTTGATACCTTAACTTGTCATCCAAGTAAGTTATTTCGAGTTGACCACGACCACTTCCACGAGCTCTTATAGGTATCTAAACAATCAACACAAATTATGTCTTAATTGAATCTTTTCACATCAAGAAAACATGAAAGTGAATATAATTAATAACCACAATGAATCAGTTTAATATGAATAACCAAGTTTTACCTACCAGACCAAAAACTTTAAAAGCATCAAATTTGACTGCCACCCTTTTTGCATTAAGAGGAACTAGGTTAGCACAAACACAAAACATAATATCTGAAAAATAAGTATTAAAAAGGGTGGCAAAACTAGAGATGGCAAAACGGGCAGGTCTGGTAACGGGTCATGATGAGTGTTAGTGGAAAAAATACAATAATAATTGGGATGCCAAATAGGATTACAGTTTCTTTTATTTTTGAATAATACTCTAATAAAATTATATAAACTTTTGGGGAAATATGGAGTGATTTAAATGAGAATAAACAGCAGACCTGGTTAAAGAATGGCCAAGTTTCCATATTTTGTGTCCACATTGATTGCTTGGTAAATCTTTCCATTTGCTCGTAACATTTTAGGTCTCTGCAACAACAAAAAACCCAATAAGTCTACAAGTTATGAATCGACAATTTGTAGTCATGATATCATAAAAAGAATAGAATTCACAGTTTTTTATGGCTCAAAATCAGCAAATTTAAGGAAGAATGTGGTAATATTAATATTTTAAATAAATGCATACTAAAATAGAAAGAGAGATGTGAAATCAAACCTTAATTTGCAGGATTGATTGAGATGTTGCTCCCATTTTCCATTTATCAACTCAGATTTAAGCGGTTCTTTTACCTTATTCATTGCTTCAATTTTACGAGCAACCTGAACAACATCACTAACTAATTTTAGGTAACATCAATCCAATTGACTTTAATAATAGCAATACAAAAATCCAAACCTGATCAACACGCTCCCGTTGTTCAGGAGTAGCATCGATCGAGTGGTGCGATAATCTCAAGTAGCTCCTGCTTAAGGCTCTCTAGGTCTTCTTCACTAACTGAAACCCGTAATCTCTGAGCTCCATTATTCCAGGGTTTGTAGTAAGATACGAGTGATCGTGTGGGCTCTGAGTAAATTGATTTGTGACTGATTGGTAATGAAAGGTTTAAATGAACAAGAAGAATTATGAAGAAAGGGGAAGTTTGTTGTTAATGGCAGAGGAGGTGAAATCTGATGACCCATTTGATATGTGGTTCAACTGCACTCAATTCGCGGCAATTTTGCATACTTTTATGGATTTTAATTTCCGCTATTTTTGACTATATTTAAAGTAAAAGGGGTAAAGTGTTATAATAGGGGTTTCGCGTTTTTCAAATTCAACTGACTGTAGTCCAAAAGGTACAAACTTGTTTTGATTTCCATTGTTTTGATTTATGGACCGCCAGATGCATATGAAAAAGAAATCGAAGTTGCAAGATTCAACGAATTTTTAAGCGGGACAAATCCGTGATTCGTGAAAAATTTGTACATCCAGGTGATTTGATGAAATCTTTCTTCATATCATTTTTTTTTTCTTTTTCAATTTCTTCATTTTGTATTGGTGTATATTTTTTATCCTGACAATGGGTCTTTTATGATCTATTTAAATAATAGATAAAACTATGACAATGTGCACACCATGTGTTTGATAAAAGGCCTATATGAACTCTATGTAAAGTTTGACTGCCTAATTATTAAGGCTCATACTAGTTATTCACTTATTCCTAAGTTCCAAAGAAAATAACAAACTAAAAATGTTGCAATTGATGACATTAAACCTAGTTATATTCAAATAGGAAACTGATCAATGCTGTTACTAATTTACCACCAAATTTTTTTCTTTTTCTGGCAGGTTGGAGGAATGACAGTATTGAATTTTCATTCCCTTATCCTATTTTCTGCATTTCTACATGTATTTTTAATAATTTATGGAGAATGGCAAGATAGCCATATGGAAGTTAGGTATACAGATGTTGACTATCTTGTTTTCTCTGATGCTGCTTCTTTAGTAGTATCTGGAAAATCTCCTTATAAAAGATCCACATACCGTTATTCTCCTTTGATCGCATTTCTTCTCGCTCCTAATTCATTTATTCATCAATCATGGGGAAAGTTTCTCTTTTCTGCTTCAGGTAAACAATTTGCAAAAAATAAAATAAAAAAATAAATAGATAAATGATTATGCCATAAGAGTTATATATGTCCCATTTATGATGTATACTTGACTATTTTCATGAAAGTATTTGACTAGTTGCTTATTACCCAAAATGCGCTTATGGGATCATGTTGAGTTGACCTGAAACAACTTTGCCCAATTTTTGAGCATCTTTTATAAATAATTTGTTAATTTTGTACTCGCGTAAACGATGTTGAATTAAATGGGTGCAATTAAAAAACTTTAATAAAAGAAAATGGGTCAAAAGTGACCCAAATTCAAATGCTTAAAACTGCACAACTCTCCATATGATATAGTTGGGTGTACATTAAATTAAATATAATATAATCTTAAAAATGCAGATTTAATTGCGGGGTATTTTATCCGCATAATTTTGAAGCTTCGTGGAGTGCCCGAGAATTTAACCATTTACTCTGTAATTGTATGGCTTTTCAACCCATTCACATTCACAATTGGTACACGAGGAAATTGTGAGCCCATTGTTTGTGCCATCATCTTATGGGTCATTATTTGTCTCATCAAAGGTACGTATAACCCGAATCGACCCGTTTACAAGTAAACGGGTCAGAATTGTCACCTTTAATTATCACTTATTACAAATTATAATGCTCTGTTTTCATTGTAGGTAAACTTTTTCAAGGGGCCATTTGGTACGGGCTTATTGTTCATATGAGAATTTACCCT
The DNA here is from genome assembly GCA_963853835.1 of Calendula officinalis. Classification (NCBI taxonomy): domain Eukaryota; kingdom Viridiplantae; phylum Streptophyta; class Magnoliopsida; order Asterales; family Asteraceae; genus Calendula; species Calendula officinalis. The sequence goes on from OY970834.1 coordinate 27,959,840, forward strand.
ATAATTTATGCTCTGCCTATTATCATACTTCTTGATCCTAACCATTTCCAACCCGGTATAAAACCATCCATCATAAATTGGAATTCAAAACAACCCAAATCAAATTCAAATTCAAGTTCGGGCCCCACCAAATTATGGGTTCTGTTTAAAAGCATATTTACAAGATCAAGAATCTTGTTTGGGCTAATATCAGCAACTGTATTTTTCTTTTTCACTGGAATATTCTTCTATTTATACGGATGGGAATTCTTGCATGAGGCATTGTTGTACCACTTGACCCGTACAGATCCTAGACATAATTTTTCCATTTATTTTTATCATATTTATCTTAATTATGAACGGGAATTCTCGGTTTTGGAAAAACTCGTCTCGTTTTTGCCTCAGTTGATTGTGCAAATTGTTTTAATTCTTCGTTTTGCACAAGATTTACCCTTCTGTTTCTTTGTCCAAACAGTAGCATTTGTGGCATTTAACAAGGTTTGTTGTACTTTTTCTCTTCCTGCTATTATTTTACTTACGGGGGTGTTTGGATTTGGGGTTTGAAATTGTATACCTGATTATTGCAACATGTAGTCTTAATAATGATTTTCTAAAGTTTGGATAAACTGAATTTTTAAATATCATATATGTCCTAAAATTCAAAATTGCATATATATCCTTCTAAGTTTAGTATTATCATATTTGTCCTTTGGCAACAATAATATAAGCATATTTACCCAATGTAAATTTAATACACAAATAATATATATCTATATGAACAACCTAACTAAAATATTAAATCTATACTGATATCAATTAAAAAGAGGTATATTGATATCTTTTAAATTTACATACTGAAAATATGAGGTTTTTATCATTTTGAAATGAAAGTATGATATTATGAAATTTGGAAGGATACACATGATTTTGAATTATTATAAGGATATATGAAATTTTGTGCATTTATTTCTTATAGAGAAATGATATTTAGTCCTACTATTTAGTCATACTAATAGTCCTACCCACTTAATAGGATAACATGTGTAATTCACTAATTCTCTCTCCTAATATTATCCCTTGATTTTGACACATGTCTTCATCTAATTAGTAGGACTATGAGTAGGACTAAATGGTAGGACTAAATATCAAAATTTATTAAACACTCAAAACAACTAATTATTAAAACTTCTAACAACAAAATCACATCCAAAAATTATCTCATGCTGCCGTTTTATTACAATTGATTTGATAATCGCTTCCAAAACTCCCATCCAAACATCCATAAATTACATAAATATTTCATTTGATTTTTATAAGTATGTCAAATATTACAGGTAATAACCGCCCAATACTTTGTGTGGTTTTTCTGTCTGTTGCCACTAATATTACCATGGAGCAAAATGAAGCTGAAATATGAAGGTATTTTCTGCATTTTATTATGGATTGGAGCTCAAACTCATTGGCTATTTTGGGGTTATATGCTTGAATTTAAGGGCAAACAAGTCTTTTTGCCACTTTGGACTGCAAGTTTATTGTTTTTTGCTGCTAATATATATGTCATGATCACAATCATCACAAGACACACATATTGTCCTATTTTTAAACGTGTAAAACACTCGCGAAAAACCGAGTAAAATACGCATATTTGAGTTTGACCATCTTTTTCGGGTCAGATTTGACTTGATGATGGGTCAGATGTTTGTTTGTACTATAATTGACATGATAGCCTGAATGGATTTTTGGAAATTTAGTCCCTTTTTAAGGTAATTTCATTTGTTTCTCTTGTACAGTAACTCTGAACCAGTAATAGGATGGATTTTATTAATTATTCAAATTCATATTTAAACTGTGTAATTTCACATCATATTTGGGCTTGCCTGAAAATTCTGAGATATGCATGTTATATAATTATTATATAGTGAATATAAAAATAGATAAATATGTGAATATTTATATTAGCGTTCAATTAAAACAGCATACACATGCTTGTTCTTTGTAAAGATGTTTAAGGAAAACCATCATGTAACTACTAACAATGTGTTGACAAAGAACCATACCTAATTACTAACAATATGCCCACAAAGTATCATAGAACACTTTTATCAATATGTTCATAAACATAATATAATATGCCCACAAAGAATCATATCAAATTTCCATATACATAATATATGAGGAGCATGTGCTCTCTGGAGATCCTTATAGGGGTTGAGTTTACTCTGTAAATGAGCTTGAACCTGGGCTGCTCGCTAGAATATTACGAGTAGGCTTCCGTTGTTTCATTTGTCGTTTAAAAAATAATATTTTTTTACATGAAAGCGTTCTACTCATAAATCATTGCAAGTTTGTAATCAAGATTTAATAACACAACTCTTTAATTTGTTATAAATTATCAAGGTTGTGTTGAAAAGATCGTGAGGTTTACATACTATGATTCAATAACACATAAAAGTATAAAAGTTGATCTTCATTGAAGTGTTTATTATTTTTTTGATCTATTAAAGTGAACAAAATCACATTTTCTTTTTGTTTTTGCATCAAACTCGATGCATATACGTGCTATCTATGCGGTTTTTCGAGTTTTTTTTCTCTCTAAAGTTTGGATCAATGCATCTATGTCTGTGTTTAGCTTCGAAATATTAAAAAAAATCAATTTTGTGAATATATGTTGATTTAAATTATCTCAATTCAAATTTTGGAGTATTCTTTTCGTTCTTCACTATCTGATTTTCTCTTGATAGTTACTATGTACATTGAAACGGTACAAACAGAAAAATGATGACACAATATGCTTTATAATTCTTTTTCAAATGACAAACTCAACATAATAAATTTGCCTCAAGTCATTTTATCGATACATGTCTTTTGTATTTTCTCACTTATATATACAAGGTTCATATTTTAAGTCGCTAAAATTATTTTCCTTATCTTTTTATGGTTTTTTACGATATTTTATTTAAATTTCAGTATAAAATCATTCAGTTTAATTTTGTTGTGTCTTAAATTTTTCATTGTACAATGGAAAACCACAACCCGAGCTTGATGGGAGGAGGTCAAAATAAAAATTAAAAAATAAAGTTCCATTGCCGGGAATCGAACCCGGGTCTCCTGGGTGAAAGCAAGATATCCTAACCGCTGGACGACAATGGATTATTGATGAAACTATGTACGAAATTTTATAACCTATTAACCCAGTTTGGAACCCGATCCAAAATCCTTAACATAAAAACAGAAGTAAACACAAGTACATAACCACATATTAACAAAATAGGAAAAAGGGGGAAACACTCTCATTGAAGCAGTCGATTTTTCATAATTACACACTGCAAATGCTACTTTATTTCTCATAATCATCGTGATTGCTTGATTGATCTCTATATCCATCTGCATCTTTCGAATTCATCAACAACAAATTCCGAATTGGTTGATGGCGAGCAGTAATGGATGTCGCGGAGAAGAGGAAGCGAAACAATTGGCTGCTCAGCTTAGTAAAACCCTAAAAGAAGGTGAACGAGTGCTTGCCCCGACCCGAAGACCCGACGGAACCCTACGCAAACCAATTCGAATTAGAGCTGGTTATGTTCCTCAAGATGAAGTCGCCATTTACAAATCAAAAGGCGCTTTGGTACTGTCTGATTTATGATATGTGCATTTGTTTTTTCCTCGATTGATTTGATTGAATTTGGTGTTTTTGTTGTGATGATGACTGACAGTTGAAGGAAATGGAGTCAGTGGAAACTGTGCCTCCTGGATATGATCCTGAAGTGGATGCTGTTAGTAAACCTAAGAGCAAATCAGCCAAGAGGAATGAAAGAAAGAAGGAGAAGAAATTACAGGTTTTTCTTTTAACTCTTGTGTATATTAGAATAAAATTATTGCTATTGTAAGTGGATGTTAATTATTGCTTTTATCTAATTATTTAAAGATCTTGTCAGTATGATGTTCTACAAAGGAGAAAGTTGACATTTGATTCTTTTTATATGTTTATAAATTTGCTTGACATGTTGGTTTATTCATAGTATGTTTATGTTACTTGTTGAAGCAGGCGGGCAAAAGTGAGGTTTTATCTAATGAAGATGTTGATCGAATACAAGAATCTGTTGAATCCATTGTGTCCCAGATTAATGATGTCACTATTTCTAAAAACCCTTCGGTTGCTACTCCTCCCTTAAGTTCAAATGATTGTGCAGTTACTGGAGATCATGTTCCTGATATTGATAAAAGAATTCGAGCCCTAAAAAAGAAGGTAAACTTATTAACAAACTTATGCTTATGAATATATGTCATTTTTACAGTGTTAAATTGTTTTTAGGAATCGAATAAACTTGTTCTACAACTGTGTGATTGGTGTGTTATCAGTAAAACTTTGGAGGAATTTAACTGTTGATAAAACCCTTATAGGACAAACATGTTTCAGTGACCATTCTAGTGCTTCATGAAAATTGCACCATTTGAATTTGCAGATATTTTAATAGAAATTTTGATTATTTTGTCTAAAATCTTAAGTTTTTAACTACACTATAGTGGAGACAAAATTAAGGAATCTTGGGGAGGCTTTGCAAGTTTTTATGCTTTCTTTCTTCCTTTTGTGGTCCAATTTGGGCAGCTCGGGCAAGTTGGTTAACGGGTCGAAACAGAATGTCTGTTAGTGCTGATTGGTACAGCCCGCTTTGGGTTGACCTGCAACACATTTTTCTCCTAATCAATGTGTTAAAATATGATTATGAAAACTATATAATTACATTAGTAATATCATTTAATAAAGCGACTAACTGTGATGTTGTGCGTTTAAATTTACACTTTGGACAACGTTAATCTAGCCTTTTTTTATTATATGCCCGTTAGAGATAAACATAACCGAAACTGACCTATCCATAACTAATTAGTTGAAATTGCATACCCTAAAAGATATGATCATGCCCCTAAAATCACAGTGGCTTCTAGAATATGATAATGATTCCTGTAATTCTGTACATTCATGTATCAGGCTTCTTAAATCTTATGGATTTACTGAATTGCAACTTTTGATAATTCAATGTTTTCTTTCGTTTTTCTTATGTTTATGATCATTGGGGGTTTATGATTGATTTGATATGAGATGAAATATGGTTGGTTGCAGATTCGGCTAACAGAGCAAAAAACAGGGAATGATCTAAAACCAGAACAGTTGGACAAAGTGGCTAAATTAGAAGATTGGCGACAAGAATTGAAGATTTTGGAAGATCAAAAGGCAGCCGTATAACATCAGTTTCTGTTACTAGGATTAAGACAAATCTAGTTTTTCTTTTGTGGTTTGCTTTGTTAAGATTCTGCTTCACATTGAAACTGAGTTCAGGCTAATTTATCCACATTGAAATTAATTTGAATCATATGAGTTGCAATACTAATAATGAATTTGAAAACTATGATTAAGCAAAATTAAAAATAAAATAAAAAATCATTGAAACATGTGAGTTCTATTGTCGTTTGGTGCATCATACATCCCTAAACCATTAAACACCCTATTATTTCACATTTCACATCCCAATTATACCAATTGCAATGGCCATATGATCAATCACTTTGTTAAAGAAACTTCAATCTACCAACACAGCAGATTCTCATAACAAGATAATAAACAAGACCAATAATCAAATTTTCAATCATTAATGTATCTGAATAATACAATTTCAGATTTAATGAATGTTATAATAAGATTCATCAACTCCAGGAACATAAACAAGTCCAGGGAATCAGTAAATTACAGACATAAATAGTCAACCGAACCCGAATGGTCAACAGCTGAAAATTTAAATTAAAAAAAAAAAAAAAAAAAAACTTGCATTCTTCTGTCAGGGCTTCAAGTTGCAGCTCCTCCTCAATAAGAAACAAATGTTGATACAATTGTTGACAGATGATAGGAAAGCATACAATCCACTTCTCCTTTTTTATCCCTCTAAAAATTAAAAAAACTAACTTAATTTAAATCTAATTTTTTTTTAATAATAACATGTTCCTGATTCCCTTTTTTACATTCACTTTTTTATACATCTATGTTTCACCCCTGTTGACTGCCCTATTCCGCCTACGCCTGCCCGATCTGCCCAATAAAACCCTACCTTGGCGGCGTAAACGGTTAACCAACGACAACCCATTATTATCATCACCACCATTGTTTCCACCTTGACCAAGCGAGTGAAACCACATAAGCATATTGACCAAATTACCCTCCATCCCCATTTCCAAACCCGGCCCAAAACCCTCATCATTATCCGACCCGGCCCCAAACGGGCCCCGTTCTATGACATAATCACCAAACACAACTGACCCAGGAATCGAAGACGTGATGGTGCTGATGACATCATCACGCTCTCGGTCTCTTTCAAGTCGTCTCCACTTCTGTTCCTGATCGGGGTCCACTTCCCGTGGATTAGCACACGGGTGATCCGACCTCACGTGTTTCTTCAACTCTTTGTAAACACCAACAAATGAGCAGTTATCGTGCATGCAGGTTCTTTTCTTTGTGTTGAGATACTCTCGGGTTGACTCAACCACGGTCCACCCTTTGACTTGACCTCTGCAAAGTGGGCATGCCAGCTCAGCGGTGGGCCCACATATTGTTGCTTTTGTGTAGGCGTTTTTGTACTGGTCTAAACAGTTGGAATAACGGGAGCTTGTTCCACACATGTAGGGCCTACAACCTTTGTTGTATGAAGAACATAAAAGAAGAACAGCATTGTGAGGATATTCCATGCATACTGAGCATGTTATGTCTTCCCAGTCCTTAATGGGCTTTGTGATTGAGGATTTCTTTTGGGTCGGGCCATTGGGCCCACAAGTGTGCATTGGGTATGGGGTTGATTTGTAGTGTCTTGAAGCAATTCTACGTCTTCCTCTTGTACCTTTTGCCATTTTGAAGATAAACCTGATGTGAATAGATGCATTAATTTGAGACTGGAGAAAATATATAAACTTTCAAGGAATTAAATGTATATGAATACAATGAAAACAACTACTAGCATTCTAGAACAAATTAGAAATTAAACCAGCAGTAGAACAATTTTTTTTATATAAACAAAGCCACAAATCACTAACCTAACAGCATCACCTTATCAATTGGAAATGAATAACTTTAGCTAGTTTATGTAGATCACCATCTAAAAGGGAAATTGCACTTGCAAAGTGAAAAATAAAAACCCTAGCTCAAGCAACTCAATTTAGTCGATTCAAGTGAATTACCAAACCTATAATCTGCAAAAATTAACCATGCCACTAAAACTTCAATGGAAATCTGGATCTAAGTGAGATTAAACGATTGCAGCCACGTATCAAATCAAATAACTAACCACGTTAGAGAGATGTAGATACCTTGCAAGCTACGTACAAAAATGAATAAAGAGGGCATAAAGAAACAAATTTTATAATTAAAATTCGAAAAGCAATAACCTTCGAGATCTTACCAACCCAAATCTTAGATTCAAACAAACATTTGTTGAAAACTAATCATAGCCCTTGGAATGAATGAAACTAAAAGATTGTTTGAACAAGATTCACCAATCGTAAGATGCAAAACACTGTATAGCAGAAACTTTACCTGGAATTTGTTGGATGTTTGTGAAGGAGATTGAGCGGATTAGGGTTTAATTCATACGAAGGAGGGGATATCGGATTTATCGAAGAATTTCTGAAATTATATTCGCTTCGAAGCGTAGGTGGAGAAAAAGCGAGAGAAGTGGGGTACGGCGGATCCACGCGCGTCTCGGGAGCGTGGATTTTCACCACAATTAGGTGGATTTTTAAAACAATACAATTTTCTTAAAAATTAAATTGTATTTAGTATGGGTGAGCATAAAAACCGAACTGAAACCGAAAAACCCGAAAAAAAAACGCCCCAAAAAAAATCAAATCATTTGAAAAACCGATGTCAACAGTTTTGATTTTTGGAAAACCCGAATGTTTGGGGCTGTTTTCGGGGGCATATGAAAAACCCGACCGAAAACCCCGCCCCGTCCCGACATTATATATCTTTCAAATTTTATGAAAATATTCTTATATTTATAAAACATTTGACATTTAATTATCTTTAAAATATAATATATGATTGAAATTATTCTATGGATAAAGACATGGACTAAGATCATTGCGTAAAATTGTTGGATGTTATTCCATTATTAATCTTATTCAAGTTATGTTAGTTGAATTTATTATTACATTATATTAAACTTATTAGTTGTTTTTTATGTATAATGAAACTAGCTTCATAGCCCGCCCGACTGGGCGGGCATGCTTCAAGAGATATATTATAGAAAAATACCAACAAATATTAATAATTTTAAAAAATGACATAAGAATCGATAGCTGTAATGATAAGTTTGTACAAAATTTGATACATGAACAAATGTCACATAAAATTTATAGACGAAATAAGATTTCTTTGTAAACGACATTTGTTGTTGAATTAGTGTAATTGTCATCTCTGTCACAACAAATGACCTTCAATCCGTTCTTGTTCTTAACTCGTGATACAGCTACATAAAGTTGGCCATGTGAGAATACCGGTTTTTGCAGAAACAAACCAACTTGAGACAACGTCTGACCTTGACTTTTATTAATGGTCATAGCAAAGCAGACCTGAACAAGAAATTGCCTCCGATTCAATTTGAAAGGCATCTTGTTGTCGGAAGGACTAATAACCATTCGAGGCATATATAGTGCACACCTTGCCGCCATATATGATTTTACCTTCGATTATATTTATCCCTATTCGTAATATCTGAAGTCTCGTTCCGTTGCACAATCCAGCTTTCTGATCAATATTCCACATACACATTACCGGAGCGCCGATCTTTAACTTCAAGATATGTTGCGTGAAGCCTGACATTTTTATACTGTTTAAGAAATCAGTGGTGTAAAGATCAAGGTTAAACATAGTATTATCTTCATCTGCAGCAGAAACCGAGTCCGATGACTCGTATGTCTTTTCTTCTCCGGGAATTAAATAGGAAAATAAGTGAAATATGTACAGATTTGACTAATTAGTAAATTTTTTAAAAAAAAATAATGAATAAAAAGCGACAATGTATTAAAAGCACTTTAAAAGTCCTATTCTATGTTCAATTTGTGTGTTCAATTTTATAAGTCATTTTAATACATTAACACTTTTTAAACTGATCTACAACATATAAAATATGATTAAAAATGTGCACACTAAAAATCTGTTAATGAAGTTTTAATGTAGGTTTTCGGCAAGACCTGTTATTTGAAGAGGAGTTTCTGGTGCTGCAATCTGTTTCCTGCAAGGTAACAGAATATTTTTAGTTGGAATCCACCAAATATAATAAAAAACTGCAGTTTTACTTCTGATGAATTAACCAAACATAATTGTTCTATGGTTTTGTTGTTTATGAAAAATCAAGGAATGAATATGTACCTTCACCTAATGTTGTTCTATGATGCAGGGAATCGAAACTGGCTTTTAATCAACTATAAGTATTTCAACCATATTGGCATGGTTTATATAGGGAATAATGGTTATCGAATTTTAAATAATGGTAAAGGTAAGTGAAATCACGGGATTTAAGGAATAGATTATGTTATACCGTAGAATAAACTCGAATTTTGGTTGACTATATAATGTTTTGAATTTTTACTATAATTATCACAAAAAAAACAATAATTATCATGGTGTAAGGCCAAGTATTTTTTGTGGTATTAAATAGATTTTAAAGAAAATAATCAATTGTATATAATGTTTTGAATTTTTACTATAATTATCACAGGTGGTATTAAATAGATTTTAAAGGAAATAATCAAAAAAATTCAAAAGTTTATCTTAATGAAATCCCGTGATTTTTGGTGGTATATATGCAGGAGATAAGTTTCGTGAATATTGTTTAACACTGGGAGTTGATTTTCTTTCCGTAAATGAAGGGATTTTTGTGAATAAATGCAGGAAAGTGAGACATGACATGTTGGCCAATCCTAGAATTACACATGGCATTGTTAGCGAATGGGATAGCTCCAAACTGTCTAGTTGGCAAACGTAAATCAAATGTAGGCACATATATAGGAGAAGATGTGTTAAAGTTTGTGAGTTTGAATCATAATATTAATTTTTAAGGTAACAAACTGGTAAATTTAAAGAAAAATAAAAAACCTAAAAAAACCCCGAAACCGAACCGAAAAACCCGAAAAAACCGAAACCGAAAAACCTGAAACCGAACGCGGTGTAATTCTTAAAACCCGAACTTTTGAAACGGGGTTTTGTTTTAGTTAAAAACCGCCCCAAACCGCCCCATGCTCACCCCTAGTATTTAGGTTGGTTTTGATTTTTTGTTACACAGAAGGTACTTGTGGTATACCACTAATTACAACCTCAGTCCTTGAACTTTATTTATTACGCTGGACGTCCTGGTGTATACACTTTGTTACACGCAAGGTCCCTGCTGCCCTTATATTTTTAAAAATGACCAAAATACCCTTTTAGCATTTTGTAATAAAGTGAAGATGAAGGATTGTGAATGTAATAGGTGATAAATCACAAGGATCATCCGTGAAATTTTACTCTATTAATTGAATCTTTTTCTTTTTTATCCATATTTTCCACCATATTCAGACTCACATCTCTCTTTGAACTTAAACCTCAATCATTAACCATTATCATCGCGCCATCGAACTCCCTGAAAAGTCGATCCATCCTTAACCATGCCTTCGGTTGCCACACTGTACAAATATTATTGCAGAATGTACAAGTATATAAAGCAACTATTTTGGTACATATGTCAAAATATGTGTTGTAAAAATCATCACTTTTAAATTATATGTTAGTAAATTTAATGATAAGTTGACTAAAAAAAAGTTAAACTTATATAAGTATAACATAACTAAAATTCTAGGCCCCCTCTAAATACACTAATAAGTAAAAATTTAATAATTAGTTTAATGATTGGCCTAGCCCATTAACTTTATCAAAACCCATTAACCTATTTAAACATTTAATCACTTTATCAAAACCCTAAATCTAACTTGAAGTTTTCCCTCTTACTCAAACCCTACTTCCTCTCCTCTCTATGCAGTCGCCGACCAACAGCCATCCACCAGCCGCTCATCGCCGCACGGCAGCGCCACCTCTCCACCACTCCACCGCTGTTTTCCGACCTCTCTGTCATCTCAGGTAGAAACCACGGCCATTCCTCCTCCACCACTCCACCGCCGCGCACCGCTCGTCCAACTCGATCTCTATCTCCCTCTCGTCCGACTCCACCACTCGTGCGACTCAATCGATGTCTCCGCACCATCGCCACTCCACCACTAGATCGAGTGATCGACTCTCATTTCTGTCCCGCTCTATCTCTCTCTCTCTCTCTGTGTCTCTCTCTCCAGCTTCTCTGTATCTTTCCTCTCTCAGTTTTAATGTTTATGTATCCCTATTTGGAATTTGAATGTGACAATGAAAATATTATCTAATGATGTATGATTTTACAATTTAAAACATACCTTTAACAATGTCAGATTATTTGATGATGAAATGGATTTTTGATGGTGAAGAGGTTGATAAATGGTAAGATGTTATTTGAAGGATTAAAAATTAAAAATATACTTAAAAAAAGTTTAAATTCTTTATATAAATAAAATAATTAGTTAACAGTTGGTAATTAATTTATTGTTTCAATAAAAAAATTATAGATTGAAAACATGGCAGGTACTTTTTCAAGGTAAAGATACATTTCCCAATGTTTTTACAGTTTGACTTTTTAGTTTTAGTAGTGCCCAAATTCTATTAGTTTAGGAAAATAAAATAGTGGTAATAAAATAATATTAATCCCACAAAATATATATGCGGATGTAATCAAGTTGAGGTTTTTTCTAGAGTAAATTACACGGTGTGGTTTATTAAAAGTTTTGAATTTGATCTCTAAATTTTAGAAAATAATGGCGCATAATCGCCAACCCGAATTTAAATCTAATCATTTGTCTGACGAAGAAGAAGAAGCTTCTGGCTCACAAGATGAACAATCATCTGATTCAGAATCACAAGAAGTCCCCGATTCAGAGTCTGATGACAAACAAAAGCAGGAGCTAAAGAAATCCGTAATTGCACCTTCACAATCTGCCAAAACGCCTCAACCTCCAGATCTATCTTCGTCGGAAACCGAAGAATCAGGTTCTGATACCGATTCAGAAAGTAGTGTCCGAATCACCGCCCAAAAAATCATCCGTCGTTGATCCTAACTCCAAGAAGCAGCTGTTTATGAGATTATGGAGTGAGGATGATGGGATTGTTATACTGAAAGGTACGATTGATTACAAAATCGAGAAAACTAGTGAGAGCATGTTGTTGATATGGTGTTCGAAATCGAGACAAAAGCTTTTCAAAGATTCATGAACAAAAAAGTTTTGAATTATCGAAAATGATATTGGGAAATAATAGTGGAACTTATAATAAAAAGATTCAAAATCAAAAGAATAATGGTAATGCAAAGCTAATATAAGTGGTTGGTGTATGAATTGATCTCTCAGGTCAATTTCTGTGTGGAATACATAAAAATGTATTTTATTGAATTTCTTCTCACGAGAAATTGTTTTAGCCTTTTGCTTTTTAGCAAGCAGGTTTTTCTTTTATTTCTTGTACAATGGTTTCTTAGCAGTAAAATGGCAAGTATAATAAACGTAGTCCATTCAATCATAAATTTGTGACAAAAATTGCATTAAAGTGGAGATGAAGAAGTCAGGTAGGAGACAAAGTACAAAAATTGCATTAAAGTGGAGATGAAGAAATCAGGTAGGAGACAAAGTTTAAAAGATAAAGGAGAAGGTGAGGGAGAGGTTAAAAAGTTTATTTAAAAAACTTTAACAGTAAATTTTAACGGAAGTTAGTATTAGGGACTAAAAGTGTGACAAAGTTTCAACCATAGTGACCATCCATGTAATTTCTCACACTTATGGACTAAATCCAAAAGTTTTGGCAAACCACAAGGACTATCCGTGTAATTTACTCTTTTTTCTATCATTCAAGTTTGAACTCCTCTCAAACTTATCAAAGTGCAACTTTATTGAGATCTCAAAATTCGTATTAACCAAACATATTCAAATGAGCATGGTTTTTAAGGATTACTTTAAAGCTATCAATCAAGCTTACGAATAAAACGCCCGATCCGGAGCATGAATCATGAGAACTCATCGAACTACCAAGTTTGACCAGTCGCCTTGTTTATTTGTATCCCTAATCAGTATTTTACATCAATTATATAGTTTTACTTAAATTAAATAACTAAACTATATAAATAAGAATGACTATTTGTACCAAATCCTCTTGGGCTAGTGCTATGTGAGTAGCCATTTACACCAAAAGTTGTGTGTTCAAGTCTCGTTTCTTTTTCTATATTGAATAATCAAAGAATTAACTTTTTATTTAATTGGTTATATATTATTAGAATATATTATTATTAATTAGTATTAATTAGAATATATTGTCCATTGTATGGTCAACATTGTAATTATGGTAGTCATTAGTGATCAACATAATATTAGGCTAGAATTACGTTTCCCTTGTGTATTAATATTCAAAGAGTTTAATGTAAATGGCACGATTGGTATTTCCTTTATGGTATCAGCAGAATAAGGAATTCTTCCTTCACCCTTCCGCAATTTTCTTTCATTCGACCCTGCTGTCGATTTTCTTTCCCCTTTATCCTTCTTCTTTCCAGAAGCTTGTCTCCCATGGCTACAACGAAATTCCATCCTGCACTTGGGGTTTCTAACATACGAAACCACATACCAATTATCCTTGAACAAACGAACGTACAATATTCCACGTGGGCGGAATTATTCAAGATTTGTGCTCGTTCGATGAAAGTTCTTCACCATATCATTCCGGCCGATACACCCGATCCAAAAACGGCGGAAGAAACAAAGTTGTGGACGACTCTCGACGCCACGGTTCTGGGATGGATCTTCTCTACCATCTCCCGTGATCTTATCATTACCGTGATGGTTCCGGGTTCTACGGCCATGGACACATGGAACCGATTACGAGACTTATTTGAAGACAACAAGCACTCCCGGGCGGTTACACTCGAACAAGAGTTCTCCCATACCGTCTTGTCCGACTTTGAAAACATCTCCGCGTAATGTCAATGATTGAAGGAGCTTTCCGATCAATTGAGAAATGTGGGTGCCGAGGTTTCAAATGATCGGCTAGTGCTGCAGATGGTCTCGGGTCTTACCGAGGCATACAATGGAGTCGGGACTCTTCTCCAACAAAACAATCCATTACCTTCGTTCATAATGCCCGATCAATGCTCTCCTTGGAAGAAGCGGGTTTAGCCAAGAAGGTCGCTACGTCTTCCAATCACGCCATGCTTGCCCCTACGGTTGATTCCATGCCGGTTGGTTCCCCTCGTAATCGCGACCAACAATCGAAGCACATGCGCCGGAAAAACAGTGGTAATCGGAACAGTAACAATGGGCGAAGCTGTTGGAATATGCTTCACGTGTATAACATATAGTTATATGGCTAGTTGTATGTGAGCCTAAAGGGTCACACACTTAAACACTAAACACCATTATGTAATTAATGTAATTAGTGTAATTACATTAAATATATATTATAGTTTAATATTAAATGTTAATATTGAAACTAATAGTGTGCTTAATAAGAAGAACTAAAGGAAAGGGGCTAGAGTGCAACATTACCATAACTAGATATGGAATGTATTTAAAAGGGATTAGGGCAACCATAATCCCCTACCACTCCCATATTCGGCTGCCCCCTTTCTACACACCCCTAGGGTTCTTTTGTTGTTCTTCTTCAAGCACAAGGACTAGCATCCTCCATTGGTGTTCAAGAAGGTGTTGTGTGGACTAGCTTTGGAGGAATTCCCCATTGGAATTCTTGGTTTCAATCGTTCATCTTCTCCGACGGATTGTTAATTTCAAAGGCTTCAAGGGTATGAATTGTTCTTCCTAACTCTTTGATTTATTGTATAGTTTAATTGTATTTATCAATATTAGATCCGTTCATGGTGATTTAACTTTTCCGCTGCGTTTTGTTACTTGTAATAACCGAAAATCACCATTAGTGGCATCACGAGTCATTATATTGATAATATAATTAACTAGTTTTTGTAAAAGTAGCAAAAAATTCGATTTTTTGATGTATTTATAGTACCCGATCGGAAATTATAGAATCCCTAGGGTTCTTATTTTTTTCGACATTTTATAAATACCAAGGGTTAAAAATATGATTTTTGGTAACCCTACATGCTACTTGTTACTAAAACCCTAATAAAAAATTAATCTTGTTATTGTTTTTTTGATTATTTGGCTTGGATTTTACATTTTATTTACTTTTTTGTTGATATGACAAAACATGTATTTTTGCCATATCCCAAGCCAAAAACTTGTCAATTGTTGATTGTTTGTGCAAACCGATGAAAGCCTAGACCTTGTGATGAATGTGTTGTCGTTTGGTTGTTTGATTGTTTTGGGAAAAGCCGTGTTTTTGGCTTAATTGTTGTAATTTTGTTTCAATTTTTCCTTTATGTTTGGTGCCATTTTTTTGGGGGCAATATGATGATATTACTGAGGAAAGTCTTTATCAGAATATTTTTGCTTCTCACTTCGGCCAATTAGCAATAATTTTTCTGTGATTTCATTGTAAAAGTAATTAGAATAGTTGTATTTTATTTCTTTGTACTTTGTAATTTGTTGACCAAAGATGAAGAAATAATGAAGAAAAAAACAACAATTTTCGGCACCTCCTGCGCAGCTGCACGAAAACAGACTTTCTCGGAGATTGGCTAATCCGTTGGACCTGAAACCACCGCCAAAAGTTCTGCAACTCAGAGACCTACAACTTTCCAGAAGGCCGGGAAGACTAAAGAAGACTCCTTCAGTGACTTTTCGGGCTTCCAAGGCTGCTGGAATTTTATGGCAGATTGCATTTTTTCACAATTTTGGGTTCTACTTGCTCAAGAATGTCTTGGAGCAAGTGGGAGCCCATTGGGTTTATGTAGGCCCGTTTGGGTTCATATTGGCCCGTCCCTTAGTTTGACCCTTCGGTCCGTTGTGATGACTCACGTGACCGAACCTAGGATTTCATCGGTCGAGGTTTGCACAAAATTTGTTGCATGTTTTATATTTTGTTTGTGGTTGTTTTCTTTTCTATTAGATACAAGTAGTAAAACAATTAAAAAATGGTTTTTAGACACAAACATTAAAACATCCAAACCCTTAATCATCGATGATTACTAGTTAATCATTGATGATTAAACCTTTAATCTAAAAGTTGTTTTGAGATTAAACCAAGTTTAAATATGATTTGAAACTTACCACATAATAATCGCTAAAAGTTTTTACCGTTTATTACACGACTTATGAAGTGGTATGAATGAATTTTAACATACCTAAAATTTAAGTCACGCCGTCCAATCGGTTGTAAATCACTTGCTTCTATTTTTGAATTCACGTGAGACGTGGTTCGAATCTAGATCCGAGGTCATTATTCTCTACGCGTGAGACCTAGAGCTATTTTGACATGATTTCACATTGGATGACTTAATCGAGTTAACGGTGAGACCTTGACTCGAGGCGACGATGCGACAAACATGCCACTTGACCCTAGATGCTTGTTCACTAGGTGCCATGAAGTCCCATACCTCTAAGAGTTGCACTTGTAATGCAATTGTTGAACGTCACCTACCTATTGGATCTATCACCTCTAGCAGATCAACTGATGCGGTGATAGAAGCTCAATGGGATCTTAGCTTTTAATTAAAATTAATTGGGTAGTTAATTGATTAAAAGAAATTATTATCGAAAATACTAATTTATGAATTTTGATATTTTGTAGATGACTTCTACTAATCAAACCCTAACTCACACCACCATTCGTTCCGTTCTCGAGAAAGAGAAACATGATGGAACGAACTTTGTGGACTGGGCTCGTAACCTAAGGATTGTCCTTAGGGCCGAGCACAAGTACCACCATTTGGAGGAGGCGTTGCCCCCTGCCCCTGCTGCTACCGCCACCCCTGCTGTTCGTGCGGCCTATACCAAGAGGTTTAACGAACAACAAGAGGTCGCCGCGCTCATGCTGGTGAGCATGATCCCTGAGATTCAAAAGAATCTCGAGGACCTCACATCATTCGATATGATGGCTGAACTGAAGACGTCATATCAAAAGCAAGCTGATCAGGAACTCTTTGACACGGTCAAAGCCTTCCATGCTTGCAAGCAGGAGGAGGGGCAGTCTGTTAGCTCTTATCTTTTGAAGATGAAGAGTTACCTAGACCGAATGGAGAAACTTGGCTACCCTATGCATCATATCCTTGGAATTGGGTTAATTCTCACTTCACTACACAAGGACTATGCGCCGTTTGTCATGACTTATCATATGCATAGTATGGGGAAGACTTTCGCCGAATTACATGCTATGCTGAAACAAACGGAAGCTGGGCTACCCAAGAAAACTCCAACCCCTACTGTCCTTGCCATAAGGCAAGGAAAGATCTAAAAACCAAAACCGCAAGTAGTTGCTAAGGGCCAAGGCAAGGGAAAGCAAGTTTACAAGCCCAAGCCAAAGGTTCCCCCACCTACTCATAAGGAGCATCCTGCTAAGGATCTTGCTTGCCATCACTGCGGTGAAACATGCCACTGGAGGAGGAATTGTCCTGCCTACCTGGCGGAGTTGATGAAGAACAAAGCCAATAAGATTGGCACATCAGGTATCTTCACAATAGAACTATATGCTTTCCCTAAGAAATCATGGGTATATGACACTGGTTGTGGAACTCACATTTGTAATACCATGCAGGGTCTAAGGGGAAGTAGAAAGCTAAACCATGGAGCTTTGGACTTGTACGTGGGCAATGGAATGCGTGCACCGGTCGAAGCTATAGGAAGCTATGATTTAATCCTTCCTAGTGGTTTAATTATTGTATTAGACAATTGTCACCATGCGCCTAGTATTACTAGGGGTATAGTATCGCTTTCTTATTTGTGGAATAATGGTTTTATTCATACATTTACAGATTATGGTATTTCGGTTTCAAAAGATAATGTTTTTTACTTTAATGCTATTCCTCGTGATGGTATCTTTGAGATTGACATGCATAATCGTATTACAAACAATAGTTCTATTTATACGTGTAGCAATAAGAAATCCAAGTTGAATTTGGATTCTACTTACCTATGGCATTGTCGCCTTTGCCATGTTAACAAGAAACGTGTTTTAAAATTACAAAAGGATGGACTTATAAAATCAGATGATTGTGAATCATTTGATAAATGTGTTTCTTGTATAGCTGGCAAAATGGCGCGCAAGCCTTTCTCCCATGTAGCGAAAGGGCCAATGATCTACTTGGACTCATACATACCGATGTATGTGGCCCTTTTAGAAATCGAACTAGGGAAGGTGCTACCTACTTCATTACTTTCACTGACGACTTTAGTCGTTATGGTTATGTTTACTTGATTAAATGTAACACCCGTGTTTTTTTAAAACATCGTTTAAATCATTTAAAATACATATTTCCCAATATATGACATATTGTCCAAAATACAGTTTAACAAAAACTTTAAAACCTTTATCAGAGTTTACAAAAATACGGTGTCACCAAGTATATCAAAACCATAGGCAACGGGATCCACCTATGAGCTCCCGAACTAAGCATCTCTAGGCCACTTCTAGTGCAACCTTCTATCATTTCAAACCTGTACCTGAGTACATAGCCACAAAACAAACGTAGTACGTGAGACAAAATAGTCTCGTGAGATACATGGGTTTTAGACCCCAATAATCATAACAACAATTCCATAAATATATAAACATATATATATATATATATATATATATATATATATATATATATATATATATATATATATATATATATATATATATATATATATATATATATATACTACATCAGTACCGTCTAGTCGCCCTATTGCGACCTTATCGATCTTGCTTCCCTAGCAACCATATCTAGTACCCAAACATATAGGTACCAGAAGCATAATCATATCTAGTACATAAACATATATGTACAAGAATCACAAACATGTCTAATACATAAACATATATGTATTAGAACCTAACATGCCTAGTACCAAACATATGCGTACTAGTAGCACTCGTGTGCTTAGTGTATAAATATATATACACTCGGTGTATAAACATATATACCACCGCTCAGTGACCGGGGGTCCCCCGCGTCACCACCATCTATCTCATATCATAACCTAATAGTTATGCCAATCAAAGCCTTCGGCTATCATATCAAACATCAAACAAGTTAGACATCTAACAATAACGTCACATAATTAGTTCAACACAGTGTGAACGTACCTGCATGGTCCCAGGGACCCTATCATAAGCCACCCACATTTACTTCTACATCCATGAACCCAATGAGGTCCATCCCTACTTATTCTCATAAGAAACACTTCTTATTTATCGATATCATAATACTTTTATCTCTTCTTGACTATAATGTATATTTATTACCAGTCAACTCACATTCATTTACATACATATTTGTTCTTCACTTTTATTAGTAATTTTACCAATAGATACTCATTACTACAAGATCATTTCCAATTGCTTTACTAATATATATTTATTAATAAAGACTCAATATATGTTATATTACTCCATAACTTCATTATTATGGTTCCTTAATAAAGATTTCATAATTACTTTAGTTTAGCATATTTACTTCCAAATTCATCAATCATACTAGACTTATTCTAGTATCACATTACACATACTTTCTTATCTTTCCAGTCACTATCTTTATCAACACATTTATTAATAAAGACCCATAACATGTCATATGTATTTTCGAAAACCATTTGCTATGTACCCAGTTTAAAAGTCTCATGTACTCACCTTAGCAATTAATGCTCCAACCGTATTCTCTCCGCCGGTCTCCTCGTTCCAACAATTTGATCAAACTCCAAGACTTCACCGGAAGCCTAATTCAACAATCATACAATGTTCAACACCACATACAACTAATAATGTATCCATTTATCTCTAGATACCACTCACTATCTCATTCCCCCAATTTTGGTGATTTACCAAACCCTAGGTTTAACCAACCCTTAAGATTCATACCAATCTTAACCATACACTTGTTTCCCTTGTTTAAACATCATCTATTAAGTGTATACATCATTTATTTCACCATAACCCATAACCCCAAGAACTAGGGTTTCAAACCCAAGCTTCAAGATCCATAGATCTTGAGCTACAAAGATGGAGGAGTGAAGATTTACCTTTAATCTTCAACTAGGAGTGAAGAATCACGAGATTTGATGAAGAAATCGGCTCCAAATGGTGTTTTCCACTCAAAAACGTATACAAAGTCGTTGGGAGAGAAACTAGGGTTTTGATATGCATTAAATGAGCATTTCCCGACTTTAAAGCTGATCAGACACCAAAATCGCGTCGTGATCTATAGATCGCGTCGCTATCTTTTGCCCGCGATCCAAAATCGCGATCCAAGACTTCGCTATTTCGGGTTTCTGTGGAAACAGCCAAAAATCGCGTCGCTATCCCAAAAATCGCGTCGCTATCTTGGGCTGTGCAGCCCAGGCTGCACTTTTCGACCTTTGCTTCGACACGGTTTCGTCCATAACTTCCTCATACGATGTCCAAATGACACGAAACCAATTCCTACGTTCTTTAAATGATTTATCCTTATTTATCATATTTTTTTAAAATTTATTTATCTACAAATTTCAGGTCGTTACAACTATCTACCCCTTAAATGGATTCCGCCCTCGGAATCACTAAAATTTCCAACCTATATTTCCTCCGAGCATTACGCTCTCATTTCCTTGTGGTCGTCACCAACAAACATTTCTTATTCCGATTCCCGTTAAGATTATGCTTCACAACATTTACTCAATCTTATCGAGCCCGAACGGTTAAAACTCAATTTAAAATCCACAATACTTAGACGGGTCAAAATTTCACAATTTGACCATAACACCGTCATTCTCTCGACCAATCCTTTCATTCTCATAACAATGGTATGACACAATCATACCATTAACTAATTGATTAAAATGAATGTCAAACTCTAGCCTTGACCAAGCCGATATATCCCGACATTGGTATATCCCCACATTGTCTACCCTTTGACTTAAGCACAAAGTCAACTATACCTTAACATTCTCCCTTCTCGTTAAAGGTTTTATAAATCCTCCTTTCCTTTACAATTTACCTTTAATTTATGATTCAATTACAGTCTTACACTCGATTCCCAATTTCAACATTGAAATCACCCAAACGGGTCAAGTCGTATAAACCGACTACGATTCAATCAACCAT
This sequence comes from Calendula officinalis, assembly GCA_963853835.1. Lineage (NCBI taxonomy): Eukaryota > Viridiplantae > Streptophyta > Magnoliopsida > Asterales > Asteraceae > Calendula > Calendula officinalis. The sequence continues at coordinate 27,981,141 of OY970834.1, forward strand.
CTCATCAACTTTTTCACAACCACATAGTCGACACATTATGCTATCAATATTCATTAGTAAATCAAAACGAGAGTCAAAGTCCATCTTAGACCAATTCAACCAATCACGGGTTGACTAACGTTGACTTTTGCATAAAGTCAACCATGCCTTTTTCCAAACTAGCAATTTCTGTACACACGGCATATCATTACCAAACCATCACTCTCAGTTTTACCCATTATTGTTTTCTCAGCAATCGTCCCCGTTAATCCAAGGGTCACACCTTAACATGAGGTCACAATAACATTCACCGTTTCTTGACCTTCACTTGGTCACTCATACTATCACTTAGTATTCTTTCAACCATCTTTGTATCACATTGATCAACTTAAATTATCGGTACTAGGCCCTCTACCGTAATACGTCCCGCACCCTTATACGGTGTACCATGTCTTGGTTACCACATGGTAATTTGCTCACTAGAAGTTTCTCTTTCCTTCTATTCTATAAGTCGTAGGCATCCCCTACATTTACCTGACCTAAATACAACCCGCATTTCAAGCCCAATTCTCATTTACCATAACATACTGGCAATATTCATTAACCACATGGTTCTACATTCATCATATACACACATAAACATATACATACATATATATATACATATATATATATATCACGCCAATTCAATATAAACACCTCTATTGTGCACATATACAAACATATGTATATGTCACCAATGCCATCTATACATCTCTATTGTGCACATATACAAACATATGTATATGTCACACCAATTCCATCTATACATCTCTATTGTGCACATATACAAACATATGTATATGTCACACCAATACCATCTATACATCTCTATTGTGCACATATACAAACATATGTATATGTCACACCAATACCATCTATACATCTCTATTGTGCACATATACAAACATATGTATATGTCACACCAATACCATCTATACATCTCTATTGTGCACATATACAAACATATGTATATGTCACACCAATACCATCTGGTATCCATCTTTTTACATTACGTAGCTTTGCTACTTTCTCACTCGTTCAATCGCCCGATTATTCATCATGCATTCTAGCACCATTTTCATACAATCACATTATCGTTCTCTTCCTATTTAACATATTTCCCATCGGACGTACTGTTTAACACATTTCACATAACATTATCTTTCCGTTATCATATGCCTTCAAAGGCCATCATATAATGCACATGCATTGTACCCCGTGGGTAACTAATAACATTTTTCTACTTGTTATTTATCGTTTCACTTACACATTAACCGTCCTTAACCGGTTCATTTCCTCAACAATTTCCAAGTTTCTCGTCACCGCCGGAAAGTTACCAATACATTCTATTAGCCATAAATTACCGGCCAATACAATCATTTTTGAGTCAAACAATCGACTCCGGTCCGCCCTCGCAACCAATAGTCCAACATTCGATGTTCTACCTTTACACATCGTGGGACTCCGAAATATCCCTTGTCAAATCGTAGTCTTACACTACACCATGACATACATTGTCACACTATAACTATGGCATTTTACCAATAATTTTCTTTTCACCCTTGACATCGAATTTATCAATATTGTCACGAAACTAGCTATGGCTATGCGCCAACTTTTACTCAACCGTTTTCAACGATCAAAATCTGTCATTCCCGACACTCATTACTTTCCACATATTTCCCATACATAAATTCTAAAGCATCGCTATACCTTAGTCATTCTTCCCTTAACCAATCACGTATAATAACATCACATTACTTATCCGGATTCCCACCGGATATCCAAGTTCCATTTCCCCAGTTTATATTTCGATAATTCTCATCCAAACTAACAATTCATACCGAGATTTAGTACTTCAGTATCCATCATTCTTATGCTGACAACATCTACCATCCTCATGGTTTCCCCCTCCTTGACACTACATAGTAGCATCAACCCCTATATCCTTACTACATGCGACACACTGGCCCATAATCATTTCCAATGTATGATTTCTATACACATCCTAACCGGGAAGACTATTCCCGAATTTAAATCCCCACATCATACAACTTATCTACAGTTTCTATAGGCACCAATTCGTGCAACCACAACAATTAAGTCATAATCTCATATCATTCATTTTACCTAAGATCTCCGAGGTGACCCTTCCGGGTCAACTCCCCATTCCAACTCACTCGTGAGTTCATTTCACAACCTCTTGCATCGTGCTCTCCTTCACAATGTTTCATACAACACGTTCTACCGTGTCAACACCTCATCCTTCAATAATGGTGACGTCAAAGTCGCCATATCGTTCTTCCTTTATACGGGTATTGGAATCATTCCGCCTACCCTCATTCATACGGTTATCAAACGTCTGGTTCACATTCTCATTCATAACTCTTCCCAATTTAGTGGAGTTCGTCCACTTTTCACATTTACTCTTTCGCCATACCAACATATCCAACCAGCAAGATTCAAACGGTTAACTCAACAGTTGAAAACAACACAGTTAGATCAAATTATGGCATTTCTTATAGGGATCGACCCTATCATATTAATCCCCCTACGGTCTCAAAAGACTCACATTGCACATTGCATAACAACTTCTATAGGTCCCATAGGTTCAACCCTAAACTTAACATAAAGTCTCAAGGTCAACCTATCGATCTCAAGGAATCTCAAATTCCTATTGCTACAGTCTAAGACTAGGATGGACATCCAACCTAATTCACTTAAACTATAGCTCTGATACCAAGTTGTAACACCCGTGTTTTTTTAAAACATCGTTTAAATCATTTAAAATACATATTTCCCAATATATGACATATTGTCCAAAATACAGTTTAACAAAAACTTTAAAACCTTTATCAGAGTTTACAAAAATACGGTGTCACCAAGTATATCAAAACCATAGGCAACGGGATCCACCTATGAGCTCCCGAACTAAGTATCTCTAGGCCACTTCTAGTGCAACCTTCTATCACTTCAAACCTGTACCTGAGTACATAGCCACAAAACAAACGTAGTACGTGAGACAAAATAGTCTCGTGAGATACATGGGTTTTAGACCCCAATAATCATAACAACAATTCCATAAATATATAAACATATATATATATATATATATATATATATATACTACATCAGTACCGTCTAGTCGCCCTATTGCGACCTTATCGATCTTGCTTCCCTAGCAACCATATCTAGTACCCAAACATATAGGTACCAGAAGCATAATCATATCTAGTACATAAACATATATGTACAAGAATCACAAACATGTCTAATACATAAACATATATGTATTAGAACCTAACATGCCTAGTACCAAACATATGCGTACTAGTAGCACTCGTGTGCTTAGTGTATAAATATATATACACTCGGTGTATAAACATATATACCACCGCTCAGTGACCGGGGGTCCCCCGCGTCACCACCATCTATCTCATATCATAACCTAATAGTTATGCCAATCAAAGCCTTCGGCTATCATATCAAACATCAAACAAGTTAGACATCTAACAATAACGTCACATAATTAGTTCAACACAGTGTGAACGTACCTGCATGGTCCCAGGGACCCTATCATAAGCCACCCACATTTACTTCTACATCCATGAACCCAATGAGGTCCATCCCTACTTATTCTCATAAGAAACACTTCTTATTTATCGATATCATAATACTTTTATCTCTTCTTGACTATAATGTATATTTATTACCAGTCAACTCACATTCATTTACATACATATTTGTTCTTCACTTTTATTAGTAATTTTACCAATAGATACTCATTACTACAAGATCATTTCCAATTGCTTTACTAATATATATTTATTAATAAAGACTCAATATATGTTATATTACTCCATAACTTCATTATTATGGTTCCTTAATAAAGATTTCATAATTACTTTAGTTTAGCATATTTACTTCCAAATTCATCAATCATACTAGACTTATTCTAGTATCACATTACACATACTTTCTTATCTTTCCAGTCACTATCTTTATCAACACATTTATTAATAAAGACCCATAACATGTCATATGTATTTTCGAAAACCATTTGCTATGTACCCAGTTTAAAAGTCTCATGTACTCACCTTAGCAATTAATGCTCCAACCGTATTCTCTCCGCCGGTCTCCTCGTTCCAACAATTTGATCAAACTCCAAGACTTCACCGGAAGCCTAATTCAACAATCATACAATGTTCAACACCACATACAACTAATAATGTATCCATTTATCTCTAGATACCACTCACTATCTCATTCCCCCAATTTTGGTGATTTACCAAACCCTAGGTTTAACCAACCCTTAAGATTCATACCAATCTTAACCATACACTTGTTTCCCTTGTTTAAGCATCATCTATTAAGTGTATACATCATTTATTTCACCATAACCCATAACCCCAAGAACTAGGGTTTCAAACCCAAGCTTCAAGATCCATAGATCTTGAGCTACAAAGATGGAGGAGTGAAGATTTACCTTTAATCTTCAACTAGGAGTGAAGAATCACGAGATTTGATGAAGAAATCGGCTCCAAATGGTGTTTTCCACTCAAAAACGTATACAAAGTCGTTGGGAGAGAAACTAGGGTTTTGATATGCATTAAATGAGCATTTCCCGACTTTAAAGCTGATCAGACACCAAAATCGCGTCGTGATCTATAGATCGCGTCGCTATCTTTTGCCCGCGATCCAAAATCGCGATCCAAGACTTCGCTATTTCGGGTTTCTGTGGAAACAGCCAAAAATCGCGTCGCTATCCCAAAAATCGCGTCGCTATCTTGGGCTGTGCAGCCCAGGCTGCACTTTTCGACCTTTGCTTCGACACGGTTTCGTCCATAACTTCCTCATACGATGTCCAAATGACACGAAACCAATTCCTACGTTCTTTAAATGATTTATCCTTATTTATCATATTTTTTTAAAATTTATTTATCTACAAATTTCAGGTCGTTACATTAAACATAAACATGAAACCTTTGAAACGTTCAAAGCTTTCCAAAATGAAGTAGAAAATCAACTCGGCAAGAAGATAAAAGCTCTCCAGTCCGATCGAGGAGGAGAGTACATGAGCCATGAGTTTCAAGACCATCTTAAGAATTGTGGGATTGTCTCACAATTCACTCCCCCTTATACACCACAGCATAATGGTGTATCAGAGAGGAGAAATCGCACCTTTCTTGACATGGTCCAATCGATGATGAGTCCTACCACTCTGCCTCTATCCTTTTTATCGGCTGCTCGAATACTGAATATGGTTCCCACCAAGAAGGTTGAAAAGACACCATATGAGATATGGCATGGGAAAGTCCCAAACTTGTCTTACTTGAAGGTCTGGGGTTGTGAGGCTCTCGTGAAACGAGACACGCCAAACAAACTTGAACCCAGAGCTGTCAAGTGCATCTTTATAGGATACCCTGAGGAAATGATGGGTTACTATTTCTACTACCCACCTGAGCAAAAAGTAATTATTGCTCGTTATGCTGAGTTTCTTGAGAGCAATCTCATGTCACAAGAAGCAAGTGGGAGTACCATCGACTTTGATGAGATTCCAAGCGATGAAGATGCACAACCTATTGTAGATACTAGCGAACATCAAGATGAGGCTGAACATGGAACTGTTCCTGTTGCACCTCAAAATGATGAAGTCCCCGTTCGAAGGTCCGCAAGGACACCTCATGCACCTGAACGATATGGATTCCATGTCGATGCTGAGGAGCTAAGTTTAGGGGATCATAATGAACCCCCTAACTATCGAGCTGCATTGGCAGATTTTGAATCTGACAAATGGCTTGATGCTATGAACGTGGAAATGCAATCCATGAAAGATAACCAAGTATGGACTTTGGTTGATCTTCCTCCTAACAGTAAGACTGTTGGCAGCAAGTGGATCTTCAAGAAGAAGACCGACATGGATGGCAATATACACACCTATAAAGTTCGGTTGGTGGCAAAAGGTTACACTCAAACCTACGGGATTGACTATGACGAAACCTTCTCGCCTGTTGCCGACGTTAGAGCTATTAGGATCATCATAGCCGTAGCAGCGTACTATGACTATGAGATTTGGCAAATGGATGTTAAAACTGCTTTCTTAAATGGACACCTCGATGAAGATGTCTATATGGTTCAGCCTGAGGGATTTGTAAGTACAAAGCACCCTAAGAAAGTATGTAAGCTTCAAAGGTCCATTTATGGACTAAAGCAAGCATCCAGAAGTTGGAACAAAAGATTCGACGAGGAAATCAAAACGTTTGGTTTCACTCAGAATCCCAACGAGCCATGTGTATATGTAAGAGCTAGTGGGAGCATTGTCGTCTTCCTAATCCTATATGTCGATGACATACTACTCATAGGAAATAACATTCCAATGCTACAAGATGTAAAATCCTGGCTTGGGAAGTGCTTCGCTATGAAGGATCTTGAGGAAGCGACATACATACTTGGTATAAAGATCTACCGGGATAGATCTAAGCGGTTAATCGGACTAAGTCAAAGTGCGTACATTGATAAGATTCTAAAACGGTTTAGAATGGATGCTTCCAAACGTGGAAACCTCCCTATGCAACACAATGTACACTTGAGTAAGACTCAAGGACCGTCCTCACCTGATGAGATGAAACGTATGCGTGATGTCCCCTATGCCTCGGCAGTAGGGTCAATCATGTATGCTGTACGGTGCACAAGACCTGATGTAGCGTTCTCACAGAACCTTACAAGCCGATATCAACAGAATCCAGGTGAGCGTCACTGGACTGCTGTTAAGAACATACTGAAGTATCTTAGGAATACTAAAGATATGTTTCTTGTCTATGGTGGTGAAAGTCAAGATGAACTAAGCGTCACTTGTTATTCTGATGCTAGTTTTGAGACTGATAGAGATGATTCCAAATCTCAAACGGGGTATGTTTTCGTTTTGAACGGAGGCGCTGTTGATTGGAAGAGTGCAAAGCAGAGCACTATCGCTATGTCTTCTACAGAAGCTGAATACATTGCAACTACTGAAGCTGCAATGGAAGCTTTTGGATGAGGAAATTAATTTCTGGGCTTGGAGTTGTCCCCAGCAATGAAAGACCTATGGATATGTACTGTGACAACACAGGAGCTATCATCATTGCCAACGAACCCGGTGTTCAGAAAGGCGCCAGACATTATCGGAGGAAGCTTCACTACATTAGAGATGCGATCCTAATGGGAGATGTACGCTTACTCAAAGTTCATACATATGACAACTTAGCTGATCCCTTCACGAAGCCAATGTCATGTACCAAACACATTGAGCATGCTAGAAACATTGGGCTTCGACCAGCTAGTAGTTTCATGTAATCTGTTTTAGTATTTGGATAATGGAACATTGAGCAGTTTTTATTGGAATAAATTGATATATTTGATATGATCGTTTTTATATGAATATCTACTGTGTTCTATATTTGCATGTTTATATCCATGAATATTTACTGTGTTTTATATTCTAAATTGTCCATTGTCATATTAATAATATGAGAATATTATTAAGACAAATCTGAGGGCATTGATGACATTATCTTAGTATGACTAAGGATGATGAAATCAAACTCACATGTCGTTCATAACGATGCACGATTGGACTGACCCAACCTATGAGAAATCACTTCCTGGATTTATGTCACAAGTGAATCTCACAAAGGCTTTGTCACTTATCCTCTGACTTGAGATGCAAGTTGGTTTGTGTATGTAGAGGGGTAAACTTTGATGTGGTTAAACGCTGACCTGAATAAGGCTGCTATAACAACCATTATCGGGTTTGTCATTAAGCATATGGCAGACACGTGCAGTCAATAAAGAATTTGTTCCTCCACGTATGTGGATTAGATACTACTGGGCCCCTCGATGATTTTGAATAGATGTATGTGTGGCCACACCCAAAAGGTAATCAAGATGAATCTTGATTGGTTTCGGTAATCTATTTCATTATATAGATCGAGAAACAGAATCGTTGAAGTTTTAGATTGACATTGATCCTTGTCTAAAATTCAACATAGTATCAGTAACAAAAGGATAACTGATTGAAAAACTTTGAACAAAGATTTTATGAAACTCCTCATATACTCCTAGGGGCATTGGCGGGTTGCTAGACTCTAACCTTTGCTTCTATAACTACTCGATGTTATCACGTGCGCAAGTGGGAGCTGTTGGAATATGCTTCACGCGTATAACATATAGTTATATGGCTAGTTGTATGTGAGCCTAAAGGGTCACACACTTAAACACTAAACACCATCATGTAATTAATGTAATTAGTGTAATTACATTAAATATATATTATAGTTTAATATTAAATGTTAATATTGAAACTAATAGTGTGCTTAATAAGAAGAACTAAAGGAAAGGGGCTAGAGTGCAACATTACCATAACTAGATATGGAAGGTATTTAAAAGGGATTAGGGCAACCATAATCCCCTACCACTCCCATATTTGGCCGCCCCCTTTGTACACACCCATAGGGTTCTTTTGTTCTTCTTCTTCAAGCACAAGGACTAGCATCCTCCATTGGTGTTCAAGAAGGTGTTGTGTGGACTAGCTTTGGAGGAATTCCCCATTGGAATTCTTGGTTTCAATCGTTCATCTTCTCCGACGGATTGTTAATTTCAAAGGCTTCAAGGGTATGAATTGTTCTTCCTAACTCTTTGATTTATTGTATAGTTTAATTGTATTTATCAATATTAGATCCGTTCATGGTGATTTAACTTTTCCGCTTCGTTTTGTTACTTGTAATAACCGAAAATCACCATTAGAAGCAGTGGCTCAATCGGCGGCCAGAAACGAAATCACGGTACTGGACAAAACCCACCACAGTTTAATTCGTGGGCCTCATGGTATATGGGTGGTAGTTGGGCTTCTCCACCTCCTTGGTCTATCCCACCTTGTCCTTACCCATCACTCCCTTGGCCCACCCCGAATTCCAGCCCAATGCACATGGCAGGTAGACAAGATGGACTATTGGGCCGTGCTCCCAAAAATGTCCAGCAGGCCCACACGGCAGGTCCAGGGAGTTCGTTTGCACCTACCGACATTGAGGCGACCATGTACACTATGGGGCTTAATCCACCAACAAATCCATGGGTTATGGATACCGGTGCGTCATCCCATGTAACCGCCGCCAAAGGTACACTCTTGTCTTATTTTAATTTGAGCAAACCCAATGGTATTTTAGTCGGTAATGGTCAACATATTCCAATTAACGGCTATGGGCATTCTAAATTACCTCATCCACATCCACCTTTAGCACTTAAAAATGTCTTATATGCACCACATATTATCAAAAACTTAGTCTCGGTTCGTAAATTTACTATTGACAATTATGTTTCCGTTGAATTTGACCCTTTTGGCTTTTCTGTGAAGGATTTTCAGAAGGGGAGACGTCTCATGAGATGTGATAGTCAAGGTGATCTCTATCCGGTTACTTCTAAAGCACCGGTCCAACACTCCGTTTTTGCTCTTTTAAATTCTTCTTTGTGGCACAATCGTTTAGGTCATCCGGGATTACCGGTTTTTGAGTGATTAAGACAAAATAAAAGTATTGATTGTGGCTCGAATAAACAATTTGTATGTCGATCATGTATTTTGGGTAAACATGTCAAACTTCCTTTTCATATGCACCAAATAATACTTTATTACCATTTGACATTATACATTGTGATATATGGACATCTCCTATCTTGAGCACTTCGGGCTATCGTTATTATATAGTTTTCTTGGATGATTTTACCAAATTTGTTTCGACTTTTCCAATTGCTCGAAAATCGGATTTTTACTTCATTTTTGAAAAATTTCACAATTTTATCCATACTCAATTTGATCGTCACATTAAAAACTTACCATGTGACAATGGTAAAGAATTTGATAACCAAAATGTTAGAAATTTTTGTCACAAAAATGGAGTTGGTTTAAGGTTTTCGTGCCCATATACATTGTCTCAAAATGGCAAAGCCGAACGTAAAATCAGGTCTCTAAATAACGTTATCCGTACCCTCTTATCTCATGCATCCATTCCTCCATCTTTTTGGCCATATGCTTTATCTATGGCCACCTACCTTCAAAATGTTTTACCAAGTAAAGTTCTAAAATTTCAATCCCCTCTCTCCATTTTATTTTGTAAACAACCGGATTTATCTCATCTTCGTGTGTTTGGTTCCTTATGTTACCCCCTTTTACCATCTACCACGATACACAAACTTCAAGCTCGTTCTAAACCGTGTGTCTTCTTGGGTTTTCCGGATAATCATAGGGGTTATCGGTGCTATGACATGATCTCCAAAAAGATTATCACATGTCGCCACGTCATTTTTGATGAGACTAAGTTCCCTTTTGCTTGTGTCTCTCCACCTCCTACGTATGATTTTTTAAAGATGATGACATTAGTGCTTACACTAAACATCACACCCACACCTCACATGCTGTTTCTTCGGCCCCACTGCCTCCTCAACCACCGGCCCAGTATTATGTGCCACACTCACCAGTCCAATCTGCGACTAGTCCGGCCCACGTCCCAAACAACCCTCCGCCTTGTCCAAACAGCCCACTGAGTTCACCAAGTCCGGCCCACACCCCACAAATACCCTCTAACAATCACGACCATCTAACGGCCCAACCTACCCCACCTGCCACCGTGATCCAGCAACCCCTTCACCCCACCAATTCTTCTCACAATGCTCCTCCAATGCCTCATAACAAACCTGTTACACGAAGTCAGTGTGGTATTTTTAAACCCAAAACCCAGTTTAATCTTCACACACACACCACATCATCCCCCATTCCAAAAAATCCCATTGACGCCCTTAGGGACCCCAATTGGAAAATGGCCATGACCGATGAATACCAAGCTCTTATTAAAAATGAGACATGGGTGTTAGTCCCACGTCCACAAAATGTTAATATTATGCGATGTATGTGGATTTTAACTCATAAATTTCATGCTAATGGTTCTTTTGAGAGGCATAAAGCCCGTCTTGTAGGTGATGGTAAAACCCAACGGGCTAGCATTTATTGTGGAGAAACCTTTAGTCCGGTTGTTAAACCGGCTACTATTCGCACCGTTCTTAGTCTTGCTTTATCTAAAGCATGGCCCATTCGTCAACTTGATGTCAAAAACGCGTTTCTACATGGGAAGTTGAACGAAACAGTGTATATGCATCAACCGTTAGGATTTCGTGATCCTAACTAGGGGTGAGCATAGCCGGTTACCCACCGGTTCCGACCGGAACCGGAACCTCTTGTACCGGTTCCTCAATTTTTGGAACCGGAACCGGAACCTCCGGTTCCAGTGCCGGTTCCGGTTACCCTGTTTCTAAAACCGTAAAATTAAAATAAGATGCGAAGCATAAATATTAATCAATTTTTGTCATTTTATCAACTAATCTTTGAATAATATAAACTCCAAACACTTAAACATATTATTGTCTATATATTTTATCGTTAGAACATTTTATTTAGACTAATTAATGACTAAACTCATTAAAGGTTACACAAAATTTCTCATATATTTAAATTTGGACATTAAATTTATCATATATATAATATTTTAACAAAAATAGACCGAATAATCACCGGTTCCGGTTATCCACCGGTTACCGGTTCCTAAATTTTGAGAACCGGAACCGGAACCTCTTAGGGCGGTTCCATACTTTTAGGAACCGGAACCGGCGGTTCCAAGACGGTTCCGGTTCCAATTCTGGTTACCCGTTTTTTATGCTCACCCCTAATCCTAACCATCCTGATTATGTTTGTTTATTGAAAAAATCATTATATGGCTTAAAGCAAGCACCGAGGGCATGGTACACCATATTTGCTGAGTTTGTGGCAACACTTGGCTTTATTCATAGTATCTCCGATAATTCGTTGTTTATTCTTAAACAAGGGGATCAAATGGCTTATCTTCTTTTATATGTTGATGATATCATTCTTACCGCTTCATCCGATCGTCTTCTCAACAACATCATTGCATCTCTTGGTTCTGAATTTGCGATGAAAGATTTGGGTACATTGAGTTCATTTTTGGGTATCTCGGTTAAACATCAACCGGGTTCACTATTTCTATCTCAGTCCACAGATGCGGTAGATATAATTGCACGCGCCGGTATGACAAATTGTCGACCCGCCGCAACACCGGTCGACACGAAACCCAAACTCAGTGCCGATACGAGTCCACCTTTCTCGGATCCTTCACAATACCGCAGCTTGGCAGGGGCTCTTCAGTATCTTACTTTCACGCGGCCCGACTGCAGGGGAGTATTAGAATATATTATTATTAATTAGTATTAATTAGAATATATTGTCCATTATATGGTCAAGATTGTAATTATGGTAGTCATTAGTGATCAACATAATCTTAGGCTAGAATTACGTTTCCCTTGTGTATTAATATTCAAAGAGTTTAATGTAAATGGCACGATTGGTATTTCCTTTAGATATGTACGTTCTTCAATAGATGATCCGTAAAACTGATAGGTTCAATTCTTAGTCCGGCCATAACCATTTTTTGAGTTCAATTCAATTCCAAGCGGTTCAGCTCTGGCTGGTTATAACGCTTTGACAATTCTCTCCACATTTTTGCATACAAAATCAAGTTGCTAAATTTCATTTTGGTCTAAGGAATTTTATTTTTGGCAAATTACGTACTACTAGTATAGAACATCTCTATCTATAATAAAAGAAAGCGTGTCACGTCAACTAATCCACGTCACCTTTGCCACGCCATTAATAATCCACCAATGAAAGCATTCCACGTCACCCTTTTGAGATAACCTAATCCACATACCATCATTTAAGATAAATATGATTTGAATTTTTTGTCATCAACTTAAAGTTTAAAATAAATATGATTTCCTAAAACATGTTTATTTTTTTTCAATATATAATAAAAAAAATTATAAACTAATTTAAAAAATGTATTTTTTATTCTTTAAAATAATTGCATATATATCTTAATTTAAAAAAGTAATCAATTTTCTAAGGCGGTCATAATAAATATTCTATTTTTTAAGAAACTGATTTATCTTTATTCTTTATTATACTTTTATAATATATATCAAAACTTGACATTTTTTTAAACTTAGTAAGTGGTTGAATATTTTTTTCTTTAAATTTTTAAACATTTTTTAATACAAATTTAGTATAATTAAATAAAAAACAAATCTCTTTTATTTGAAAGTCCTAACTTCTTACGATTTGTAGACAATGTCTTCCAAAATATATTTCATCAACGAATTGACCGGAAATGTTAAGAGTGATTAGGTTGTGGAAATCTAACAATTTCAAGAATAAACTTGTGACATAAAGAATAGACAAAATGAAAACGTATTAAACTTTCAATTAATCTCTTTTTAATCAGACTTTTAAATGATCACCATCCGTGTTGCTTATATATATTAATTAATTTTTTATAGCCAAATATGATTTATGCCTATATTAAGAAGGATTTTTGCTCAAAGTTCTATTTACCTTGAAGTTTTACAAAAGATTTAAAAATGTTTGTAAGCAATATGTATTTTATTATAAATTTTGTCTACACTTAATACGATAAAATGTGATGTGCAATTATCGTCAAAATACTGTGTTCTTAATTTTATTGTCGTGTCGCATATAAAGTTTTTTGGAACAAATATCATGAAATTATTACAAGCCGCCCGTGATTTATCACGGGGTATAAACTAGTTGTAAATGTACAAATTTTAAGATACCACTGTAGAAAGCCATAATTTTTGCATTCCATATAAATTAGTGAGCTCTAGAGATAACATTAGCAATATTATTAAAATTTCTTCGTTTCTTCATAACCGTTTTAGCAAAATCAAGAATCTGCCTGTTTGACAACATCACTGATTGAATCGAAATCCTCTACATAGGCCACCACAACAATTCACCGATAAATCAAAATTCCCTTGATTTCACAAGACTGACAAAAAGTGTTTAGGTCAACTCGACCCATAAGTCGCCAAGTTAGTTTGATAATTCGCCCACGATTTATTAGAATTCCATGAGCTTGTAATTATCAGGGGCTGAAACCAATGGAACAATCTTAAATGTGTAAAAAATCATTGCACTAGCCCAGATATAATAAGCTTGAAGTAAAAGTTAAATGGTTGTAGAAATTGATAAGCTATAGTTTAATTTTGTTTAGTAGTTGAACATGAACACGAGAACATGGCTTTTGTTGTGGTGGACTCGATTAGCATTATATGTTTACACGTACACCACCAATTTTTATTTTTATTTTATTTTGTTTTATTTGTTAAGGCGCACACTTTTACTTAGGGGTGAGCATAAAAACCGAAAAACCGAACCGAAATCGAAAAACCCAAAAAACCGAACCATTTGAAAAACCGATGTCAACGGTTTTGATTTTTGGAAAACCCGAATGTTTGGGGCGGTTTTCGGGGGCATATGAAAAACCCGACCGAAAACCCCGCCCTGCCCCACCATTATATATCTTTCAAATTTTATATAAATATTATTATATTTATAAAAGATTTGATATTTAATTATTATCTAAATAAAAATATTTGATTATTAATTTTGTTCAAGTTATGTTAGTTCAAATTTATTATTACATTATATTAAACTTACAAGTTGTTTTTTTATTTATAATAACGAATTGTGTTAAGGTTTGGGAGTTTGAATCATAATATTATTTTTTAAGTTAACAAATTGATAATTTTAAGGGAAAACAAAAAACCAAAAAAAAACCCCGAAACCGAACCGAAAAACCCAAAAAAACCGAAGAACCGAAACCGAAAAACCCGAAACCGAACGGGTGTAATTCTTAAAACCCGAACTTTCGGGGCGGGGTTTGGTTTTAGTTAAAAACCGCCTCAAATCGCCTCATGCTCACCCCTACTTTTACTGGAGTTTGGGAAATAGTCTCTCTACCCACTAGTAGAGGTATAACAGGCAGATGTATAATTATCTACATTTCTCCTCTCTATTTCTCGCCTTCGACGGAATTGGTGGTTGTTGCTCTTGGTTATACCATCAAGATAAATCATACACTCACGGCTTTTGCAGTATATGTCGTATGTAAGCCAATCCATAACCATTGCAAATACATAGTTGCTATTTTAGATTTTGAGCAGTCTTATTGTATGAAACATATCAACATCATATGTTCTTGCGGAAGTTTCTGTGACATTCTAAAATAGTTGAATGATACGTATCAACATCATATGTTCTTGCGGCGGCGGGCGGCGGTGGTCGACGGGGATGGTCGATGATGGTGGTGGTGGCCGATGATGATGGTTGCTAAGAGATTTTTTAATCTAATTGATAAGATTTATCCTTTAGGAATTTATTTTGAAGGGGACTACCAACTCATATCCTAAAACTCATATTATCAAATTCCATTTAAGATCACAATTCAAGAAAAATGCTTATCTATTGACTTTTAATTTTTTTTCTTTTCACGGAATGTATTTTTTATTTCCCCCGTTAAGGATGTGTCAAAAAATCATGTTGTTTTTTATTTATTTATACGTTAAAAGTAAATTCGTAGTCTATTATATCTATATCCATTATCCGAGAAAAAGGACATTAAAAAAAGTCTATCACATACCAAATATACGATATATATCTTTTATAATAATCTGAAATATCATACAACTTTTGCATAAAAATATACAACTGATATGGATTATCTTTATTATTATTATTATTTTGAAAATCCTAGATAAATGCACGATTATAATGTTGTATTATTTTTCCTAGCATATATTATTAGATTAAATTGGAATTCGTGTTTGAGTTTGTATACAAGTCTTGATTGTTATCTTGATTTTTGATAAGTTTTTAGCATTGTGTATATATATCTCGTCTGCTAATGAGATAGATTACATAAAAAATTCTCGCATTATTGGATTTCAATCGTCTTCGATCTCTGGTTTCTTTTACGTACATCAGGTTAGTGAAGTTAAACCTCAGTTTCCACTTACGCTCCATGGGTTCAAATATACGAAATCAATTTCAGTTCAGGTCTAGTTAATGCATGTATTGGATCATCTTAATTAATTTGTGTTCTTTAATTATTCAATCCAATTACTCTAGTTATAACTATTGTTTCAATTTCCTTCACTTAGTTAGGTAAATTATAGATAGGGGGAAGTGAATATGGAGCTATTTTACATCCAAGCTTAGATGCGAAACCCCAAGAATTATTTAGTTTTGATTATATCTCTTTGATTGTGATTCAACATATGATGTGGCGGTGTTCAATATTCAACGTGAGAACTAGAAAAGTAATGCAGGATTTCTGAGGAACTGTAGATAATTGGTTGTTGTGATTAGTTGAAACTGTGTACGTCTTTCAATCATTGGCGAGAAATAAACAAAGATTTTGGTTTTTTTTTTATTTTAAATTTGGTAGTTTTGGGGGTTTCACCCTATCTTGATGTTTTGCTCTTTTGTATTTCATAGTGGAGTTGATAATAATTATTCGGAATCCTAATGTTTTTTTTTTTTGTCAATTGAAGATTTGTTGAATCATGTCATCGATCAGCTTTTGCAAATCTGATAAAGGGAAGAGATGT
Source organism: Calendula officinalis (assembly GCA_963853835.1). Lineage (NCBI taxonomy): Eukaryota > Viridiplantae > Streptophyta > Magnoliopsida > Asterales > Asteraceae > Calendula > Calendula officinalis. The sequence continues at coordinate 27,997,725 of OY970834.1, forward strand.
GGTTATGCTTTTATGATTATAACTTTTATCATCGTTGTTGGACTCATTACAGCGCTTCTTGATAGAGTAATTCAGCCAAACCCATCGACTCCAAATTTAGTAAAAAAAGATGATTATAAGACGCAAATGAAGACACAGGAATGTGGAGTAGAATATTACGTGATATCATATCATAAGTTTAATAAAAGATATCCTCTCGGAACTCCAGCACGTGCCCAGGTTGAGAAAAAGATGAGCATCAAGTACATAAACATGGTCAAGCAATATTGCACTTTTGGCTGGTATTCCTACTGGGTAAAAAATGACTGCCCAAAATTTCAAGTTCCTGATGCTAACACGATTGCATGCCTAAATACACACCTGAATTCTACCTTAATCACAAGCAATTATCCTTTTTGTTGTTGCTGTGGGTGATATATGATCTGGTAGATTTCTTTCATCTTTAGTTGGCTAGATTTTAATTAGTTAGTTAAGTTACATAATTTGTTCAATAGCAATCTCTTGATGCATATATTCGTAAGCTATTCATATTTTGAAGTTTTATTATATCAGCAATTAGTTATTTTGATGGTGTTATTTATTTGTATTATTTTGGTGAAACAAATCAATAAAACTTGAACACTTCGAAAAATTAATGACTTACTAAAAAATGGTTTAAAAAAAAAACTCATCAAATCTGGTTGCAATTGCTTGTGAATTGATAGTTTTGAACTCAACCATACACTGTTATGTCAGAGTGCAAATAAATATGTCTCACTTAAAACATGTCAAATGATAATTATTGAGAACAGTTTAACAAAAAGCTTCAATGTATATTAATATGATCGAATCAATACACACGTATGTTTATAATTCATAAGGAACTATTTATAATAGTCTTTGAAGCCTAAAACTTTACCCTAGTTATCCTAAGACTAGATTACAATCGAATTACAAAAGATATTATATTCTAAATAAACTTTCCTAAGATCTCGGACACAATTTACTCTGTAAAACGATCATCAGTAGTGTTTATGCACATCAGTAGTAAATCGTTGATCAGTAGTATGTCTTGTATCAGCACCAAGACTTTGAACAGTATCAACTGCGTACTAAAATTAGTTATATCCCAACAATAGTTTTGAATCCGGCCAGCCATACACTGTTATGCCAAGTGCAAACAAATAAGTCAGAGCTTAAAACATTCCACATGATAATTATAGAGGAGAAAAACCATTGTTGTATATGGCAAACAATTTCAAAAACTCTCAAGGATTCTATTAAAATTAACGTCAACTTTTTATCATATTTCGAATCACATATATATGTGCAAGTCCTTGAAATCAGTTTCATTCATAAAGGTGAAAAACCCCTTGTGACCACCTGCGTCAACTAAGCAAAAGCGACTCGGAATCTAAGTTCAAAAAAACTCCCACAAAAATATATTTTAGTTATTCATTTATTTTCCTTCTTTTATATGCTTGATCAGGTGGAAGTTCAATTATTAAACTTGATAAAAAATGAAACACAAGATTACACATCCACGTGTGCGATGGAAGCCAGACAGTTGGTAGACAACTTTGAAGCCGATTCTCATAATGTTGACTCGATAGAAAAAGAAGCTCGTGAACTTGTTGAGGTAAAAAAATGATATTTAAAGCAAAATAAAATCATTATTATTTTTATATGAAATGTCACACATCATTTGATTGTATTTTTGAAGAGTACAAAAGCAAAGTTGCAAGAAACAATGTTAGGATATGAAGATGAAGTTGAGTTGTGTGCTCATGAGGTTTTGGCACTGATTGATTCAGTCTCCAAGTACAAATTAGAGTTTACTCATTCAAAAATATTAGACATGAAAAACCATGCTTTAGAAGCTGCTACTGAAATTGCACAAATTCACAAGGCTGCATTAACATCAAATATTGGGATTTAAGCAACAACTCTGTGTCATGGATTTGTATTTTTGTGAAACTAATTTCCCTCAAAACTTCTGCTCGTGTATAATTTCACCAGTAATTTCTTATACATTAATTTTCTGTTGAATCCCAATTTAAACGATGATGCGATACTTCACAAGTTGTTCCGTTTGTTCGTTTCTAAATGATGGGCAAAAATTTTAATCTCAATTCTTTTCTTTGTTTATCTTTCTAGAGTTTATGTTTGTTTCAAATTATAAGGATTTTATTTTGATTTCAGATCTGGTGATTTCAACATTAAAGGATCTAATTTTGATTTAAGGGTTTATGTGTGTTTGTGTTATGAAATTGGCCTTCTAAATCGATTTCTCAATTAAAGTACCTTGGTTTGTATGAATATCTAAAATCATACCAAGGGTAACAACACTTCCAAAAATATTTTTCCCAAAAATTTATAACAATCAGAATAATTCAATATGTGTGTTTGTGTGTATCTCACCATTTCTTACAGATGGATCACCGTTACCAGCAAAATATACTTTGAATTTATCCTAAAGGAACTCGAATTACAAGCCACTAATTGGTTGGCTACATGGAGCTTAGATACCCGACCCATTATATATGGATCACCATTAATTTATACAACTTCTTAATTAACAAAACAATTGATGTTATTATTATTATTAGTTACCAATGTCTGAATTTCATAATTAATTAATGTAGGGATATGGTAGGTGTTAAATTTATATAAGTAATTTAATCTAAGCCTAATATAATTGTTAGTTCTTATTGTGTGATTAGTATGTGCAGGAAAATAGAAGGGCTTTATTGTCTTTTGTTGATATGATTGGGCTGAAGTGTAGAAGAGTTGAGTTACAACTTACAAGGACTGAAGCTGAAATTTGTCAAGGACTAAAGTGCAATATTTCCTATATATTGTATTGCGTGTGATTAGAAAAAAGCTCTTTGATTAGAAAATGAGAGTCGTTTTCTACAATCTCTCTCAGTTGATATTCTACAACAATTCTTTATATGTCATCTTCTGTAGTGGTAAATTTTTTTTTTATGATTCTAGTTAGAGATTCAATAGATTGATGAATCCATGTATATAGTCTTGTGAGTATGAGTGTTGTAGTGAGGTTTTATTGTATATTTTGATTTTGTATTTCTTGTTATTAATCAGTTCTTCGAAGTTCTTTAAATTCTGGGTTTAGATTCACAAGTTTTAACAGTAGGTAACTTTGGTTAATGCATGAAACACTTCTAACCATTGGTTTCCGAGGTGGCAAAAATGGGTGGGTCGGTTAACTGGTCAAATTAGTCGGGTTGACCCAAAACACTTCTATCCAGTTTTTTCTACCATATATAATTAATGTAAACATTTCAATAAAGTTATTTAGGCAATCTTATGTAGGGGTGACAATTATCGACATAACCATGAAAGTAAACAGAATGGTTGGGTCTGCATGGGTTCGGGTCGTAAATGGGTTGACGCGCTTACCTCATTTGATAAATAGGCCGTGTTTGGGTTTGGTTGTCGATAAACGATCCAGCCTGCCAACCAATAAGCTAACGTGTCATGTTTGGGTTGGGTGGTATCAACCCACCATGAATTCCCTATATTTTTCATCCATGCAACACTAGAAAACCAATTTAATGAGGTTAAAGAATATGCTTCCACTAACCTTAAAAATTTAAGGGAGTTGAAAAAACATGTTCTTAACTCCCATCACAAGTTAAAAAGGTATGAAGAGCAGATATTTAGTGGATTAATTAATTTGTATATATGGAAATTTTCAAGGTATGTTCATAGTGTAGTTTGGAATTAAACTTTTCCAATGCGTTTTTTGTATTAATTAAGGTTTTACATAAGAGTTTTGTTTGCCACAAACAGTCCTTCTGATTTTTATGTGGTTTTCGTGCACATAATTCTCTTGTGCCCCTACTCTTCCTTTCTCATATGGAAAATCTATATATGCAAATTCAGTTTCTGTATCGAATACATTATTTTCTTTTTTTCCTTTCTCATGGCATGTTTTAATTAGTTTGTAGAAAACACATATCTAAGCAAAATCAAAACGTTCCCTCTCTTTTTCTCATAGCATGTTTTAATTCTTTTGTATCAGATAATTATGTTGATAATTGGTACCTAATGTATTCAATGAAAATTATGCCTATTATGGTTGAAATAATTGGAATGCATATTATGAAAATTTGAAAAGATTATGAAGATTTTATAAGTCACCCGTGATTTATCACGGATTATATGCTAGTTTTTGTATATGCATAACTCTTTTGTTTGTACATATTCGTTTTGAAAACAACACATAAAACATAAAAAAACATGTGACTAACCAATAGTCATAATAGAAAACAGCAAATAATAATCTTCAGCATTTTTGAACTTTGTATTTGCAGTTAAGTTAGTCAAAGTAGTTGCAGAATCAATCCCTTTGGATGCGAGTATCCTTATTCTTTATAATAAAAAATATGGTTTTTTTAATTACAACACTTAGAGCTATCTATAATATGCATAAAATGATTGTACATTTATTGATAGAGTAATGTTCCTAAAATTTAAGGGGCGGTTTTACATTATTTTGTCTTGTTGTCATTATCATTTTCATAAAAAATGTAATACTTCCTCCGTTTCAAAATAAGTGATACATTTTACATTTTGGGGTGTTCAAAATAAGTGATACACTTTAAAAACTTACTATATTTGGTAAAAGGTAGTGGGGACCACACCCAATAACTATCTCATTTAATAAAGTGAAAAGACACATTTACCCTTACTTTTACTTTTAAACATCATTAAATTTACTTTAATCAATATATGTGGGACCCATCCTCCAGTATCAAATTTAATCTAATTAACCATCATTATCATATTTTGCCTCAAAAACCGTGAATTCTAATTTGTATCACTTATTTTGAAACGGAGGAAGTACAACTTATTTGTTAAACCAATATTTATAAGGAATTGTACAAACTGCTAAATAGTACGGAGTATGTTAAAATCAAAAGGTTGGGATTCAAGTCTCGTCGTAGAAAAATGAAATTGAGTGTAGATTAGGATTGGTCGTTAAAAAGAAAATATGTTAAAACCATAAAACAATCTCCCCTGCTTTTTAATTCATTAATTGGTTGCACATTAATCATTATATGTATGATTTATTTACCAATAGTTTTTGTTTTTTTTTCTGCCACTTCCATTATTAATATGTATGCAAAGCATAGAAAATAAATAATTGAATGTTATGTGAATAGAACTCATGTTTAAATTTTTTAAATAGTTTAGTATTTATTTTTTTAGCTAGTATATAGATAAATATACAAATTCGAAACTAAGATAAAACGATATTGACCATTCAAATTTTTTATTTTTTTTCTTATGTCGATCAATTTAGGAAATCTTGTCTTGATGTATATAACAAACCATTTTTTTTTCATTATTTCTTGGTAATCCAACTATTTATTTTCTAATTAAAATCACAATTTTAAGATAAATTAAGATTCTAAATAACGTGAGGGTTTTTTTATAAGGGTTTTTTTTAGTCACATACAAAATATATGATATGTCTTTCTTATAAGTGGTTTTTATGATGTTTTATGAGTAAATGAGAACGTGCAATTAATTAACATAAAATTTTAATCTGAACATAAATTAAATTTCATCTCCTAAAATATTATAAGTTAGAATTCATTAATATTATTCAGTACATACTTAAAAAAATAACCGATTTATTAATACAAATATAAACTCTTTTTATAATTATTTGAAATATCAGAAAACGTCCCATAAAATATACAACTGATAGAGATTATCTTTATTATTATTTTGAAAACCTAGATTAATGCACGAAGATAAATCAAAATGTGAGAATTATTTTTCCTAGTATATATTATTAGATTAAATCGGAGTACGTGTTTGAGTTTGAATACAAGTCTTGATTGTTATCTTGATTTTGTTAGTTTTTACCTTCCTTATCTTTTGTGTATACTGTATATATAAGTCGTCTGCTAATGAGAAGATTACCAAAAAAATTCTCGCATATTGGATTTCAAACGTCTTTGATCTCTGGTTTCTTTTTACGTACACCTGGTTAGTGCATGAAGTTATATATCTATGGGTTCAAATATACGAAATCAATTTCTGTTTAGTTCTTAATGCATATTTTGGATCCTCTTATAAATCAATTTGTGTTCTTTAAACTACTTAGTTTTGATTAAATCTCTTTTAGTGCAAGATTTTTAAAGAAGTGTAGATAATATAGCAGGTTAATTGGTCGTCGTTGTGATTAACTGAATAAGTGTACGCAGTGGTGGACCCAGAAAAAAAGTTGAAGGGTGTTGTTGGGTCATATTTAGTTGTAATTAATAGTTTAGGGACTAGTTATATAACATTGCATATTAGTTTGGTTATGCAATTAGGACTAATCTAGAAAATTAGTGATATGTATATAAGGACCATGTGTAATCACTAATTGCAACTTTCACCATTAATCAATCTTATCTTTCTTGAAAGTTCTCTCCTCATTCTCTCTTATTTCTCTCTCTAAAACCATTTATTCTTCATCAAGTTTGATCCAAAACCTTCATCTAATCATTAAACAATGGATTGAAAGCTTAATCAAGGAATCACAATTGGTATCAGAGCAAAAGTCTCATTAGATTCGATCCAAATCAGTAGAGATTAAGCAATTTTTGAAGATTTTGATGGGTTTTTGAAGAGTTTTTGAAGTAGAAGTTGAAGAAAATCAATTCCAATTCAAAATCGAAGGTATGATTCAAGTTTTTGTTATTATAACATTGTTCTATTACTGATTTCAAGCAAATCAGTAGCAAATTTCATTATTAAAATCATCAAAAATAAGGTTAATTTCGTTTTTAAAAGTTCAAAAATGAAGAACATGAAGAACACCATATTTTCGGAGCTTTAAAGATAAAATCGAGAAAATCAGAAGTTGTTTTCAAAAAAGTGTTTGAATAGCATTGTAAGTAATTGAAAAATGAACGTTTTGCAAAAAGAATCACTCAATTTGGTTAAGAATTGAGAAAGTTATGATAAAAATAGTGAAATTTTGTGAAAAAATCGCGATCTGATTTAACCTAAAAGAGTTCGGCCCGAAACCTAAAAGTCTTCGACCCGAGAACCCAAAAGACCTCGGCCCGAGAACCTTTCACTAGCCGAAGAGTCACTATATCAATACGTCATCGTTTTGATTAAAAGTAAAAGGCGAAAAGCTGACATATAGTACCTGTAACGACGACGTTTTAGGAAAAGGCAAGCCGACATTTCAGAAATTCAGAATCGAAACACACAAACAATTCAAATTACACACTCTCTCTTCTGTCATCACATCACAAGAAAAAGGCTGTCATAGTAATATAAACATAATAATATACAAAATATTTAAATAAATCTCTCTCCCCTCTTTAATCATAAACCATCTTCATCAAACGTCTTCTTCTTTAATAAGAACCACCGAACGTCTTTCATCTCTGTCGTTGTTTTCCGGTAAGCTTCCTTCACCGATCATCTTCTCCGGCAACTCCGGCTAATATTTCATTTCTCCGCCGATTTCTGATTTCCAAGAACAACTCGTCACCATCAAGATAAACTTTAAACACCATCTAGAACAGCTCATCACCGTTCTTCTCGTCACCACCAATTCTTCATCCAACTCTGCAACATCATCATCATCGCCATCTTTCACCTCCATCTTCCACCATCGTTTTCTCCGGCTAAAAGTCAGTCAACACCACCATCTCCATGACTGAAAATCTTCTCCGGTAAGCTTTCATCTTTTCCGACGATCACCACCCCGATTCAGTCAGCGCCGCCGTGACTCGCCACCATTGGAGCTGCGTTTCCGTGGTTGTCCCGAATGAAGTAATCTATTCTACCAAGACTTTGTGAAGAACACAGCTCCCCGATACGAACCACCGTTATTCTTCTTCTCCGGCGACTCCATCAACACCATTAATCCGATCGTCTTCTCCGATCGTCTTCTCCGACGAGTTCTTGATTTTTGTCACCGCAACACCACCACCACCGTAAAGTCAATCTCTTCTCCGGCAATTTGTACAAGTATTGTTGTCTTTTGTTCCTTTGACGTCAATTGGGAAAAGCAGCAAACAATCGCGTTCCAAAAATCTCTAAAATTCATTTTTCAAGAGTTGTTGTCTTTTCTTTTTCCAAAACAATAACATTTGAAGGCATAAAGTTCAGAAGTTGTAGTGATCCAAATCAATACGTATCGGTTTACTAGGAGGAAGGAATTTACTACAGTTAAAAGGTGTGAAAAAAAACACAAAAGTACAACTTTAAAAGCATATTTTACAACTCATTGTATCACAATCAAATCTAACCATCATTTTTGTGTCACTTTTATTTGTTGAGAAGTGTCAAGAAAGAAAAATAAAATTAATTTTCTTTAAAAGATCTTAAATGAAAAATTCCATTTTTTTTTTAATACACGAGATCTATATCTCGTATCAAATCTGCTACAATTTGCAATTGAAAAACCAATCATCACACTTTTGAATGCTACAAATGATTAAGTGGATAAAGACCTTGAAAATGCGATAAAGTCTATGTCTCGTATCAAATCTGCTCTCTCTGCTACAATCTCAACTGCAAAACCAATCATCACACCTTTAAAAGATACAAAGAAACAAATCGTTCGTGATTGAAAGTATTATGAACGTAAAGATGAAGACTTCGAAGATACGCTTCCCAGACTATTGTTACAAAGGGGGAGATTGTTGGGTCATATTTAGTTGTAATCAATAGTCTAGGGACTAGTTATGTAACATTGCATATTAGTTTGGTTATGCAATTAGGACTAATCTATAAGGACCATGTGTAATCACTAATTGCAACTTTCACCATTAATTAATCTTATCTTTCTTGAAAGTTCTCTCCTCCTTCTCTCTTGTTTCTCTCTTAAAACCCTTTATTCTTCATCAAGTTTGATCCAAAACCTTCATCTAATCATTAAACAATGGATTGAAAGCTTAATCAAGGAATTACAGGTGTCACCGGTTGCACATATTTTTCTCGTGTCACCTACATTAGCAGAAAGAAAATTTAAGAATTTTAACACTATCTGGTCCTCCCCTGAGTGTACGTGTTTAATTCAGTTTCAATAGTTGGTGCATGAGAAACAAATTATATTTTGGTTTTATTTTTAAGAGATCAAATCAAAATTACTTAGTTTTGGGGGTTTCACATCAGAGCTTATACATGTTTGTAAAACAACCCCATACCTTGATGTTTTACTTTTTGTATTTCTTAAGTTATATTTGCATGGAGTTTATAATAATTATCCAAAATCCTAATGATTTTTAAATTTTTTTGTCAATTAAAGATTTGTTGAATCATCATCATGAACACAGCTTATAATTATAAAGTCAGGATATGTATTCATTATTCGGCGCTTTTGATAATCGTTTGTGCAATAATTAGTACTGGAGAGTATCTAATTTATTCACAATATCATCAAGACCCATCGACTCCAAATTTAGTAAAAGGAGATGGTTATAAGACACAAATGAAGACAAAGGAATGTGGAGTAGAATATTACGTGAAATCATTTGATATGTTTAATAAAAGATATCCTATCGGAACTCTAGCACGAGACAAGGTTGAGAAAAAGATGATCATCAACTACATAGACATGGTCAAGCAAAATTGCGTTATTGGCATGCATTCCTACGTCTGGGATGACTGCCCAAAATTTCAGTTTCCTGATGCTAACACGCTTGCATGTGTAAATACATAGCTGAATTCTACCTCATTCACAAGCGATTACCCTTTTTGTTGTTGCTGTGGGTGATCGATGATCGATTAACTAACTTCCTGGTAGATTTCTTTGATCTTTAGTTGGATAGATTTTAATTAATTAGTTAGTTAAGTTACATAATTTGTTTGCAGTCTCTTGATGTTTGACAACAGTCTTTTTGTAAGCTATTTATATTTTGAAGTTAAATTATATCAGCAATTAGTTATTTTAATGGTGTTATTTATATGTATTATTTTGTTGGAACAAATCAGTAAAACTTGAACACTTAGAAAAATTTCACACATCACACAATGCTTTCAATTATATGAACATAGATAGTTTATAAAAACATTATTGTATGTTAACATATTTTTTCCATCAAATTACTCCCTCCGTCCCTAAATAAAGTTCTCATTTCACCTTCAAGTTTTGTCCCTAAATAAAGTTCCCATTTCTCAAACTTAAGGGACCCACTTAATATAATAATATTATTATCAATACTTTCACCACTAACTATCTCTTAAAACACTTTCTCTCTCCAATCAAACCTTATATTTTATTCAAAAGTAATACCAAATACCCCACCACTAACTATCTCCTAAAATGTTCTGCCCAACACAAATGGGAACTTTAGTTAGGGACGGAGGGAGTATTAAACAAATAAAACTTATCAAATGTTTATACATTCACAATGCTTTAGGCTTCACGGAATGGGTCAACGCCCGCCCAGCGTGGGGGTGTGACAAGGCGGCAACGACGTGGGCAAAACATGGAACACCGACCCCTCCCCACGGCGTTGGGGGTCGGCGTGGCCGAAGATCGCAACGGGCAACGCCCCTCCACGCCGGTTGTTTGATCGATTTGAACGTAAATATAGCCGTTGAACGGCTATTATAGCCGTTGGTGAATAAAAAAAAATTAATTTATTTATTTAATTTATTTATTTCCTATATAAAAACACTCAAAACACTACCAAAACACACCACAACTCTACCAAAATACCCCAACTCACAAATAATGAATTATCTTGGTTCCACATCTGACGACGATGATGCATTTATGCTAACAATATACGCAGAACTCCTCGATGATTTATCCGACGATGATGAAAGTGAAGTCTTTGACACTAGAACCGCGAAGCTAAATAGAAATCGAGAAGCTGGACACAACAGGCTATATCGAGATTATTTTGCGGATGATTCTGTTTATGACGACAACGATTTCAAACGAAGGTTTCGCCTGAGCAAAAATTTATTTATGCGCATATGTAGCGCATTAGAAAACAGGTATCCTTTTTTTCAATTGAGATAAGATGCTAGAGGTAGGCGGGGATTCACTACTTTGCAAAAATGTACTGCAGCAATTCGAGCTATGGCCTACGGGTCATCCCCTGATTCTCTTGACGAGTACCTACGCATGTCTGAAAGAACTGCTAGGGAAAGTATGTATAGATTTTCACAAGGTGTTTTGGAAATTTTTAGACCTATTTATTTGCGAAAACCAACAGCAACCGATGTTCAAAAATTATATGAGGCACATGAAGAGAGACATGGTTTTCCTGAAATGCTTGGTAGCATTGATTGTATGCACTGGGATTGGAGGAACTGTCCACAAGCGTGGAGAGGTGAGTACACTGGTGGGCATCATGGAGTACCGTCGTTGATATTAGAAGCTGTTGCTTCCCAAGATTTATGGTTCTGGCATGCTTACTTTGGGATTGCGGGTTCTAATAATGATATTAACGTGCTTGATCAATCACCAATATTCAACGACTTGTTATCAGGAAAGGCACCCGATGCTCCTTTTACGGTGAATGGCAATCCATATAGATTCGGTTATTTCCTTACCGATGGTATATATCCTCGGCATGAGACGTTTATCAAAGCCTACCGACATCCAGTTGATCCAAAAGAGGTCTTGTTTACCAAAAAAACAAGAATCCGCGCGTAAGGATGTGGAACGGGCTTTTGGAGTTTTAAAGGCGAAGTGGCACATTGTCAAAAACGCGGCCCGTTCATATGACCTTGAAAGATTAAGATATATTTTGTATCCATGTGTTGTAATGCATAATATGGCTGTCGAAGATAAAGGTCGGATGATTTCTCCATATGTGCCGGACGGTCCCCGACATGCTTTGTATGTACCGGGAAGTGCAGAATATTTGCACAGGGTTGTCGACATTCGAGACGAAACAACACACGAACAACTTCGACGGGACTTGGCGGACCATCTCTACAACAACGCACATGCCGACAATGAAGACGATGAAGAGTAATACTTTATTTTTATTATTGTAATTTTGAATTTAATGTTTAATTTATAGTATTTTAATGTTTAAATTCTAGTATTTTCATTTTAATTTAAAGTATTGTCATTTTAATTTTATTTAATGTAATGTAATTTTAAATTATATAAAATATTATTTGTGTGAAAAATAAATGGAAATGAAATGATGAGATGGAAAATAAAATAGTGTGGTGTGGTGGGTATTTCCACCAAATGATGTGGTGTGGTGGTGGTGTGGTTGCTGAGGTGGCGATGATGTGGCAGAAAAACCCACCACCACATGTGGTGCCCATACCTTAGACATGTGCCAACGGCACGTCGGGGAGGGCGTCGGGGAGCCGTCGACCCACGACGGCGTTGGCACCGAGCCGTCGTGGGGGGCGTCGTGAGCTGGACGTCGTGGTGAGGACGGCGTGTTGATGTACACTTGTGTGATATTACACAACATAATTACGGAAGATAACGGCCGCGCAATTTGTCCAATCGAAGAAGACTATACCGCTAACCCGGATAATCACCCACAACGTACATGGCATGAACGGGTTGCAGCACAATTGCGTATTGAAAAGGAGATACGTGATCGAGTTGTGCATCATAAACTTCGCAATGCCTTAATCGAACACATTTGGACCCTCCCGCCGAACTACCGTCAACGTTAATTTTTTTTTTCCCGTAATTTTTTTTCCGTATTGTTTTTTTTTCCGTAATCGTGTTTTTTTTAATCGTAATGTTTTTATTTTTATTTTTTATTATTAATGTAATGGTTTTTATTTAATGTAATGTGTTTTTTTATTAATTAAAATGATTATGTGGAAATGATGATGTGGAAAGGATGGGTTTAGTGATGGGTTAGTGATGTGTAGGGTTGGCACGGCCGTATCAGTAGCGTGTCAGTAAGGATGCGATGACGTGGCGCTAGTGATGGGTTTAGTGATGGGTAAGGGTTGGGAGAGGCCTTACAATCTCAAAATTGCTACATCCAACTAATCATGAGCCCACCTGCCAATAGTGACACAATTGATGCTAGTTTTTGCTAAATCAGCGCTAGATCACTCCAACTCACATTATACTCATGTCAACTGAACTTTTCTTTGAGCCCCACCTTCTTAAATATATACACATAAAAAATACCAAATACCATATTAAATTGCCTTAGGCCCACCATTTTCTCTTCTCCACTCTTCGTTGAACCGCCAAAGCCAACCGACGAGCTCAAGGAGATGAGGCGTGCCAATGGGAAGAAGTTGCCGGTTGTGGAGATGTCTTCACCGATGAGTGCCATAGTCACTGGTCTGACAACAAGGTAGAGAGTTGCTTGATAATAATATAGAAGGCTTACACCAGGTAATAGAAGAGTATCAACTATGAGTAGTGTAACAAAAAAAAAACATTAATGATTTACTAAAAAAAGGTTAAAAAAAACTCATCAAATCTTGTTGCTTGTGAATTGATAGTTTTGAACCCCAAGCATACAATGTTATGACAGAGTGCAACCAATAAGTCTCAGCTTAAAGCATAGCAAATAATAATTATAGAGGAAAAAAACAATTGTTGTATACTTCATACCATTTCAAAAACTCTCAAGGATTCTATTACAAATAACGTCAACTTCTTATCGTATTTTGAATCACATATATATGTGCAAGTCCTTGAAATCATTTTCATTCAATTAATAAAGATGCCAAAACCTTCCATAAAAAATTAAATTTGATATTCATAAAAATAAAAGAAGCCCTTGTGACCACCTGTCCCACAAAATATCTTTTATGTGTGAGTGGGCCCAAGCAACATTCCGTAGCAACAAAATTAAAAGGCTCATTCTAAAATTTGTAAGACTACCATAATAAACTAAAAAAAAAAAATAATGATAACTGATGTCTTGGGATTGAAATGACGTATTAATTATTAAAAAAAAGACTCTACATCTGACATTTCAAAATTTCTCTATCTCCTCACTCCATTTCTCTTCCGGTCCTCATCGCCATCTCTTCCTCCTCACTTCATTTTTGTCTTGGGCTCCACCCTCTAACCGCCACTGCCGATATGACCACATTCTCACCGCCACAACCATCCTTCACCGTCACAGCCAGTCAGCCACTGAGCCACCCTCCGCCGCCGGTAAAGCAAACCTCCACAGGCGGTAAAGCTACCTTCCTCCGCCACTGCTACACTGACCTTCTTCCGGCACCACCGAAGCCATCGTTTTTGCCCCTCTCTTCTCAAGTTTCGTCTCATCAGCTTATGGTGTGTGTAGATTTGATTTGTGTAGTTTGTAAAATTGTTGCCGGAACTTTTATAATACAAAACAATAAAGTAAATGAAAAAAACAAAATTTGAAAAGAAAAGTAAAACAAAGATTTTGAATTCTTTGAAAAAATAAGAGGCTGAAAATGATAAAAGAATTACTGGATGTGATTTTGATTACTTAAAAATTAGTTATCCTGCTTAAAACTGAAATTATTGGTAGATCCCAATTAAAATCATATGTACTAAAATGGCAAAAAGATGAATAATCCATAAGAAATACTTGCACCACTCAATTTTCGAAGGCGGGAAGAATTCCATTTTCGATGAAATCATGAGAGGCGGCCACTCCAACATCTGTAGATCCATCCGATGCCTGTTTCTGCAGCAGCCGCCCATTCAAGTGGTACCAATCGCCCCCGCACTGTGACGCCATATCAAATGCACGCTGTTTCCACTATCTCTCCGCCTGTTGTCTTCAGACTTAAACCCTTGCCGTCTAACAAAGACATCACCGAAACCCTAAAATTCGTTCTCACGCGCCTCGAATATGTAATAAGATCTCAAATTTTCCGGAACAAATCACCTCACTCGTTTCCTAGTGTTCTCGTTAGCATATAACGATTGCCTTGCAAATTCTACTCAATTTTTGGACTCTGACTAGTTACCTGCATTTCATAAGGGGATGCAATGGATAGGGAAGATGAAGATTTCATGGGGACATTAAATCAGGTATTAATATGTCTTTTCTTCGTTTAATATTATAATTAAACACTAATTCGTTTAAGCTAATAGCAGAAGAATGCTTAATTTGGAGGAAAAGGCAATGTGAAGCATTTGCAAACAGGAATCGTATACTTGAGTCACAAATTGATGAAGTAAGTCCCTGTTTTAAATTCACTATTTTAATTTCAACTACTCTCCCCTGTTTTAGAATAGATTATTAACTATGTCGTAATCGGAGGTTCTTATTATAGTAAAAATAGCTTAACAAAAGTTTTAATTTTATTCATTTATTTTCCTTCTCTTATCAGGTGGAACCTCAATTAAACTTGATGAAAAATGAAACACAAGATTACACATCCAGGTGTGCAATACAGTTGGTAAACAACTTTGAATCCGATTTTCATAATGTTGTCTCAATAGAAAAAAGTAAAAGAAGCTCGTGAACTTGTTGAGGTAAAAAAATGATATTTAAAGCAAAATAAAATCATTATTATTTTTATATGAAATGTCACACATCATTTGATTGTATTTTGAAGAGTTCAAAAGCAAAGTTGCAAGAAACAATGTTAGGATATGAAGATGAAGTTGAGTTGTGTGCTCATGAGGTTTTGGCACCGATTAATTCAGTCTCCAAGTACAAAGAGTTTATGAAAAACCATGCTTCAGAAGCTGCTGCTGAAATTGCACAAATTCACAAGGCTGCATTAACATCAAAAATTGGGATTTAAGCAACAATTCTATGTTATGAATTTGTATTTTTGTGTAACTAAAAACGTCTGCTCATGTGTTTTGGCTTTGACCTGAATCATGATAAAAAAAAAAAAAAACAAAAAAAAAAAAAAAAAAACAACAACATGTGACTAACCAATAGTCATAATAGAAAACAGCAAATAATAATCTTCAGCATTTTTTAATGTTGTATTTGCAGTTAAGTTAGTCAAAGTTGTTGCAGAATCAATCCCTTTGGATGCGAGTATCCTTATAAAAATATAATCTCTATCTCTATCTATCTATCTATAATAACAATAATAAAAGAAAGCATTACATGTCATTTAATTCACGTCACTAGTGCCACCTCATAAATCTCTTGCCACATCACTTGCCACGTTTGCAACCATATTTTGTGGAGTTTTTTTCGGATTTAATTCAAAACCCACTAATCCGGATTAGCAGGAAATTCGGTTTCCAAACTTATCTAACACTTATTCAAATAGGTGGATTCAATACGTCAACTCATTTTTAAGCAAATGAAAGAGAAATCATGCGTGTCAAAACACAACAGCAGCAAGTTAAAGTTAAACTCTAAGGCTCCGTTTGGTTACGGAAAACACTTTTCGTTTTCTACAAACAGTTACAACTCATTTGACCTCAAAAGTCAAACGGAGACTTGGATTCACAAATTTGACTATGCAAATTATAAAGCATGATTTTAGCTAAGTACTGCTACAAGATTCTGGAAAAACCATCCATGAACATCGTCATCTCCTATCAAATAAGACTATATGAGGCTGGGTTCGATGGGGCCGGTTGGGGTTACCGGTTTCAATCTTTTTGTAAGATAAAAAGCAAATCCTTGGGAGCCATTTTGCAACTAAAAAGGCTTTAGTACAAATTTACAATAACTAATTGACTATGAAATTATTATAAGTCACCCGTGATTTATCACGGGTTATAAGCTAATAGAACTTCTTATTAGTTAAACCAATATTTGTAAGGAACTGTACAAACTACAAACTGCTAAATAGTATAATAAAACCAAAAAACGATATCCCCTGCTTTTTAATTCATTAATTGGTTGCACATTAATCATTATATATATGATATTGTCAGGATCGATTAACTATGAATGAGTTAATAAACACCTTAGATCTAATTGATAATAGAAGTTGCAGCGGATCAACACTATATCAATGTATTAAGAACAATGAACTGTAAAACAATAAGCGAAAATATTAAGAACACAGTTTCACAAAAAGCTTCAATGTATATTATTGATTCACAATACACACGTACGTTTACAATTCGTAAGGAACTATATATAATAGTCCTTGAAGCCTAACTATTTACCCTAGTTATTCTAGGACTTGATTTACATTCGAATTATAAAAGATATACATTGAATTACATTCTATAACTATCTCTGCGAAGATCTCGGACTTGATATGTTCCATAAGCGCGTATCAGTAGTAAAACTAATCACCAGTAGTAAATATGCAACATCAGTAGTAAGTTTGGTGACCAGTAGTAAGTCCAAAACTATCGTCAGTAGTAACTACTATTGATCAGTAGTATCTTCAATATGCCTTGATCAGTAGTAACTAAGTTATAGACTTCACCAGTATCAACTTCATCAGTAGTAAGTTTCTGCCCCATCAGTACTAACCATAATATTCATCAGTAGTAAACATGATCAGTACTAACTGCAACATCAGTAATAAGTTGATCTGTGATTTTGATCCAACAATCTCCCCCTAAACTTATTGATTCTCTTTCAATCACATAAGTTTCTTTTGTTCTTCTTCTTCTTTCTTTCTTTTCTCCAACGTTCTTTGGTTCTGTTGATGTCTTTGAGCAATGATGTACTTGCTGTTTCTTTTTGTGAAGTAAGTCAATTTGTTTTGGAACATAACAGCATCATATGGTTTCATCATTGTATTTGTGAATATCTGATACATAGTCTTTTCAGAATGTGGATATTCTTTTTCATATAAGTATAGCTCACATACTTTGCCTGATTTTTCAAAGAAGTACATATTGGCAGTTGGAATCACATTCCAAGCATAAACATTTCCTGGATCCGTAAATTGTTCTGGGTAGTTATCTGGATAAAATGCAACATCTATCATTCTTGTCAAATATCCAGCACCAGATTCTTTCCATGATTTCTTTGACATACTTGGTTTTCCAATGATCAGAAGCTTGATTACATCACTTCTTGAACATGAACTGATCAATGGTAACCATCCAGTAAATCTTTGTACAACTTTATCTTCCCTTATAATTTCTATGACATTGTTAGGCATAACCCTCCAATTGATGATTGGATTGTTCTGCAAGGGAGCAACAGGTACTTCAAGAACAGGTATGATTTGTTCTGTTTTTGCCTTCTTTTTAGTGCTCTGTTCTTGAGTAACAGCTTTTCTCTTCTTTGATTGGGGAGTTGAAGAATCACCAGTAGTTGATACACTACCAGCTTTTATTAATGTTGGACTGATTGGAATTAGGGCTTTATTTTTCTTTGCTTCTTTTTCTTCTTGTTCAGCCAAATCCTTCTTCTTGGCAGCACAATATTTTTCAATAATTGTCATCATCTTCATTCTGCCAACGGACTTTGCATTGTGCCCTTTTGTCTTTAAAAATTCAATCATATTGGTCTTCTGTTCAAACACATCATCAGTTAGCTCACTTTTTGTTCTTTTGCATTCAGAAACCAATTCTTCAAGACATTGTATATGTTCTTCTTCAACTTTTCTGAGTCTTTTGAATTCTGCTTTTTGAGCTTCTAACTGGATATCTTCTATTTGAACTGGTATTTCTGCTTCTTGAGTTTTCTTCTTCTTCTTCTCCTCAAGAGCTAGATACATCTCCACATTCTCCAAGAATTTCTTGTGTTTTACCCTCCATCTAGATTGTTTTTCAGATCTGACATGATTGATTTTGTTCACCATTTGGTGACCTAATGCTCTGTTTGGATAATCATCATCATATATTTCCTTTCCTTTTCCAATACAAGCAGATGGTGGAGGTGGAGTGTATTTCATATCAGGAACACCCAGAATCAGAAGTTTTGGATAAAACAAGTGTAGTTGATCTTCTGATAAAATTTTAGGGTGTGGAGGAAGTGTACATTCATCTACCTCAAACCAATTCACATTATCATCAATGTCAGGTATGATTAGTGGTTGATTAGGAGTTGGTGGTTTGGAGATGATGACATGTCTTTCCCTTTCAATTAACTCTGGGAGTTGTAGTTCTTCCTCTTCAGTAGTAACCAAAGTAGTTACTACTGGTGTGGCTTCAGGAGTTACTACTGATAGGGCATCAGTAGTATTTGTTGCTTTTATTTCTTCTTCCTGACTTACTACTGCTATGATATCAGTAGTAGGAGTTACTACTGATACTTCTTGTTGAGCTTGTTCTTCCATAGGAGCAGTAGTAGTAGGCTCATCATCAACATTCATCCTTTCTGGGCCTTCATCAACATTCGTTTCTTTGAGATTGAGGAGAGAAGTTGCTGCTGCTGCAATTGATTCATCAATCATACTCTGAATGTTGTGTAACACCGCATTTTTTTTTTGATAAAGGCAATTAAGTTTTAGTTCAAGTACGGAAGCATCAAGTAGTTAAGTTTACAAAACGTGGTCCCACAAAATATTACAAATAAAGTTATTTAAAAGACGGTATTACTAAACACGGCTCATTTTACAAAACATAAATTAAGCATGGTCAAACTTCCCGTCCAAGCCCGACCCGTTCAAGCCATCCAACCTGAAATGTGTCACTAAGGGAGGGATTAGCACAAAAGCTAAGTGAATGAATTCCTAACACTATCAACTACACTAGCAACTACACTGGTCACTTAAACACGGAAGTTATAAAACATCTCCGGTTGGGTAATCACTTTTTGAGAGGATCGGCGGCTTTGCGGGCCTTAAACCATGGTCGGCCAAAACCACGGTAACCGATAGCGTTTCGTATCCAACACCCGGGCAACTCCCTCCCCTTAACCATGCAACAAATACAGGTAAGGTCGGATACCCGATTAGTCGATACCCGATGCCCAACCGTTCTCCTTCCGACACTGACCTCATCCCGAATGGTGCACTTAGTCATGTATGGTATTCCCTAACACTAGGCATACATAACAAGTCAACTAGCTACGAAAGACACCGCGAAAAACGTCAAACTGAGTTCCCAATCGCGAACTCTAGTTCGCGATCGCGAACTAGGGTTCGCGTCGGGAACTCAGTCGTGAACTACTTCGCGTCGACCAACCAATTTCTCTGGACTGACTTCGCGATCGCGAACTAAGTTCGCGTCACGAACTCTCTTCATATGGCGATTTTTCTGCATTTTTCACCAACAAGACAATACCAAGTGAAATAACCGAAACCCGAGTTGTAGGTCGAATCCACTCACCTTTCAACCTTCGATTCCTTAACTCAGTGAGCTAGTATCACTGAGTATCCTTCCCGGTTCCTGTCAACAACATACCGAGTTAGTGATAATCCACCGAATCGTCAAAATCATCAATTTCAACATCTAACTACACAAGACTCATAAAATGCACATTTTATGACATTTACAACTAGTACAAATCCTTCATCAATACAATTGACCATTTTGACCATTTAACAAGTATTCACAACTAATTGACCCAAACGGGCCAATAACCCGAACATGATTCTAAGGCTTCCACACTTCCATCTACTAGCAATTAACCTTTCAACTAGCAATTCACAATTATAAACAATTCCACCAAGTTGACAACTATCACAATTCCAAGTAACATACTTGCATAATCACTAGATCACCATTTTGACAAAATCATCCAAACACTAGTTAAATTACTTCACCATTTAATTAATACTAGGTTTTTAACATCCATAGCTTACCAAACATGATTTCACAACCTAATAAACAATTCTATCCATCCAAAACTCAAGAAATCCAAGATTCATCAAAACCCACCTTCAACTTCCACCATTAATGGAGGTTGAAGGTGATTTTCACCAAATCTTGTCTTCCTTCAACAATCAACCATACAAAAGATGTAAAAGCTTGCACAAACACATAAAACAACATCCATAACAAGATTCACCAACAAATCACCAAGCTACATAAACCCTAGTTCAAACTCTAGCTCAAGAACACCAAGAACAAACCAAGGAAAGGATGAGACTTACTTCTAGGCTCCTTCTACACAAACTTTAGTGAGAATTTCGGGTCTTAGCACCAAGAAATCACCAAGATCACTCAAGAACAAGTAGAGAAAAAGGTGGAGTTTTAGAGAGCAATGAAATAGTGAAAAAGGAGAGGATAATGTTTGAACAATTGAGACAAGGAAGAAAAGGAGGGTTCCTCCCTCCCTCTCTCTTGACCGGCCAACACAAGGAGGATAATGTTTAAATCACTCGTACACGCAGATCTAAATCTCAAACATCGAATCGACTGCAGCAGAAATCGCAGATCTGAAATCGAAGACTTCCAATCGCGTTTTTTTATAAAACCGCAGAAATCGAACGCAGATCTGAAATCGAAATCAAAAAAACTGACGTTATCAATGAATTTTAATCCAGAATCTGTCAATAGCAATCAAGCAGATAAATGAACCGCTGATTCAGGTAATAAAATTTATTTCAAGTTAACTAGATAATAGAATCACATGTGATTGTGTGCTTTACGTTATTTGACTGATTCATGTGAGGTTGCTAAGCGAATCACATGTGATTTGTTTGCTTAAAAACAGAGGAGGTTGGTAAGAAACAAATCACAAGTGATTCGCTTTACAAAATCACATGTGATTGTGTGCTTTACGTTATTTGACTAATTCATGTGAGGTTGCTAAGCGAATCTCATGTGATTTGTTTGCTTAAAAACAGGGGAGGTTGGTAAGAAACAAATCACAAGTGATTCGCTTTACAAAATCACATGTGATTGTGTGATTTACATTATTTGACTGATTCATGTGAGGCTGCTAAGCGAATCACATGTGATTTGTTTGCTTAAAAACAGGGGAGGTTGGTAAGAAATAAATCACAAGTGATTCGCTTTACAAAATCACATGTGATTGTGTGCTTTACGTTATTTGACTGATTCATGTGAGGTTGCTAAGCGAATCACATGTGATTTGTTTGCTTAAAAATATGGGAGGTTGGTAAGAAACAAATCACAAGTGATTCGCTTTACAAAATCACATGTGATTGTGTGCTTTACGTTATTTGACTGATTCATGTGAGGTTGCTAAGCGAATCACATGTGATTTGTTTGCTTAAAAACAGGGAGGTTGGTAAGAAACAAATCACAAGTGATTCGCTTTACAAAATCACATGTGATTGTGTGTTTTACGTTATTTAACTGATTCATGTGAGGTTGCTAAGCGAATCAAATGTGATTTGTTTGCTTAAAAACAGGGGAGGTTGATAAAAAAAACAAATCACAAGTGATTCGCTTTACAAAATCACATGTGATTGTGTGTTTTACGTTATTTAACTGATTCATGTGAGGTTGCTAAGCGAATCAAATGTGATTTGTTTGCTTAAAAACAGGGGAGGTTGATAAAAAAAACAAATCACAAGTGATTCGCTTTACAAAATCACATGTGATTGTATGAGCACAACTTTGCTAGTAGAATGAGAGTGTGCAGAGAAGTAACAAGTCTTCCAAGACTTAAAAAGATGGATTTTCAAACATATTTGGATGGTCAATGACCTTGGTTTGAGAAGAAAAGAAAAAGCAAAAAGGAGTTTCCATTTTGGTGATTAACTTGAAAAGTGGAAAAGTAGTGTTGTGTCATGTGTCTTGTGATAGATAGAAATGAAGGGGTAGAAAGTTTGTGAGTGGTGTTTTAATGAGGAAAGTTGAACAACTTTGGGAATGCATGTATGCATGAGAAATTGAGCTAATAACCAAAATATGAAAGTGTAGGGGATGGGAAATGGAATCTTGACAGGAGGAAGAGACAAGCCAAAAACCATTTAACTTTTGAGAAAAAGGAGGAAGAGTATTAATTTTATGTATTTAGTATAAGTGGGTATTTGTACTATCAAATGATGTATTATTTCAACTTACATTTTATTTGATAATTAATGATGGTTAATTATTAGTTGTAGAATATTATTTGGATGACTATTTTGTCATTATAAATATTTATGTTTAATTCACAAATTAAATTATTAGTCTCGATGTTAATTATTAAATCACATGTGATTTTATTATATCACTTTTGATTTCATTAAAAATCACATGTGATTTTGTTATGTAAAACAGAGTTTTTATTATAAAACAGAGGAGTCTATATACATAACAAAATCACATGTGATTGGAAAGCAAATATCAAGTGCACAAAAAACAGTAACATGTACATAGAAACAATAACATGTGATTGTTAATAAAAATCACAAGTAATTGGAAAGTACACATCAATTGCACAAAAACGGAACATGTCACTTAGTATTAAATCACTGGTGATGTTGTTCCCAATCACATGTGATTCTGGTAAGTAAACAAAGTTATTTCATAAAACAGAGGAGTATATACACATAACAAAATCACATGTGATTGGAAAGTAAACATCAAGTGCACAAAAACATAACATGTTAGTATTACATCACATGTGATTTTATTAACTTTCACTTGTGATTCCGTTAGCAATCACATATGATTTTGTTAAGTAAAACATAGTTATTTCAACTGGAACTAATGTTTTTGACGCGGATGGTTCATTGCTAATTGATCTTTTAAGCCTTATTTTGATCTTCTTTGGCACCTCAACAGTTTTTGTTTTTGATGGTGATAGAGGTCTTTTTCTACCAATATTAACATTAGTTCGTATCTCATGTAACTTAGATAACATAGTGAATTCATCATCAACACCTATAAAACACAAAGAAGCAAGTTATGACAACTAATAACAATATGAGATAGTTAAATGAAATCACATGTGATTGAACTCACAATCTCACATAAACAACTGTAATTTAGCTTACTAATCACATGTGATTGAAAGCTATGAATTATTTGACTGTGATTAGGTGAGATACTGAGAACAATCACATGTGATTGAACTAAAATAACATAATAATCAAATAATAAATAACAATCATATGTGATTTAAAAACAGAGTAAACATAAAAATAATAAAACATGTGAACACAGTAAAATCACATGTGATTTACAACTAAAAAACACTAGAAAGCTGAAAATATATAATAAAATCAGTAAAATCACATGTGATTTAAAAACAGAGTACACGTAAAAATAATAAACGACAAATAACATGTGAATACAATAAAATCACATGTGATTTACAACTAAAAAACACTAGGAAGCTGAAATCTATAATAAAACAGTAAAATCACATATAATCAAATAAGTTATAAAAAATAATTATAATGGACAATGTTTAAACACAACGAAAGAGATAATAATTTCAAACAAATAGGGGATTTAAAACTATACAGACATAGAATCACATATGATAAACTACTAAAAAACAACCGATGTAAAACTATACAGATTCAATCACATATGATTAACTAAATATATATACACAATCACATGTGATTAACTAAAACAAATATGTGATTTAATACTAAACAGAGACACAATCACAAGTGATAAACCAGGAAAATATGTGTCTGAAAACTAGACAGATTAAAATCACATGTGTTTTTAAACTAAAAATGTGATTATATGAACAATCTCTTGTGTTTGTTGTTGTTGATAAAACAGGGGTTTTCAAAAAACAGGGGAGGATATTTACATAACAATCACATGTGATAGTACTAAATCACATAACTAATGGTAAGACGTAAACACACTATGAATCACAAGTGATTTAAAACTAAACAAATATACAATCAAATCTGATAAGAAAAACAAAACAAACACATATCAACAATCAACACATGAAATCGACGATTATCAAATAGAAACCCTAGAAAAGTTCTAAATATAAGGATTTATGCATAAACAGTTAAAAAACTAATAAGAACAACAACAAAAAAGTTAAAATTACCAGAAAGTTCATCAGAATGATTTTTGGAAGGAGAAGATATAGAATCGACCATTGTCAATCGCGTAAAAGATGAAAGTATAACAAATCCGATGTTGTAGGAGTGTAGAACAAACGATTTTAGCAAAATATCAGAAGAAATCGGCGATTGATCAGAAAAAAGAAGAGGATTTCGTCTTCAATTTCACGATTCGGAAGAGAGAGAGAGTGTAGAGAAAGAAGCGTAGAGAGAGGGGGAAGAATGAAGAGTGAAGAAGAAGTTTTGCTTTTAAGTCATGGGTAAAATGCCCATTATACCCCTCCACCCAAAAAATCATTTAAATTTGTAATATAATCTGGACCATTGATCTTGATGATCCAATGGCCAATAATTGTCCTTTGGGACTTTATTATTTTGGGACCTCCTTGAACAAACCACTAAACTTTGGATTTTAAAAGTAAATTCGTAATCTATATTTATTATTCCGAAAATAAAGAACATTAAAAAGTCTGTCACATATCAAATATACGATATAGTAGTATATCTTTTATAATAATTTGAAATATTACCCTATATATACATTTATGGTTCAACTGTATTGTTCATAAAGAAAAACAAAAAATCATGATATATATCAGATTCGTAAAAAATGGATATTAAATGGCTTGTTATAAAACATTTGCTTAAAAATATACAACGGATATGGATTATCTTTATTATTATTATTAAATGAAGAATAATGAAGTATATTATTTCATTAATATATATAGATCAAAGATCTTTTTTAACATAGAGAAGGAAGACAAACGAACAATAAGTTGCGCCGCTATTCCTTTTTTAATCGCAAAACTAATCCTTTTGAAAACAACACATTTGAGGATCTAGGTGTCATAACATTGATATGCATAACACGTTTGACTCTGTTGAAAAGCTTTACCACCTCAAGTGCAAGGAAGCCAAAAATATAAAATGTAAAAGGAATAAATATGTGTTGATTTTCAATGCATGCTTTCTTGTTATTTTGAAAACCTAGATTAATGCACGAAAATATATTATAAATGTAGAAATATTTTTCCTAGTATACAAGTTTAGATTGTTATCTTGAGTTTAATAAGTTTTTACCTTCCCTATTCTTTTGTGTATATATAGGTGGTCTCCTAATTAGAAGATTAGAGGAAAAAAAGTTCTCGCATATTTGATTTCAACGGTTTTCGATCTCTGGTTTATTTTACGTACGTACACTAGGTTAGTGAAGTTATCTTTTTTTTTTTAACAGCAAAAAAAGGCAACAGATCGAGCTTCGGCAATGCCATCACCCTCCCGAAGACCTCCAAAAATATATTAAAAAACGAAAGCTAGCGTTTTGTAATGTTCGTCTTTAGTCTAGCATTTTGCTAGAGTCAAGTTTTCTAATATAGTTTGGAGGTCTCCGGGAGAGTGATGGTAATGCCGAAGCTCGACCCGGTGCCTTCTTTTATGTTGTTCATAACAAAAAAAACCTATATTCCTATTCTATTTAAATACACAAATCTATGCACTAAATCAGGAACAAAAAAGAACCAACTATTCTAAACTTTAGGAACACGTCCAACATGGACTGACTGTTTCAAACAACTAAGTATTTACAAAAACAACCTTAAACTATTCGAATTATTCCAACAGCATGGAGTTGATAATGATTATTCGAATTCCTAATGTTTTTTTTTCTTTTTTAACTTTTTGTGAATTAAAGGTTTGTTGAATCAAGATAAGAAAAGATGATAAAATCAAGGCATGTTTTTTCGGTTTTGTGGTTTTGATGCTCATGCTTGGATTCATTGGACTGCTTGTTAAAGTATTTCATCAAGACCCATCTAAACCAAATTTAGTAAAAATAAAAGGTTATAAGACACAAATGAAGACAAAGGAATGCGGATTAGAATATTACGTGATTTCATTTGATAAGTTTAATAAAAGATATCCTATTGGAACTCCGGCACGCGACAAGGTTGAGAAAAAGATGATCATAAAGTACATAGACATGGTCAAGAAATATTGCACTACTGACAATTCCTACTGGCCGGACGATTGCCCCAAATTTCAATTTCCTGATGCTCACACGCTTACATGCGTAAATACGTACCTGAATTCTACCTCAGTCACAAGCGATTACCCTTTTTGTTGTTGTTGTGGGTGATCGAGTAACTAACTCTCTGGTAGTGCAACACTTGAGTTAAATTGTGGATTTCTTTCATCTTTAGTTAATTGGCTAGATTTTAATTAGTTAGTTAAGTTACATAATTCGTTCAATAGCAATCTCTTGATGCATATTTGATAACAGTCTTTTTGTACGCTATTAATTATATTTTGAAGTTTATAACAGCAATCAATTATTTTAATGATGTTATTTATTTGTATTATTTTGTTGAAACAAATCAGTAGAACTTGCACACTCAACAATATACAATGCTTTTAATTACAGAAACATAGATAGTTAAAAAACATTATTGTATGTTAACATATTTTTCCCATCAAATTATCAAACAAAGTGTTAGGAATATTATTATTAATATTCATTAAAGATTTGATATGTCAAAACTATTAAACTACAAGGATCTAAGTCGATGATATGAAGTTCAAGATTCAAATAAGATTTAGGAGATAATCATTACTGTAAAAAGATATAGTATATCTTTATTAATTTAAAAGATTTAGTATTATCTTTTCCTTGTAAGTCTTGGGTTTTCTAGTATATAAAGAAACCTAATGACATAGAATTAGATGTTCTTAGAACCCACGTTTTAACGTGTTCGTGTGTAAAACCTAAGCCTCAAGGTCGTATGATCCTGTTAACCAAAAACCGTTCTACATATTTATATGTAGAATTGGGGCTTTTAGTAATCATTGTATATAGAAGATGATGATGAAACCTTGTTTAGCTATACAAATCTGTTTATCTAATTCCGCAATTTTATGTTTTGTATATGCTTATTCCAGATCAAGAACTAACTATTCTTGAGCCTAAAGATCTATGTTTATGAAGAGTTATTCGATCTTCACACAAAGAAAACTTATCAAATGTTTATACA
The DNA here is from genome assembly GCA_963853835.1 of Calendula officinalis. Taxonomy (NCBI): domain Eukaryota; kingdom Viridiplantae; phylum Streptophyta; class Magnoliopsida; order Asterales; family Asteraceae; genus Calendula; species Calendula officinalis. Next base: position 28,025,456 of record OY970834.1, read on the forward strand.
TTCATTCACAATAACATCAACTAGTTTAAGATCCTGGGTTCCTCGATTTATTAAACATAAATATCATTAGCTGATCCTGGTATCGGGAAACATAGATACTTAAAAACATTATTGTATGTTAACATATTTTATAAATAAGTATAGTCTCAAACGTGGTTACAAAAGCTAGATATTATTATTTCAAAACTTTTATAAATTTTTTAAAGATAAATATTATTTAGAAGGCTTTATACATTATTAATAAACTTTAGGCCACTTTCAACAAATTTGACTGGTTTCCTTTTGAGTTCCTTTTTATATTAACCACTTTGCCCCATTACATGTAGAACATTTCTCAAAATTGCCACAACTAGCTAGCTAATCATGACAGCAAGGTAGAGAGTTGCTTCATAATAATATAGAAGGCTTACACCACGTAATAGCAGAGGATCAACTATGAGCAGTGTAGCATTAAACAAGACTTTCTTAATCCATCCTAATAAATTATATAAAAAAACGAGTTGCGGGACGAGATACTTGTAAGTAAATAGATTTATATAAACTATGTGCATGTTAAATGGTAGTTCACCAAATGTTATAGCACGCTTACCCTACATATCAATATATCATGATCTGAGAGAAGTGTAACTAACAAAAGTAAAACTTGCAAGGTAAGGTCAATGGGTTTGATGACCATCCTTAATTAAGTTCATATCAAAAGGGTTGACCTGCCAAACAAATAAAGAATTAATCTATATATATATAAAATGAGTTCCAACTTTGAAGTTGCAATAAATATCATGCATTTAATATTAATAATAATATTATATAAATCTATTTATAAAAATAACTCATTAAATTGTAATACCAAGAGTTTTGAAATAAATATAAATAATTATTATAATAAAAGGTTCAATAAAATAAGAGACTTTTCAACTTTATGAATCTTACTCATTAGCATCTATAAATACTCATTCCCATGTTGCAAAAATTTTAACACTCTAAAGGTACATCCAAAAGAAATACCTAACAAGTGGTGTCAACAACAAAGATCTATAGGGCTTTTGGTATTTTATCGTTGCTATTAACTGGTAATCCAACATAATCTTTATTATTTGTATTTTTTGAAGAAAAAAATGTCATAGAGATGAATTGAAAAGCATAAATCAACAATCAATCCATGGCTTGATGATTAGATGATGATTTTGGTGGAAAACTTGGTGAGGAAGAAAAGGGTTTTAGAGAGAGAAACTAGAGAGAGGGAGGAGAGAACAATTGCAGAAAATGTGAATTGGATTAATGGCAAAAGTTGAGGAATTAAGCCTTACACTTTGGTTTATATACCATGGCTTAATTCCCTGATTAATTAAGATTAATCCTAATCTTAACTAAACTATTATACAATGTTACCATCTACCCCCTAGACTATCTTTTACAACTATTTAGTACCTAACAATCTCCTCCTTCGTAATAATAGTCTAGGTTGCATATCTTCGAAGACTTCTGTGTTTGTAAGGCTGGAGCTGAGATTTGAACCGTTGAGCAGTTATGTTGATAAACAGCATCAGCCTTTGATCATCGGTGACAGACATACTTTTAATTGGCTTTTCAACCAATATAAAGTATTCCAGAAGACTTCATGCAAATTGACTGAATGTAGACCCATAGATAGAGCAGTTAGCAGTGGAAGTCCTTTCTTGAAGTTGTGGCGTTTGTCGATTTGCTGCAGATCCTTGGTTTCTGATGTTTGTTGAAGTTGAAGCAGTGCGGAATATTGATATGTTTCGGATTTTAAGACCGTTGTTGATAATATTGGAGTACGGTCATAGAATCCCTTATCTGATGTATTGACTGTTGTTGATAAGATTGAAGTACAGTCATCAGATTTTCTATCAGACATAGTGACTGTTGTTGATAACAATGGAGTACGGTCTTCTGATCTTCGCACAAGAAGGTATCAGGGTAACCCGGGATCACGTAGATTGCCCGTTGACACGACAGTTACAGAAACTGTGTGACCTACGTTCAGTGTTGGCTTTGATGTTAGCACTGGTAGGATTTCCATTCAATCATCGTGGAATACCAATATTTTTGGTATCACTATGAATATTCCGGCAATATCACAAAGATATGCTTGGTAGAATGCATGTGTCCTAGAGAGATTTGATGCGGTTCTAGACTCTATAAGTGGACAAACGAAGGCGAGGACTGGAGGTGGGTCCTCTTTTTCAATATCAACGATCTCCAAATGAGATGTCGATAGTGGATGTGGTTATCTCCGTGATTTATGAAACAAGTACTTTTTGTACTTGAGTGGCTAGGAGGGTTGTGCATTGCATCACTGGGTCCATGATGACTTTATCAGAAAGCAACTCATGCAGTCTGATATAGATGTGGTTACCCAGATTTTTGTTCGGTTTGGGGAGGGTTTTTCGTTTTCTTTAAGCCTTTCACACACACTCCTCACTCAACTCACTTTTTCATTTTCAACCACACCCTCATTTTGTGTTACCATGTGATAAACTGATTTGCACCCCATACTTCATACCCCCTCTCAATTTTTACCTCAGCGCACCCCAATCAAGATCCCATGATACTTGATTCTGCTCACCTAGACCTAGGGACCCTCACTTTTTAGTTCCTATATTATCGGTGGCTCCGGGGAAGATCATGTTGGGTTTAGCAGATCATAGGAGTAATTTGAGAGTGGTCTATTACGCTCATGTGCATTTTTAATCAGCCTTTTAGAGATGTTTCGTTTTAGGAGTTTCACATGGATTTTAGGTAACACCAGACTCACTTAGAGTATCCGTTAGCACCAGTATGAATCGTTAGTCGTTTGCACAACCGTTGATTCAAATGTGTGACCTGCGTTTAGAGTTAGCGTGATTTTAGCTCTAGCAGGATTTCCACTCGATCCTCGTGAAACATCAGATTGTGATGCCACTACGAGTGTTCCGATGGATTCACGGAGATCCATGTTTGTAGTGCAGGTGTCCTATATTGGAAATATTCTTGAGGGTGAGAACTAGACACACTGTGCATACAAAGAGACTTAACCCAGGGCAGGAGGTTATTATGATTCAATACCGACATACTCCGAATGAGTAGTCAGTAGCTTTTGTGCTACGTCCCCTAATGAACTGAAACAAATTCCTGTTGAGAGGAATTTGAGTGGCTGGTGGTGGCGTGCATTTGCTTTACTGGGCATGTAAAGTCTAGTGAAACATTCAACGTATGAATGATCACCTTTTTATGTAGTTGCCCGGTTTATTATCGGTTTGGATGCACTCAAAGGAGTGTTTTCTTTGATTTATCATGTTTTCACATCACCTTGCACTCACCTATTTCTATACCCTAGATGTATACCCTCACATTTACCAGTTGGCTGAAATATTTCCCTGGGAACGTAAGGCCGGATATGGTAGACCGTGGGAAGGTATGTCTTTTGAAGTAGTTAATAACGAGAGTTAAAAGAATTTGTAATAAACAGATGCAATCTTTACTAGGGAACTAGTAAAGAGATCGTTTACGGATATTACAACGACTTATAACTAACGTTACAAACATGAAACTTTTTAATTTGGGTATTTTGTTTTGTTTTTATAACTTTTCTCCCCCTAGAAATAATAATTCTCCCCCTTGAATTAATATTGGAAGACGTACCTTATACATCGTCGAAGGGTTGAAGGAGAGTATTGACGGTGAAGCTTGATTGAGCTTTGTGCTTTCTTTTGAATTCGGGTTCTGAATCTGTTATGATCAGAAGCCACACTTCAAGCTCATTACGACTTTATCTTTAGTGTAGTGCAAACCAGCAAATAAGCCCTAACGCGGGACACCTCTCTGATTTCTGTGTCTAAGAGGAACAGGTTCGCCTTGCCATCTGAGACCATGATATTGACCAAAGATATCAGGTGGATTGCGAACTGCGGTCGAGAAGGTGGGCGTTTTACTTCGGTCTCTTATCCCCAAATGAACTTCAAAATGTCTAATAACAGCTCGCCACTTTAATCTTTCATCTATGGCGGTGATTAGTTTGTCTATGTTGTCTTGTAAAGTGAGTTGATCTGGGTTGCTGGGAAGCCTGTTCAGGTGTCTCCCCTTTTTGTTCAATTTTTTCTTCAGGAGTGTAAGTGTACCATCACAGAACTTGGCAATTTCTGAAGCACGGAAGAATTGTGTTTCATTAAATTTGTTTTTGTAGCTCATTCCCAAGTTAGGTTCACCCAGAATAACAGTCTTCTGAGTTTGAATTTCAGAAGGAAGAGATCTGTATGGTGCCGCCAAGTGAACCTTTTCTGTGCCACTTTCAAAAGCCATTAAAGAAAATTAAAAATTAAAAATTAAAAATTGAAAATTAAAAGTATGGAAAACTTCTAGCATCAGCTCCCCCTTGACTGATGACGACGTTTGACGACCGGGTTTCAAGACGAGTTTCTTGAAAGCCATTGTGATGAGACGAAGAGTGCAACGACTTACCAGAGTGAAAAATAAGTAATGAAGACAATTAAGTTTTGAGATTTAGCATACCAAGTTTTGAGACTAGATAGTTAAAACGTTTTTCGTCCAAAGCCTTGGTAAACAAATCTGCCAATTGAAAATCGGTGGATACGAAGTACAATTCAACATTACCCAGTTCAACGTGATCTTTGATAAAATGATATCGGAGATCGATATGTTTAGTTTTGGAATGTTGAACTGGATTGCAAGATATTGCAATTGCACTTCTGGAATCACAATATAAAGGAATGCGGCTATAGGAAAAGCCATAGTCCTTTAATTGTGATTGCATCCATATCACCTGGGACAGACAGCTAGCGGCCGCAACATATTCTGCTTCAGCAGTTGAGAGTGAGACACAGTTTTGCTTCCGGGATGACCAGCTGACTAGCTTGTCTCCTAAAAATTGTACTCCCCCAGATGTACTCTTCCTATCAAGCATACACCCAGCATGATCAGCATCTAGGGATGCCCAAAGGGTTGACCCGACCCGACCCGAACCCGAACCCGAACCCAATTACGCTTATCGGGTCGGGTCTATTCGGGTTTCATGTTGTTATCGGGTTTTTTAAACCCGACCCGACCAACCCGATTCGTTATCGGGTCGGGTTTCGGGTTAGAATTTCTTACCTTTGTCGGGTTCGGGTTGACCCGATTAGACCAGATTAAAGTTTAAGTATTTTATTTCTTATAAAAATTAACATATTTTTACTATTAAATCAATTAATTATCAAATTATATGATAAAGTATTCAATAAAAATCAATTAACAATTAAAAGTGTTAAATAAATACTCATGAAATTTAATATATTAAATAATTTCTATAGTTTTTACCAAAAATTCCTAACTCAAGTGTAACCCGACTAACCCGATCGGGTCAACCCAACAAACCCGAAACCCGACCAACCCGAACCCGACAAACCCGAATCCTTATCGGGTCGGGTTTCGGGTTAAAAATTTTTAGCCTCAAACCCGACGGACCCGACCCGATAAGAGCCGGGTCGGGTCGGGTTGACCCGTTGGGCACCCCTATCAGCATCAGAGAAGGCAGAGAGATCAAATGAGTCTCCTTGGGATACCAAAGACCAAGATCTCTGTTGCCTTTTAGATATCGGAAGATTCATTTGACTGCCAGAAAGTGAGATTCTTTGGGAGCAGCCTGATACCGAGCACAGATGCATGTTGAAAACATGATGTCAGGACGACTGGCCGTTAAGTAAAGTAGTGATCCAATCATACCCCGATAGTTTGTGACATCTACCGGTTTACCATCCAGATCAGCATTTAGTTTGGCAGTCGTGGACATTGGTGTTGCAATAGGTTTACAATCGTCCATGAGATACTTCGTCAGCAGATCAGAGATATACTTTGATTGATTGATGAATATGCCAGTTGGAAGTTGACGAACTTGAAGACCTAGGAAGAAATTCATCTCCCCCATCATGCTCATTTCAAAGCGTTTTACCATGAGCTCGGAAAAACGTTTGCAGTATTTTGGATTTGTAGACCCAAAGATAATGTCATCGACATAGATCTGAACTAATATGATATCTTCCCCTTGACGTTTGATGAATAGAGTGGTATCAACCTTTCCTTTTGAAAAACCTGATTCAACTAAGAACTGGGAAAGAACATCATACCATGCCCTAGGGGCCTGTTTCAAACCATATAGAGCTTTATCGAGAACATACACATAATCTGGATGTTTGGGATTCACAAACCCTTCTGGTTGATGAACAAACACCTCCTCTTTTAGAATGCCATTTAAAAATGCAGTCTTTACATCCATCTGATAGATAGTAAAGTTTTTGTGAGCTGCATATGCTAAGAAAATTCGAATGGCTTCAATACGTGCAACAGGAGCAAATGTTTCTTCATAATCAATGCCTTCCTGTTGAGCGTAACCCTTAGCAACCAACCGTGCTTTGTTGCGAATGACAATTCCATTTTCGTCTTTCTTGGTTTTGAAAATCCACTTAGTCCCGATGACTGATGATCCTGGGGTCTTAGGAACTAAGCGCCAGACTTTTAATCTTTCAAATTCATTAATTTCTTCTTGCATTGCAATTATCCAGACTGGATCGGAAAGCACTTCATTAACTTTCTTAGGTTCAGTGGAACTTAAGAATGATGCATGGTGACATTCATCCGTTGTAGCCCTTCTTGTTTGAACCGATGATTCCGGGTTTCCGATGATTAGATCCAAAGGATGTTCCTTTGTCCACTTAGTAGAATGAGGAAGTGGGAGTTGACCAGGGTTAACGTTGGAATTATCAGTGAAAGCAGGATGTGGTATTATTGCAGTTTCAAGATTTGAGGGGTTGATCTGAGGGGGTGGTTCAACACGTGGAAGATGGAATTTGGAGAAGTCAATCAACAGTGGAGTGACAATATCAGACGGAGGTGGATTATGGACTGGTGAAGATTGAGTACCATGTGTCGATGTTGAAGGACCAGTATTGACTGTGGGTATTGGTGAGGTAGGAGCAGGTGAGGTAGGTGATGGGGATTCATTTGTGGATGGTGTGTTGATTTCTGGAGCGGTAATGGATTGAAGATCCGCCGAAGGTGGGGGTGGGGGTGGTGGTGGTGGGGGTGGTTGTGGATGTCTGACGTTGTGATATTCATCATAGAAGTGTTCAAATTGGATTTCAAGATCATTCAGGGTTGTTGAATGGTTAGATGAGGTTGTAGGTTGAGGTCTTTCAATGCCAGTTGATAGCGAATCAAGCGGGAATGTTTCATCGAATGATACATTGACACTTTCTCTGACAATTCTTATGGATAGGTTGTAAATTCTGAATGAGGCTGAATCCTTTGAATATCCAATAAAGACTCCTTCCTTAGCTTTCTCTTCAAACTTGTTGAGTTTGTCTTTATCATTCAAAATGAAGCATCGACTACCAAAGATGTGAAAGAAGTTTACATTTGGTATTCGATTGTTGATAAGCTCATATGGAGTTTTGTTGTACGTTTTGTTGATGATTGAGCGGTTTTGTGTGAAACAGGCGGTGCTGATGGCTTCTTCCCATAACGACAGAGGAAGTTTTGAAAATGAAAGCATCGTACGAGCAGCTTCCACTAATGTACGGTTTCGTCTTTCAACAACACCGTTCTGTTGGGGAGTTCGTGCAGCGGAAAATTGATGGGTGATGCCAGCAGATTCAAGGTAAGAGTCAAGGACCCGATTCTTGAATTCAGTACCATTGTCGGTACGAATTGTTTGAACATTTAATTCAAGGTTCACTTGAGTTTTCTTGATGAATGAGATAATGATATCTGCCGCTTCATCTTTTGAGCGAAGGAAATAAACACATGTGTATCTGGAATAGTCATCAACAATAACCAAGACATAGCGTTTTCCAGCAAGACTTTGAACACTCATTGGACCACATAAATCCATGTGCAGTAGCTCAAGAGGTTTGGAAGTACTTGGAGCTGGTTTAGGTTTATGAGACTTTTTGGTCATTTTTCCCATTTCACATGATGAACATTTGTGATTTTTATCAAAAGCAACATCAGGTAATCCAGACACATGGCCACCTTTTACAAGTTTGTTCATGGTTTTGAAATTGAGATGAGACGAACGGCGATGCCATAACCATGACTCATTGGCTGTAACTTTTGATACGAGACATACTTCATCGATTGGAACAAGGTCATTAAGATCAATGGTGAATAAGTTTGTGTCACGAGTTCCAGTCAGAAGTTCATCTCCGTCATATGTACGAACTGCACACTTTTTTGTGCGAAAGTTGACTTCCAGAGTCTTGTCACAGAATTTGCCGATGCTGAAGAGATTATGAGAGAGATCTTCAACGAAGGCAACATTTCTTATAATCAGGTTATGGCAAATGATGTCGCCGAGTCCTAGGATGGCTGATAAGTGATCATTTCCAAATTTGACTGTTCCTAAGTATTTTTCTCGAAAGTTGGTCAGAAGATTTTTGTTTCCCGTCATGTGTCTCGAACAGCCCGAGTCGAGGTACCATAAATTCTACATAAAACAAATAAAACATTTTAGGTACCCAATCTTGTATGGGTCCAGAACGATTAGTGACATATGTTTTATGCAGATTTTATGAGATGATAAATTTAGAGTTTTTGGGAACTGCTAGGAGGCAGTTCAGTTTTGATGACCCATTTGAAAGATTTTTCAGAGGATTGAATAATCCAATGAGATTTTTCGTTTTTGATCCAAGAATATTTCACATGAGTAGACGTTGTAGTGGATGGTTTGTCGAATTTGGGGAAAACTGACGGTTTTGTCTTTTGTGCAGCTTTTCCCTGAGGGGATGTGCGATTAGAAGAGGAGTGAGAAACAGAAGTTTGTGATTGTTTAGACGGCTTCTTTGATCGGTTTGAGTTTATCGTGTGAGTTTTTGTTGAAACCTTCTTATTTGATGATGTTGGTTTGGAAACCTCCCGATACACGAGTGGACGACGAGATGAAGATTTCTCAGTGGTAGATTTGAGTGGACGTGTAGCGGTAGATTTTACTGGTCGAGAGTTTATTAATTTGCAGGGATCTGGATAGCAAGTTGTGCAGGACTGAATGATTTCACGACGTTTACCAAGAACGTCATGTCTTTTACCACAAGGAGTATCTATTTTAATAAAATATCGTTTATCGTACTGAGAAATTGGTTTATCAGTCTTTTTATCAAAATACACCTTTTTGCCATTTTTATCAGTTTTAGTAATTAAATTTACACCATTAACAGCATGATTAACTGGACGATAAATTGCAGAATCATAAACAATGCCATAAGCTTCTTTTGGAGAAATAAACTGTCTAGAGTCATTACATTTATTTTTAACAGACAAAGATGAAACTACAGACTTAAATGGACTAGACTTCTTAAGTAGACTGGACTTCTTAAGCATACTAGATCCTGTCTGAATAGACTTCTTTAACTGCGAGGCTCTGTTGACTTCAGCTTGCTTCATGGTTCTCTTCCTCTGGGACTCTAATCTTCGATCTGCAAGATTCAAAATGGGAGGATTAGAGCTTCTTTTCAAGATGATTGGAACTGGATTTGTTGGTGCTGGTCCTAATAAAGAGGCTTTAGAATTTTGAGAAACTGTTTTGTTCGTTTTATCTTTTAATTCTAAAATAGTGTCCTCTAAATTATGTATTTTGGTTTGTAAATTTTCTTTTTCTTTTTCAAAGGCCTTTTGAGTGTCATCAATTTCAGATTCTAATTGGACAATTTTCTTTTCTAAAATTAAAGGTGGAACATCAAGCTTTGGTTCTTTGGTTTGCTTTAGAGTTTCATTTTCAGGGATGGAAAATTCAGCTGGTGTGATGATTGGAAAATATTCATTGTGTTCAAATTTCGCTTTCTTCTTTTCATATGTTGAGTTTAAGGCATCGTAATTGAAGCTAATTTGAGCGTATTCTTCCTTTTCCCGGTTGAACTTTTCGACTTCTGCCTCTTCATCTGGCATATGAAGGAAGCTTTGCCAGATTCCCAAGTTCATGTAATCGTTGTTATATAACGTTGGGAGAACATCTGCAGCTTTTTCAAGAGGACGGGTGTTTTCTGCTCCAAGAACCATTTTTGACTTGTATGATCTGAACTCTTTTGGCTCGTTGAATTTTATCGTTTGTTCAGTATGACCAGCTTTTACAATTGTTTGCTCCAGTTTTGAGATGTGTTCCTCAACATTTTCTTTTTCGACAGTGAGGATGTGTATAGTGCTGATTGTTCATTGATTTCCCTTTTAAAATTGGTTGTTATGTTTTTTATTTGTTCATTCAGTTTTTGAATTTCGATGTCAGTTGTCTTCAACTGTTCTTGGTAGTCCTTCATCTTGATGTCTGCTGACTTCATCCATTTTTTCTCTCGACTTAATTGATTTGCCAAGTCGTTAATCAGCTGCTTGGAGTCGTCTTTATCACTTGACACCGTCTTCATGTTTTTCAGGTTCGAGATTTCAAGATTTTTTGTATTAATTATGTGATTTAGACGATTTACCTCATTGGTGTGAGCAGCATGAAACTGTGACAACTGTTGTTGTAACTCTTGGGTTTTTTGATTTGAACGGTTATTTTGATTTACTTGAGGAACAAGAGTTTCAAGTTGGCGACGAAAGGTTAAATTTTCTTCCTTTAATTTTGAGATTTGTGTATTTGATTCATTGGTTGTATTTACTTGTTTTTGTAGATTATTTTGTAATTCAGAAATTTGAAATTTATAGGCTGATTTTGACGTAGACAACTGATTTTGTAATTCCTTGATTACTTGAGTTATTTGAAGAGAAGATTGACTTAACTCACTCAAATCATTTAAGAGTTGAGCTTTTTCGGATTCTAAATCAATTATTTGTTTTGTCAAATGTGATTTCTCATCAATTTTTGTAAAAAGTTTTTCATTAAACAAGGAATTCTCTGATTCATCAGTGTCTGAATCAGATAATAAAGAGTCAAAGGAAGAAGAGTGTACCTCATTTTCATCGTTTTCGGGGATGCCCAGTTCAGCTCTTAATTCGTTTGATCTTGCCATAAGAGCCAGGCTGGCAGTGCATTCCTCTTCCTCTTGATCATCGGAGTCCTCCAACTATTGTAGGTCTTCAGCGAGTAAGACCTTGCCATTTTCAACTTGCTTAGCCATGAGCATTTTCCGCTTGAAGTATTCTGAGTCTTTCACCTTTGGCTTTTTGCACTCTTTAGCGAAGTGCCCTGTCATGCCACAGTTGTAGCATTTCTTGGGTGGCTCAGTGGAGGAAGATGAAAATTTATTGTTAGGGGTTTGAGAAGAGGAGTTGAATTTGAAGTTTGAGGAGGATCGGAGGTTGTTGTTTGTTGGCTTGTTATAGTATTTTTTTGTTATAGCTTGAAATGAGAGCTATAGCTTGACGAACCGACTCTATTTCATCATTTGTCCCCGCTGGGATCAGAGTCTCTGGTTCTTCTTGTACCACTTCTTTTGATTGTGCTGCAATCATTGCTTCATTGATTCCTTTGTTAAGAGCCTGGTTTTGTTTGGCCAACATTGCAAGAGTGTCAGCAGTATCTTGCCTAGTTTTGACGATTCCTTTCACCATAGGTTCATTTTGATGTAGATACTCGTATAATTCATGAACATCTATGAGACTTAAGTCCTTGTGTTGCATAGCACTGTTGCCAAACATTTCCCATTCTGGTAGCAGGGATTGAATAAATTTGATGTTAAGTTCAAGTTTCCCTTTGTTTAGATTGTTCTTTCTGAGCTCATTGAGCATGTTACAGTATCTGTGATAGGTTTGCTCCAGTTCTTCTCCCGGAATAGCTTTAAATTGACCGTAGGTGTTAAGAGTGGATACCATCTTGGCTTTGTTACCCAGGTCAGTACCTTCCATTTGATTTTGGATCTCATCCCAGAGCTCTTTACCAGTGCTGAAACTATCAAGGCTGCTGTAAATTTCATTCGTAAGGCCCTGTAGCATATAAGAGTGTGCATACACGTCAGCTCTATCCCTATCCTTCTGCTCTTGGGTGTATTCCGCCGGGGGAATTTCAATCACACCTCCAGGTATTGCTGGTTCAGTGTTTGGGGCTGGAGCCACTGCACGATAGAACTTAGCGGGTCCGGTTGTAAGGGAGTCAAGGATATCTGGACCGGCATGTTGGCTCAGGATGAAATGGAGAAACCGTTTCTTCCATTGAACGTATTCTCCTCGGTAGAGAACAGGTGGTTTTGTGTCTGATCCAATAGACAAGGCGTCTTTGGAAGTCATTTCTTGTTGGAAGAAAGACGACCGCACAAAAATTTAGTTCGGAAAAAGAAGTTCGGGCCGAAGACTTTTGTAGAAGTTCGGGCCGAAGTTCGTGTTGAAGTTCGGGCCGAAGATTGTGTTGAAGTTCGGGCCGAAGTTCGTGTTGAAGTTCGGGTGATGTTCGAGCCGAAGATTGATTTGAAGTTCGGGCCGAAGTTCGAGTATAGTTCGGGCCGAAGATTGAGTATAGTTCGAGCCGAAGTTCGGGGTGAGGTTCGAGCCGAAGTTGTTTTGATGTTCGGGCCGAACTTAAGGATGAGTTCGGGCCGAACTTGTTACTGTTCTCGGACCGAACAAGTTCTTGAGCAGAACAGTTACGAACAGCCCAAAATAAAAACTAATTTGATCCTAAAATGCTCGTTTCTTACCCAAATTCTTTGATTCTTTTTGTAAACTGACCCAAAACCTTTTTCCTTCAATCCATTACTACAATCTTAATCAAAAACAACTTGGATCTAATCCAAAATTCGAATTTTCAAAGTTTTTCAAGCTTTAATGGAGTTTTCTTAAAATCGCAATTTCATCATCAATATAGATTGGAATTGGATGAAATCTGATTCTAAGCTTAATAAAATGAAGAGATGAAGCTATTTAACCCATAAAAACTAGCATTAATACCTTAAATTCGGATTTTGATTTCTTGACCCTTTTTCTTCAAAAACTCCAAAAACCCTTTTGATCTTCTGATTTGGACAGCAAGCAATGGAAATGGATCGTTTTCATGATGAAATTATGCTCTGATACCAATTGAAAAGCATAAATCAACAATCAATCCATGGCTTGATGATTAGATGATGATTTTGGTGGAAAACTTGGTGAGGAAGAAAAGGGTTTTAGAGAGAGAAACTAGAGAGAGGGATGAGAGAACAATTGCAGAAAATGTGAATTGGATTAATGGCAAAAGTTGGGGAATTAAGCCTTACACTTTGGTTTATATACCATAGCTTAATTCCCTGATTAATTAAGACTAATCCTAATCTTAACTAAACTATTATACAATGTTACCATCTACCCCCTAGACTATCTTTTACAACTATTTAGTACCTAACATGAATTCTTTATGATTTTGTTTTAGAGAGAGTATGTTAGTTGTTTTTGTTTAAAATTTCACAACCTCTTTTGTATATAGATGTATAAAAATTTTATTCGTTGTTTATGTACATTTTGTATAAAAGATCTAATAGTTATCATTATAATATATGAGATTGTGTATTGATATTATTACAATTATTTAAGATGGATATCTTATCATGTTAATGGCCACAAATTGTTGTTCATTTGATTTGTTATTTTACTTTTAATCCAGTTAATAGGTTTCGATCGTCATTTTTCACAACTTGCGATTCTCTAATTAGTAGGAAAATATTAATTAAATATATTGATGGTATTATTACCATTATAGTATATGAGATTGTGTATGATATTATCATTAATTAAATGATATTATTATATATGAGATTGTGTATGATATTATCATTATAGTAAATGAGATTGTGTATAATAAAAATTTTATTCGTTGTTTATGTACATTTTGTATAAAAGATCTAATAGTTATCGTTATAATATATGAGATTGTGTATGATATTATTACAATTATTTAAGATGGATATCTTATCATTTTAATGGCCACAAATTGTTGTTCGTTTGATTTGTTATTTTACTTTTAATCCAGTTAATAGGTTTCGATCGTCATTTTTCACAACTTGCGATTCTCTAATTAGTAGGAAAATATTAATTAAATATATTGATGGTTGTTGAATTTATGCTTATTTCTATTGTATATGTATAAAATATATAAAATGAGTTTCACGTTGATGTTGCATTTATTATAATATTAAATAAATCATGCTAATAAGGACTGAGAAGCTCAATAGTTGTAAAATCAAGAAATTTAACATAAACTTGCAATTCTCTAATTAGTAAGAAAATATAAATTAAATATATTGATGGTTGTTAAATTTATGCTTACTTCTTGTGTATATGTATAAAATATAAAAAATTGAGTTTCATTTTGATGTTGCATTTGTTATAATACTAAATAAATCATGTTAATAAAGATTGAGAAGCTCAGTACTTATAAAATCAAGAGTTTTAACATAAATTATAGCAATGAATTCATTTTAATAACAATTTGACAAATTCATTAAATTGTAAGACCAAAAGTTTTGTAATAAATATAAATATATAATAATAAAAAGTTTAATAAAATAAAAGACTTTTCAAGTTTTATGAATATTACACATTATGATCTATAAATACTTATTTTCATGTTGCAAAATTTTAACACTCTAAAGGTGCATCCAAAAGAAACATCTAACAAGTAGAGTAAACAACAAAGACCTTTAGCGATTTTCTTCTTTCTCCTCACTATTAATTTCTTTCATTGATTTGTATCAAGTATATAACTTACTGATATATCAACATCTATATCTATATTCTATATCTATATCTATATATATAGATCATAAAAAAAATGAGTTTCATGATTTATGTTGTATTGAATTCTATATTAAAAAATTAAGTTTTTGTTATAAAAGATGCTTATGAATAAATTTAATAGAGTATACAAAGAGTTTCATAAATAATAGTAGTAAATTCAATTAAATAATAGTCTTTTCATTTAACTAGAAGTTACATATTAATTAAATAAGATAAATAATTTAATACAAAAATAATAGTAGTAAATTAAATTAAATAATAGTCTTTTCATATAACTTGAAGTTACATATTATAGAATACAAATACCACACTATCATGATGCAAATGATATTGAGTTTTCAAATGATATTATCTTTTACCCTAACAGAACATCCATTTATAAAAATTGAGTTCCAAGTTTGAAGTTGCATTAACACCATGCATTTAATATTAATAATAATATTATATAAATCCATTTATAAAAAATAATAAATTAATCAATTGTAAGTTTAAAAGTTTTACTATAAATAATATTTAATAAACAAAACAAAATAATGTCAATGCGTTTATGAATCACAAAAATAGTTGAAATCAAGATTATGGTTAAATATTAATTACATAGCAACAAACTTCATAGGTTTATTAAAATCAATCAATATAAAAAATACACGATGACATATATTTATTAAAAAAAACCAGAACCGAATGAAAAATGGTTTTGGATGGACCGAGGACCGAACATATGATGCTCAGAACCGAACCGAACCATACCGAGAACCAGTCGGAACCGAACAGAACCGAGGCAATTTCTTCGAATATTTTCAGGTTTTCTCAGTTTTGGACCGAATCGGACCACTCGGAACCGAACCAGTTGGAACCGAGAATTGAATTTTCATAAAATATGATCTGAATTTAAAAATGTGATTTACACGCAAATTGGGAAAGCTAAATTCTTACTTGCATCACGAGCTGGAAAGAACAATTGTTGAATTTATGTCATCTCAACTTTTGAAGTCGTTTCATGAATCACAGTATACTTGTGCTGCTGAAAAATTGGAGAAATCTCTTCAAAATGGAGCAATTTCTTACCATGTTTTATATGGGAGCATAAAAGCTTGTATAGCATCCACTACAAAAAATGCTAAAGTATGTCTTTCTTCACCTTTTTTTTATCACTTCAAATAAAAATCTTGAATTTACAACAATTTTTAGAGACGCCACACACATTAGCTGATTTTACGATACTGCTGATTTACGAAAAAATCAAATTGGGCATCAAAACCGACATAAAAACGTAAATAATACTCAAAATACCTGTAGTTGAAAAGCTTCAATAGAATTAAAAACCCATGCTTGATAATCGACTTGCTTGTTGGAAAAAGTTGTGATAAAATGATTTTTCACCAACTTTGGACCTATATAATTATATATATATATATGTGTTATATATAGTTATTGGTTGGTAGCTATGTGTTCTCCTATATGAGAGCTACGCAACGGTATATAGCGTGTCCAAAGTCGAGTTGTGGTGAATGAGATATCGACTCTCAAAGTAGGTTGTTTGATACAAGAAATTTTGGAAGTGGGGGATGTGGGAGAGTATCCCACATAGGAAAAAGATGAAACCATTTATTGGTTTATAAGGTTGGAAGTTGTACGTAAGATTAAATCCTTATACATGGGTTTTACCCGCACGCCTACGCGCGAAATGGCTTGAACTCGGGTACGCCCGAGCGACCTGCGGAATTCCAGGCTCGTGCGGGTCAATTTTTGCACCTCATCGACACTGCAGTTGTCTCGTACTGACCTCCTCAGTACTGATTTTTTCATACTGACCACCTCAGTACTGAACCGATCAATACCGACCTCCTCGCACTGAGTGTTCGACGTGTACTGAGCTGCAGTCTGATACTGACCTGCGCAGTATCAGTCTGATACTGACCTGCGCAGCAGGCAGTCTCATACTGACCTGCAGTACTGATCTGCGCAACAGATGTCTGATACTGACTTCCAATACTGACCTGCAATACTGACCTGCGCAGCAGCAGTCTGATACTGACCTGCTGCACTGACTTCCAATACTGAGTTCGTATACTGACTTCTGATACTGAGTTCTCGGACTGAGTTCTCGGACTGAGTTCCTGGACTGAGCAGAACAGTTACGAAAATTCTGCAATTAGTGCAGATTACTGTTTTGATTTCTTGTTTAATTGTATTAAATGCATTTAATGTTTTGATTAAACATCACTTGGCATTCTACACTATAAAAGGAGACATTGGGTCTCATTTGTAGACACACCTTCACCTACTTCTCTTCTAAATCACAGCTTCTCTCTTGTGAAAACTCTCTCAATTTCGGTATTGTTCTGGCTTGGATTATATTCGGTAGTGTAAAACTACTCGGTTGTTTTACCCTGGGAAATAGACAACGAATCTATTTTAAGGGGATCGTGAAGTTCACGAGACTCAACCAAAAACGTTGTTACTTGTTTGTTCTATTTAATTTTGTTTCAATCTTTGTAAACGTTTAGTCAATTTCCCTTATTGTAATTGTATTTTATTAATGAAAATTGGTATTATCTCCTACAAACTTAAAATAGATTTTCCTCTCTAGCTAATACTGGTTGGAAAATACATATTTTTTTTTCGGATTTTGCTCGTTACTAGCATAGATTCGGAAAAGTGGTGATTGAAACGTTTTATAGAACAAAAGGTTCAATTGAGTTTTTCGAAAAATTTCCAATTTTGTTTTGTTTAAATTGTTAAATCAAATTTTTGGATTTAAAGTTCATTATATCAAGTTTTTAAAGTTTGATTTTAAATAACTTGATATATTGTTTAAAACTATTTTGGATTTAAAAATTTATATTTGTTGACATTAGTTGTAAGATACAAGATAGTCATAGACTTCTTGAGTTAACACTTGAAATATATCTTACTTCTAATCGAAATAAGTATAATTGTTGAGGCTTATTGGTCAAATATTTGCATTTTTTATTTGATAAAAATGACAAATGTTGTGATAATGCCCAATATGGAAATGCATATGAAGGAAGATGTGCATATTGTGGCTATGATTTCCGAGTTGTCGGAAGTTAATTTGGTGGGAAACGATTCAAGTGGATGGTATGTCGATACGGGTGCAACCCGTCACGTGTGTTTCAATAAAAGTTTGTTTAGCACTTTCAAAGATGTTGAAAATGGACAAAAACTTTTTATGGGAAACTCGGCTACCGCGGATATCAAAGGTGAAAGAAATGTCATCTTAAGGATGATTTCCGGAAATGATGTCACATTAAGCAATGTGTTGTATGTTCCGGCGATTCGTAAGAATCTTGTGTCCGGATGGTTGCTTACTAAGTTTGGATTTCAAGTTGTGGTCGAATCCGATAAAATTGTGTTATCAAAATGTGGAATGGATGTTGGTAGGGGTTATGCCCTTAATGGTATGTTCAAATTAAATTTGAGAAATTTTAAACGAAATTTTAATAAAAATGTTACTAATGTCGTTCATTTACTTGAAACGTCAAATGTTTGGCATGGTCGTTTAGGCCATGTAAATTTTAATTCAATTCGTCGTTTAATTAAATTAAATAGCATACCAACATTCCATATTGATTCGAATCACAAATGCAACACGTGTGTTGAAGCCAAACTTACGAGAACATCATTTCGATCGGTTGAAAGAAAAACCGAACCACTTGATATGATTCATACGGATGTGTGTGATTTGAAATCAATTCCTACCATGGGTGGTAACAAGTACTTCATTACGTTCATTGATGATTGTACTAAATATTGCTATGTATACTTACTTAAGAGTAAGGATGAAGCAATTGAGAAATTCATTTTGTATAAAAATGAGGTTGAAAACCAACTTAATAAGAAAATCAAGGTTGTACGAAGTGATCGAGGAGGTGAATATGTTTATCCTTTTGCGGCATTATGTTCTCAAAATGGAATAAGACATGAATTCACTGCTCCTTATTCGCCACAGCAAAACGGTATTGCCGAGCGAAAGAATCGTACCTTGAAAGAGATGGTTAATGCCATGCTTATAAGTTCGGGGTTAAACCACGAAATGTGGGGGGAAGCCATTTTGTCGGCTAATTATCTTTTAAATAAGATACCACGTAAGGCAAAGGATGAAACACCGTATGAACTTTGGTTTGGAAGAAAACCTTCGTATAAGTACTTACGAGTGTGGGGGTGCCTTGCTAAGGTAGCCATTCCTCTTCCTAAGACTCAAAAGATTGGGTCTAAAACGGTTGATTGCATATTTATTGGTTATGCACATCATAGTAGTGCCTATCGTTTTCTTGTGCATGAATCTAAGATTCCCGATATACACAAAAATACGATTATGGAATCAAGGAATGTGTCATTCTTTGAAAATGCGTTTCCTTGTTTAGACAAAGAACAAGGAAGTTCGTCTACACGTGTTGACGAAGTTGTCCATGATGAGAGACAACAACAACCTCAATTAGAAGAGGTTGAGCCTAGAAGAAGTAAAAGGGCAAGGATTGAAAAATCCTTTGGTTCGGACTTTGTCACCTATATGGTAGAAAGTGAACCAAGGACCTACCGTGAAGCGGTAACTTCTTCGGAAGGACCTCAATGGAAAGAAGCCATTAAAAGCGAGATAGATTCTATCTTACAAAACCATACGTGGGAGCTAGTTGATCTTCCTCCGGGTTGTAAAACTTTAGGCTACCGATGGATTTTTAAGAAAAAGATGAAAGCGGATGGTTCCATTGATAAATACAAAGCGAGGTTGGTGATCAAAGGATATAGACAACGAGAAGGTCTAGATTACTTTGATACCTACTCACCGGTTACGCGAATAACATCAATTCGGATGATACTTGCGATTGCTTCCATAAGAAATCTAGAGGTTCATCAAATGGATGTGAAAACCGCCTTTCTAAATGGTGATTTAGAAGAGGAGATTTACATGGAACAACCGGAAGGCTTTATTGCTCCCGGTCAAGAGGCAAAAGTATGTAAACTCGTTAAATCATTGTATGGATTGAAACAACCTCCTTTAAGAATGGCACCAAAAGTTTGACAATGTCATGCTAGAAAGTGGCTTTAAAATTAACGAGTGTGACAAATGTGTTTATGTGAAAAACACAAGTCATGGATATGTCATCTTATGTCTTTATGTAGATGATATGCTTATCATTGGAAGCAATGATAAGATGACTCAATCTACAAAAGATATGTTGAAGTCAAGGTTTGACATGAAATACATGGGCTTGGCGGATGTCATTCTTGGAATCAAGATTGTACGCACCCATGATGGACTTGTGTTAACTCAAAAACACTATGTTGATAAAATTCTTGAGAATTTTAGTGGGGGAGACACTAATAAAGTTAGTACTCCAATTGACACCTCTCACCATCTATATAAAAATAGAGGTGAAAGTGTGAATCAATTATAATACTCAAGGATTATTGGTAGCCTAATGTACCTAATGAGTTGTACAAGACCGGATTTAGCTTATGCGGTGAGTAGGCTAAGTCGGTACACTAGTAATCCAAGTGTCGAACATTGGAAAAGTATTACTAGAGTACTTCGATACTTGAGGTACACTAGAAATTATGGATTGCATTATACTAGATATCCCGCTGTGATAGAAGGATACAGTGATGCGAATTGGATATCGGATATAAAGGATTCCAAATCTACAAGTGGTTATGTGTTTACCCTTGGAGGTGCGGCTATATCTTGGAAATCGTCCAAGCAAACGATTATATCTAGATCCACAATGGAATCTGAGTTTATCGCCTTGGATAAAAGTGGTGAAGAGGCGGAATGGCTACGCCAATTTGTGGAATGTATTCCAAATTGGTCATTGCCTTTGTCTTCCATTTGTATACATTGTGATAGCCAATCGGCTATTGGTAGAGCCAAGAGTGCAATGTATAATGGTAAGTCAAGGCATATTCGACGTAGACATAACTCGATACGACAACTACTCTTAACTGGAGTTATCACGATTGACTATGTAAAGTCAAAAGATAACATCGCGGATCTGCTTACGAAAGGCTTAAGCAAAGAGTTAGTTAATAAGTCGTCGAATGGAATGGGACTAAAGCCCTTGGAATAAAAGTTTATGCGAAGGAAACCTAACCTAGTTGACTGGAGATCCCAAGATCTAGGTTCAATAGGACAACCTAATTGTATAAACGAAGGGATGTCACTGTGGGGGTAACGGAATTCCTCCAAACATTCTTAAAGGGAGTACATTGTACTACTTCCTAGTCCATTCCTAGTTCAGTGGCAATGAGGATAAGCAATATGGCTTTTAATGATTCCTTGTAGAGAATCACCTATGTGAGAGAGAAGTGGGGTCGCTTCGAATGGGATTGTTGGGCACAATTCTTAGTAGCTCTCGCAGAACCAGGCAGTGTCCATGACCAAGACGGGCACGATAAGAGGATATGAACAAGTTAGGGAGAGTCTTGTGAGAATGTATACTGTCGTCTACACAAAAGGCGGACTCAGTTCAAAGACATCGCGTCTACTGACTGCTAGGAGACTAAGTGTGCCTCTCAAGGGAAGGTTCAAAGGCTAACACCTACCTATCCTTTGCAAGACTTGACTGTTGAACATTTATCGATGGTTTGTGGTGTTTTCAATCGATCTCTATTCATGTGGGGGATTGTTGGAAAAAGTTGTGATAAAATGATTTTTCACCAACTTTGGACCTATATAATTATATATATATATATATATATATATATATATATATATATATATATATATGTATATATGTGTTATATATAGTTATTGGTTGGTAGCTATGTGTTCTCCTATATGAGAGCTACGCAACGGTATATAGCGTGTCCAAAGTCGAGTTGTGGTGAATGAGATATCGACTCTCAAAGTAGGGTGTTTGATACAAGAAATCTTGGAATTGGGGATGTGGGAGAGTATCCCACATAGGAAAAAGATGAAACCATTTGTTGGTTTATAAGGTTGGAAGTTGTATGGAAGATTAAATCCTTATACATGGGTTTTACACGCACGCCTACGCGCGGGGGGGGTGCAAATAATTTGGACTGAGTTGCCCGAAATGGCTTGAACTCGTGTACGCCCGAGCGACCTGCGGGCACGAATGCAGCTCCGAAATTCCGGGCTCGTGCGGGTCAATTTTTGCACCTCATCGACACTGCAGTTGTCTCGTACTGACCTCCTCAGTACTGATTTTTTCATACTGACCACCTCGGTACTGAACCGATCAATACCGACCTCCTCGCACTGAGTGTTCGACGTGTACTGAGCTGCAGTCTGATACTGACCTGCGCAGTATCAGTCTGATACTGACCTGCGCAGCAGGCAGTCTCATACTGACCTGCAGTACTGATCTGCGCAACAGATGTCTGATACTGACTTCCAATACTGACCTGCGCAGCAGCAGTCTGATACTCACCTGCTGCACTGACTTCCAATACTGAGTTCGTATACTGACTTCTGATACTGAGTTCTCGGACTGAGTTCCTGGACTGAGCAGAACAGTTACGAAAATTCTGCAATTAGTGCAGATTACTGTTTTGATTTCTTGTTTAATTGTATTAAATGCATTTAATGTTTTGATTAAACATCACTTGGCATTCTACACTATAAAAGGAGACATTGAGTCTCATTTGTAGACACACCTTCACCTACTTCTCTTCTAAATCACAGCTTCTCTCTTGTGAAAACTCTCTCAATTTCGGTATTGTTCTGGCTTGGATTATATTCGGTAGTGTAAAACTACTCGGTTGTTTTACCCAGGGAAATAGACAACGAATCTATTTTAAGGGGATCGTGAAGTTCACGAGACTCAACCAAAAACGTTGTTACTTGTTTGTTCTATTTAATTTTGTTTCAATCTTTGTAAACGTTTAGTCAATTTCCCTTATTGTAAGTATATTTTATTAATGAAAATTAGTATTAGCTCCTAAATTGCTCTGGTCAAACGAGAATACACCGCTAATGGAGCAAAAAAGAAGCCAACAATCAAACTCCATAAATTACTAATCTTCCAGAAACAGAATTAACAATCCAAAATTCAAGATACCAGGATCGAAACGAAACCCTGGCGAGTGAAATTTGAAATTGAAATCAGAACTTTTTAGGGTATCAAAGAGGAGTATGACGAGGCATATGATGGATTGATGTCGCTTTGAATGGCAAACTAAATATTCGCTAAAACAAACTTCCAGGGATTTGAAGTTTCAACCCACTTGACCCGATTCTCTTTTAGCTATTTTAATTTGACTCATTAAACACCACCCATATTGATACGACTTGCTATGAGTTCAAATTGTGACTTTATGTGTGTTTTAGCTTCACTAATAAATTTGCACATGGCCCTTCCCTTTATTAGACTGCCACGTGTCAACTCCGTAATTTTAAATGACGGTTTTAAATAAAAGATAATATATCTCTGAATAAACTATATGTGAGCAATTTATTGATATATATTCTTTTTGGAAACGGCAAATGAAATAACAGAAGCCTACTCGTAATTTTTCAGCGAGACCCCGAGTTCGAGCTCCGCATAAGCGGGCAAACCCAGCCCCCAAAGGGATTTCCAAGGAAAATTCCTCATATGTGCCCGTATGAGGTATGAGTTAAATGACGCTAATGCAACGCTCCCAAAGGGATTCGAACTCACAACCTACTGCCCACATGGGTATAAACTCACCTGGAAAGTTTTAAATGCTTCAATGCATAAGGTATAATCTTAGAAACAAATTCCGGAATTTATGGCAATAATTCAATAATGCTTTAACTGTCAAACCGAAAATTACGATTATTTACACTTTTAATTAATAATTCGATAGTGAGGAATTTTTAAAATATTCCATGTATATCCGAAAATTTGAGTCTAATTCAGGTTATCAAACAACTTACACTCCTCCTATTTAAAGCAACTATTTTGTTCATTTGTATACATTCAAATGCGAGGTCTCCTTCATTATTTGTCAATTATCTAATTTGTATAAGAGTTGATACGTACAGAGCAACTTTTATCCATACAGAGCAAATTCATCACAAATGACAATCATGCCCTTCCTTTACATTTAACATATTTTGCATTTCACCCCTCCCATTAAGGGCATGATTGTCATTTTGGATGAATTTACTCTGTATGGATAAAATTTGCTCTGTACGAATCAACACCCAATTTGTATCCATGTGAACAAGAGTCTCCTTCATAATGCTTACAACAATATCTCAATTCTTTTGTTAATAATTTAAACTGTTGTTTTGTTTATGAATAGAACGTACTGCAGTGTGAATTGTTTATAATTTCTTGATTTTTCGTTTTTGCAGAATTAAAGTACAAATAATTTGATATGTAAAAATTGTATATTATTCATATTTGATTTTAAGTCAAATATGACTACTATATGATTGTGAATTGTTTATGTAAATGTTGACTTAATGTTTATTTACTATTTTTATTTACTAATTCATATTTGATTTTCTTGCAGAATTAAAGACTTAAAGTTTATTTACTATTCTTAATTACTAATTCTAAGCTGTTTATGTATATGTTGA
Organism: Calendula officinalis; assembly: GCA_963853835.1. NCBI lineage: Eukaryota > Viridiplantae > Streptophyta > Magnoliopsida > Asterales > Asteraceae > Calendula > Calendula officinalis. The sequence continues at coordinate 28,049,676 of OY970834.1, forward strand.
CTTAAAAGGTCAAATTGTCATTTTAAATATGATTTGGCAGTTTACATACTTCCTCCGTTTCAAAATAAGTAATACAATTTTCATTTTAGGTTGTTTTAAAATAAGTGATACACTTTGAAACTTTCCTTATGTAGTGAAATATAGTGGGACACATACCTACTAACTATCTCCTTTAATAAAGTGAAATGACACATTTACCTTTACTTTTACTTTTAAACATTACTAAATTCACTTTAATCATAATATGTGTGACCCATCACTCATTAACTATCAAATTTAATCTAATTTAACATTCATTACAATCTTTTGCCTCAAAAAACGTGAAAACTAATTTGTATCACTTATTTTGAAACGAAGGAAGTATATGTTAAATTTAAAGATTCCAAAATCTAATCATAACACTAAACATTAAATTTTATAATCTTTGCATAATATTATTTAGTTGTACCTATGTATGAATAACTATGAGAAAAACAATAATAGTGAATGTTTATAGTGTTTTGGATCAGTTTAGGGTTTATAATCTAGATGTAAATCAGTGTGCATGTTTAGAATCTTTAGAATTTTCTGTTTTTATAGAATTAAAGTAAAAATAACGTGGTATGTAAAAGCTGTATATTATTTATACGAGGCAACATGGCCCGTGCGATGCACGGGCTTTGTTCATGATAAATAGTTTTTTTTAACGTAACACGTACACATTATATTGGTGTTACGGACAAAGTACCTAAAGCATGATCGCTAAAATGTTTGGCTTTGCTTACGGGTACGCTAATAAATAAGAAAACTGTGTCGGAGGAAATGTCAAAGTAACAAAACATCATCGTTTTTATTAACGTAACATAAAACACGTTATTCATAAAATATAAATTAGACCCTCATAATTTAACACCTCTATTAATTGGCATATAGAATTATAATTGACACACAATGAAATTTTCTGAATATAACATTTAACGATATATTTTAATGATAAAATCGTTTTATCATAATCATTTACTAATAATTATTTTAAAAGTCTTAATATGTATTTATTAGTTTTTATTATAAACATACATAATAAATGAAAAATTAAAAAACATAAAACCACTAATAAAAATCATAATCAACTTCATAATACTAAACTCTAGAAACAACAACATAGGAACACAAATGAATCAAACACTTTAACAAATCATAAGAACAATAACTTAATCAAAACAAACAATTCATATTAGTAATTAAAAAGGTAATTACTAAATGCTACATTTATGCCTTTGGCGACTTGAGAAAACCGTTGATAACTTGTTCATTAAAATCTTGATCTATATTGTAAGGAGTGTTGACAACTTGTTTATATTGTAGATAAATCAGTAAGTATATTGTTAGTAAAGTTGTGAGGGTGAACTTCGAAACATATGTTTATACATTAAACTTAAAAGGTAACGTCAAATTGTTTGAACTTCTACCATTTATTTGACTAAACTATTTTGGGTTTTTTTTTTTTTTTTGCCTATAATATATAACAATTTGTTACGCTAGGAATCCTTTGATATTACAATTTGGTGGATTTGGTTTTTATTTTATTTTTATTATATTTATTTAGTAATCATATTTATAACAAACTATACATGAGTTTATGACTCATAATCATTTACTAATAATTACTTAAAAAGTCTTAATATGTGTTTATTAGTTTTTATTATAAACATAAATAATCTATAAAAAATTCAAAAACATTAACCCACTAATAAAAATCATAATCAACTTCATAAAACTAAACTCTAAAAATAACAACATAGGAACACAAATGAATCATAAACTTTAACAAATCATAAGAACAATAACTAAATCAAAACAAATCATTCATATTAGTATTAAAAAAACGTAATTACTAAATGTTACATTCATACTTTTGGCGACTTGAGAAAATCATTGATAACTTGTTCATTCAAACCATGATCCATATTGTAAGAAGTGTTGACAACTTGTTTATATTGAAGACAAATCAGTAAGTATATTGTTAGTGGAGTTGTGAGTTTGAACTTCGAAACATATGTTTATATAGTAAAGTTAAAAGGTAACGTCAAATGTTTTTGAACTTCTACCGTTTATTTGACTCAATTATTTTGAGTTTTTTTTTTCTTTTTATATATAACAATTTGTTACGTTATGAATCCTTTGATATAACAATTTGCCGAATTTGGTTTTTATTATATTTTTCATTATATTAATTTATTAATCATATTTATAAAAAAACCATACATGAGTTTATTACTCATAATTATTTACTAATAATTATTTTAAAAATCTTAATATGTGTTTATTAGTTTTTATTATAAACATACATTATCAATAAAAAATTTAAAAACATAAACCCACTAATAAAAATCATAATCAACTTCATAAAACTAAACTTTAGAAACAATAACATAAGAACACAAATGAATCATAAACTTTAACAAATCATAAGAAAAATAACTAAATCAAAACAAATCATTCATATAAGTAATTTAAAAAGTAATTACTAAATGCTACATTCATGTAGAAACAATAACATAAGAACACAAATGAATCATAAACTTTAACAAATCATAAGAACAATAACTAAATCAAAACAAACCGTTCATATTAGTAATCAAAAAAGTAATTACTAAATGCTACATTCGTGCATTTGGCGACTTGAGAAAACCGTTGATAACTTTTTCATTCAAACCTTGATCCATATTGTAAGGAGTGTTGACAACTTGTTTATACTGAAGACAAATCAATAAGTATATTGTTAGTTTGTTAGTGAAGTTGTGAGTGTGAACTTTGAAACATATGTTTATATAGTAAACTTAAAAGGTAACATCAAATTGTTTGAACTTCTACCATTTATATGACTTAATAATTTTTGGGGTTTTTGTTTTGGCTTTTAATATATTCATCAAGTAATGTTAGTTTTAGTTAAAAAAAACTTTTGGTATGAAAACTTTAATAAATGGTAATTAAATCATGATAATTAATGCAACATCAAACATGGAACTCAATTTTTTATGTTATATATAGATAGATATATAGATATAGAATATAGATATAGATGATTTATTTAATATTATAATAAATATAACATCAAAATGGAACTCAGTGTTTATATTTTAATACATATACAAAAGAAGTAAGCATAAAATTTAACAACCATCAAATGAACAACAATTTGTGACCATTAACATGATAAGATATCCATCTTAAATAATTGTGATAATATCATACACAATCTCATATACTATAATGATAACTATTAGATCATTATATAATATATTTTTATATACATAATGTACATAAACAACCAATATAACATCAAAATAGAACTCAATTTTTATATTTTATACATATACAAAAGAAGTAAGCATAAATCTAACAACCATCAAATAAATAATAATTTGTGACCATTAACATGATAAGATGTCCATCTTAAATAATTGTGATAATATCATACACAATCTCATATACTATAATGATAACTATTAGATCATCATATAATATAATTTTTTATACAAAATGTACATAAATAACGAATAATAATTTTGTACATATATACAAAAGAGTTTGTGTAATTTCAAACGAAAACAGCTAACATACTCTCTATAAGACAAAACCATAAAAAATTCATCTCTATGATTTTTTTCTTCAAAAAATACAAATAATAAACATTATGTTTCATTACCAATTAATAGCGACGATAAATAAAAAAAAGTCCTATACATCTTTGTTGTTGACTCCACTTTTAGATATTTCTTTTGGATGTACCTTTAGAGTGTTAAAATTTTTGCAATATGAGAATGACTATTTATAGATGCTAATGTGTAGGATTCATGTAATTTGAAAAGTCTCTTATTTATTGAACTTTTTATTATTATAATTATTTATATTTATATCAAAACTCTTGGTATTACAATTTAATGATTTTATTTTTAAAATTGAGTTTATATATTAATTATTATTAATATTAAATACATGATATTAATTACAACTTCAAAACTGGAACTCAATTTTTATATATATATATAGATTTCAATTTTTTTCTAAATATTGTTTATTCATTGTTTGACTTTAAAAGTCCAATTTTAACACAAAAAAAAAGTTTTAAGTTGTTATTGCTCTACTCGAGATTTAAAATTGGGTAAATGTCAGAAATTGTTCCTGTGGTCTTGGGTTTTCTGACTTTTTGTCCCTAAACTTTTTTTTTTCCAGGTTTTTTGTCCATGTAATCTTTAAAATTTTGGTGTATCATCCTTCCGTCCAATTCTGTTAAAATTAAGCTGTTAAGTCAGGTCACATGCTTAGCACATGAGGGCAATTGGGTCATTTTAGCACCTTCTTCTTTCACAATCCCTCACACATGAACCCTAGAAATATTAACACCAACCCTAACCTCCAGTTCTTATACTCTCCCAAAATCCAAATTCTTCTATCTTTAATTCGAAGCTAAAAGCACAATCTGCAAACAATGAACTAATTGCAACCAAATGAGAATCATTTCTTGGAACGTTAACATTTCTTCATCTCAAATTCAAATCAAACAAAGCAAAAAATGCTCCTTTTGGTTTCTGGGTTTCTTTTGAAGATTGTTTTGAAGCCAAACAATGAAACCAAACAAAGCAAAAACTTTCCGATGATGAATCGATTACAGATGTGGTTTGAATCGATTACAGATCTGGTTATAAAGAAATTACAAAAAATTTGTTTTTATTTTGGATATCAGTTTCTGCAAGATCAGTTCTTTGCTTCAAATTAGATGGAATATCACTTCCGTCGGACTTCTCTCACCGCCTCCGTCCTCTCGTCTTCTCCAGCGACGAAGGTTCTGGGTCACGCCAAATGAATCGAAGATTGTTTTGAAGCCCCAATCTCTGCCCTAGACTCACCATTCAATCAAAATCGAGTTTTAAGGAGATGGTGCTCAATCTGCTCCTTCCTTCGTCGGAGAAGACGAACGTATTCAATCGTGTACAGGTTGCGGCTCAAATGCTCAATCACATCAAAAACACTAATTCTTCCCTTCGTCGGCGGCTTCAAAACGGAGCAACTAAGTTTGCAATTTCCGTCAAGGTTGTTTTCTGAATGGAGGTTTTGTCAACTTGTTTATTGGTTCAAGAAGAACTCAACAGAGAAGAAAAGGTTTAAAATGAGGGTGCGGTAATAGTTGCAGGTGTGGTAAGAGTATATTTGGGGAAAAAGATAGTAATTTTAAAGATACAAATTTTGCAACTTAAGGTACAACTATTTATGAAAAAGACAGAAATACCCTCCTTTTTTTAGTATCTTTTGTTAGTTAACAGTCAAATTTGTACGGAATGACATAAAAATAGAATTTTAAAGAGCACGGGGACAAAAATCCTGAAAAAAAAAAAGTTTATGGACAAAAGAGCAGAAAATGTAAGACCACAGGGACAATTTCTGACATTTACCCTTTAAAATTATATGTTCTATCCAACTTATATCTGAAGTAATATTAAAATTCAAAACAAAATTTTTAGAATGATCTAAAACATGAAATTTTCTTTAGTTAAAGTATTTTAAATTAATTTTATTACAACCATTCCTAATCTTTCTACTTCAATTGTTGAATTATTATTAAGTTATGTAGACTAATAATATACACCGGAAGTGGTATAATTAGGCGATATATCCTGATCTTTCTACTTCATTCTTAAAATAATATTTTTATCTTAAATAAAAGTTTTTAGTTTTAGAATAAAAAGAAAAGAAATGAAAAATGACTTTTTTACCCTCATGTGCATTGCACATGGGGTAAGTTAACAGAAAAAATTAACGCCAGTTAATGTAAAGGACCATCGGTGAAAAACCTTTCAGAATTAAGGACCATGGGTGTAATTTTTAAAACTAAAGGACCATTTGTGAAATTTGCTATAAACTTAAAGGACTGTAATTTACTCAAACATTATATTTTGAAGTTTATAACAATCAGTTATTTTAATGATGCTATTTATTTGTATTATTTTGTTGAAACAAATTAGTAAAACTTGCACACTCAACAACATACAATGTGTTTAATTACAGAAACATGGATAGTTAAAAACATTATTGTATGTTAACATATTTTTCCCATCAAATTATCAAACAAAGAAAACTTATCAAAATGTTTATACACATTTGACAAATTATTTCAAAACTGTTACAAATTTTTGGAAGACAAATTATTTAGAAGGCTTTATGTATTATTAATCTTACGAATATATAAAGCGTTTAGGACTTCTCAATTTGGCATGTCTTAATTTTCAGCTTGCTACTTTGGAAAAGTCTTAAACTCTTAAAAAGCCAAAATATAACTCCCGGGAATCATATAAATTATAAGTGGGTAAATATGAGATTTTATTAGTGGACAGTGTAATAATTGCATTTTCCTAAAACTGTGTGTCTTTTGTCTAGTGGACAATTAATTTGAGACGGAGGGAGTAAAACACAACACCCGGGAATCGAACCTACAACCTCTTGCCCACTACTCGAAATTATCCACCACTAAGCTAGGAGAGATTATTATTTCAATATCAACTCATCTTATACTTAACCACAAACTAAATCCTCACCCTTGTACTTTAACGCTTTACGTTTTAAATTGACCCATCAATTTATTACCGGCCCATCAATGCTTTAACAGGCCCCAAATCCGATTTTTTACAACCAATGGCCCTCAAGGTCGACCACCATGAACTCCACCGTCTTCCGCCACACCACCACAGCTTCAGCTTCAATTTCATTGTTATTCACTACGCCACCTTCTTCCAATCCAATCCAACACCGCAACTTTTTTCATTCGTATTAAAATAAGTGAATCACTTTCTTTTTTCGTGTGTATCAAAATAAGTGAATCGATTTAATAATTTACCTTATTTGGTAAGTTTTTATATTTAAAATTACCCTTTTACCCTTATTTTATACATGTTTAAACATCATTAAAGGTGTGAGACCCCATTCATTTTTGTCATTTTCTTATAAAAGCAAGGTGTGAGTATCCATTCTAATTACCCAATTTAATTTCACTAATCTCTTATTACCCTTTGTGAATTTAAAGTGATTCAGTTATTTTGATACGGAGAAGTATATTTAACCGTCGCCGTTCAATTTCGGCAGTCCCCTCTGTTTCAATTTCGCAAACCCTAAACCATCAATCTTCATCTTCTTCAGGTGAAAGTTTTGAATTTTTTGTATTTATATACACTATTTCAATTTTTGTACTGAATTTGGTTGTTAATAGCAATTGAAGATGGTGGAATCAATCCTCATAGTTTTTTTCTGAAAGGAATGAGATATGAAGAATTTCAAGTATGTAAAAAATTATTCTTCTAATAAGTGTGTTTGTTACTTTCTTTTTAATAATACATGTAATTTAAACAGTGGGTGAGTTCACATGGATATAGATAGACATGCTCGAGCTTTGATGTTATGGAAGCTGCTTTATGGGAACGATTCAAAGAATATTTGGGCACATTCATGTGAGGAAGGTTCTGCTCATTTTTTAATTACATATTGGATTAATCTTTTGCTATACATTACAGTTAGACACAATAATATGATGATCAGCGACTTGGAAAAAATCGATTGCATATAGGAATTTTTAGGTGCAAGAGATGTTGAACCGTTAAGAAAATTTGTTTTGGAAGAAACAGAAAAAGCAGTTGTAGCTACTGTGATACACACCTAGAAGACGATAAAGATTTGTGATCTATCATATATATCTTTTCAGGTAATTTTACATACATCCTTTTGTAAACGTGTTGAAATTTAATTTTTTGATAGTATGCTACATCTGAAATAGGTGGTGCATGGGCTTGCTTATGTTATATGCTTAAACAGTCAAATTGCATGATTCTTCAATATTTCAGAAAAAGAAATCCAAGTTAATTTTTGGTGGAAAAATGTTAACGTTCATGCATTTCTGTGTTGAAATTGATTATTGTGTTTTCACCTGAATCAACTATTTTTGTCTCTGAGACCAAGTTCTATACTTCCAAAAATAACTAAGCTTGATGACACCCTCCAATTGTTCAATGAAATCGAAGGTAGCCATAAGCTAATTAATGATACGCCCTTACAGTTTTGTAAGCAAATATATTTGATCGGTTACATGATCATGTCAAATATATTAGTTTGTAAGTGTGTTTTGTTTATGCATTAAAAATAATCATTGGGAGATGTTTGACTCTATTCATTATAACCTAATTTACCCATTTAGATGTAAAAATGGACACTACACATGTTTTTTATGGAAATGCAGAGAATTGCAAACAAAACCAAAACGGATGGCCCATTTTAGAAACGAACTTAGCCAACGTGAGCCAAAAGAAAAGTGGAAACAGAAACAAGAAACCACAACAACAACAACATGATGATCAAAGAAAGTTTAAGGATATGAATAAAGATCAAGATTCGTCTAAATCATAAACAAATAATATCAATAATAATACATGAGTAAATGAGTCGGTTTGGGTTATATTGTTTTCTCTAACATGTCAACTAAGTAAACTGTGATAAAATGAAAACAGGTTGAAGGATCTTCTTTTTCAAGATTATAATAATGTAATTAAATTTAATTAATTATATTTAAGTTTTGATTTATTTATGGGTTTTTCTAATTCATACCCTAAGTGCATTAGATAAAAATATTTAATGAACTCAAAATTAGAGTGTTTGATTTTGTCACTTTTCGTCTATTAAAAAAAAGGTGACCATTTTCTTGTTATAATATCTTAAATTAATTTAAAATGTTATCTTTTGAAATTATTAGTGTGTTTAATCTAAACTTTTTATGAAAAATTGTATTTGGATTTTAAATGATTTATGTTTACTTTAAATTTTATATGATGATTTTTATGTAATTATTTTTAATTATTTAGCAATTTAATCAAACACATATAGTTTATCGAGCACAAAAGAGAAGAGTAATAAGGTCATTATTCATCAATTAGCACATTCAATTAGCAATTCAATCAAACACATGGATTCAATTAGAAGTTTAGACTCAATCCGCTTCTGACTCAGGTCCTGTTTGATTTGCTTCCCAATTCATCTGATTCGGCCCGAATTCGGACTCGGTCCAAAGAGGCATGTTTGATAGCTTCACAAGTCGTCTGATTCGGTCAGATAACCGGACTTGGTCTGTTATATTCGTCTGATTCAGTCCGAATTCGAAATCCGTTGGACTCAGTCTCTTTTTGCCATAATCTACATTCGTTCAACAATGGTCAAGAAAAAGAGCTTACCGGAGAAAACCGATGACGGAGTTGCAGCCATGGAGATGAGAAAGAAGAAGATGAGAAGATCCCATGATTGTAGGTGTCGGCTGTAGAAAGAAGTAGGGTTTTGTTTTTTTTTTTTTTTGGTTTTTTGCTTTTAAAGGACAGTGGGCCATTTTTCTAATATTGGGTTAAGTGCTTAATGGATTAATATATTAATGGGCTCATATAATTGGCTTGTTTTTTTAGATCTGTATTTCGAAATTTTGATTACCGAAGGATCTTCTTTTTCAAGATTATAATAATGTAATTAAATTTAATTAATTATATTTAAGTTTTGATTTATTTATGGGTTGTTTCTAATTCATACCCTAAGTGCATTAGATAAAAATATTTAATGAACTCAAAATTAGAGTGTTTGATTTTGTCACTTTTCGTCTATTAAAAAAAAGGTGACCATTTTCTTGTTATAATATCTTAAATTAGTTTAAAATGTTATCTTTTGAAATTATTAGTGTGTTTAATCTAAACTTTTTATGAAAAATTGTATTTGGATTTTAAATGATTTATGTTTACTTTAAATTTTATATGATGATTTTTATGTAATTATTTTTAATTATTTAGCAATTTAATCAAACACATATAGTTTATCTATCACAAAAGAGAACATTAATAAGGTCATTATTCATCAATTAGCACATTCAATTAGCAATTCAATCAAACACATGGATTCAATTAGAAGTTTAGACTCAATCCGATTCTGACTCAATCCGATTCTGACTCAATCCGCACTAACTCAATTAGCAACTATCAAACGACCCCTAAGTAAACTGTGATAAAATGAAAACAGGTTGAAAGGTGGATAATGTGTATTCAAAAGGGAATTTGTTGATTTCAAAGGGCAAGAGATATGGTCGCCTGGTAATAATTTGGTCGGAATTATTTTTAAGACAATGTTTAACATTTTTCTTAAGAAAAATACTCATCTCCACAATACCATTTCAATTTCCATTCTTTTTCATTAATTTGTCATGTCACCATTTCTATCAAAACTCTTGAGAAGAAAAAGAAAGGAACATAGCAATGGAAGAAACTAACACCACCAGAGAGCATACGGTTGTAGAATATTCGCCGGAATCACCCCCTAACAAGTATTCACAGGGCGGTTTCCGTATTCCCTTGCAACAGCTAATTCAATTGGTTTAATTTATGGTTAATTAATTGACCTGCAAACTAATTAAGGCTGGCTGTACCTGTTGTACTCTTCTCACTTCCACCAATTGGATCAAAATGAAGCCAGAATGCAGTTGGACAAAAATTTGCAATTATCATACTTATTATAATCACACTATTATACTGATATATTTAGCTTATATCAACAAAGTATACTCCCTACTTAAACAATAACTACATACGTTCATTTTTTTTAAACATAAAACCGAACCCAGCCAAAAAATCAGTTATTAAAATTTTAAACTCGGTTGGGTTTTTTCAGCCCAAATGCTCACCCTCTACATATAGGTAATAATAAAAAAGTCAAAATGGGTACTTCTAGACTTCTAGTATGAGGGAAACATTTTTTTTTCTTTTGCTTTTAGAGGGCTGGGTGTGGGGATGTTATCCCTCCGCCAAAACAAAAAGTTCACCAATAACGGTGTTATACCATACCACTCCCCTCGTTAAATGCTCGCCAACCATCGAACGTTATGCCCATAACGAACAGCCAAAGGAAGAAGCTGGGGGTGGGGGGTAGGGTGGGGGGTTGTCCAACCAATCAAAATACACTAAATAACAAATGTGGGACCCCTATAACACCATTTTAACTATAACACCAGGGAGCCACTTTTTCCTCCCAAAGTTATAGCCAAGTTATAAACCCAAAATTCCTATAACATGCCTATAACACACATTCCACACCTTGTGCTCTTATGCTTCAGTTGTATAGATACTTAATAAAAAAGTCAAAATGGGTATTTTTGTTTACTCAGTCTTGTGGTGTATTCGGAAAAGGAGGAACGGGTTGGATTTTAACCATCCATGTTCGGTCATATCTAAGGTTCAAGCCCAAAGCCTTTTTTGGATTAGGTAGGCTTAGATTGAATTTTGGTTGGTCGGGGCTCTTGGTGTTGTAATCAAATGTAGCTTTGTTAAATTTCGTTTCCTTTGTTTTTTGTAATTTTCTAACTACTTGCTAGTTTGGTTATATAAACCTTTGTGCTGTTTCAAAAAAAATTAAAATAGATACTTATTAAACAAAAGATTTTATGCATTTAAATAGGCTTATGTGACCATTTCCATTCTTAAGTAAGTGTTGTACTTATACCCATCAAACCGGTTACAGTTGATTCTAAACAATGAGACAAAAGAAAAAACACATCTTCGTTTTCCATCTTATCTTTAATTCTAAACAATGAGACAAAATAAAAATCACATCACATTTGTTTTTCACTCTACAAATGGAACTATTTACAGTTGATTGCCAGCATCACATTCACATATGACCTACCTTTAACCGCCTCTAAGTACAAAATTTACGCAACCAACAACCAAAAAAGTTACACCCACAAATGATTATAAAAACAAAAAAGGCAAGTTACCTTACAATATCATAATTTCGGGCTTATTACCGCATGGCACCACACAGTGGAGAAACAGGGCTTGAATTTATGGTCTTCATAAACGGGTGCTTCAACAACTGGGCCGCAGTGGGCCGATCATTCGGGCTAACTTGTAAACATTTAAGTATAAAATCACGGGCCTCAACAGACAATGTTTTAGGGATAGAAGGCGGTTCACCTCTACCGATTCTGAATAATGCTTGCATCTACAAAAGCAAAAAGGTGGGGCCCTCAAACAACTTAGGATATAAATTGCATAAACATTAAATTTGCAAAATATAAAAAATCTATAGGAGCTAATACCAATTTTCATTAATAAAATACAATTACAATAAGGGAAATTGACGAATACGTTTACAAAAGATTGAAACAAAGTAAATAGAACAAACAAGTACAAGGTTTTGGTTGAGTCTCGTGAAATTCACGATCCCCTTAAAATAGATTCGTTGTCTATTTCCCAGGGTAAAACAACCGAGTAGTTTTACACTACCGGATATAATCCAAGCCAGAACACTAACCAAAGTTTAGAGTGTTTTCTTTAAAAGAGAAAGCTGTGAAAGAAGAAGTAGGTGTAGAAGGTGTATCTACAAATGAGACCCAAGGTCTCTATTTATAGTGTAGAATGAAGACTAATGTTTACTCAAAACATTAAATGCATTCATTATCATTAAACAAAAAATCAAAACAGTAATCTGCACTAATTGCAGAATTTTCGTAACTGTTCTGCTCAGTCCTTCTGGTCAGTCCAGGAACTCAGTCCGAGAACTCAGTATCAGAAGTCAGTATACGAACTCAGTATTGGAAGTCAGTGCAGCAGGTCAGTATCAGACTGCTGTTGCGCAGGTCAGTATCAGACTGCTGCTGCGCAGGTCAGTATCAGACTGCTGCTGCGCAGATCAGTATCAGACTGCTGCTGCGCAGGTCAGTATTGGAAGTCAGTATCAGACATCTGTTGCGCATATCAGTACTGCAGGTCAGTATGAGACTGCCTGCTGCGCAGGTCAGTATCAGACTGATACTGCGCAGGTCAGTATCAGACTGCAGCTCAGTACACGTCGAACACTCAGTGCGAGGAGGTCGGTATTGATCGGTTCAGTACTGAGGTGGTCAGTATGAAAAAATCAGTACTGAGGAGGTCAGTACGAGACAACTGCAGTGTCGATGAGGTGCAAAAATTGACCCGCACGAGCCCGGAATTTCGGAGCTGCATTCGTGCCCGCAGGTCGCTCGGGCGTACACGAGTTCAAGCTATTTCGGGCAACTCAGTCCAAATTATTTGCACCCCCAACAAATGGTTTCATCTTTTTCCTACGTGGGATACTCTCTCACATCCCCCACTTCCAAGATTTCTTGTATCAAACACCCTACTTTGAGAGTCGATATCTCATTCACCACAACTCGACTTTGGACACGCTATATACCGTTGCGTAGCTCTCATATAGGAGAACACATAGCTACCAACCAATAACTATATATAACACATATATATATAATTATATAGGTCCAAAGTTGGTGAAAAATCATTTTATCACAACTTTTTCCAACAATCCCCCAAATGAATAGAGATCGATTGAAAACACCACAAACCATCGATAAATGTTCAACAGTCAAGTCTTGCAAAGGATGGGTAGGTGTTAGCCTTTGAACCCTCCCTTGAGAAGCACACTTAGTCTCCTAGCAGTCAGTAGACGCGATGTCCTTGAACTGAGTCCGCCTTTTGTGTAGACGACGGTATACATTCTCACAAGACCCTCCCTAACTTGTTCATATCCTCTTATCGTGCCCGTCTTGGTCATGGACACTGCCTGGTTCTGCGAGAGCTACTAAGAATTGTGCCCAACAATCCCATTCGAAGCGACCCCACTTCTCTCTCACATAGGTGATTCTCTACCACGAATCATTAAAAGCCATAGTGCTTATCCTCATTGTCACTGAACTAGGAATGGAATAGGAAGTAGTACAATGTACTCCCTTTAAGAATGTATGGAGGAATTCCGTTACCCCCACAGTGACATCCCTTCGTTTATACAATTAGGTTGTCCTATTGAACCTAGATCTTGGGATCTCCAGTCAACTAGGTTAGGTTTCCTTCGCATAAACTTTTATTCCAAGGGCTTTAGTCCCATTCCATTTGACGACTTATTAACTAACTCTTTGCTTAAGCCTTTCGTAAGCGGATCCGCGATGTTATCTTTTGACTTTACATAGTCAATCGTGATAACTCCAGTTAAGAGTAGTTGTCGTATCGAGTTATGTCTACGTCGAATATGCCTTGACTTACCATTATACATTGCACTCTTGGCTCTACCAATAGCCGATTGGCTATCACAATGTATACAAATGGAAGACAAAGGCAATGACCAATTTGGAATACATTCCACAAATTGGCGTAGCCATTCCGCCTCTTCACCACTTTTATCCAAGGCGATAAACTCAGATTCCATTGTGGATCTAGCTATAATCGTTTGCTTGGACGATTTCCAAGATATAGCCGCACCTCCAAGGGTAAACACATAACCACTTGTAGATTTGGAATCCTTTATATCCGATATCCAATTCGCATCACTGTATCCTTCTATCACAGCGGGATATCTAGTATAATGCAATCCATAATTTCTAGTGTACCTCAAGTACCGAAGTACTCTAGTAATACTTTTCCAATGTTCGACACTTGGATTACTAGTGTACCGACTTAGCCTACTCACCGCATAAGCTAAATCCGGTCTTGTACAACTCATTAGGTACATTAGACTACCAATAATCCTTGAGTATTCTAATTGATTCACACTCTCACCTCTATTTTTATATAGATGGTGAGAGGTGTCAATTGGAGTACTAACTTTATTAGTGTCTCCCCCACTAAAATTCTCAAGAATTTTATCAACATAGTGTTTTTGAGTTAACACAAGTCCATCATGGGTGCGTACAATCTTGATTCCAAGAATGACATCCGCCAAGCCCATGTTTTTCATGTCAAACCTTGACTTCAACATATCTTTTGTAGATTGAGTCATCTTATCATTGCTTCCAATGATAAGCATATCATCTACATAAAGACATAAGATGACATATCCATGACTTGTGTTTTTCACATAAACACATTTGTCACACTCGTTAATTTTAAAGCCACTTTCTAGCATGACATTGTCAAACTTTTGGTGCCATTGTTTAGGAGCTTGTTTCAATCCATACAATGATTTAACGAGTTTACATACTTTTGCCTCTTGACCGGGAGCAATAAAGCCTTCCGGTTGTTCCATATAAATCTCCTCTTCTAAATCACCATTTAGAAAGGCGGTTTTCACATCCATTTGATGAACCTCTAGATTTCTTATGGAAGCAATCGCAAGTATCATCCGAATTGATGTTATTCGCGTAACCGGTGAGTAGGTATCAAAGTAATCTAGACCTTCTCGTTGTCTATATCCTTTGATCACCAACCTCGCTTTGTATTTATCAATGGAACCATCCGCTTTCATCTTTTTCTTAAAAATCCATCGGTAGCCTAAAGTTTTACAACCCGGAGGAAGATCAACTAGCTCCCACGTATGGTTTTGTAAGATAGAATCTATCTCGCTTTTAATGGCTTCTTTCCATTGAGGTCCTTCCGAAGAAGTTACCGCTTCACGGTAGGTCCTTGGTTCACTTTCTACCATATAGGTGACAAAGTCCGAACCAAAGGATTTTTCAATCCTTGCCCTTTTACTTCTTCTAGGCTCAACCTCTTCTAATTGAGGTTGTTGTTGTCTCTCATCATGGACAACTTCGTCAACACGTGTAGACGAACTTCCTTGTTCTTTGTTTAAACAAGGAAACACATTTTCAAAGAATGACACATTCCTTGATTCCATAATCGTATTTTTGTGTATATCGGGAATCTTAGATTCATGCACAAGAAAACGATAGGCACTACTATGATGTGCATAACCAATAAATATGCAATCAACCGTTTTAGACCCAATCTTTTGAGTCTTAGGAAGAGGAATGGCTACCTTAGCAAGGCACCCCCACACTCGTAAGTACTTATACGAAGGTTTTCTTCCAAACCAAAGTTCATACGGTGTTTCATCCTTTTCCTTACGTGGTATCTTATTTAAATGATAATTAGCCGACAAAATGGCTTCCCCCCACATTTCGTGGTTTAACCCCGAACTTATAAGCATGGCATTAACCATCTCTTTCAAGGTACGATTCTTTCGCTCGGCAATACCGTTTTGCTGTGGCGAATAAGGAGCAGTGAATTCATGTCTTATTCCATTTTGAGAGCATAATGCCGCAAAAGGATAAACATATTCACCTCCTCGATCACTTCGTACAACCTTGATTTTCTTATTAAGTTGGTTTTCAACCTCATTTTTATACAAAATGAATTTCTCAATTGCTTCATCATTACTCTTAAGTAAGTATACATAGCAATATTTAGTACAATCATCAATGAACGTAATGAAGTACTTGTTACCACCCATGGTAGGAATTGATTTCAAATCACACACATCCGTATGAATCATATCAAGTGGTTCGGTTTTTCTTTCAACCGATCGAAATGATGTTCTCGTAAGTTTGGCTTCAACACACGTGTTGCATTTGTGATTCGAATCAATATGGAATGTTGGTATGCTATTTAATTTAATTAAACGACGAATTGAATTAAAATTTACATGGCCTAAACGACCATGCCAAACATTTGACGTTTCAAGTAAATGAACGACATTAGTAACATTTTTATTAAAATTTCGTTTAAAATTTCTCAAATTTAATTTGAACATACCATTAAGGGCATAACCCCTACCAACATCCATTCCACATTTTGATAACACAATTTTATCGGATTCGACCACAACTCGAAATCCAAACTTAGTTAGCAACCATCCAGAGACAAGATTCTTACGAATCTCCGGAACATACAACACATTGCTTAATGTGACATCATTTCCGGAAATCATCCTTAAGATGGCATTTCCTTCACCTTTGATATCCGCGGTAGCCGAGTTTCCCATAAAAAGTTTTTGTCCATTTTCAACATCTTTGAAAGTGCTAAACAAACTTTTATTGAAACACACGTGACGGGTTGCACCCGTATCGACATACCATCCACTTGAATCGTTTCCCACCAAATTAACTTCCGACAACTCGGAAATCATAGCCACAATATGCACATCTTCCTTCATATGCATTTCCATATTAGGCATTGTCACAACATTTGTCATTTTTATCAAATAAAAAATGCAAATATTTGACCAATAAGCCTCAACAATTATACTTATTTCGATTAGAAGTAAGATATTTTTCAAGTGTTAACTCAAGAAGTCTATGACTATCTTGTATCTTACAACCAATGTCAACAAATATAAATTTTTAAATCCAAAATTGTTTTAAACAATATATCAAGTTATTTAAAATCAAACTTTAAAACTTGATATAATGTACTTTAAATCCAAAAATTTGATTTAACAAATTTAAACAAAACAAAATTGGAAATTTTTGAAAAACTCAATTGAACCTTTTGTCCTATATAAACGTTTCAATCACCACTTTTCCGAATCTATGCTATTAACGAGCAAAATCCGAAAAAAAAATATGTATTTTCCAACCGGTATTAGCTAGAGAGGAAAATCTATTTTAAGTTTGTAGGAGCTAATACCAATTTTCATTAATAAAATACAATTACAATAAGGGAAATCGACGAATACGTTTACAAAAGATTGAAACAAAGTAAATAGAACAAACAAGTACAAGGTTTTAGTTGAGTCTCGTGAAATTCACGATCCCCTTAAAATAGATTCGTTGTCTATTTCCCAGGGTAAAACAACCGAGTAGTTTTACACTACCGGATATAATCCAAGCCAGAACACTAACCAAAGTTTAGAGTGTTTTCTTTAAGAGAGAAAGCTGTGAAAGAAGAAGTAGGTGTAGAAGGTGTATCTACAAATGAGACCCAAGGTCTCTATTTATAGTGTAGAATGAAGACTAATGTTTACTCAAAACATTAAATGCATTCATTATCATTAAACAAGAAATCAAAACAGTAATCTGCACTAATTGCAGAATTTTCGTAACTGTTCTGCTCAGTCCTTCTGGTCAGTCCAGGAACTCAGTCCGAGAACTCAGTATCAGAAGTCAGTATACGAACTCAGTATTGGAAGTCAGTGCAGCAGGTCAGTATCAGACTGCTGCTGCGCGGGTCAGTATCAGACTGCTGCTGCGCAGATCAGTACCAGACTGCTGCTGCGCAGGTCAGTATTGGAAGTCAGTATCAGACATCTGCTGCGCACATCAGTACTGCAGGTCAGTATGAGACTGCCTGCTGCGCAGGTCAGTATCAGACTGATACTGCGCAGGTCAGTATCAGACTCAGTATCAGACTGCAGCTCAGTACACGTCGAACACTCAGTGCGAGGAGGTCGGGCGTACACGAGTTCAAGCTATTTCGGGCAACTCAGTCCAAATTATTTGCACCCCCCCCCCCCCCGCGCGCGCGCGCGTAGGCGTGCGGGTAAAACCCATGTATAAGGATTTAATCTTCCATACAACTTCCAACCTTATAAACCAACAAATGGTTTCATCTTTTTCCTACGTGGGATACTCTCCCACATCCCCCACTTCCAAGATTTCTTGTATCAAACACCCTACTTTGAGAGTCGATATCTCATTCACCACAACTCGACTTTGGACACGCTATATACCGTTGCGTAGCTCTCATATAGGAGAACACATAGCTACCAACCAATAACTATATATAACACATATATATATATATAATTATATAGGTCCAAAGTTGGTGAAAAATCATTTTATCACAACTTTTTCCAACAAAATCATACCCCTTCCAAGTGAGAATATGGAACTCGGCCTGTTAGCATCTCTAACACAGTGCAACCAAGACTCCAAATATCAGCTGCAGGCCCATACCCTTTGTTCTTGTGATTATTAACAACCTAAGGATGTATCAACAATTTAGGGTTGTGTTTTATCTTAAACGGGCCAAATCAAACAGCTTAAGTTAAGATAATCATAATCATAATAGAACTAACCTCTGGTGCCATCCAATATGGAGTCCCCTTGCAAGATTTGATGTCATTTAATTTGGTTGCCTATCGATAAAAAAAATGTTTTACTTTTTAAAAAGTAATAAAAATAACAGAAACTATGTGTCGATTACCTTTGCCAACCCAAAATCTGCAAGCTTCACGGACCCACTCACATCAACCAATACATTTGATATCCCTAAGAAACAAATATTCTAATATTACCTAATAAAGATAAGATAAAATAAAATAATAATAATGAAGTTTTTACCCATGTACCACATTTCGGTCATGCAAATAAGTCAAACCACTCAAAATCTGCCTTGTGTAGGTAGAAACTTGGGAATCTCGCAGGTGATACTTTTGATAAAGACTTGCCAATGAACCTTTAGGTACAAGCTCAAGAAAGATATATAGTTTTTCATCATCCTGAAACATTAATATCTTGTTAAAATCAATTGCATTTTGCAAATGCTGATTTTGTAATAGCATCTTCATAAAATGAAAAACCTTGGTAAAAAAATAAAGATGTGTACCTTATCTGTCCCAAGATACCGGACTATATTATCGTGTTGGAATTGACTTAATAAAAAGATCTCCTGAAAACAACCAGAAATAAAAATAAAATAAAAACTCAATGTGCAAGACTCCATGTATATGATAAGTTACAAGTGACCTGTTCAAGTTGAGAAATACACTGCTTTCCTTGGTCTCCTTGATCAAGCGAAGAAACCTCCTTTACAGCAAAGAAGAACCCATATCTGTAAAAAAACATATAATTAAGTTGATTAAATAAATTAATTAATTCCTACATCCTTCTCTTGCCAACTACCAATATCATTGAGTTTATATCATTCGTGATACTTTTACCCTTCTGAACGAAATTAAGAAAAACCAGTCTGATTGAAAATTCAAAAAGTCAACACTTAAGCCTTCATAAACCGTTCCAAACGACCCACTTCCAAGAAAATCACCCTTCTGCCAGTTTTTAATACTGCAACTGACCGATCCATTAGGTGAAACAAAATACTCCATAGAGCAAGAATTAGATCTCGGAACAATTGTTGGGTTTCGTACCAATTTACCGACACTTTGTTCGTCGCGGAATTTACGAACAAATCATAACGATAAACGACGAAACGATAAAGGATCGTTTAGATCTACGAGTCTAAGGTAGCTATGAATAAAATAAATAAATCACTTACATTGGCAACACTTGGTGATGCGAATCCTTGCGATCTTGTTCGAGCCAGAACTTCGTCAAGAACTAGGATTCAAACTAGAACCCCTCTACTTGATCACACTCGAGGTTGACAACGAACGAGACGATACACCACAACGTAGTGTAAAGTACCCTCGAGAAAACCCAAACGAAACACCGCCGAAAAACTCTTTTCGGTCGACGGCGGATCACGGCGGCACCACGGCGGCGGCGGCGGTGGTTCCGGCAGCCGGCAGTCGGACGGAGGGAGGAGGGAGAGATGGTTCGGCCGAATAGGGTGCAAACCAAGAAGATTGTCTCATTTAGGTCAATACCCCATGCACCCTATATATAGGTTTTGGAAAAACTAGTTTTCTTATTTGAGTCGGGCTCAAATTAACCTAAGCCCGTCTTGTTTAATTAAACCATTAATTAAACCAAGCCCACTATGGAATAACTAGTTAATTACCCATTAACTTATTCCAGTCCATCTAGCCCGTTACACATTTGATTAAACAATTAATCAAAGCCCGGTTCGTTTATTCTCGTGTTCGGTTGCGCCCCAAGAGCAACCCCAGTAGGACTTTAATTTACGTTGACCAAGTCAAGCCGTTTATTTGATCACGTTGGACACCATTTCCAACAGTCTCCCACTTGGACATCTCATCAACTATAAACGTCTGTCAAGCACACTTTTAAAGTGTGCAAATAATGCAGCTGCTGAACTCTGAATCTCATCAGAATACAGTTCCTAAGATAAGTGATCATATGTCCTTCACTTCGCGATATCCCGTTAACTAGAGACACGGACAATCGTCAATCTCTAGTCACGACTATGTTTCCTAATCGAGATTTATGATGACTGATTAAGACTACTAATTGAACTTTCAATTGAGTCATGACCTGCGCAGGTTTTAATTTGTCACATCAAATCAACAGGGGGCCCAAAGATATCTCTTCATTCATACTTTTGAAAGAAGGAGTGAATAAACTTCGACTTACATCGTCTCTGCCATAATCGTTACATAACACATGGAAGTACTCTGTATAGCTACCATTTACGAATAGCGTTGGAGCAAACCAATGCATCACGAACTCATACTAGGAGACTAATGTATCTAGGTTTTAAGACCTATAAGATATTACCGTCTCACTATTACCTTTGAATTTGTCCATGAGGTAATACTCTGAGCATGGGTTGGTCCAACATTTAAAATCTCCATTTAAATGCTCATGAGAGTAGCAGCAATCTCTATGCAATGTTCAATCTCTATGAACAGTCTACTACCTCTCCATGACATCTTAATTCACTTCTCATTCCCATGAGAATGATCGACTGTGGACGTTTAAATGATCTCTTGGATCACTTTGGAATTTGTTCTAAACATGCAAAAATGAAACACAAATTTAAATACTATATGAATGATAGAACACTTGCAAATTATTTAATCACCATAAATAAATCATCCATTCATACAATTTAATATTTGAAATACAGTTTCAATAAATAAACTAGTACAAGTCACTTTGAAATCTAATTCCTATCGTCCTTGCATGTTCATCATGCTTGGATCGACTCAGTGCCTTTGTGAATGGATCAGCCGGATTCTCATCCGATGATACCCTAGTCACGATAATGTCCCCTTCCTCAACACGGTTTCGCACATAGTGATACTTTCTGAGTATATGCCTGGTTCGACTGTGATCTTTGGATTCTTTAGTCAGGGCGACTGCACCTTCATTATCACAGTAGATTTTCACTGCGTCCTTGATGCTTGTTACAACACCAAGGTCACCTATTAAATTCTTTAACCATGTGGCCTCTTTTGCAGCTTCACTAGCAGCAATATACTCAGATTCACATGTGGAATCAGCAACTGACTTCTGCTTGGAACTCTTCCAAGTGACAGCTCCTCCATTCAATAAGAATACCCACCCAGATTGTGAGCACGAGTCATCTCTATCCGTTTGGAAACTCGCGTCACAATAACCTTCCACTTTCAATTCGTCTTTCCCACCATACACTAAGAACATATCTTTTGTTCTCCTTAGGTACTTGAGAATCGATTTCACCGCTATCCAATGATTATTGCCAGGGTTGTCCTGATATCGACTCACCATGCTCAAAGCATATGAAACATCAGGACGAGTACATATCATGGCATACATGATCGAACCTATAGCCGAAGCATATGGGATTCGACTCATCTTATCCCGCTCTAACTCAGTGCTGGGACATTGACTCTTAGTCAAAATAATGCCATGGTTCATTGGTAAATAACATTTCTTAGACTCAAGCATATGAAACCTCTTCAATATCTTGTCTAAGTATGTACTCTGGCTTAATCCTATTAGACGTTTTTCTCTATCTCTGTATATCTTGATTCCAAGTATGTACGCTGCATCTCCTAGATCCTTCATTGCAAAACACTTTCCCAATCAAGACTTCACATCTTGCAGTGTAGGAATGTGGTTGCCAATGAGCAATATGTCATCCACATATAATACTAGGAAGACTACAGTGCTCCCACTAGTTTTGATAAAAACATAGGACTCATCTTCGCTTCTCGAAAATCCAAACTGTTTGACTCTTTCGTGAAAGCAAAGATCCCAACTTCGAGATGCTTGTTTCAATCCATAGATGGATTTCACAAGCTTACACACTCTCTTAGGATGTTGTTTGTGGATAAAACCTTCTGGTTGTGCCATATAGACATCCTCAGTTAACTTTCCGTTCAGGAAAGCAGTTTTCACATCCATCTGCCAAATTTCATAGTCATGAAATGCAGCTATTGCAAGCAATATCCTTATAGACTTTATCTTGGCTACTGGTGAGAAGGTTTCATCATAATCAATCCCATGAGTTTGAGTATAACCTTTTGCAACCAGCCTAGCCTTATAAGTGTGCACATTCCCATCCATGTCTGTCTTCTTCTTGAAGATCCATTTACACCCAACGGTTTTAATGCCAGGTGTAACGTCAACCAAGTTCCATACTTGATTGTCATACATAGACTGAATCTCGCTCTCCATAGCCTCTTTCCATTTATCGGCCTCAGGGCCTTCCATAGCTTCCTTATAGTTTGATGGCTCATCATCATCAACTGGTAAACCATTATCAGTCGATGCATCGCCTTCAGCAATATGGTATTCATAATAATCACCAAGATGCTCAGGAGGGCGAACAACTCTAGAGGATCTACGTGGAATGGTAGGAGTTATATCATTTTGTTCAACAGGAGTCTCATCCTCAGGTTGAGTACTAGTGTCAACTAAAGGTTCTGATTCAATTTCATTGGTTGACTCTTGAGACTCTTCAAGATCAATTTTGCTCCCACTAGCTTCTTTGGATAATAGCTCTCTCTCAAGAAAGAATCCTCTTCGAGCTATGAACACTTTGTTCTCAGCCGGTTTGTAAAACCGATATCCAAAAGACTGGCGAGGGTAGCCAATGAAATGACACTTCTCTGATTTTCTTTCCAGTTTGTCATGAGTTTCGTGTCCCACGTAAACCTCACAACCCCAGATTTTCAAATGTCGGAGCGAGGGAGGATTCCCTGTCCACATTTCAGAGGGTGTCTTGGAAACCTTCTTAGTTGGTACAAGGTTCAAGATATGAGCTACTGTTTCTAGGGCGTAACCCCATAAGCTCACTGGAAGAGTTGCACGACTCATCATTGATCGAACCATATCTAACAATGTTCGATTTCTCCTCTCAGACACTCCATTAAGTTGTGGAGTTCTAGGAGGTGAGAGTTGGGATACTATTCCACAACTCTTTAGATGATCCATAAACTCTTGACTAAGATACTCTCCACCCATGTCAGAGCGGAGCATCTTAATCCTTTTGCCCAATTGATTCTCTACTTCACTTTGAAACACTTTGAACGTTTCAAAAGTCTCTGACTTATGTTTAATCAAATAAACATAACCATATCTACTGAAATCATCAGTAAATGTGACGAAGTATCTTTCACCATGTCTAGTGCTTGACTTGAATGGTCCACACACGTCAGTGTGTACAAGATCCAATAAGTCTTTGCCTCTTTCACAAGTCCCTGTGAATGGCGCTTTTATCATCTTGCCAAGTAAACAAGATTCGCACACATCATTCGATTTGAGGTCAAATGATTCCAACACTCCATCCTTTTGGAGTTTGGCGATTCTCTTCTTGTTTATGTGACCTAAGCGACAATGCCATAGACATGATTTATCCAATACACCTTTGGACGAATCAACATTCAATATTAGATTTCCATTGTTAACGCGAACAACACTTTCATATATGCCAGAACAAGGAATAGCTTTGAATATAAAAACATCATTTTTATGAACTAAAATAGAACCATTTTTATTACCAAAACTAAAAGTAAAACCATCCTTAAACAACGCATAAAATGAAATAATGTTTCGTGCCATGCAAGGCGAATAACAAACATCTAATAAAGTAATCGAACTATCACTACTAAGCATGAGCTCAAAATCTCCAATCTTGGTGACAGCAGCCGAGACTCTGTTTCCCATGATTAGATTCAGCTCACCATGCTTCAGCTTCCTGCTATTCTTTAGTCCCTGCATATCAGTGCAAATGTGAGTACCACACCCTGTATCAAGAACCCAAGAACTAGACATAGAAGTACTATGAAGTTCGATCATAAAAGTACCTGATGGTCCAGACTTTTGGACTTTCTGATTCTTCAGATCATCCAAGTACTTTGGGCAGCTTCTTTTCCAGTGGCCCTTCCCCTGACAGTAATAACAAGTGGCTTCCTTCGGATTCTTAGATGGTGCTAAGTCAGAATCGACCTTCCTTTTCTTGTATCCCACGTTGGCCTTGCCACTGGGAGGAGGTCGTTTCTTTTTCTTAGAACCATTAGAATGAATAGCCAGCACGGGAGCAGTAGGAGAAGAAAACTTTGCTTTTGCCAAGCTTGCCTCGGTAGTTTTTAACATACCATGCAATTCCATGAGTGTCTTGTCCATATCACCCATGTTATAGTTAACTATAAATTGTGAGTATGACGGTGGAAGCGAGTTCAGGACCATGTCAGTGGTCAACTCCTTCGGTAGTGGGACACCCAAGTTCTCCAGCCTGTCTATGTAGCTTTTCATCTTTTGGACGTGGCCACATACAGGTTGCCCCTCTTGCAACTTACACGCCACAAGGGAACTTACAACATCGAAACGTTCTTGCCTAGCTCTATTCTGAAACATCAGTTTGAGCTGTTGGTTGATCTCAAAAGCACCTAGCTTCTCAAAACCCTTTTGGAGTTCAGAAGACATGGTGGTGAGCATCAGGCAAGCAACCTTTTCCGATTCAGCATGATGTTGCTCATAAGCTTTGATGTCATCTTCAGTCGAGTCATCAGTGAGCTCAGGAATTTCTTCGTCAAGGACATACTCCTTGCCCTCGTACCTTAAAGTAATTCTTAGAGTACGAACCCAATCAATGTAGTTGGGTCCGGTGAGCTTCTCTCGTGACAACACCGACAGTAGATGGAAGTTAGAGTTTTGAGGTGGTTGTGGAAGAAGTGGAGGTGGTGGTGGAAGATTTTGATTGTTGTTGTTATTGATTGGATTAGACATCTACACAAGAAACAATTTCTTTGTTAGTTTATTTATTAGATAATCCTTAACATTATTTACCCAATAATCAAATTAAGGCTAGGATCCAACATTACGTTATTTGATGTGAAGAGGGATGCCGTAATTCACACCGAATAATTTCATAAGGAAACATACTATTGTTAATTTCAATCACCATGAAATTCCTAGATCTTTTAGATTCATTTTAAACTCTTAAAATGGCATGTTAATCTCGATTCTAAGCTCGTCACATAATTCATGACAGGGATACCGTGGATCATGAATTTGACGGTGAATCTACCATGAAAGCACTCACGAAGATCCCCGGCTCAAGTTCGCTTGGGTATCGCGAGAATCTATTCACCCATGATTATAATCTCAAAATTAACGTACCGGCTCAATTGCACGCGCTTCGTTAATCAGATTATAGATGAGTGCGTGTCTCTCATGGAGAGCACAATCTTTCACATTTAACATCAAACGGGAAGTTTTGTTTAATGTATTTACTTTAGTTGTACATATATAAACTTTTATTATATGCCAAATTAAACTTTTAATTTATCTCAACTAACGTAATATATATAATTCTTTTAATTCCATTAAAATGCGAGGACGCTCCTTTTAATAATTAATTAATTATATTTTATTATAATATTTAAATATACTTTTATTTACATAATATTATAACGGAGGAATATATCAAAACTATTTGATATATATATATATATATATATGGGAATTTCGAATTTTCGAAAATATATATATATATATATATATATATATATATATATATATATATATACATATAAAATTATACTATTAAATCTAAACAATTATAAAAAAATCCGAAACCCCTAAAATTTTTATTAAAAATTCGGATATACACACTTTGTGTATATCCCTTTTTTTAAATTCGATATCTTTATTTAAAAAAACTCCTTTTAAATAGTTATCTATATATTTACCAAATCGATTTATATAAATATATATATATACCGATTATATATATATAAATATAAATATTATCTTATTCAAATCTTTTATTCAAATACATCTATATATATATCCGAAAATATATATACATGTATAATAAATTTTGATTTATTTAAAACATTAAATAAATATATATTTATATATAAAACCGAAATTTTAATATATAAATACAATCTTTTATTTAATCTAATTTTAAATAATGGGCAAGATAATTATGGAAAAAATATCTTGATAATTTTAAACCCTTTTAAAATTATCCACTTACCATATTTTAATTTAAAACAATTTTACAAAATTAAAATATATATTTATTTATTTTAATTTCCGAATTTTCGGAAATTCCGAAAATCATAAACACAAAAAAAAAAACTTTTCCTTTTCGAATTTCGGATCTAACACTCTTAGATTCGTAGAACAACGCTCTGATACCACTGTTGGGTTTCGTACCAATTTACCGACACTTTGTTCGTCGCGGAATTTACGAACAAATCATAACGATAAACGACGAAACGATAAAGGATCGTTTAGATCTACGAGTCTAAGGTAGCTATGAATAAAATAAATAAATCACTTACATTGGCAACACTTGGTGATGCGAATCCTTGCGATCTTGTTCGAGCCAGAACTTCGTCAAGAACTAGGATTCAAACTAGAACCCCTCTACTTGATCACACTCGAGGTTGACAACGAACGAGACGATACACCACAACGTAGTGTAAAGTACCCTCGAGAAAACCCAAACGAAACACCACCGAAAAACTCTTTTCGGTCGCCGGCGGATCACGGCGGCACCACGGCGGCGGCGGCGGTGGTTCCGGCAGCCGGCAGTCGGACGGAGGGAGGAGGGAGAGATGGTTCGGCCGAATAGGGTGCAAACCAAGAAGATTGTCTCATTTAGGTCAATACCCCATGCACCCTATATATAGGTTTTGGAAAAACTAGTTTTCTTATTTGAGTCGGGCTCAAATTAACCTAAGCCCGTCTTGTTTAATTAAACCATTAATTAAACCAAGCCCACTATGGAATAACTAGTTAATTACCCATTAACTTATTCCAGTCCATCTAGCCCGTTACACATTTGATTAAACAATTAATCAAAGCCCGGTTCGTTTATTCTCGTGTTCGGTTGCGCCCCAAGAGCAACCCCAGTAGGACTTTAATTTACGTTGACCAAGTCAAGCCGTTTATTTGATCACGTTGGACACCATTTCCAACAACAATTGTTCCTAACTAGTTGGTGGCACCCCGCGCGTTGCCGCGGGGATTTCCACACGTGTAGCTATGTGCATCTTCTCTTATTCGGCTGATCGTGCCATGATATCGTAGGTTTTGTTTTATTGGTCATTTGTGTCCTCGGTATCTGTACCTGTGAGAAAAAATAGTCAACAATTTTTTGTGGTTTTTTGGTATATTGTTTATAATATATAAGTCTTTTTGTTTTGATGATAACTTAAGACCACTGGTTAATACTTTTCACTAATTAGAAGGTTGTAAATGAGTAATGGAAAACAAATATCATTGCCAATTACCTTATAGCAAATTCTCCGACTTTTGAACAGCTTCCTCGGAAGTTTTGACATTCTGATTGGTCATACCAAGATTGGTAATTTCAAATTTGTGTAAACAAAGCGCATCCACTGACTGACTCATCTCAAGCTCAAGTTGTTTGACAATTTATTCTTTTGCCCGGCCAATTTCCGTCTCTATTGCTCCATTAACAACCTAACAGATTTCTATTTGAATAAATGTTCACGGAAATTTCATTAGATATAGACTTTTATTTGAATAAATGTTAACAAAAAAACATTTGGTTATACCATTTATGGTTTGTCTTGTTGATGAAAGCAATAAAAAGACAGGCAACCAAAATTGCATTTTGATTTTTCCATCTACTTGATTTCTGATTTTCTACCTTATTAAAATTCTCATTAGCACGATCATGTTTATCAACACCAATATAATCAAAAACTTTAATCTCAAGTGATCTTTCTGAGATTACAGACAGTGCCCTGAGAAGATGGGTTAAAATGGGTGGTTTTGAGTATATTTTACTATACGGTCTTGAAATGTGGCGGTGTTTGTTGTTTTTATGTTAAACGGGCCAAAATGGGATAAAGCCTTGTTAAGTATGTTTAAAATGAAACAAATTCCTTAAGTGCTCTATGTAAATTAGAAAAAAAAATTATAATCATAACAAATTAATTAGGGTTTGTAGTTTTATCAATTTTCTTATGAATGACTAATACGGGTCAATCAGGTAAATTGAAAATAAAGCTAACAGTTCTATCAATTTTGTACTATTAGTAAGAGTGTCAATTCCTTTAATTAAGCCTGAAATAGCTAGCTAGAAGGAAACTTTTAATCGGGTCGAAAAATTATTAATAGTGTCTACAACCAACACTCATGTTATTCTGGATGTTAGGTTAAATACTTATTTAGCTACCCTAGGTCATTGTATTGATTTATATATAATTATGTGTTATGCTAATTTCTCATCTTATGAGTATCAAGTTCTGTAATTAGTATGTGAATAAACACAAATTTAAGAACCCTAATCTACAAGCACAGACTTAAAATTTAACAAAACAAAACTTAAAGATGTGGGCTGTTGATCATCCCCGTTTCTAACATAACAAAAAAAAAACCAAAAAAAAAACCATGTAACTTGAAATCAAACAAAAGTATCAACCTAATAATATAGATTATATAAGTTAAAAGATGATGCATTTTCACCTTAGCTGAAGCAGAATTCTCTGTTTTTCTTCTTTTAGTTGAATCACTGATAGAATCACTCTCTCGTTTGTCAAGGAACAACTTTTTTTGCACTTGATGAATCGATTTTGAAACCTGTTTTGTCGATTAAACATCAAATTTGCTCTCCATAGGTGGCTGTAAGTGTGGTCAGTAGCTAGGGTAAAATCAAGATTAAGTGAGAAATTTGGGGATATGTTTCTTCACAGTATGATCGGCAATAAGGATTAACAATGTTTTCCCTAAATCAGAAATTCAGAAATTTTGGATATATCTTTCGTAAACCGGGCACTAAAAATATAAACTTACAAATCAGCGAAGTAAAGGCTTAAAGAAAAAATTGAGGAATCAAGGCTACCTTTACCAGTAGTAAGATCGAAATTGTTGGCTAAGGAACTGTAATTCCAACACCTGAACGACCAGATTAACGAAGAAGGTTTAAAGAGTAATGCGTGATCAATAGATACCTGAAGAACTCGACTGATAACAGGAACCCTAATTCAAAAGTGATAAACTCAATATTAAGTAATCGGAGAAGGAAGGGGACGTTAAAGGAGATACATGAAAAATTACCTGATGAAGAAGGAGGAGTAAGAATGGCAATGAGTCAGTAGGAAGGAGCATAAAGTTACCTGCTGAATTAACTGAAGAAAGAGCTGGAATGTACTGGGTGTAAGGAGGAGGTGGAATGGAGCGATGGAAGCTTGAGGTGGAAAGACGAGCAGGAGGTGGAATAGAGCAGTGAAACGTGAAGATGCAAAGACAAGCAGGAGGTGGAACTGGGGCGGTGCAAGGTGGAGGTGGAACGACGTTAATGGAACTCTTACTATTCACTCGTTCTTAAATGTTATATAGTAAATAAATGTCATCGTCCCATTTGGCTCTCCATTTGTAACAACAGAATCTTCAGGTAGCGAACTGATCGCTCGTGACACAGCTGGAGGCCGAGCAAGTAAAGGCGGCCGGGCACCCTTAATTCTACTTTTACCCCGACAAACGTCGTTTACATGCTTGATTTCGATTCTGCTGACGTCAGCATTAACCCTAGCCGGAGATTCGAAATTCTCCGAACCCCGGCGATTCCTTAACTGAATCCGGAGTAAATCTGGAACTAGTATTATAATTACTAAATGTCGGAGAGAAGGCTTTATGAGCTTCCCAATCAGCCGCCGGAATTGCGAAATCTTCCGGTCCAGAAAGCCCTAGAGACCGGCAAATTAAGTCGACCTCGCCGTCGGTTCCTTCAATACGGTAACTAATTTTATCTGATAACAAAGAACTATCAAGTGATTGAGTTCGATGAGCTGACGATGAAGATGAGGATGATGACGACGATGGCGATGTAGAAGCGTCATAATCAACATTTTTGAATGCATTTCTTCTTTCGAGCTTCCGCCCTAACTGCTTTTGCTTCGTGTGCATTTTATTGTTTCATTGTTTCTCCGGTGCGACCTCGCGGCGGACATCGGCGGGAGAGCTTGTGGAGCTAATGGTTGACTTTCTCTCGTCAAAGTATTTATTTATATAAAGAAACGTTACAGAAAGAACCCTATTTTTATCCACGTTTGCAATTCTGCCCCTTAGATAAGTTGCACGAAAACGATATGAACTTAAATTAGAGATGTTAATGATACTATTAAGTTATTAAAAAAATTTGGTAACCAATTAAATGGAATTTTTTTTAATTAAAAACTATTTATAAAAGGTAAATGAAAAAAAAATGGTAAAACAATTTTATTATTATGTTTAATTAAATATTGTAATGAACTAATGAAGTAATGATCATAGATGAGGATACGCAAGGGTGGTGTATGGAAAGTAGTGTTTACATGTAGGACATGAATGCAATTTTATTGTCATTGGAATACTATGATGTTTTTTAACGTTAAATAACTGGCTTGAAAACGACTAAACGTTTTGTTTTGAAAGGTGTAGAGTGTATTGAGGAGGTTATGCCACATGGAGCACACTTGAGAAAAGAGGTTTGTGCAATCTGCCAAATGGCAACAGCCAAACAACTCGATTACGCTTTTCTTTTTATTTATTTGTGGTATTTAATTAAGGGTTTTGATAATGACAGCCCTTAGGGTTGTCATTAAGTGCATATAAATTTATACAAATGGGTAGTTCCTAAAATTAAGGAGTCGGTTACGGATGAATGTACAAGCTTTTTATGCATGTCTTATGACAGCCCTTAGGGTTGTCATTATCAAAACCCCAAAATAAAACAAGTAGCCCTTTGTATTCATCAAGAACAACATTATAACCTCAACATTGGTACTAATGGTCTTTGGCTTAGCGGTATTTAAATAACCTTACAATCGAAAAATTATAGATTCGAGTTTCATTAGATACATATAAAATGTATATATTATGTGTTTGTTGTAGACTTACCTTTGCGTTTTAGAGCAGAAAAAAGAAATTAACCATTGGCGAAATTTTTAGTTTCTTTAACCTAAATTATTTCTTGAAAACTAATTGATAAATGGTATTCATGCTTACTATTTGTTCTTAATTCGATACCCACCACAAGATACATGTGTAATCCACTAATTATCTTTCCTCATATCATCCATTGATTTTAGCATTTATCTTGATTAAGTAAGTTGACATATAAGTAAGCATAAATAATACATCAATACTATTTCCGGAAACTAATTATATGCTTCAACTTTCATGTTGAACACAAAACCGATTCCTTCAAACTCATATACCTTAACTCGGTTCATCGTTCTTCTTTTTACGTGATCGGTTTATGGAGGGAATGTTTAGGGGTTTTAAGAACTTTTAATGCCCGTATTTATATCTTAATCACCTCATTTTCCAACAGCTACCCATACCTTTCAATATTTGCACATTAGACCCCATTGCAACTCTTCTACCACAATTCTCTTCCAACAATTATATTCATACAGCTATCTTAAACACTTAACCAGAGTATAGTTACTTTTCGTCTATTCCTATGATTATTCCCTATACTCATTATTCTTTTTTGTGGTGAAATTGTTAATGTTACCGACATAGATGTGATATACGTCAACATACTTAGGGTCTGTTTGGTTGGACTGAATGGAATGTTAATGGAATGGAATGGACGAAGTAATGGAATGAACATTGTAATTGAATGAGTTATTACTATTCCATTGACATGTTTGGTTGCTATGTTTTGAAGAAATTAATAAATGTAGGAATGAATTAAAATTAATGAACAATGGCAATATTGCCCTTATAATGTAAGATATTTAAAAGATGCACGAAGCTTACAAAACTAAACCTTTTTAATTATAACTGTTGTCCTAAATTAATTTTTTATTTTAATTAATACGGAGAATTATTAAATATTACCGATTAATGTTTTAAAATTTATTTTTAAGAAAGCAGACAACGATAAAAGAAATAAAGGGAAAAAATGCAACAAATAAGTTATGGATTTTATTGATTAAATTAATGGCATTTGGAATTTTATATGAAGTGTAATGTTCAGTTTCTGCTAATATGAAAAAAAATGATGAACTTTCAATTTGAAATAACGATTAGTGGAGATTTTGTAGGAAACATGAGGGCATTATGGTCCAATTCAATCCTTTCCATAATGGAATGGGAAAAACATAGAAAAAAAGAAAAACGATTACCAAAGGAATGCAATTGATTATGGAATAAATCATTTCATTCTATAAGTCAAAACAAACAACTAATTTATGTTTCACTTCAATGATTTATTCTATTCCATCTTTCATTCTTTCCAACCAAACGGTACCTTAGGGAAATAAGCAACTATTGACTATCTACGTGGTGCAATATATGTCAACATACTCAGGGAAATAAGCAACTATTGACTATCTACAAATGGGACATAATGCGAGAGGTATTTTGAGGGGAAAAAGGCTTTCAAGGTATACAAATCGCCAGCTGTGCGTTCGACATTGTGAATTCAGAGTTTGATGATTTACGAAATCAACTAATCACGCTTGTAAAATCAGAAATTTAAGAATTGAGAATTGCGGCATTGTGAAGTCTGGACCGATACGACTAAAAACTTTGTTTACAATGTTTCTTCATATGTGTCGATCAAAGAGTTGAAGACATTTGTTTTTTTAAAGTGTCCTAACCTTTTCATATGGGAGCTGATTCGTACAGAGCAATTTTTATCCATGTAGAGCAATTTTATATCAAATGTCAATCATGCCCTTAATGAGAGGGGTGAAATGAAAAATATGATAAAAGGAAAGTAAGGACATAATTGTCCATTATCTTTAAATTGCTCTGTATGGATAAACTTTACTCTGTACGAATCAGCTCCCTTTTCATATGTACCCTTTTAATTCCTTCTAATTAAGCACTCATGAGTTAGTTTTCTAAAGGCAAGTAATAAAGAGATTAATACACATACTAAAATTAAATGTGAAGATAATGAGTGATAAAAAATACATGATATGTGCCAAATATTTGGAAGATGTGTGATTATATTCCACCATCTTAACCACATCATTTACCTTTCTCCACGTGACCCCAATAAACTTTTATACCTTTCCTTCTTTAGTTAATCAAAGCTAGAAACTGAAGTTAAAAGTAACACTTATCTGTTAATGGTGTCAATTTACTAAGGATAACTGAAGTTTAGTGACGAAAACCATTAATAGTAGTCTAAAGTAGTATTTAAGTAGATGGATAACATTTTTGATAGTTGGATTGAAAGTAGGAATGATGATTTACTAAAAATAAGGGTTAACTTAAAAACTTGTAACAATCTTTTCCAATTTTCATCATCACAAAAACAAACCCCACCCTACAACAACAAACACACCCCCCACCAAAAATAAACTTCCGCAAATCCCCTTCTTCTCCTCCGTCTTCTTCCCCCCTGCCCTCACAGTAATACAAAATCTTTTCACGAAATCAAACCGTTTTCATTCAATACTCTTCATCTTTCTCTCTATTTCTGTTCACAAACGTTTAAAACTCCATTATTTGTTACGCAGAAAACAATTTTTCATACAAACCAATCGCTAAAAAAAACCCAGAAAACAGAGGCGGCGAATTAGGGTTTTTTTTTTGGGTTTTCTTCTGATTTAACGATTAACTCGAGTTAGTCTAGTTTCGATATATTTGGGGTTAATTTTGCGATTTTAGAGTTACCTTTTTCTTAATTGTCCGCGTTTGTGTTGTTACTACATTGAACGAACTAACCCTAGGTTTGTAATTGTCTTGTGTATGACGATATTTTAAGCCCTAGGGTTTGTTGTATAATGGCGTTGAAGTGGATACGTTTCTAAATTGTGGGTTTTGATGATATAAGGTTGATTTGGATTCATGAAGGGTGCGATTGAACTTATTTATAAGATTTGGGTCTTGTAAGTTTGTTCAATCTTGATGGTGGTATTGAAGGGTTTGATCATAAATTCTTCAATGCACATTGGTTTGTTTCTATCATTTTTTCATGTTTAGTATCAATCATGGAAAAAACTGAGCCTACATTCGTACCCGAATGGTTAAAGAACAATGGAAGCTTAACAACTACATCTCATCAATCTTCATTACACTCTGGTAATTGTAATTCCAATATTCATATACATTTTCACACAATGTTGATGTTATTTAACTATATTCTACTGTTAATTTACTTATAAGATTACATTTTGTTATCAAATTATTGTAGAAGATCAAAATGCATCAAAATTTGTGAGAAACAAGTCACTAGACAATGATTTAGGACGCCCTACAACTTCTTCATACTTACGTCGACAGTCAAGTAGTAACGGGCCTGCCCATTCAGGATCTTACAGTAATTTCGGGCGAAACCGAGATAGAGATAAACAAAAGTTCCAAAATAGGAACAGGGATTATAACAATTCTGATCCATTGGCTCATATTTTGCCAAATAGATTTGAGAGAAATGAATTAAGGCGTTCACAATCAAACATTTCTGCTAAACGGGGTGAATTATGGCCTAAGAAGATAGTAAGCGAGAAAAACGGGCATAAAAATGGGAAAATTACATTTGAGAGAGATTTCCCGTCTTTAGATAAACAGGGTGATTTTGAGATTTCGAGTACTGTTATTCAGAATTTACCGGTTGGTAAATCTGGTGATGTTTGGAACTCGGTTCTTGCTGAGGTGCCTGTGATTGTTGGGAATAATGGAAGCAATGTTTCTGGTCAACCTGCTAAAATATCTGGAAATACTAGTGTGGTAACGGGTCGAAATATGGCTGAAACTTTGGTTCAGGGTCCTAAAAATGTTCAGAGCGTTCCTCAGGTACTTTAAAGTTTAAAGGGGGTGTTTGCATTCATGTTGTTGAACAGAATAGCTGATTATCACATTTAAAACGTGCATCCAAACAGCCCCAAAGCTCTTTTGCATCTGCATTATTCATTTATTACACCTTATATGGTTATGAATTTATTTTTTAATTTTTTACTTTTTTTCCCGATTGTTGTAGTTGTCTGTTGGAAATCAAAGGCTAGAAGAGCTGGCAGTGAAGCAATCCAGACAATTAATTCCCATGACTCCTTCTATACCTAAAACCTTGGTAAGAATTATTTGATTTTTATAATTTCTTTATACTATTTTTATTTTTATAATTTCTCTAATCTTTTGAGAATTTTCTTCAGGCCGATAAGCCAAAGCTAAAGGTTGGACAATTACAGATTCAAAGTTCTTCCACTCGACCCATGCTTGTAAAATCTGATGTCAGCAAGACATCATCATCATCATCCACTGTTGGAAAACTTCACATCCTTAAACCATCACGCGAAAGAAACAGTATCACCACCACCACCACCCCTACTGCTAAAGAAAGCCCAGCAGGTTGTAGTAAATTACCAAATTGCCCTCCTGCTGTTGTTCAATCTGCTCCATTGAGAAAGACAGTGGAGAAGAGACCCTCACCTCAAGCTAAGAGCCGAAATGACTTTTTTAACCTTATGAGGAAGAAATCTATGTTAAATAACTCATCATCATCTTCTCATAACGGTTCTTCTGATTCAACCAATATTGAAGGTGGGACCCAGGATTGTCTAGTGTCAGTGGATAAGGTTGATGCTGATGTCACTGATAATAATGATGGAAAAAAGCATAGAAATTCAGATGTTATTTTGTTATATTCTGAGGAAGAAGAGGCGAGGTTTTTGCGGTCACTGGGTTGGGAAGAGGAAGCTACTGAAGAAGAAGAAGAGGGCCTCACACAAGAAGAGATTAATTCTTTCTACAGGGATGTGAGTAAGGTAAAATGTCTAATATACCCTTTCTTCTTTAGGTAATGAAAAAGAGTAAATTTCTTATGTATAGTTTGTGTGCAGTATGTGAATTTAAAAACGGGTTCGAATTTTTTCAAAGGAACACAACGGATGGCGCTTGACTTACAAATGGTGAAAAATGCACCTGAGACTAAGGTTGACTCTTGAGCTGCAGAATGATTTTAATGTTTTCATGATGTTTAGAGGGTTTTGAGATAAAAAGAGGATAGGATTTAGGGTTTCTTTTCTTTGCTAGTTGCTCAGGAAATTGATTTTGGTTGTGGAAAGAATTTTTGGTTTTTGTTTTGTTTTTTGATTCAACGGAGTAGCTTTTATGGGTTTAGCCATTTTCAAGGGGAAGAAAAGCAAGAAAGTTAGTTATATGTCATCCATGTTTTCTTATTCTGCCAGGAATATGGTATAACGAACTTGATCACCAGTTGAAAATGAAAATAAAAATGATACTAGAACAAGGTATTTTTTGATCTATTCTTATTAGAGATTTTATGTCATGGAAGTGTGGGGTCCAATTAACATGTCTTTTTTGTTTATGATATTGCTCGAAGTATACGACGATTGATGAGATTATTGGTAAGTTCATAATCCGCTTCTTTGGAAGCAAACTTATTTTCACTCGCGTAATGCGGCGGCGATTACCTAGTTACTATATTTTGAGGCGAAGAAATGTTGTTTGGTCGTACGTCTTTTGCATTAAATTGATTATCAAGAGGTCTTGTGATGGACTTTCACTCCCAGATGTACTGGACATTAAATTAGCCTTGTCAAATTTCAAAATGTTGATGGGCCAGCATTCATAGATTGAAAACACCTTATTAAGGTAGTGTTCGAACATCTTAAACAAAGTTGTGAGTTTGGTTAGTGGTAAGTGTTTTACCTTTGGACTTGTCCCACGCGGGTTCGAACCTTTTAAATAGTTTTTTAAATATTTTTCAATCCGGTAAATTGAACATTTCTAGTTATAGAAGGTTTGAATTCAGACATGCCTTAATTAGAAATGTGTAGCATAGATGGGTGATTTGGTATTGTTGAAATAGTGTTAATTTTAACTCTCCTATGAGGAAATGTAACGTTTTTGATAATATTTGTTTTTTGTTTTCTTGTATTAAGTTTAGAGGTGATAAGATTAATAGTTGGATTGATTGGTTATGTAATTCTAGATCTTTTCAAAGGTTTTTTTGTTTTTGTTGACATGATGTATAATTTGTCTTGATGAAAAAAATAAAAAAATAGGCTAGCGATAACTTTCACCATAATATTTTAGTTTAAATCTATACTATGTACTTCCTTCTATTCAAAATAAGTGACACACTTTCTTTTTTTGGGTGATTTAAAATAAGTGACACACTTTGAAGAATTACCTTATTTGACAAAAAATAGTGGGACTCACACTCAATAACTATCTACTTTAACAAAGTGAAATGACTCATTTAGTCTTACTTTTTACTTTTAAACACCATTAACCTCATTTTATTCAAAAGGTGTGGGACCTATTTTTCACTAAACATCCAATTAATCTAATTTAATCATCATTATAATCTTTTGCCTCAAAAACGGTGAAACCCAAAGTGTGTGACTTTATTTTGAATCGGAGGAAGTATAAAGCATTTAACACGTACTCTTTTAAAATTTAACTTTAATTACTATCAAAATCTTAAACATCTCTCACACAATAAACCAACCACCCAATATTCGGGGTGAGCATTTTAACCGGAAAAACCGAACTGAACCGAAAACCAACCGAAACTGAACCGAAATCGATCCGATAATAGATTTCGGTTCGGTTTTCGGTTTATGAAATATGGCTATATCGGTTTCGGTCCATATCGGTTTCGGTCCATTTCTTATCGGTTTTTAACCGAACCGATAACTAAGCTCATACAATAAAAAATTAGGATACCCCTCAACTACCTCCCCCATATGATAACTTCGTATAACTTGTCCATATCTCTTTTCTTAATTTTAATTATTTTGTTTCCTAAAACCCTTTGGTTTCCAAAAGACTGCTCCTACTTCTAAACTTTATCGTCGATTTTTTGTTAGAGTGTTTATTTTGAAAGTTGGTCACTTGGACTTTGCATTTGTTGTGTTGAAAACAATTTGACGACTTGGTGACTTCAGAGGTTAAATCTGGAAAGTGGAAAAAAAATAGCAAAAAAATAGTTTTGGAGCTTATTGGACCATATCGGTTTTTAGACCGAAAAACGGAACCAAAATCGAAACCGAATAAGTATTAACGGTTCGGTTTTCGGTTTCGAATTTTATGCTTAATCGGTTATATCGGTTCGGTTCGATTTTGACCCGATAATCACCCCTACCCAATATATTAAAACTTGAATCATTTAATATTCTCTCTATCTCTCTCCCTATTTATTTTTAATTTATTTTTACCCAAGGCTTATAGCCTAGTGGTATTGGTGGAAAAGTTAAGGTGTTGCCCATGGCCATAGTCATGGGTTCAAGTCTCGTCGTGAATAAATGGTTGGGTTTATTCCCCATAGGTGGAGGGTTTAAGGAAAAACATACTATCCTTGTCACTATCTAGACTCGACTAGTGGTGGTGGTGCAAATCTCTTTCCCTATTTTGCACCACCACTGCTAGTCGCCCTCAGCCACCTTCGGTCAGCTCTCTGAAGATCGCCAAAAATATCAAAAAACCGAATAAACGCATCTGACAAAACGAGGGTTTTGCCTCCCGCAAACACAAGGGTTTCTTGGAGTAAGAAGATGGGAACCACCGAAGTAGAGAAAACTGAGCAAGAGCTTCGGAAGGAGATCGAAGAGCTTCACCGTCAACAATGGGAGGTTTGTTAGACTTTACATGTATGCACACCAACTGTTTGATAAAATTCTCCAATCACAGATTACAGAACAGGTTCTGGTCCTCGTAATTTCGCCGCAGGTGGTCCACCTCGTCAACGTGGTTTAATTAGACATGTAATTATTCACATACACACTCTTTAGTCTTTATCAATCATCAATTAATCAAATATTTTAAGAGTTTGTTTGTTGTTCTATTATCGTTTAATTTGTTTATTACTTTATTTCGTGTAGGCAGATAGGAATGAAGAAGACCAACCACCCCCCAAAAGGCGACTTTCTTCTACTGTTGTCAAGGTAAGTAAAAACAAGAAATAAGTATTATTCGATGTTTAAAGTTCTTTGATTTCTGATTTTAAATGTTTGTTTGAAACTGTTTGTGGGATGTTTAGATGGAGGAAGGGGAAATTCTTGAGGATACTGTTAAGGTTGATGATGGAAACAAAGATTTGGCTGTTAAAGCAAGTGGTAATGGTGAGAACAGGCCAAATTGGGCTAGGAGGGATGGTGTTCATAGGGCATCCAAGATGGTACACTTTTTTAATTTGTATATTTTATATTTTGGAGATTGTGTATTTAAAGTGCTTTCTTGTTTGTTGTGAATTGTAATTGCTTGATTTTGTTGTTTTTATTAGGGCTCTGAAATTCCTCCAAACGAGAATGTTCCAAGAGTATTACCAAAAAACGTGGATCCTAGTTTGGTTAATAGGAATAAAAGAATGTTGGGGCAGCTCCTTGGAACTTTGGAGGTAAAGTTTTACTTTTTTTGATGAATTGCATGATTATTTTTATGATTTTAATTTGTACCTTTTTACATGTTAATTTTCAGAAATTTAGGAAAGAAGACATTAAACTTTCTGAATCGGAGGCATTTATGAGGAGATCTGATTCTCTCAAAAGAGTATTATTTTTTACCTTATGTTTGTATTGTTTTTTTATCATAAAATTATTTAATTATGATTACTTGATATAGGCTGAGCAAAGAGCACGTGAAGAAAGTGAAAGATTGAGGCTACAAGAACGTGAACAAATTTCTGACAAAAGGAGAAGAGGCTTGGTTTGTTCTTGCATCTTTTTTTCTTCTCAGTTTATGAAGTTTTAATTTTTCAAACAGTCTAGAGGTGGCAAAATGGGCGGGCTTGATGGGCTGGTCAAAACGGGTATTTTGTATGAATTGAAACGGGTTGGATTTGGTTGATCCAAAAGATTCTTTGCTCAAAAGTTTTCAACTTTAATTAGCGTGACAAATATGATTTTTTTTTTTTTTTTATAAATAGATTTAGGAGGGTTTATGACTTTATGCATTAGAAATACACTTTATGCGACTATCAAGTGATTTCCTTTTAGGACAACTTTTTCTTATTTTACGCTTTTAGCCTGTAGATTAATTAATATCCAAATTGGCCCGTTCATAAATATATGATTATTCACTAATTATTTATTTTGACAGACACTTAGAGCACGTGTTGATGCTAAAGCAGATGAGAAGAAACTGGAACTGATTTTTCTTCGGTGGAGTGAGCATCACAAAAAACTTAGCAATTTTCAAAGGTTTTTTCATCTTGTAATTCATTAATTAATGAAAATAAGTGTGCTTTTTTGTTTTTTAGAAATTAAAGATTAGTGACATAATTGATTATATTTCAGGTTATTTCTAGTTTTGGTCCAAAAAGTATCCATATTCACAATTTTATTGAGACAACGTAAGCTTCTTGTCATTCATTGAAGCTGCTGGATTGCTTGAGGATTCCCAACGTGCAGATTTTCTAGGTTAAATATATTATTATTGTGTTATAATTACAGCTCATTTTCTATTGTTGGATTGTAAATTTTTCAGGACCAAAGCAGAGCCTCCAATATATTACTCGTTTGCTAAACCGCTTGATGAAGATTCAACCTTAACTGAAGAAAGAAAAGAACAAGTGAGTTCTCTAGTTTTCATATTGTTTATGGGTTAATTATGTTTTAGTCCTTTAACTTCCATCGATTTGACGTTCCTTAAACCTTTATTGGCAATGATTTTTATTTTAAACTTTTATTTATTTAACGGTTTAATGTTCAAACTTTTTTCTCTCTCGATGTTTCCCTTATATTTTAACTTAATAATGTTATTATTAATTTTAATATCATTATCATTGCTTAATATTTATGAAAGTATAAATTTTTATATGAACC
Source organism: Calendula officinalis (assembly GCA_963853835.1). Classification (NCBI taxonomy): domain Eukaryota; kingdom Viridiplantae; phylum Streptophyta; class Magnoliopsida; order Asterales; family Asteraceae; genus Calendula; species Calendula officinalis. Next base: position 28,091,316 of record OY970834.1, read on the forward strand.
GTAAGGGACTAAACCATTACGAAAAACAAAGTTTAAGGTTTACAATGACTTTTTGTAAGTATTAACTTGTAGTAACAAGTCACACTAGCTTTTTTAACATGTTAACCATAGTTAAGGGATTAAATCATTCGAATTTATTTTTATGCGGTAAACCATTAAATTGATAAAAGTTTGAGGATTAAAACGTAATTAACCCTTTACTTATATATGGTGTGAATTAGATATTTCAAGAGTGGAAGGCCTCAAGGAGAGAGGAATTATCTCAATACCAACAACAAATTGGTGAACAATTTATTGCAAATGTTGAAAAAGAAGTTGAAAATGGGAGACAAAAAAGAACGGGGAACAACGATGCATTGAACTTACAAGAAACAATGGACAAAGAATTTGAGACACATAGACTTGAACACGGGCCTAAGACACGTAAAATCCCGGGTGGGGACCACAATGAAGATGAGGATGATGTGGAAGATATTAATGTTGGGGAAGATGATATGATGGATGATGTGTTGGATGTTGTTGATGATGTCAGCAACAGGAGAGCTGAAGAAAATGTGAAGCTTGAAGAATCTGTTAACAAAGATTAGTTAGTTGAGTCTTGTTTTGCCTGTTAAATTCAGTTGGCTTGTTTTTATCACTTTGATGCTAAAATGGTGTGTTATTTATTGCAATTTTATTATAACTGGATTATCTAATCTTGCATTTGTTCTTGGGATTTGCTTGACACATTTCAAACTGGCATCCAATTTCATCATTAGTGTTAATATATCGGTGCTCGTATAAACCAAGCTTCTTCATCAATTGAAGGTTCAACAATGGTGGCGTTGAGACCAGCAAGAGTGGCTGATTGTAAATGTATAGCACCCATGTTGTTCAAATGCACCTGTATTATATACCTTGAAGTGAAAATACAATATTAGTGTACATTTTTAAAGCTAAATGCATATCTAAAAATAGTTGAAATGTTTTTGAGTCAAGTCATTAAAGCCTATGTTGTTATGGTTGAATAACATTTAATGTATGCATGATATATTAACCAACTAAGAATATGTAGTAAGGATCAAACTCTACTTTTCTAATTACGAGACAACATGGCCCGTGCGATGCACGGGCTTTGTTCAGAATAAACGTCAATTTTGAAAGTAAATCATATACATTGAAATAGTGTTACGAACAAAGTACCTAAAATATGACCACTAACATGTTTAGCTTTGAAATGGAGTTTAAACTTTTTCATCTCAATTCTTTTAAAAAGTGAGATTGATATACCAATCAACTACATCTATAATATATATATATATATATATATATATATATATATATATATATATATATATATATATATATATATATATATATATATATATGGATCTCAATAAAGACATCATATGTGCATTTTGCATGGCTTTTTAAGTTTATCATTTCCGTAACCGAACTTAATATATACATGGCTTTTTAAGTTTATCATTTTCGTAACCAAACGTTCTTACTGTAAAGAACTCACTTAAATGCATGAATTGAATTTTAGAATTCAAATTTATAACATACATTTATCATATAAACTACATCAAAGTGCATATGTGCATTTATAACATACATTTAAACCATATAAAATTATATATACCAAATACATATGTGCATTTTATGGGAGACAAATATATATGTGCATTTTTGGAATCATCCGTAAGATCAAGTTCACATCTTCATGATATGTTTGACTTTGACTTCTTTTTTACACCACACCCTTTGAAATGTAAATCTGAATTTAAGGGTGAAGAAATTACATGCCGTGATTAGTTCACATGGTCAAAACTAATTTCAATTCAAACGCAATAAACATTAAACATTAGTAATCACCTCTTAAAATCAACGCTTCTCATAATATGATCAAAATTCATGAAAAATGCCCCAATCAAAATATTTACACCATTATTATACAACTGTACATACATGAGTAAAAGCACAACAATTAGAAGATTATTCAAAGTAATAAAATCAAACGCGAGAACATAATAAATGTTTTATAGAGAAATCGATTACCGACGTATGGGTTAAGAGTTGTGCAGATGGTCAGGTTACATTCGTCGAACACATGGTGTGCGTATGTGAAATTGTACATCTACAAAGGGAATCAAGCAAAAACGAACATGTTTATACCAAACGAAAATGTAACGAACATAAAAACAAAACAAAAACGAACGCCTTATACCTTAAGAAAATGTCGACAGGATCAACGGAAAATGTAGTTCGAAGAACAATGGAAAAGGGTACGTCTACAAAATGAAGGTCACAGATTTAAATAGGAATGAATCAGCGTCTTTTATATTGAAGGGGAGTGGAGACACCGTTCCAATTGAAGGGAGAAGAAACGGTTGTGAGGAATGGTTGTTCATCTTCTTCAGTTACGTATTTATTATTTTAATATATGCATGACTTTTTAAGTTCATCATTTAAGGTTGAGAATGGAGATGAAGTCTGACGATGGGAATGTAGCTATGGATGTAACGGCATAAATTAAACATAGGTGATTTAATCATCTTCTTGAGTTCTTGGTTATGTGTAACTGCTCAAGAGGTGGCCAAATAAAGGGTGTTAAAGTTTTGAAATTAAATGCAAAATTATTACATGGTCATAATGGCTACTTCAATGCAGGAAAAGTACAAGCATACAAAGACTTTTAGTTATTGTCCAATGAGAAGATGACACACAGCTGATGAGAGAGAAATTAGTCAAGAGATCTTCTATAACACTCTCAACAACTAAAGTCAATGTGAATACTCGGAAATTTAAGATATAAAATGGTCAGCGCCTAGTTTCTTCTGGGAACACTCGCTTCCACTTAATTTGCTTGCTATTATCTACGATCTTTTCTTGTGCCAGTTTATTTTGATATTTATTCATATATAAATAAACTCAGAACTCACAACCTCTACCTTTTTCCCAAACTCAATGGATCCCTAGAATCATTAGTTTTGCGAGAAGTATGGGAAGCGTTTCTGGCCACTCAATTTTATTAATTATTTTAATTAAAATGGTTATAAGGTTTTTTTTGCTAAAAAAAAACTTCTAATTATTAAATAAATCTCTAAAATATCTTTTTTCCTTATTTAAATTCTTTCAAAATTTGAATTTTCATTCCTCTAAATAATCTCTTTATCTAAATTATTTCAAAATTAACTATTTTATAAATCAATTTTGAAATAACTTGTTTGTAATTTATGTATTTAAATAACGTTGTGTTCACCAGTGAACTGTATCTAGAGAACTCGATTTATGTACTTAAATGACGTTATGTTCACTAGTGAATTCTTAATTTATGTACTTAAATGATGTCGTGCTCACCAGTCAAACGTCGATCTAATTATTCCAACGCACAACAATCATAAAATTAACAAATGATTTTTATAAGGTTCTCTATTGTTTTCTAAACATTTAATTCATATAAGATGAGTAGTGTTCATTTATATTGTTTAATTAGGAGTATAATAATCATGGAAAGAATATTATTAATAAGTTATTCTTATTACCATTTTACCTTCAATCTTATTTGTTTTATGTATTGATGCTAATTTATCTATAGATATGAAATTATAAATCACAGCATTAATTGATGATAAGAAACACTTACTACAATAACATGTACACAATTTTTAGAAAACTTAAAAACAGAGTATCAACAATAAAAAATCCAATCCTTTTCTAATTAAAAAAAGTCAAAATAGCCTCACTCTCACTCCACATATCCCCTTTATCTTCTCAAAAGGTCAAAAAGCTGAAGTGTGGGTCCTTGCATTACTCATTTCATTTCTTCACACACCCCTCGCCGGACCTTCACCTGACCACCATGACTTCCGGCAACACCTATCGTTCTTCATCCGCCGCCTCCATCAAAGGCTGCTGCTGCTGCCTCGTCCTCCTCTTCTCCTTCCTCGCCCTCCTCTCTCTCGCCATCATCCTCATCATCGTTCTCGCAATCAAACCAAAAAAACCCCAATTCGATCTCCAACAAGTCACCGTTCAATACATAAACCTCGCCGCCACTCCCGCCGTCGATTCCCCCAGCTCCGAGTCGCTATCTCTCGTAATTCGAATGCTGTTCACCGCCAAAAACGATAACATAGCTGGGATCAAGTACCGCGATTCCACGTTTAATATCCTGTACCGCGGCGTTCCGTTGGGCAGGGGGATTGTACCGGGTTTTGATCAGGCAGCACACAGTGTGAAGAAAGTGCAGACGACGGTGTCGGTGGATCGGGTGAATTTATTGCTGGCAGATGCTGATGATTTGGTGAGAGATGTTTCGGTTAATGATCGGTTGGAGCTTCGGGTCATGGGCGATGTAAATGCTAAGATCCGGATTATTGGGATAACTTCGCCCAGTGTGCAGGTTAGCAGCATTCGACACTTTAATTTCATTCTAAAATTGGAAATCTTTTAGGGCATCGTGTTGATGGCGTCTTGTTGCTTGAGCTTGCTGTACTAGTAATTTAGTCAAACCCCCACATGCATTTTTGCTAATCTACGCGGTTTTTGAGGTGGTGCTATCGTGCTCTCATTCGATTATTATTATTTATTAGAGCAAACAAGCAAAGGGTGGGAAATGCGTTACAAAATGGTCGTGTTTGCATGAATTACATATCTTATCCTACAAAATATGATAGATGAGATCTATATGCAGATAGATTGAGTATCGTTGTCTTGTTTTATGAATTCTGAAAATATTTATATTTAGATTTTTAATTAAACGTTTATTTATCTTCTGATCAAATATCTGTTGGCAATTTACAGGTATCAATAGATTGTGCAATAGTGATAAGCCCAAGTAAGCAGTCTCTTGTTTCCAAGCAATGTGGATTCGATGGTTTGCAAGTGTGATGGAACCGAATTCACCTGATGTTCGACCAAACAATGATCTCTTTTAATCTCTTATAATTAGTAGGGAAAAAGAAAGAATAAAATAAACTAAACAGCTTTATAATTCCTAATGCCTTTTTTTTGTAATATTATTCTCAAAGTTGTAAAAAGATAGATATTTTTCTTGCTCGATTGCTTATTGAATGCAAAAATATCGAGGATTTTTCCATATTTGCAGTTTTAATGGAAGACTGAATTTATAATATTTAATTTCATAATTTTGTTTCTCAACATGTGGATGGGTTGGAAATGGGCAGGGATTTCAACCTGAACAGTACTCAATGGTTATCACACTGCTATAAAATTCCTGCATTAACTTTCTTCATACATATGACAAATCCTGACTAAACCCACGTAACAGTGATCAAACCCTTTTCCTTTCGAAATCAGGCGACCTCCAATGGTCTGACAACCGTTGGAAAAAAGTAGTCGACCAGACGCCGATTATCAAGCGTGTCTTTGAGTAGGTGCAGGAGGTACGGCTGCACATGACCCACGTTTTAGAGTGACTAATTTTTTATATGTCTTAAAAATATAATCTAAAGTTTTAAGTCAACTTAATAATTTAATTGGAAAAAAATTAGAAAGTTCAAGTTTTATATATATCTTGTATTTAGGGCCCCATTTTCATCTATATGCAAATGGCCTTCATAATTTAGGGGACGCCGCCGAAATTGTTTATTTATGTAAATAAAATTTATATAATTATAATTTTATGTATTAAAATATTTATTTTTTATTAATTATTTAACTTTCTCTTATTTATTATTGTTTACTTAATTATATACTTCCTCAGATTCAAAATAAGTGCTACACTTTGGGTTTTACGGTTTTTGAGGCAAAAGATTATAATGATGGTTAAATTAGATTAATTGAATGGTTAGTGAATAATGTGTCCCACACCTTTTGAATAAGTGATATACTTTCCTTTTTAAGGTGATTCAAAATAAGTGATACACTTTTAAAAGATACTTTATTTGGCAAAAACTAGTGGGACCCACACCCAATAACTATCTACTTTAATAAAGTGAAATAATCTCTTTACCCTCACTTTTTACTTTAAACATCATTAACCACACTTTATTCAAAAAGTGTGGGACTCATGCCCCAATAACCATCCAATTAATCTAATTTAACAATCATTATAATTTTTTACCTAAAAAACCGTGAAACCCAAAGTGTATCACTTATTTTGAATCGGAGGAAGTATATAGAGTTCTACCACAGTTGTATGCATTGAGTCTTGATATTCAGCATGCCTCAAGCTCAAGTCCTCCTAGTCGTCTTTTACTACTATGATAGTTTATCCCTAAAACTTTTTTATATATATAACTAATAAATTCTTATATAATTAAAACTGATGGTTTTCTTTTATTATTATTAATATAATAAATTTTGTTTTTTTATGTTATTAGTATTAGTATTATTAATTTCTTAACCGAAGTTGGTTTCGATGATGTCTAAATTTCCAAAATAACAAATTATAATTTTTGTCATAATGATTTTCGATTGACATGTCATGTATATAAGAGCACAAGGTGTGGTGGTGGTGTTATAGCTTAGTTATAGCTTTTTTTTGGCTATAACATGGCTATAACTAATACACCAAGTTATGACTCCTTGGTGTTATAGCTATAACTATGTTATAGGGGCCCCACTTGTATTTTATATTTTTTTAAACACATAAAAATACATTAAAATAAAACATAAATTAAAATATAAATTAAATTATAAAACATACATTAAAATATAAATTAAATTAAAATAAAAATACATTAAAATAAAACATACATTAAAATATAAATTAAAATGACGAAAATAAATACATAAAAAAATACATAAAAAAATAAAATAAAATCATGCGTCTTGAGCGTCACGTTCCAATTTTAGTTGCCAAAGATGTTCGACTATATCACGGCGAAGGTCGTTGTGTACAACTTTATCCCTTAATTCTTTGAATTTCTCGCGGTGAACGTTGTAACGACCCAAAATTTGTAAATAAATAAATTGTACAAAATATGATAAATAAGGATAAATCGTTTAGAGAACGTAGGAATTGGTTTCGTGTCGTTTGGAGTCCGTATGAGAAAGTTATGGATGAAACCGTGTTGAAACCTAGACCGAAAAGTGCAGCCCTGCTGCACAGGCAAGTTCGCGGCGCGAGTCAGGCGCGAGCGAAACGCGAGGTTGAGCAGAGGGACCGGAGCTGGAACGCGAGTATGTCGCGTTGACTTCGCGTCGACTTCGCGGCGCGAGCCAGGCGCGAGCCTGGCGCGAAGTCTGGTAAAAGCGGCGACTAGGGGGCAGATCCGCGTCACTTCGCGACGCGAGCTCGGCGCGAGCGGGGCGCGAGCTCTTCCGACCAGAGCATTAAAGTCGGGTTTTGGCTCATTTCATGCCATCTCAAACCCTAGTTTCTTCCTCTCGAGTTTGTGGGCGATTTTGGGTGTAAACCATCATTTGGAGCTGATTTCTTCACCAATCTTTGATAGATTTCACTTCTAGTTGAAGATTAAATGTATATCTTCACTCTTTGATCTTTGTAGCTTAAGATCTATGCATTTTGATGTATGGGTTTGAAATCCTAGTTCTTGGGTTGGTGATTTTTGGTTAAATAAAGGTTGTATACACTCAATAGATGGTATATTGACAAAGGAAACAAGTGTATGATTTCGATTTGTAAGAATCTTAAGGGTTGGTTAAACCTAGGGTTTGGTAAATCACCATAATTGGGGGAAAGTGTTAATGGATGGTATCTAGTGATAAATGGATACAATGGTAGTAGAATGTGATGTTAATAACCTTGTGACTTTGTATTAGGCTTCCGGTGAAGTCTTGGAGTTTGATCAAATTGTTGGAACAAGGAAACCGGCGGAAAGGATACGGCTGGAGCACTTTATTGCTAAGGTGAGTACATTAGACTTTTAAACTGGGTACATAGCAAAGAGTGTTGAAAATACAAATGTTATTTTATGGGTCTTTATTAATAAATGTTTTTAATAAAGATATGATTGAAAAGATGAGAAAATGTAAATACTAGACTATCTAAGTATGTCTAAAAGGATTGATGATTTTGAAAGAGATCATGATAATGAAAAGTGACTAATAACTAATTATTAATATGATGTATGATAATTGGTTATTAATAATATGCATTAATAAGACTAATGATGATGATATTAAGTAAAGAGTATTGATTAGTACATTATACTAATAAAAGTGATAAATGAAAGTATATGTAAATGAATATGAATTGACTAGTAATAAATATGTATTATAGTCAAGAAGAGATAAAAGTATTATGATATCGATAGATAGGAAATGTATCCTATGAGAATAAATATGGATGGACCTCTTGGGGTTCATAGATGTAGAAGTGAATATGGGTTGCTTATGATCGGGTCCATGGGACCATACAGGTACGTTCACACTGTGTTGAACTAATTATGTGTCGTTATTGTTAGATGTCTAACTTGTTTGATGTTGATATGATAGCCGAAGGCTTTGACTGGCATAACTGTTAGGTTATGATAAGAGATAGATGGTGGTGACGCGGGGGACCCCTGGTCACTGAGCGGTGGTATATATGTTTATACACCGGGTGTGTATATGTTTATACACTAAGCACACGAGTGCTTCTAGTACGCATATGTTTGGTACTAGGTATGTTAGGTTCTAATACATATATGTTTATGTATTAGACATGTTGGTGCTTCTGGTACATATATGTTTATGTACTAGATATGATTGGGCTTCTAGTACGCATATGTTTGGTACTAGGTATGTTAGGTTCTAATACATATATGTTTATGTATTAGACATGTTGGTGCTGCTGGTACCTATATGTTTAGGTACTAGATATGGTTGCTTGGAAAGCAAAGTAGCTAGAGTCACAATAGGGTGACTAGACGGTATTTATGTGGTTTATATATATGTTTATAAAATTATGAAATGTCTATTATTGTTGGGGTCTAAAACCCATGTATCTCACGAGACTATTTTATCTCACGTACTACGTTTGTTTTGTGGCTATGTACTCAGGTACAGGTTGAAGTGATAGAAGGTTGCACTAGAAGTGGCCTAGAGATGCTTAGTTCGGGAGCTCTTAGGTAGATCCCTTGCCTATGGTTTTGATATATTTGGTGACACCGTATTTTTGTAAACTCTGATAAAGGTTTTAAAGTTTTTGTTAAACTGTATTTTGGACAATATGTCAGATATTGGGAAAATGTATTTTTAAATGATTTAAACGATGTTTTGAAAATACGGGTGTTACAAACGTCACATCTCTCGACCCAGGTGCGTTGCAAATTCTGCTGTGGATTGACATACAATTCGTTAAATTCGCTTATTGCAAATTCTTGATCTTTTAATATCATGTTATGCAATAGTATGCAGCAGTACATGATTCTTCGAATTTTGTTGACCGAATAAGCTCGTGCGGGATGTTGAATAATACCCCAACGACCTTGAAGGACCCCAAAAGCTCGTTCAACATCCTTTCGTGCACTTTCTTGAGCCTTTTTAAAATTCAAATCTTTTGGGTTTCTAGCAACCGCGTAAGTTTTAACGAAGGTGGACCAAGTTGGATAAATCCCATCCGCTAGGTAATAACCTTTGGCGTATGTTTTCTCGTTCACCGTAAACGGAACCTCGGGAGCGACTCCGTCTATGAGGTCGTCAAATAAATTTGAATGACTAAGAACATTCAAATCGTTATTTGAACCCGCTACCCCAAAAAACGCATGCCAAATCAACAAATCTTGAGACGCAACGGGTTCTAGCATAAGTGTCGGGTACTTATGATCACCTCTCTTGTATTGCCATTTCAACGCAGTCGGACATTTTATCCATTCCCAATGCATACAATCTATGCTACCGAGCATACCCGGAACCCATGATAACTTTCGTGTTTTGCATATAAAGTGTTGATATCTTCAAGAGTGGGTTTTCTTAAAAACTCTTCCGAGAATAAATCCCATATACATTTTGTAAAATTATCCAAACATTCACGACTACAACGTTCGCCAATTTGTAGGTATTCGTCAAAAGCATCCGGGGTTGACCCGTATGCTAGTTGACGTATGGCAGACGTGCATTTCATTATAGGACTAATGCTCATCAAACCTCTACAGTCGGGTCGTTGTTTAAAAAACATAAAATGCGCAGGAATAGGTTCTATGTTATAATTGGTGATACCTTCAACTATAGAAAGAAATAGGACGGAGCTCATACGGTAGCGGTGTCTAAAAAATCGTTCGGGGTATTTCGGGGCAGGGCCAAAATAATCTTCCATTAGACGTTGTTCAGCACCAACTCGATCTCGCTTGATATATTTTCTAATTCTGGGTTCGCCATCGGCACACAAGGTTTGATAGTAGTTATTCCAATCGTTTAACCTTGTCAATTTTTGAAGTTTTTCCTCACCCGATGTTGAACTCGAATCAGAAGAATCACTATACGTTGAAGAACTCATTGTGAAAGTGAAAATATGAAAAAAGATGTGAGTTGTTTGGGATAAATGGTTGTGCATTTATAAAAGGAAAAAATTAATATAATTTTTTTTTAAAAAAAAAACTAGCCGTTGAACGACATTATAGCCGTTTGAATTGCCACCTTTTTCCTCCCACCCCCTTTAACGAACCGTTATTGCATCGACGGTGGCCCGATAACAAGCGGATGGCGCCACCCATGGTGTGGGTTTGGCGCCGTTGTCGGTGTTTAACGGGCACAATAACAAGCCACACCCCGTGCTCTAACAAGACTTTAAACAATATTTTAAGCTTCATATAAAAACCCTACAGGGCCACAGGCTACAGCATTGTGCAGTGTACAAAGTTATAAACATTACGGCCTGCTAAGTAATTATTGGCCACTTTGTGTTGGGCCTTTTTAGAATTTGGGCCATTTTCTATCTAAAATGGAGAAGGAGCAAGACACAACTCATTGTTGCAGTCTTGCAGATCGAATGGATTTCTCTCAGCTGAAAGACGCAATGGCGTCAAGATCGTACGACAAAATCGCTGATATCTGCGATCAACTTATGCTACAGGTAAAACAGATGTGTCTGATGATCCTTGTGCGCTATTCCTTGCATAGTGCTACGATTATTTTTTGTTTTAGGTTAAATTTGGAACCCTAAATTCATAATTAGGATTTTGAAAGAACCCAATTCCTTGCAACTGGTGAAAATGAATTCTTCAACCCCCGCTACCTATTCCATTGCTTAATAATTCTCCCCTTATGCAGCCTGTTACACAATTATCATATTTAAAAATCAAAATATTACAAAAAAAAATCACATATACAACAATATAAGTGTGTCAACATACCCATTTTAGAATAACAGAGTGGCTTGCTTTCCATTTTGCCCAATAAATCTTCAAGAATGGGCTTGGAACACACCTCCCAGATCTACCCCTGTTAGTATATAAAAAAAAGTCAGAAATCACCTCAAATATAGTTTTACAATTAGATTAATGTTGTTATATTTTTCTAATCAACGTGTGGGTCGGGTTGGGTCCAAATTTTAGAATACTGCACAAATAATTAGTTAATCGAAAATATATTATTTCAATGATGATTGATGATAATAATTTAATTTCTTAAACTATAATTTCAACATGTTTCCTTTTAAGCTAACTATTTTATTTTACCCATTATGACCCTTAAGGGAGACATCTCTATCAATAAAAAAAGTGTTTTTAGGTCAATTCAAACCAACCCACCAATTTTACCACCTTGAGATTCGATCACAAATTAGTTTCCAATAAAGGAAAGTTTACAAATATAATCGGCTTCACGATACACAAAGTATGTGTTCTTAGCTGATACTTATACAAAAGATGCACAATTATAACAACCCAAAGACAATTATAGAAATTAGTAATTGAATGTAACTCAAACCTTTCATTCTTATCAGAGCTATCTTCATGTTATCTTGGGAGCCGATATTTGCTACATAAAAGTTCTATAAATCGGCTTTTAATAATTAAACTCAGGAAAATGAAAAATAGAAAATATAATAAGCAATAACGGACTAAGGGAGTGTTTAGCTAACCTCCATAAACAAGTTCTTCATTAGTAAAAACATTTGATTTTGGTTAATATGAGCTGGTGACGGAATACAAACACTTGTTGCAATTGATGATGTTTTAGATCATTCAAACTTTTGCATCAATGAAATCTTGAAAGCCAAATTCTGGCCTTAACCTGCTCAAAAACAGTCCCGAATACAGCTGATTAAACTGTCAAGAAATTGCATAACATTTTATTATAATTTTCTAACGACATGACCATCAACTGAGATGTCCAGAACTTGTGTCTAGGGTTCCCTCGATTATGAACAAAGAATTCAAATTAAAGTAATTTATCCAACTGATTTTCTAAGACACAAATCCTGAGTCGAGTTCGGGATTAACCACAAATTACCATTCATGTATCATAATTATGAAAAGTATCATCAAAACGTAAAGAAGCGTTACCCCGGAATTTGATCGCAAAACAAAACTAACGTCACAGTCGATTAACCCCTAATGATGTGAGAAAATGGAATTTCACAGTTAGAACCGAATTAAAATCTGTCAATTACACTTTACGAAAATCCGATCAACGGTCAAGAATTAAAAGTCGAGAATCGAAAGTCTTACCGATTGAAACGACTACCGCCGACTTGCGCACCAATTTCCACACCCACACTTGACGCAAAGAAGAAGAAACGATCATGATAATAACGGATGACATAAGTGCTGCAACTTCGTTGGAGACCAGGCACTACCGCCGACTGCCGGGATGTTTACACAATCTGGTCGGTCAGGATCAAGAATTGAGAATCGAGATTGTACTTACCGACCCAATTTCCACACCCACACTTGACGCAAAGAAGAAGAAACGATCATGATAATAACGGATGACATAAGTGCTGCAAGAAATACAACCAACAATTTACGGACATGAAAACGTAATTCGGATTCAGAATTAAGAACTGAGAGTCAATAATTTACCGATTGGAATTACCGGAGACGAGCGACGACAACACCAGAGTTGAGACCGGAAACGAGAGAAATTCAGAGTCCTTGCGCCACCGTCGCCAACCCAATCGGTGATTTTCAAATTTCAAATGAAGACCAGAGGCAAGAACGAATGAAAGGGGATGATAGTATAATAAAGTACTAAGCTTGGTAAGAATTTTTAGTTTGGATGGGAATTATAGAAATGGAAACTTGGGAAATGGAACTTGGATATTCGGCGGGAATCCGGATAAGTAATGTAATGATTGTTATACGTAAATGGTAAAGAAAAATAATGAAAGGTATAGTGATGTCTTAGAACTCATAAATGGGAAATGTGTGGAAAAGAATAAGTGTCGGGAATGACACATTTTGATTGTTGAAAATGGTTGAGTAAAAGTTGGCATATAGCCATAACAAGTTTTGTGACGGGGTCGATGGATTCGATATTAAGGGTAAGAAGACAATAATTGGCAAAATGTCATAGTAATGGTATGATAGTACATGACATAGAGTAGTGTGAGACTACGATTGGGAAAAGAATATTTCTAAGTCTCACGATGTATAAAGAGTAGAACATCGGGTGTTGGACTATTGGGTGCTAAGTCATAAGTTACAAGTGTAGACCGGAATCGATTGGTTGACTCAAAGATGACCGGGATGACCGGTGAATTATGGTTAATGGAATGGATTGGTGGTTACCCCGGTGGTGACAAAAAGATTTGGAATCTTGTAATAAGGAAGTGAACCGGTTAAAGGTGGTTAATGTATATATGATGAATGTAGAACCATGTGATTAATGAGTATTGTTATGATTTTGTGATAATGAGAAATTGGTTTGAAATGCGGGTTGCATTTAGGTTGTGTATGTGTAGGGGATACCTACAATTTGTGGAGTACGAGGAAAGTGGTGCTTTTATTGATGCAATTATTATTGGTAACCGAGATGTGGTAAAATTTGTATAGGAATATAAATTATGTGGCGGTAGAGAGTCTAATACCGACAATGGGAAATAAAAGTTATGAAGACGGTCGATGTGATGAAAAGGTGATTGGAAAAATATTAAGTAATGGTATAACTGACGACAAAATAAAGGTCAAGAAACGGTAAATGCTAATATGACCATGAGGAAAGGTGAGAAATTCCGAGTAATTAGAAAAGATTGAAATCTTGGAAAACGGGAACAATTATCAAGGAAACGATAATGAGTAGAACCGGAAGTGATAAGTTGAGGAGTAGTACTCCGTGAGTAGAGAATTTGTTAGTTTGGTAAAGTATGGTTGACTTTATTCATAACTCAAGGATAGTCAAATTTGTGATTGGTTGACTTTTGGTCAGAGATGGACTTTGGCACTCGTTTTAAATGACTAGTGAATGATGAGAGCATAATGTATCGATTGCATGTATGTGAGAAGGTTAATAGAATAGTTGAAAGAGTTATAGTCGGATTATGCGACTTTGACCCGTTTGGATGTTCCGAGTTGAATTTGGGAATCGAGCATGTAATTGTTGATAGATCATAATTTGAAGGTCGATTATGAAGGAAATAGTGGCTAATGGAACTTTTAGAGAGTAAGGAAATTGTTAAAGTGTGGTTGGCTTTGTGCTTAACTCAAAGAATAAACAATATTGTAGTGTACATTGACTTGGTCGAAGCTAGACCTTGACTTTCGTTTAGATTGATTAGCTAATTGTAATGATTGGGTCATATCGTTTCTATATGTATAAAAGGCTTGGTTAAATGATTGAGAGTGTTATAGTAAAATCGTGCAATTTTGACCCGTGCGGGTAGTATGAGCTTAAGATTGATTTTTGACTCGTTTGGACCTAACGGGGTAAAGGGAGTCCTTAAATGTATTTTGTCATCGGATTGTAATTGGAAAAGTTCGATTGTAATAAAGATAAGAAGGTATGAATGAAAGGCGCTAATGGATGCTTAGTCGGAAGTCTTCGAGTTGATTCCAAGGACGGAATCCTTTTAAGGGGTAGATAGTTGTAACGATCTGGAATTTTTGTATCGAATAAATTATGGGAAAAATATGATAAATAAGGATAAATCATTTAAAATACGTGGGATTTGGTATCGTGTCAATCGGACATCGTTTGCTATGTGAAATCCATTGTTTAAGCCGAAACAACGGTTGCTGAAAAAGCAGTTCACGGCGGGAACTTTTGTCCATCACCATTTCTTCTACCGTTTCAAATGATTCAAAGGTTGATAATCCCTTCTATATCCGGTTGCATATTTCAACCGGAACAATGCGTCGTCTCAATTACAAGAGACACTTTCCTAACAACGGTTTCCTTTCAATAATTACGAGAAACTGAATCGATGTTGCTAATAAATTGTGAATCAGGCACCACAACTGAACCGATTGATTCCGATTAGAATTATCTGGAATGAGAATGGTTTTCTTCTTCTTGTCAGAGGTTTATATAGAAATGTAAACAGTAAAGCAACTTTTATTTGAACCGGTATCACTGTTGCTAGGAGGAGGCGGAAGAGAGGTTTGTGTCTTATGAGAAGAGATTCAGGACGGAAAACTGAATTAGGGGTTTTGATAAGGGTAATAAGCAGTTGTCGATTTTGGAATTTCCAACGTTTAAAATAACAGATTCACCGTTATAATGAACTAGAAGAAAAATTACAATTGAAAACGTTAGTTATTGAGATTGCAATGAACAATAATGAAATCTAAAGGGTTTGTATGATAAAGAAAAACAGTTGCATCTTATAAAAACTCTTTTCATTCGGTTATAATCAGAAACACATAAACTGGGGATAGCTTTTACAAACATGACCTTATACAGTCAAATAATAACATATTCATTCGAAAAACCAGACACCATTGATTGTGCAAATCTGAATTTAAAATCTTCATTAGGCAAGAATTTAGAAATGGTAATTCAATTCGATTGACTTTCAAATTTACAAATCAACAATTCAAAAGCCACAAATATCAATTAGCAAGTTCAAAAGCATCATAATATAACACATTAAAAAAAGTGAAGCAGCAATACATAATTCTTTTACTTAATTTGACCAAATTGAAAAGATTACAAAACATAAATATTTCAATGAAAACCAACATCAATTTGAATACCCTGTAATTATTGGCCAATTTATTATATGCAATTAAAAATCGAAGGCAAATATTTTGTACGTGTATTTTGGGGGAAAATGAGAAGTAATCAACCCTCACGAATAGCAAAACTTACAGTCAAATTCGAATCAGGCATAGAGACGATGTCGATTCTTACGAATAGTTCAAATGCTTTCTTTGCCAGCGAATAGTTATTGAAAGGAAATACCAGAGGAAACCGTTGTACGGAAAGTGTCTATTGTAATTGAGACGACCGGCAGCAATCGGATATATCAACCGGTGAATCATCTGAAACGGTTGGCGGTGGGGGTGAAGAGGTTTTGAGGATCTGGCAGTCAAGAAGTGACGCATGTTTTGCACGTCATCGTATCTTCTTCCGGTGGGTTGACTTTGGGAAGATCCCTATCATTGAAGGAATACAAGATTGGAGACTTTAGCAAATGCGGAGATGAACAATAACAGCAGGGGTTTTAAATTTTGAAAATAAAGTTCGTTGGATTTTTATTTGGAACTCATTGTAAACGTCCTAAATGAAAATACACTCCATAAAACAAGTTCACACACATCTCTAACGATTTGACTTCATATATACTACCTTTACTAACATGTCAGTAGATGAGGTTTTTAGGCCTGCGCTTCACGGTGGGTGTGTTTTTTTACGGAAGTATGTGCATTAGAGTCATCACCAACTGTGTCATTTACTCTGCAAAATATATGAATATTTTCTCAATTACAAAATCAGAATCATTATCAAGTTATCCAATACTCATAAGTAATTATGGTGACTTCATATCTGATATGGGCCAACCCAAAACGGAAGCCAAGGCCGACCCAAGAGAATAACCCGAAGACCCATTCGTTTGGAAGATTGAAGAAGGAGTCAAACAATTACCCATGTTACCCACTTTATTTCAGTTTGCATGCATGAACTCAAGTAACCACCCCACTCTCCTAGTGGCCGAATAAAGTGCACGTTTCCTTTTAGTTGCTAGAAAATAGGATGCATTAGTTTTCAATTATTATTTAAGCATCGTATTTCCTTCGGTTAATATTATCCAGAAAATTGCCCCAAATACTAACTTCTTAATCTTGTCTTCTTGCTAGAAAATAGGATGCATTGGTGCTTTCATCTACCGTTACCATACCTCCTCGAAAGGACTCATCGTCCGACGAACAACCACCCCCTACCGATCTTCAAACTCTCATTCAACTCACAACTACCCTCATTGGTCAAATGACCACTCAATCCACCACCATGTCCCAGCAAACCGAAGCATTCAATAATCTTACAACCTTAATAACCAATCCATAAAACCGCACACCACCACCTCCCCCACCACCACCACCCCCGCCCCACCACGAACGACCACGCCAACCCAAGATTTCACTGCCCTTATTCGACGGAACCAATCCACTCGATTGGATCTTTCAAGCCGATAATTACTTCACCTATTACACAATTCCCGACAACCAACGTATTCCCCTTTCCATGTTCTATTTTACCGGAGATGCGTTAAGTTGGTACAAACACATGTCCAACAATCACCTTCTCACAAATTGGGCGGAATTTAGTCGAAACCTTGAAACCCGTTTTGGACCATCAACCTACGAAAACCATCAAGCCACTCTTTTCAAATTACGACAAACCACCACCGTAGCCACATACCAATCGGAGTTCGAAAAAATTAGCAACTGTGTTGACGGTCTTTCCGCCGAAGCACTTCGCAATTGTTTCATTTCCGGATTACGTCCTGAAATCCAATCAGAAATTGCGTTACATAATCCCCCATCACTAAACCATGCATATGGCTTAGCTAAGCTTATTGAAGACAAGCTAGCTACCAATAGACCACGTTATACACCAACACCTAGAAATTACCCTTCCAACAACACTGTTAATGCCACAAACAACATTACACCCACAACTCCAAAAATCAATAACCCTCTTCTGCCTACACCTAACACACACCGGCCCTTTTACCACCACCACCCAAACATCGCACCCCTCTCCCGTTAACCTGCCTATCACCCGAAGCATTACAAAAAAGAAGAAGTGAAGGCCTATGCTTCCTTTGCCCCGAAAAATTCCATCCCGGTCACGTTTGCAACCCACCTTTATAGCCGATAACGAAGAAAACCCACAAACCGATACTGTTGGAACAAATTCACAGATCAACTTATTACTGATGCTGCAGTTAGTACTGATCATGTTTACTACTGATGAAGACTATGATTGTTACTGATGGGGCAGAAACACTTACTACTGATGAGTTGATACTGGTGAAGACTATGACCAACTTACTACTGATCATGCATACAATGAAGATACTACCGATCATAGTAATTACTACTGACGTTGGTTTTGGACTTACTACTGGTCACCAGAATTACTACTGACAATGCTTATTTACTACTGGTGATTGTAGATTACTACTGGTATACGTTTTGGAAGCATATCAAGTCCGAGATCTTCGTAGAGTTAGTTATAGAATGTAATTCAATGTATATCTTTTATAGTTCGAATGTAAATCAAGTCCTAGAATAACTAGGGTAAATAGTTAGGCTTCAAGGACTATTATATATAGTTCCTTACGAATTGTAAACGTACGTGTGTATTGTTAATCGATAATATACATTGAAGCTTTTTGTGAAACTGTGTTCTTAATATTTTCGCAAATTGTTCTTACAGTTCATCGTTCTTAATTACATTGATATAGTGTTAATCCGCTGTAACTTCTATTATCAATTAGATCTAAAGGTGTTTATTAACTCTTCATAGTTAATCGATCCTGACAAGTGGTATCAGAGCTTATTGGTTCTAGATCTACGAATTTTAAGAACAACAAAAAGTTTTCAATCATTAAAACACACTAATTGTTAATCATGACTGATAATAATGAGAGCACCCAAGCAAATAAAATTCCTATACTCACTCCCAATAATTTTGGGATGTGGAAGAATCGTATTAAGCATACATGCTTATTACTGATTATTCCATGTGGGAAGTTGTTATAGAAGGAAACAAAACTGGTCCTGGTCAAGCAAGCAGTTCTGCAACTGAAGCAGACAAACTCAAGTGTGAAAAGGAGAAGAAAGACAGAGGCATCGAACTCAAAACTCTAAGCACTCTTCTACTGGCCATTCCTAATGACTATCAACATCTCTTTGTTGAATATGATGATGCAAAGGTGTTGTGGCAAGCACTTGAAAAGAGATTCGTTGGAACCAAGAGCACAAAGAGGAACATGAAGTCTGTTCTCAAGCAAGACTTTGAAAACTTCAAAGGAAAGCCCTATGAGACACTCACTCAAGTATTTGACAGATTCAACAAGCTAATTGGTGAACTTAACCAGGTTGGGGTTAAGATGGATCAAGAAGATGTCAACATGAAGTTTCTAAGGTCTCTTAGTGAAGAATGGGCCATGTACACAGTGATATATAGACAAAGAGATGCACTAGAAGAAAAGGAGTTGGATGAACTCTACAATGATCTCAGAGTATTTGAAGCTGAGGTAAATCAAAAGAACCCTTCTATTTCTTCTAATAATGCTGCATTTGTATCTAGTACAGGTCAAGGTCAAGAAACTGCCACAGGAAAGGCTGCAGATTGTGAAGATGCTGCAAGAGAATCCTTTTTCACTAGTCATGTGCATACTGCACTAATTAGTGATGATTTGGAACAATTGAATCCTGATGATCTTGAGGAGATGGATCTCAAATGGCAGATGGCTATGCTGAGCCTGAGAACCAAAAGGTTCTTGAAAAGGACTGGTAGGACAAGTCTCAACTACAACAAAGGTGACAAAGCTGGATTTGACAAAACTAAAGTCAAATGTTACAACTGTAACAATCTTGGTCACTATGCAAAAGAATGTCCTCAGCCAGACAAAAGATCAAAATCAACTGCTCTTGTTTCACAACAAGGACAAGGCTATGACTGGAGCTTTCAAGCAGAAGAACATGCTCAAAATCAAGCTCTAATGGCCTTTACTGACAGCAAATCTGAGGTAAAACCTAAACCTTGTACTTCTGAATGTATTAAAATTGTTAAAAATTTAGAAAAAGAAAACACTAAATTAAATGAAGATTTAGCAAAAGCATTAAGAAGAAATTATGAATTTGATGGTGTGATTGCTGATCAAGAACATCATATAAAGGTGTACCAGATGATTGATCAAAGGATAAAGGAAGAACTGCTCCAAGCTGTAGATGAGAAAGATTACTATGAACTAAAAAATAAAGAACTAACAAGTAAATTAGAAGAATGTCAACTTGAAATTGAACAAAATAAATTGACAATTAAGAAATTTGAAAGAAGCACTAAAATTCTTGATGAATTAACTAATAATCAAACTACAGAAAAAGTTATTCATGAGGTGGGATATCATGCTGTACCACCTCCATATAAATTCATTCCTCCACTCAAAAACAGTTCAGAAAGAATAATTAATGAATTAAAAAATGAAAATCAAACTGAATCTAATAATGAAACATCTGAATCAAATGATTTTTCTGATGATGATCGAACTACAAACTCAATTGAATTTACAATTTATTAAACTGAAAATACAAACTCAATTGATACAAGTTTTCACACAGCACAAAGTCCAAATGAATCTCCTAAATATGATGCAGAAAATATACCAAAAATTTTAAAAAGGGGAAATCAAAGAAACAAGAATCAACTCTTAGAACAAAGAAAAACCATAAGGGCTAAGGATAATAAATTAAAATGTGTTATTTGCAACAAAGTAAATCATTTAGCAAAGGATTGTCACTTCAATCCAATAAATTGTAAAGAGTTCAAGGAATTTAAAAACTCTAAAGACAAGGCAAATACACAGAAGTTAAAAGATACTACTGGTCCTTCAGTAGTAAATAAAACAAAAACTCCAATTGCTGAAACACCAAGATTTGGAAGAAGTGCATCAAGGTTTGTTCAAAGTAGAAGAGTTGGCAGCCCAAAGAACAACAATTACTTCAAGAACAATGGAAAATCAAATCAAAATTATTTTAAATTTTCCAACACCAGTAAAAACTTTAACAAGTTTACTACTGGTGTTAACCATAATTATAATGCTGTCTGGTACCAGTACAAAAACACTACTGGTAACAACCCTAATTCCAAAAATACTACTGCTACCAAACCAAAATTTCAAAACACTACTGGTCATTCTAAAAATGGTAAGTACCCAAATACTACTGGTCCATCAGTAGTAAAGTATTCAAAGGCTAAAAACAATGGGTATAGACCAAGATCAGTAGTAAACTCAGCCAAATCCAAAAGGTCAGTAGTAAATCAAAACACCAGTACTAAAAAGGTATGGGTACCAAAAATGTTTAACGTTAACTGTTCTAAATCTGATTTCTCAAAGGATGAACCCAAGACATATAAAGCTTGGGTTCCCAAAATTAACTAACCTTTTACTTACTTGTGCAGAGCATTCAGATCCCTGAAGAAGGTAGAACATGGCACATTGATAGTGGATGCTCAAGGCACATGACTGGAAATCTACAAATTCTAAAGGATTTCAAGTCATTTGATGGAGGTTATGTAGCTTTTGGTGAGAATCCAAAGGGATGTAAGATTACAGGTAAAGGTACTGTTACTAATGGCAAAATTACCTTTGATGATGTATTTTATGTAGCTGAGCTAAAATACAATCTTGTCAGTGTGTCTCAAGTTTGTGATAAAAAGAACAAGATTCTTTTCACAGAATGGGCCATGTACACAGTGATATATAGACAAAGAGATGCACTAGAAGAAAAGGAGTTGGATGAACTCTACAATGATCTCAGAGTATTTGAAACTGAGGTAAATCAAAAGAACCCTTCTATTTCTTCTAATAATGCTGCATTTGTATCTAGTACAGGTCAAGGTCAAGAAACTGCCACAGGAAAGGCTGCAGATTGTGAAGATGCTGCAAGAGAATCCTTTTTCACTAGTCATGTGCATACTGCACTAATTATTGATGATTTGGAACAATTGAATCCTGATGATCTTGAGGAGATGGATCTCAAATGGCAGATGGCTATGCTGAGCCTGAGAACCAAAAGGTTCTTGAAAAGGACTGGTGAGACAAGTCTCAACTACAACAAAGGTGACAAAGCTGGATTTGACAAAACTAAAGTCAAATGTTACAACTGTAACAATCTTGGTCACTATGCAAAAGAATGTCCTCAGCCAGACAAAAGATCAAAATCAACTGCTCTTGTTTCACAACAAGGACAAGGCTATGACTGGAGCTTTCAAGCAGAAGAACATGCTCAAAATCAAGCTCTAATGGCCTTTACTGACAGCAAATCTGAGGTAAAACCTAAACCTTGTACTTCTGAATGTATTAAAATTGTTAAAAATTTAGAAAAAGAAAACACTAAATTAAATGAAGATTTAGCAAAAGCATTAAGAAGAAATTATGAATTTGATGGTGTGATTGCTGATCAAGAACATCAGATAAAGGTGTACCAGATGATTGATCAAAGGATAAAGGAAGAACTGCTCCAAGCTGTAGATGAGAAAGATTACTATGAATTAAAAAATAAAGAACTAACAAGTAAATTAGAAGAATGTCAACTTGAAATTGAACAAAATAAATTGACAATTAAGAAATTTGAAAGAAGCACTAAAATTCTTGATGAATTAACTAATAATCAAACTACAGAAAAAGTTATTCATGAGGTGGGATATCATGCTGTACCACCTCCATATAAATTCATTCCTCCACTCAAAAACAGTTCAGAAAGAATAATTAATGAATTAAAAAATGAAAATCAAACTGAATCTAATAATGAAACATCTGAATCAAATGATTTTTCTGATGATGATCGAACTACAAACTCAATTGAATTTACAATTTATCAAACTGAAAATACAAACTCAATTATTTGACAGATTCAACAAGCTAATTGGTGAACTTAACCAGGTTGGGGTTAAGATGGATCAAGAAGATGTCAACATGAAGTTTCTAAGGTCTCTTAGTGAAGAATGAGCCATGTACACAGTGATATATAGACAAAGAGATGCACTAGAAGAAAAGGAGGTTGATGAACTCTACAATGATCTCAGAGTATTTGAAGCTGAGGTAAATCAAAAGAACCCTTCTCTTTCTTCTAATAATGCTGCATTTGTATCTAGTACAGGTCAAGGTCAAGAAACTGCCACAGGAAAGGCTGCAGATTGTGAAGATGCTGCAAGAGAATCCTTTTTCACTAGTCATGTGCATACTGCACTAATTAGTGATGATTTGGAACAATTGAATCCTGATGATCTTGAGGAGATGGATCTCAAATGGCAGATGGCTATGCTGAGCCTGAGAACCAAAAGGTTCTTGAAAAGGACTGGTAGGACAAGTCTCAACTACAACAAAGGTGACAAAGCTGGATTTGACAAAACTAAAGTCAAATGTTACAACTGTAACAATCTTGGTCACTATGCAAAAGAATGTCCTCAGCCAGACAAAAGATCAAAATCAACTGCTCTTGTTTCACAACAAGGACAAGGCTATGACTGGAGCTTTCAAGCAGAAGAACATGCTCAAAATCAAGCTCTAATGGCCTTTACTGACAGCAAATCTGAGGTAAAACCTAAACCTTGTACTTCTGAATGTATTAAAATTGTTAAAAATTTAGAAAAAGAAAACACTAAATTAAATGAAGATTTAGCAAAAGCATTAAGAAGAAATTATGAATTTGATGGTGTGATTGCTGATCAAGAACATCATATAAAGGTGTACCAGATGATTGATCAAAGGATAAAGGAAGAACTGCTCCAAGCTGTAGATGAGAAAGATTACTATGAACTAAAAAAATAAAGAACTAACAAGTAAATTAGAAGAATGTCAACTTGAAATTGAACAAAATAAATTGACAATTAAGAAATTTGAAAGAAGCACTAAAATTCTTGATGAATTAACTAATAATCAAACTACAGAAAAAGTTATTCATGAGGTGGGATATCATGCTGTACCACCTCCATATAAATTCATTCCTCCACTCAAAAACAGTTCAGAAAGAATAATTAATGAATTAAAAAATGAAAATCAAACTGAATCTAATAATGAAACATCTGAATCAAATGATTTTTCTGATGATGATCGAACTACAAACTCAATTGAATTTATAATTTATCAAACTGAAAATACAAACTCAATTGATACAAGTTTTCACACAGCACAAAGTCCAAATGAATCTCCTAAATATGATGCAGAAAATATACCAAAAATTTTAAAAAGGGGAAATCAAAGAAACAGGAATCAACTCTTAGAACAAAGAAAAACCATAAGGGCTAAGGATAATAAATTAAAATGTGTTATTTGCAACAAAGTAAATCATTTAGCAAAGGATTCTCACTTCAATCCAATAAATTGTAAAGAGTTCAAAATTTTTAAAAACTCTAAAGACAAGGCAAAAACACAGAAGTTAAAAGATACTACTGGTCCTTCAGTAGTACATAAAACAAAAACTCCAATTGCTGAAACACCAAGATTTGGAAGAAGTGCATCAAGGTTTGTTCAAAGTAGAAGAGTTGGCAGCCCAAAGAACAGCAATTACTTCAAGAACAATGGAAAATCAAATCAAAATAAACAATATTTTAAATTTTCCAACACCAGTAAAAACTTTAACAAGTTTACTACTGGTGTTAACCCTAATTATAATGCTGTCTGGTACCAGTACAAAAACACTACTGGTAACAACCCTAATTCCAAAAATACTACTGCTACCAAACCAAAATTTCAAAACACTACTGGTCATTCTAAAAATGGTAAGTACCCGGATACTACTGGTCCATCAGTAGTAAAGTATTCAAAGGCTAAAAACAATGGGTATAGACCAAGATCAGTAGTAAACTCAGCCAAATCCAAAAGGTCAGTAGTAAATCAAAACACCAGTACTAAAAAGGTATGGGTACCAAAAATGTTTAACGTTAACTGTTCTAAATCTGATTTCTCAAAGGATGAACCCAAGACATATAAAGCTTGGGTTCCCAAAATTAACTAACCTTTTACTTACTTGTGCAGAGCATTCAGATCCCTGAAGAAAGTAGAACATGGCACATTGATAGTGGATGCTCAAGGCACATGACTGGAAATCTACAAATTCTAAAGGATTTCAAGTCATTTGATGGAGGTTATGTAGCTTTTGGTGAGAATCCAAAGGGAGGTAAGATTACAGGTAAAGGTACTGTTACTAATGGCAAAATTACCTTTGATGATGTATTTTATGTAGCTGAGCTAAAATACAATCTTGTCAGTGTGTCTCAAGTTTGTGATAAAAAGAACAAGATTCTTTTCACAGATATTGAGTGCATCATTCTTTCTCCTGACTTCATTTTAGATGAAAAATATGTTGTTTTAAGAACTCCGAGGAGAAACAATGTGTATTGCCTAGATATAGGGGGAGAACTCATTTCTTCAAATGAGATCAACTGTTTTATATCCAAGTCAAATACCACTGAATCAGAACTATGGCATAGAAGGATGTGTCACACTAATTTCAAAAACATGAACAATTTAGTTAAAAGAAATTTGGTCATTGGATTACCTCAAAAACAATTCATGTGTGATCATCATTGTGTTGCCTGCCTAAAAGGTAAACAACACAAGACTTCTCATAAGTCCAAATCTGTGAATTCTATTTCTGTTCCTTTACCACTCTTACATATGGACCTTTTTGGACCTACAAATGTAATGAGTATTGGAAAGAAACAATATTGTCTTGTTATTACTGATGACTTTTCCAGATATACATGGGTTTTCTTTCTCAGGACAAAGGATGAAACAAGTGAACTCATCAAGAACTTAATTATTAAACTGGAGAACACATCTGATCAAAAAGTTAAAGCAATAAGATGTGATAATGGCACAAAATTTAAAAATGCTAACTTAATTAATTTTTGTGATCTTAAAGGTATTGACAGGCAATACAGCTCACCTAGAACTCCTCAACAAAATGGTGTAGCTAAAAGAAGAAATAGAACCATCATTGAAGCAGCAAGATCAATGTTAGCAGATTCAAAGTTACCAATCACTTTTTGGGCTGAAGCTGTTAATACTGCCTGTTATGTTCAAAACAGAGTATTAATAGTGAAGCCACATTATAAAACACCATATGAACTTTTTAATAAAAGAAAACCTTCTATAAGTTTTTTAAAATCATTTGGTTGTCCTTGTACTATTCTGATTACAAGAGAACAAATTGGTAAGTTTGACTGCAAAGCTGATGATGGAATCTTTGTGGGATACTCTACTCAAAGCAAATCATACAGAGTGTTCAACAAGAGATTAAGGATAATTGAAGAAAGTATCAATGTATCCTTTAATGAAAATATTCCCAATGAACAAGGAAATGGTCCAGATTGGCTATTTAACATAGACAATCTAACCAAATCCTTTAATTCTAACATGGAGTTAAATGCAGGTGATTCAAATTGTCATACTCAAAAGGAAGGAACATCATCTGTTAATACTGGACAAGAAGAGATGAGATACATAGTAGTTGATACTGCTCCCACAGTTAATACTGAGGACGGTAATAACTCAAATTCTGGAAACAGTAGTAACTCTGAGAATGAGGTCAGTAGTCATTCAAATACTACTGGTACCAGTAATAGTACTCAAAATACTACTGGTCCTAGCAATAACCTAAATTCTCAAGATACTACTGATCCCAGTAACAACAACAATACTACTGATCTCAATGAAGATAATAACAGTAGCAATTCTGACCAAGATGATGATGAACCAAACATCAATGACAATGAAGGATCTCTAGAGGAGCAAATGCCTGAGACAAATGAGTCCAATCTTGAAAATCAACTAGTGGTTGATAGAGCTATAACAACAAGGACTCAGAAGAACCATCCATTAGACCTTGTTCTAAGTGATGTTAACTCACCACTGCAAACAAGAAGCAAATTAAACAAAAGCTTAACTGCAAACATGTGTAATATAAGTTTAATTGCTAATGAATGCATGTTTGAATGCTTTCTGTCTCAGGATGAACCAAAGAAGATTCAAAAAGCAATGAAGGACTCAAACTGGATTGAGGCAATGCAAGAAGAACTCCTTCAATTCAAGTTACAAGCTGTTTGGACACTTGTACCTCTACCCAAAGGAAAAAGAGCCATTGGAACAAGGTGGATCTTTAGAAACAAGAAAGATGAAAGAGGTATAGTGATCAAGAACAAAGCCAGACTTGTAGCCCAAGGATACACTTAAGAAGAAGGAATAGACTATGATGAAGTATATGCTCCTGTTGCTAGAATTGAAACAATAAGAATATTCTTAGCATATGCTTCATTCAAAAAGTTTAAAGTCTATCAAATGGATGTGAAGAGTGCATTCCTATATGGGAAGATTGAAGAAGAGGTCTATGTCTGCCAACCTCCAGGTTTTGAAGATCCAAAACATGGTGACTTTGTTTTCAAACTAGACAAAGCTCAATATGGCCTTCATCAGGCACCAAGAGCATGGTATGATACATTGTCATCATACTTACTGAAGAATAATTTCAAAAGAGGAGCCATTGACAAAACACTGTTCACAAAGAAAGTCAAAGATGATATACTACTGGTACAAATCTATGTAGATGATATCATCTTTGGTTCAACCAATGATTTATTATGCAAAGAATTTGAAGAACTGATGCAAATTAAATTCAAGATGAGCTCTATGGGTCCAATGAACTTCTTCCTTGGACTCCAAGTCAGTCAAAGAACAGATGGTATTTTGATAAACCAATCAAAATATGTTAAAGACATCCTGGAGAAGTTTGATATGAAAGACTGTAAGAGTGCAAGTACACCAATGGAAACACACAAACACCTACATCCTGATTCTGAGGGGGAGGATGTAGATGAACACTTATATAGATCAATGATAGGATCTTTGATGTACTTAACTGCATCAAGACCTGATATTATGTACAGTGTTTGTGTGTGTGCAAGATATCAAGCCAGACCTAAAGAACTACACTTGCAGGCTGTCAAAAGAATAATCAGATACCTGAAAGGAAAACCATCACTTGGTCTATGGTATCCACATGATTCACCCTTTGAACTCATAGCCTACACAGATAGTGACTATGGAGGTGAATGTCAAGATAGAAAGTCCACTACGGGTGGATGTCAATTCTTTGGATCAAGACTGGTGTCATGGCAATGCAAGAAACAAACAAATGTATCAACATCAACTGCTGAAGCAGAATATGTAGCTGCATCTGCTTGTTGTGCTTAAGTACTCTGGATTCAAAACCAGCTTCTAGACTTTGGTATCTCTATCCTTAAAACTCCCATTTTTATTGATAATCAAAGTGCCATTAGTATTGTGAACAATCCAGTAAAACACTCTAAAACCAAACACATTGAAATAAGATTTCATTTTATAAGAGATTGCAATGAAAAGAAATTAATCAAAGTAGTTAAAATTCATACTGATGATCAATTAGCAGATCTTTTTACAAAAGCATTTGATGTAGGAAGATTCAGCTTCTTGGTTAGCAGTATTGGAATGATTTTAATAAATTAATTTCTCACTCAAAATCATGTGTAAAGTTTTGTTGTAAAAAGTTATTTAATTTTAAGTGTTTTACTACTGGTAGGTCTGCATTACTGGTATGTAGGCATGTGCACAAAATACTACTGGTAGTTCACTACTACTGGTGTGTATTAGGTTTACACAAATACTACTGGTAAGTCAGTACTACTGGTGTCCACATATACTACTGGTGTTACAAATTAGGTCAGTAATGAAGTTCATTAGTTACTACTGATGTCTATAGTTACTACTGATGTCAAAATCCTTAGTTACTACTGATGTTATTGGTTACTACTGACGTTTTATTACTGGCATCTAATTTACTACTGGTCTTTCAACTGTCATATTACCAAACTAACCCCCATGAAAATAACCGTTGTGTTATGATTCAAAGGGCTATTTCGTATTTTTGCAGGATAAATCGTAAGATATAAATAGCGGAAGTCGATTAGTTTAGCATTATCTTCACTTCGATTTGCTAAATCCTCACGATAAACCCTAACTTACGATCAAAAACCCTTCATCAGTAACAAAATTCATACGTATTTCTCAAAATCAACAACAATGGCAACTCTACAATCTCTCGATGTTAAAACAGATCTTAAATACTCAGAGTTCCACAATATGTATGCGTTTCTACGCAATCCAGATGGTACAAAAGACTTTCGACCAATCGTACAATTCCTGAGAAACTCATACATAAAGTTTGCTCTAACTGTAAATCCGAGAGCATATCAACAGCACTTGGTTGATTTCTGGACCAATGCTGAAAGAACAGAAGGTGCAACTGTACCTATGATAAAATCATCTGTGGATGAAAGACTATCACCATCACTGAACAATCGATTCGACACCATCTACAACTACATGATGATGCAGGTATGTTTACACTTCCTAAGGAATTCATTGCTGAAATTTTAAATAAAATGGGTTATGAGGGAAGACTTAACATAGTAACTTTCCAAAAAGGTCTTCTCTCCCCATAATGGAAATTTCTTGTACATACTATTCCGCATTGTATTTCTCCTAAAAGAAGTACTTGGAATGAGTTTAATAAGGCAATAGCCTCTACTGTTGTCTGTTTATGCACAGACCAAGTATTTAATTTTTCATATATGATTTTTGAAGGTATGTTGGGAAATCTTAGTTCCTCAAAATTTTTAATGTATCCCAGATTTCTTCAACATATCTTAAACTGTGAATTACAAAACTTGTCAACTCCCAAAAACATTTTTATAATTCCTGAGTTGAACAAGAAAGTTTTCTCTAATATGAGAAAACAGTTTAAATTTTCGGGCAAGGAAACCCCTTTGTTTCCTAATATGATCAAAGATCAACAATTTATTGGAGAGGGTTCAATCATAGATACAACCCATATTGAACCTCAACCCACTCCATCACCCCCAAATGCAGCCCAAACACCACCCCAAACAGTCACTCAATCACCCACACAAATAGAAGTCCTAAATGTGTCCCAGGAACTTGAAATAAATCTGCAGAGTGCTACTCTTCACTCTGTAGAGGACCGACCTCTAACCAAATCAATCCAAAAACATTATAAAAGGAAGAAATCTTCCTTAAAGGACACCAGGGGACAAATCGAGTCAAACCCCAGACTCAAAGAGTTGTCCTCCAAGGAGGAGAGAGGACATGAGGCGAGGGCTTTCACTACTGATGCCCCAAAGGTGGGTGCACATGACAGTGATAACATCACTAAGACCCAGACCTCGGCAACTTTAAGTGATGACTCATTTGAGGAATTACTTAAAGGACCCCGGTGCCAAGAAACCAAAAGGGGGGGGGGGGGCACTTCTGCTTCTTCTAGGAAGAAGAGGGTGTCTAAATGGAGTGAGGGCAGTATTAAAACCAAACAATTGACGGATAAAGTGGATTCTCTTGAATCCACTGTACAAGATTGTCTTAAATATCTCACTAATCAGGGAAAAACTATGCAATACATGAAAAGGCACATGAATACCATCAACAAAAGGATGAGAATGTATGAGCACAGGCTTCATCAACAAACCAAAATTATAAGAAGATTGAAAAAGAAGATTGAAAATAGTGAGGCTCCACCAGTTGAGCTCACTACGGGGGAGAAGGACAATATTCAAACAATGATTGATGAATCAATTGCAGCAGCAGCATCCTCTCTCCTCAATCTTAAAGAAACTAAAGTTGATGAAGGCCAGGAAAATATTGAAGGCCCAGAAAACATGGATACTACTGATGTGCCTGCTACTGATGATCATACAGAAATACCAGTAGTAACTCCTACTACTGATATCATAGCAGTAGTAAATCCACAAGAGGAAATCATTGCACCAAACACTACTGATGCCCTATCAGTAGTAACTCCTGAAGTAACACCAGTAGTAACTACCTTGGTTACTACTGAAGAGGAAGATCTAAAGCTCCCAGAGCTAATTGAAAGAGAACGTTTTGAAATCATCACCAAACCACCTACACCTGATCAACCACTTATCATACCTGACATTGATGATAATGTGAACTGGTTTGAAGTTGATGAGTGCTCACTTCCTCCACATCCAAAAATACTTCAACAAAATGAACTTGCATTATTTTCTCCTTCAATAATAATCAGTGGTGTGCCTGATATGAAATATATTCCACCTCCACCTTCAGCCTATATTAGAAAGGTTAAAGATGTTTATGATGAAGATTACCCCAACAGAGCTCTAGGTCACTACATGGTAAACAAGATAAATCTTATCAGAGCTGATAAACAATCAAGGTGGAAGGTGAAGCACAAGAGATATTTGGAGAAAGTAACTAAGTATCAAGCTCTTGAGGAGAAGAAAAAGAAGGCTCAAGATGAAATTCCTGTTCAAGTACCTGCTCAAATAAAAGACATTCAGATAGAAGCTCAAAAAGCAGAATTCAAGAGGCTTAGAAAAGTTGAAGAAGAACATATTAAATGTCTTGAAGATATGGTATCTGAATGCAAGAAAACTAAAAGTGAATTAACTGATGATGTATTTGAACAGAAGACCAATATGATTGAATTTTTAAAAACAAAAGGGCACAATGCAAAGTCTTTTGGCAGAATGAAGATGATGACCATTATTGAAAAATATTGTGCTGCCAAGAAGAAGGATTTGGCTGAACAAGAAGCAAAAGAAGCAAAGAAATCAAAAGCCCTAATTCCAATCAGTCCAAGTTTAGTTAAAGCTGGTAGTATATCAACTACTGGTGAATCCTCAACTCCCAAATCAAAGAAGAGAAAGGCTGTTACTCAAGAACAGAGTACTAAAAAGAAATCAAAAACAGAACAGATCATTCCTGTTCTTGAAGTACCTGTTGCTCCCTTGCAGAACAATCCAATCATCAATTGGAGAGTTATGCCTAACAATGTTATAGAAATTGTAAGGGAAGACAAAGTTGTACAAAGATTTACTGGATGGTTACCATTGATTGGATCCTGCTCAAGAAGTGATGTTATTAAACTCCTAATTATTGGTAAACCAAGGATGTCAAAGAAATCTTGGAACGAATCTGGTGCTGGATACTTAACAAGAATGATAGATGCTGCATTTTATCCAGATAACTACCCAGAACAATTTTCAATTTATGCTTGGAATGTAATTCCAACTGCAAATATGTACTTCTTTGAAAAATCAGGCAAAAGGTGTGAGCTCTACTTATATGAAAAAGAATATCCACATTCTGAACAGACTATGTATCAGATATTCACTAACACAATGATTAAGCCATATGATGCTGTTATGTTCCAGAACAAATTAACTTATTTTACAAAGAGAAACAACAAATACATCATTGCACAAAGACATCAACAAAATCAAAGAACCCTAGAGAAAAGAAAGAGGGAAGAAGAAGAACAAAAGAAACTTATGTGATTGAAAGAGAATCAATAAGTTTAGGGGGAGATTGTTGGAACAAAATCACAGATCAACTTATTACTGATGCTGCAGTTAGTACTGATCATGGTTACTACTGATGAAGACTATGATTGTTACTGATGGGGCAGAAACACTTACTACTGATGAGTTGATACTGGTGAAGACTATGACTAACTTACTACTGATCATGCATACAATGAAGATACTACTGATCATAGTAATTACTACTGACGTTGGTTTTGGACTTACTACTGGTCACCAGAGTTACTACTGACAATGCTTATTTACTACTGGTGATTGCAGATTACTACTTGTATACGTTTTGGAAGCATATCAAGTCCGAGATCTTCGTAGAGTTAGTTATAGAATGTAATTCAATGTATATCTTTTATAGTTCGAATGTAAATCAAGTCCTAGAATAACTAGGGTAAATATTTAGGCTTCAAGGACTATTATATATAGTTCCTTACGAATTGTAAACGTACGTGTGTATTGTAACGACCCGAAATTTATAGATAAATAAATTTTATAAAAATATGATAAATAAGGATAAATCATTTAAAGAACGTAGGAATTGGTTTCGTGTCATTTGGACATCGTATGAGAAAGTTATGGACGAAACCGGGTTGAAACCTAGACAGAAAAGTGCAGCCCTGCTGCACAGGCAAGTTCGCTGCGCGAGCATGGCGCGAGCGAAACGCGAGGTTGAGCAGAGGGACCAGAGCTGGAACGCGAGCATCTCGCGTTGACTTCGCGTTGACTTCACCGGGCGCGAGCTCGGCGCGAGCGGGGCGCGAGCTCTTCCGACCAGAACATAAAAATCGGGTTTTGGCTCATTTGATGCCATATCAAAACCCTAGCTTCTTCTTTGGCGATTTTCGAGCTTGGAGACCGATTGGGGTCGAATCCTTCACAAACCTTTGGTAGATTTCACTCCTAGTTGAAGATTAAAGGTATATCTTCACTCTTTGATCTTTGTAGCTTAAGATCTATGTATTTGGATGTTTGGGTTTGAAACCCTAGCTCTTTTGGTTATGGGTTATGATGATATAAGTGATGTATACACTTAATAGATGGTATATTATCAAGGGAAACAAGTGTATGAATATGATTTGCAAGAATCTTAAGGGTTGGTTAAACCTAGGGTTTGGTAAATCAACATAATTGGGGGAAATGTGTTAGTAAGTGTTATCTAGAGATAGATGGACACATTGGTAGTAGAATGTGATGTTTATAATCTTGTGATTATTGTATTAGGCATTTGGTGAGGTCTTGGAAGGTTGACCGAATTGTGAAGCAAGGAAACTGACGTAAAGAATACGGTTGGAGCACTTTATTGCTAAGGTGAGTACATGAGACTTTCAAACTGAGTACATAGTAAATAGTTTTGAAAATACATATGATATTTTATGGGTCTTTATTAATAAATATGTTGATAAAGATAGTGACTGAAAATGTATGAAAGTATGTAGAATGTGATACTAGAATATGTCTAGTATGATTGATGAATTGGAAGTAAAATATGATAGATTCAAGTAATTATGGAATCTGTGTTAATGAACAATAATAAGGAAGTAATTGATTAAAAGAATGTATACGGAGCCTTTATTAATAAATATGTATTACTAAAGCAATTGAGAATGATTTTATAGTAATGAGTACCTATTGGTAAGATATACTAATAAAAGTAAAGAACGAATGTATATGAAAAAGAATATGATGTGACTAGTAATAATTGTGTATTATAGTCAAGGAAGAGATAAAACGTATCTTATGTATAAAGTAAGTATGGACCTCATAGGGTTCATAGATGTAGAAGTAAATGTGGGTTGCTGATGATCGGGTCCATGGGACCATACAGGTACGTTCACACTGTGTTGAACTAATTATATGTTGTTATTATTAGATAACTAACTTGTTTGATGATTGATGTGATAGCCGAGGGCTTTGATTGGAATAACTGATGAGTTATGGTAAGAACGAGATGATGTGATGCTAGTTAGTTCGGGGCAACCCGATAACTAGACATGGTAGTGCTTCTAGCTAGTTCGGGGGCAACCCGATAGTTAGATAGGATAGTGCTTCTAGCTAGTTCGGGGGCAACCCGATAGTTAGATAGGATAGTGCTTCTAGCTAGTTCGGGGGCAACCCGATAGTTAGATAGGATAGTGCTTCTAGCTAGTTCGGGGGCAACCCGATAGTTAGATAGGATAGTGCTTCTAGCTAGTTCGGGGGCAACCCGATAACTAGATATATATATATTGGAGTTCTAGTTAGTTCGGGGGCAACCCGATAACTAGATATATATATATATTGGAGTTCTAGCTAGTTCGGGGGCAACCCGATAGTTAGATATGTTGAGATCCTAGTTAGTTCGGGGGCAACCCGATAACTAGATATGATTGCTAGGAAAGCATTGGAACGATAGGGTCACTATAGGGTGGCTAGCTTGTAATGATGTAGTATATGTATATATATATGTTCATATACATCTAATTATGAAATGACTATTATTGTTATTTGGGTCTAAAACCCATGTATCTCACGAGACTATTTTGTCTCACGTACTACGTTTGTTTATGGTTGTGTACTCAGGTACATGTTGGAAGTGATAGAAGGTTGCACTAGAAGTGGCCTAGAGATGTTTAGCTCGGGAGCTATTAGGTAGATCCCGTTGCCTATGGTTTTGATATACTTGGCGACACCGTATTTTTGTAAACTCTGATATAGGTTTTGAAGTTTTTGTTAAATTGTATTTTTGGACAATATGTCAAATATTGGAAAAATGTATTTTAAATGATTTAAACGTTGTTTTAAAAAAATACGGGTGTTACAACTGTGTATTGTTAATCGATAATATACATTGAAGCTTTTTGTGAAACTGTGTTCTTAATATTTTCGCATATTGTTCTTACAATTCATCGTTCTTAATTACATTGATATAGTGTTAATCCGCTGTAACTTCTATTATCAATTAGATCTAAAGGTGTTTATTAACTCTTCATAGTTAATGGATCCTGACAGATACCGACCTTAATATCAACGCCGACACGAAACTACCCGATCTCGAACCCTTTCAACCACAATTTTTAGCCCTATCTGATGCTGCCTTTTACGGACTGCAATCCCCTCGTGTCGTTCGAGTCACGGGACACATCAATGGCCACCCGGTAACAACACTCGTTGATTACGGAAGCACACATAACATCATACAACCCTGCATGCCGCTATGCTCACCAATACACCCACACCGATTACACCTTTCACAATTATGGTAGGAAACGGACAATACATCCGATGTGAGAGTTTCTTTCCCGATGCCAAACTCGAGCTCAACATAAATGCCTTTCCGGTACCACTCTTTGTACTAGATGTAGCCGGAGCCGACATCATCTTGGGACTCACATGGTTGCAATCACTCGGTCCAATACTAGCAAATTTTTCAATTCCACAACTATCATTCAACATTCAAGGTAAAACTTGTACCCTACGTGGAGAACCCTTAACATTTTCTGTTTCACCAAGTTCCCTACAAACACTAATAAAAAAAGACTCCATTGCATCAATTCATACAATGTTATTCCTTCACCAACCAAAACCCCAAACCACCCGTGAAATACAGCCGCACCCTAACAACCACATCCAAAATCTCATAACTAAATTCCAAGCCTTGTTCGACACCCCTCACAGCCTCCCACCCACCTGAAACCATGACCATCACATACCCCTTAAACCCAACACACCACCGATCAATGTCAAACCATATCGATACCCTCACTACCAAAAAGAAATCATGACAACATTAATCACCGAAATGCTCAAAGATGGTATTATCCAACCAAGCCAAAGTCCATATTCTTCACCGGTCTTACTAGTTAGAAAAAAAGACGGAACTTGGCGATTTTGTGTCGATTATAGGGCACTAAACGCGGTAACAATTCGAGATCGTTTTCCCATCCCAACCGTTGATGAACTCCATGGCTCTACCGTATTTTCAAAAATCGATCTCCGTGCCGGCTACGACCAAATTCGTGTTTCACCTTCCGATATTCACAAAACCGCATTCCGAACAATCGATGGTCACTACGAGTTTAAAGTCATGCCGTTTGGTCTCACCAACGCTCCATCTACCTTTCAAGCCGCCATGAATGATCTTTTCCGCTCGGTGTTACGTAAGTTTGTCTTAGTTTTTTTCAATGACATATTGGTCTACAGCTCCGATATACAAAACCATTACAACCACTTACAATTTGTTTTCCAAACCCTCAAGAACAACGACTACCATGCAAAAGCCTCCAAGTGCCAATTTGCCTCAAATTCAATCCCATTTTTAGGGCACATTATATCCGTCAATGATGTAGACGCGGACCCGGAAAAAATCAAGGCAATTCAAGCGTGGCCCACACCCACCTCGTTCACCACATTACGGGCCTTATTGGGCTTAGCGGGCTATTATAGACGATTTGTGAAAACTTATGCCCATATTGCTGCTCCACTAACCGACCTACTCAAAAAACCAACATTCACTTGGAATGAATCTGCCACCAACGCATTTAACCACCTCAAAACCGCCATGACAAAACTCCTTACACTAGCCTTACCTAACTTTACTGAGCCATTCGATATCACCACCGACGCATCCGGTGTCGCCATCGGAGCCGTTTTATCTCAACAAGACAAACCTATCGCATTTTTTAGCAAGAAAATGTTCGATCGAATGCAAGGTAACTCCACTTACATTCGGGAATTATACGCCATAACCGAATCTATCAAAAAATGGCGACAATACCTTTTAGGTCGCAAATTCCGGGTTTACACCAATCACCATAGCCTCAAGCACCTACTTACCCAAACCATACAAACCCCAGACCAACACAAGTGGCTTTCAAAACTATTAGGGTACGATTTCGAGCTCCACTACAAACCGGGAAAAGAAAATCACGTGGCCGACGCTCTTAGCCACACCGAACCCGCACAAATAATGGCTATTTTGAGACCGTCAGCCACATGGCTAGACGAGTTACGATCGTATTATCGCGATCAAATAGATGGAATGAAACTGATCTCTCAAGTAGAAGACAATAACCAATCACTCCCACACCATACGATCCACAACGGACTGATCTACATCCATAACCGCCTTTTTATTCCTAACATTCAACATATTCGTTTTACTCTTTTGTAGGAATTTCATAATTCAACATTAGGAGGACATGCAGGGATACAAGCTACAATGAGGTGTATTGCAGCATTATTTTATTGGCCAAGTTTAAAAAAAGATGTTACCACGTTCATTGCCAAATGCTCTACGTGCCAATCAATCAAATACCCAACACATAAGCCATACGGCCTCCTTCAACCGCTACCCATACCCGCAACCACGTGGACCGATATCACAATGGATTTTATCACTCACCTTCCACCGTCAAATGGAAAAACCGCAATCTGGGTCATAGTCGATCGTCTTACCAAATTCGCTCACTTCTTACCACTGCCTAACCACTTTACAGCAAACTCACTAGCCACCCTTTTCTTACATGAAGTATACCCACTACACGACCTACCAAATTCAATCACATCCGATCGAGATCCAATATTTCTAAGCCATTTTTGGACCCAATTGTTCAAACAACTTGGTACCAAAATCCGCCACTCATGTGCATACCACCCCCAAACGGACGGTCAAACCGAAGTAGTTAACCGTTTCCTCGAGTCATATCTAAAGGCATTCGTTCATGATGAACCCCGCACATGGCACCGTTACATATACCTCGCCGAATTTTGGTACAACACAAGCTATCATTCATCCACAAACATGACTCCATTCAAAGCATTGTACGGACAAGAGGCAACTTCGATTCACAACTACAACCCGGACGAAAACACACCAACATCAATCGAAGCAGCACTACTCGAACACCAAAGAATCACTGAACTACTTAAAACAGCACTAAAACAAGCTCAAGACCGAATGACAAGGCAAGCTAACAAGAAACGTATGGATAAGCAATTTAACATAGGTGAATTCGTCTACCTACGAATTCGCTATTACCGGCAACACTCTGTGGTAGCAAGGCAAAATCAAAAACTGTCGAAAAGGTTCTTTGGTCCATATAAAATAATCGAGCGTATCGGACCAGTGGCCTACCGCCTACAATTACCGGCGATCTCCCAAATTCATCCGGTATTCCATGTATCTCTCCTCAAACACAGCATCGACCAACAAGCATCAACGGAATTCCCGAACGAATGGCTTTCTGATTCGCCAGAATCGAGCTGTGGACTTGAGGACAAGTCCAATTTCAAGGAGGGAAGTATTGATATGGGCCAACCCAATACGGAAGCCCAGATCCAAGGCCGACCCAAGAGAATAACCCGAAGACCCATTCGTTTGGAAGATTGAAGAAGGAGTCAAACAATTACCCATGTTACCCACTTTGTTTCAGTTTGCATGCATGAACTCAAGTAACCACCCCACTCTCCTAGTGGCCGAATAAAGTGCACGTTTCCTTTTAGTTGCTAGATAATAGGATGCATTAGTTTTCAATTATTATTTAAGCATTGTATATCCTTCGGTTAATATTATCCAGAAAATTGCCCCAAATACTAGCTTCTTAATCTTGTCCTCTTGGGAGATCAACCATCTCAAATCGGGTTCTAACAATATCTCAATTATTGATTTAAATGGACCTCCAAAACCCTTTGAAATATGCGACTTTTTTTGTCATAGCAAAGGAATCTCTTTAGTATTGGCTAATTTTTTAGACTCTACGGTAAAGCAAGTAGAAACCAAAATTAGGAGGAATCATTGTTGATTGATGATATAAAGATATATGTCTATGTAACAATTAAGAGTTATCAACTAAATTGAAACAATGAAATATAATACTTCGTATAATCTTGTTGTATGCATGTTAAGAAAAGTTGGAAAAAAAATAATAATACTCTCTCCGTCTCATTTTTTATTGTCTAGTATACTATTTTATTTTGTCTCACAAATATTGTCTTTCCTAAATTTTAACCAATCAAAAAACATTTAAGTGGGAAAGAAAAAATTAGATTGGTGACATAATATAATTAATGTACTTTTTCTTAGACTGTATACTTTTTTGTAATG
The DNA here is from genome assembly GCA_963853835.1 of Calendula officinalis. Lineage (NCBI taxonomy): Eukaryota > Viridiplantae > Streptophyta > Magnoliopsida > Asterales > Asteraceae > Calendula > Calendula officinalis. The sequence goes on from OY970834.1 coordinate 28,130,875, forward strand.
GACAATAAATTTAGGACGGAGGGAATAGTATTTTACAAAAAATTCGGGACCAAAGCAACAACAATGACATCGCATATATGATGTGGCAAAAGTGTGGCTCTAAATGACAAATTCGATGAGCCATAACCAACATACTCTTATCTGATTTTGATTATTTAAAAAAAATGTTGTATCTTTTATGCTGGCATGATTTGGTAATATAAATAATTTTAGGGGTTAATATTATGTATTATTAATAACAAATTGGTTCAGTTTTTTTTGCCAAAATGTTCATTCTTATCTGAAGAGTGAACCGAACCGAAACCGAAAATGAAAACAGAACCGATTACATGTCAAAATACGAAACAATCTCTTTAATAAAATAAGATAAATTTATAAACACTTCCTTGAATATCACAGTGTAAAATAATATTTTGACTTAAATTTTTTAATTCAAATTTTAATTTAACAATCTCTTTAACATTTTAATTTTAATTTTTAATATTAATTAATAATTTGGGTACTTTTCATATTCAATAAAATATGCCCTAAGAGCATCTCCAACCATTCTCTCTATAAAAATCACTCATAAAAATATGAATACATATTTAACTGTTGACTTCTATATTTACTTTTATAAATGTGGAAAAATTTATAATAACACTTATATGACTATATGATGTTATATTGTGTCTATAATGCATATAAGTTTAACAGATTAAAAATATAGGTGAAAGTCAAATTAAATACTCTATCCGTCCCACAAAAAAACTTCTAATTTCATTCCAAATTTTTGTCTTACAAAAAGCTTATCATTTCCCATATTTGATGGGCTTCACACAATAAAAAACTATTATTACTAAAGACTTCACCACTAATATCCACTAATTATCTTTCTCTCTCCGGTCCAACCTTATATTTTAATCAAAAGTATTATCAATGACCCCACCACTAACTATCACCTAAAAACTTGTGCAAAAGCCAAATGGGAAGTTTTTTATGGAACGGAGGGAGTATTATTATATTAGAAGGGTACCCGCGCAATGCGGCGGCGAATACACCCTATAACTATATTTTGTAGTAGCGACAATGATGGTGGTGGTGGCAATAGTGATGGCTGGTGACGGAAGTAGTGATGGAAGTGGGGTAAAGGTGGATGGTTGCACCAAAGAACGAGAGACTAAACACAATTATTATTTACACTTAACTAAAGTCAACCCAACGAAACCCGTTGAGTGAAATCGTGCATAAATTAGTAACTCTGAGTAAAAACAAATATGAAGTATATATTAATCTTACTTCATAATCTGATGGAGTTAGCCGTTAGTTTATGTTGAGAATAAAGTGTTCAAATAAAGCAGAACTGGTCAGGTCAAGTGGAGTGGCACACGTGGTCTTCCCAGTCATAAGCTAATCTGTTATTTTTCCTATTTCCTAGTATTCTTCCTTTTATTTAGGATTGTTGTTATTTCCTTTCCTTTGCTTTATGTATTTAAAGGCCGATTGGCACAACTCAATGAGATAAGAATTTCAGTGAGCAAATACCTGTGATATTACGTTATCATTGTGGTATCAGAGCGAAACTATTCAAAAGAGAGAAACACTATGAGTGACGATAAGACAAAAGTGCCAGTGTTCGATGGTCGCTATGAACACTGGAGTGAGATGATGGAGAATTTACTGCACGCAAAACAGGTGTGGAACCTGATCGATCCAGGAATTAGAGAACCAACTGTTGGTGTTGCTCAAAGTGAGGCAGAGAAGAAAAGAATTGAAGAATTGCGCATAAAAGATATGCAGGTGAAACACTATCTGTATCAAGCGATCGATAGAATCACTTTTGAGCAGATTCTTGATCAAAAAACCTCGAAGGCTATATGGGAATCCATGCAAAAGAGATATGCTGGAAATGAACATGTCAAGAAATCCATGCTGCAAAAGCTTCGTAGAGACTTTGAAGTGTTGGAGATGAAGTCGGCAGAATCCATACCATAGTATTTTGGTAGGGTCCTGACAATATCCAATCAGATGAGGAGCAATGGTGAGCAGATGGCTGATGTCAAAATAGTCGAGAGGATCCTTCGAACTTTAACAGAAAAGTATATGTGTGTGGTAGTGTCTATTGAAGAATCAAAGGATATTGAGAAAATGTCCATTGAAGAGTTGCAGAGCACCCTCATTGTTCATGAACAAAAATTCAAGAAGAATGAAAAGGAAGAGGAACATGCACTAAAGATGGATTCAAATGAATATTCATCTGTAAGAGGACGTGGCAGAGGGCGTTCTAGTTATAGAGGAAGATGACGTGGAAGAGGAAGACAGTCATACAATAAAGAAACCATCGAATGTTATTCATGTCACAAACTGGGACATTATTCCTATGAATGTCCAAGTGCTAAAGAGGCCAACTATGCTGGCTTTGATGATAACGAAGAAGTCATGCTAATGACGCGCATTGAAGATGAAGGAAAGGGGCTCATGGCTCAGACAAACAAGAAAGGAAAAGGGTTGATGTGGTTCCTAGACTCGGGGTGTTCAAATCACATGTGTGGTGACAGAGACAGATTCATTAATCTTGATCCAGGTTACCCTAGTACTGTCAAACTAGGTAACAACACTCGAATGAATGTCGAAGGAAAGGGCAGCATGAAATTGACTTAAGTGGAACAACATATGTGTTACAAGAGGTATATTTTGTTCCACAACTCAAGAATAATCTCTTGAGTATTGGTCAATTACAACAGAAGGGTCTATCCTTCCTGTTTCAACATGATACTTGCAAGGTGTATCATACAGAAAAAGGAATGATGTTTCAGTCCAAGATGTCCACAAACAGAATGTATCCTCTCAGTGAAGACGAAGATGAAACCACTGATCAAAGAACAGATGGATGCATGTACTCAAATGGTGATGATGTAGCTAAGCTGTGGCACGAACGATTAGGACACATCAGCAAGACAAGCATGAAGGTTCTTCAACAGAAAGATATGGTACGAAATCTGCCTGATTTTTCTGTTGATACATCCATCTGTGAAGACTGTATGGTGGGAAAACAAACCAAGGAGGCCATCCCAAAGTCAACTTCATGGCGTGCAGAAGGAGTATTAGAATTAATACATTCTGATATATGCGGACCCATAACACCAGTCTCCAATACTGGTAAGAAATACTTTCTAAGTTTTATCGATGATTTCAGTCGGAAGGGATGGGTTTATTTGTTGTCTGAAAAGTCTCAAGCTTTTGAAAAATTTAAGGAATTCAAAAGTAAGGTTGAAACTGAAACGGGAAAGATGATAAAGGCTCTTAGGACAGACAGAGGTGGAGAGTATTTGTCTAATGAGTTTGCCAAGTTTTGCAGAGAACATGGTATTAAACGACAATTAACTACAAGCTTTACACCACAGCAGGACGGGGTTGCGGAAAGGAAGAATAGATTTGTCATAAACATGGTGGTAACAATGCTTTCGGCCAAAAACATGCCAAAAATGTTTTGGGCTGAAGCAACATGTTGGAGTTTTTATGTTCTTAATCGTGTTACTACAAAGGCCCTACAAGAAGTAACACCACAAGAAGCGTGGAGTGGCATGAAGCCAACAGTTGATCATTTTCGAATTTGGGGATGTGTTGCTCATGTACACATACCAAAGGAGAAAAGAACTAAACTTGACAACAAAAGTTTTACTTCTGTTTTGACAGGTATAAGCGAAGAATCGAAGGCTTATAGGCTCATTGACCCAGAAACTATGAAGGTGGTGATAAGTAAAGATGTGGTATTTGAAGAACACAGAAGTTGGATCTGGAATCAAGGCACGGTAGAACCAATAGTCAATGAGCTCTCGTGGGGAAATTATGACTTTGATGAAAATGATTATGTAATCATTGATGAAACTGGAGCAGAGCAACCTGAAGCAAACGATCCACCAAATCAGCTTGCCAATGATCCTGGCCCTAGCACTACAACAGCTAGGGAGGGTATACAACGAAGGCCTCCTACATATCTACAAGACTATGTAACTGGTGACGAAGAAAATGAGCTAAATGCCATGGAAATAGCTGAACAAGATCCCATTCGTTATGAAGATGCAGTCAAAGAAGAAAGGTGGAGGCTAGCCATGGATCAAGAGATCGAAATGATTGAGAAGAATCAAACGTGGTGTTTGGTTGACTTGCCAAATGATTCCAAATGTATTGGTGTCAAATGGATTTTCAAGACCAAGTTAAATGAAAATGGTGGCATTGAGAAATATAAGGCAAGGCTCGTGGCAAGAGGATATGGCCAAGAGTATGGGGTAGATTATATGGAAGTTTATGCTCCGGTAGCCAGAATGGATACCATTCGTTTGATGATTGCTCTAGCCGCACAAAATGGCTGGAACATCTATCAAATGGATGTTAAATCTGCGTTTCTGTATGGTACACTACAGGAAGATGTTTATGTTCAGCAACCTCAAGGTTATGAAGTAAAGAATAATGAGCAGAAGGTTTATAAACTTCAAAAGGCCCTATATGGACTTAAACAGGCCCCTAGGGCCTGGTACAGTCGCATTGAATCTTATTTTGTTGCAAATGGATTTACACGTAGTAAATCTGAACATACACTCTTCATCAAACAAACAGGAAGAAGCTCACTGTTTGTAAACGTATATGTGGATGACTTATTGTTCACAGGAAATGACTACAAAATGATGGAATAGTTTAAGGTGTCCATGAAGGCTGAGTTTGAAATGACAGACTTGGGAAAGATGAGGTATTTTCTCAGAATAGAAGTAACTCAAAACGCAGCAGGCATTCACATAACCCAGAAGAAATATGCAGTTGATATGTTGAACAGATTTAAAATGGCAGATTGCAATGCTGTCTTAAATCCTATGGTGCCTGGTTGCAGACTACAACCTGAAGAAGGAGAGCCAACTGATGATGTGTTGTTCAAACAAATTGTGGGAAGCTTGATGTATATCACAACTACAAGACCTGATATTCAGTTTGCAGTAAGCTACATAAGCCGTTTTATGGCTAAGCCAACTGAAGCCCACATTACAGCTGCAAAACGGGTCATGAGATATATTCAAGGAACTCTAGACTATGGGGTTATGTACAAAAGAGGAGGAAAAGGAAGGGTGGATATATTCACAGATAGTGACTATGCAGGTGACACAACTGATCGTAAAAGTACGTCAGGATATGTGATATTATGGGATGGAGCTGCAGTTTCATGGTCCTCAAAGAAGCAAAGTGTAGTTGCTCTATCATCTACAGAAGCTGAGTACGTAGCAGCTGCAGCCTGTGCGTGTCAGGTACTATGGTTCAGAGGAATGTTAGAAGAACTTGGAGTACAAGTAAATGCCGGAAGTGTTATAAAATGTGATAACACCTCTGCAATTCAGCTCGCAAGAAATCCAGTGTTTCATGGAAGGTGTAAACACATCGGAGTTAGATTTCACTTCTTAAGAGACTTGGTAAGTGAAGGAACTATCATTTTGGAGTACATTGAAACCAGAGAACAAGTGGCAGATATCTTCACTAAGCCATTGCATCGCGATGACTTTCAGAGGCTGAGGGAACGGCTTGGTGTATGCTCTCTCAATGGCAAACAAGACATAGATACCTAAGTCTTGTTTGAGGGAGGGTTTGATGGAGTTAGCCGTTAGTTTACGTTGAGAATAAAGTGTTCAAATAAAGCAGAACTGGTCAAGTCAAGTGGAGTGGCACACGTGGTCTTCCCAGTCATAAGCTAATCTGTTATTTTTCCTACTTCCTAGTGTTCTTCCTTTTATTTAGGATTGTTTGTTATTTCCTTTCCTTTGCTTTATGTATTTAAAGGCCGATTGGCACAATTCAATGAGATAAGAATTTCAGTGAGCAAATACCTATGATATTACGTTATCATAATCTTCATCTTCCCATATCGTTGAACCACTCGTGTTTGTTGTGGCACAAAAGATATAAGTTGAGCATATCAATACAATTTATTGCCAACGTCTAAAGATTAAGGAAATGTTTACATGTACAACAAACATAAAAACTAAATATATATTAATCTTACTTCATAATCTTCATCTTCTCATATCGTTGAACCACTCGTGTTTCCTGTTTCAAAAAGAAGGAAAAAAAGTGTCAATTGTGTGAAAGTCTATATTCTAAGCTAACTGAAAGAGTTTAGGTTTAAAGTTATAATATAATTTACAACCAACAAATCTAAGAGTTAATGATTTAAAGGTGCATGATAAAAAAAAAAGGTAAATAAAATATGCAGGAAAAAAAGTAAGCAAACATTGGACAAGAGTCAAGTTATTAACGACCACGGAGCGGCACCCTCTCATCATGTTTAACCATGCTACAACGATATAATTATGTTCTATCACTAATAATTTAATTTATTTAAAAAAAAACATGTTCGGAATTTTAAGAATGAAAACACACTTTTTGTTGGGTTTTCTATGCATCTAGCCACAATTTGCTTAGGGCGGAAATCAAAAGCAACTTGGTAGAACATTGACCCGATAAAACTTTTGTTTGGACCGTTAGGTTTACAATTCTAATGCAACTAGAACTATTTAAATAATTAAATAGATGAACTCGAAACACTTACTTGTTCTTCGCGATTCGGTGAACTAGATAAACCCTGTGATCTAGTACGAGCCAGATCAAAACGATGCACTAGGATTCAAGTAAGAATCCCTCTATCGAATCACACCCTAGGTTGGTCAAGAACGAGACGATGTACCACGAGGTAGTACAAAGCACTCTTGAGAAACAAACACCAAAACCCGAACCCGAAAACCCTTTCGGTTCGTTCGATCGGCGGCGGCACGGCGGCGGCACGGTGGTCCGGCGGTGGTGTGGCGACGGCGGTGGAGCTCGGTCGAATGGGGTGTTCGGCCGAAGCTTGGGGAGAGGCAAGGGAGTATTGAAAGTATGATTTTGTTAAACCCTCTAACCTCTTATATATACTTACCCCAAAACACAATTATGGTAACACCACAATTGGTCTAAGCCCACTTTAATTAAACCATTAATTAAGCCCACAAGTATTAACTAAACCTTTAATTAATACTTGGCCCGATACCGTTAACTAGTCAATTACCCATTAACTAGTTTAGCCCGTCTAGCCCGTTAGTCAATTTAATTAAACTATTAATTAAACACTACGTTATTTCTCGTGTTCGTTGACGCCTCGAGGGCAACCCGAATAGGACTCTAAAATACCCGAACCGGAATACTGGTTTATTTGATGTGTTGGACACTCTTTCCAACAGTCTCCCACTTGGACACCTCATCAACTATAAACGGTACGCGTTCGTGTATCCTTTAGAGTATGCATCGCATGTGCAGCTGCTGAACTCTGAACTATCAGAAACAGTCCTATGATAAGTGATCATAGGTCCTTCGTTGCACGATATCATGTAACTAGTGACATGGACATGTCAATCACTCTAGTTACGATTATGTTTCCTGATTCGAGATTTATGATGACGATTTGACTACATGATTGAACTTTCAATCTAGTCATGACCTGCGCAGGTATTTTAGTGTCACATCAAATCAACAGGGGGCCCATGGATATCTCCTCTATCACTTTGATCAGAGGGAACGAATAAACCTTAACTACATCATCTTCCTTCATAGTCATCACATAATGCATGGAACTAATCTTTATAGCTACCAGTTACGAATAGCGTTGGAGTTAGACCAATGCATCACGAAATCGTACTTAGGAAACGATGCATCTTGGTTTGAAGACTCATACGATATTATCGCCTCACTATTACCCATGATAAAGTCCATGGGGTAATACTCTGAGCGTGGGTTGGTCCAACATTTAAATACACCTTTTAAATGCTCATGAGAGTAGCAGCAATCTCTATGCAATGTTCATACCTTTGAACAATCTACTCACTCTCCCATGACATCTTAATTCAGTTCTTATTCCCATAAGAACGATCGACTGTGGACGTTTAAGTAATCTCTTAGTTTACTTAGGAATAGGTTCTAAACATGCAAAAGGTTTGAAATGGAATAATTAAATACTATATGAATGATAGAACACTTGCAAATTATTTAATCTCCATAAATAAATCATCAATTCATACAATTTAATATTCACTACAATTTCAAATGAATGACAATTTATGATAAGTCACTATGAAATCTAATTCCTATCGTCCTCGCATGAGCATCATGCTTGGCACGACTTAGTGCTTTTGTGAAAGGATCAGCCGGGTTATTTTCCGACGATACTCTTGTCACTATCACGTCCCCATCTTCAACTCGCTTTCTCACGTAGTGAAACTTTCTGAGTATATGCCTGGTTCGACTATGATCTTTGGATTCTTTAGTCAATGAGACTGCACCTTCATTGTCGCAGAAGATTTTCATTGGTTCCTTGATGCTTGTTACAACACCAAGATCCCCAATGAAATTCTTCAACCATGTGGCCTCTTTTGATGCCTCACAGGCAGCAATATACTCAGATTCGCAAGTTGAATCAGCTACTGTCTCCTGCTTGGAACTCTTCCAAGTGACAGCTCCTCCGTTCAATAAGAACACCCACCCAGTTTGTGAGCACGAGTCATCTCTATCCGTTTGGAAACTCGCGTCACAATAACCTTCCACAACAAGTTCGTCTTTCCCACCATACACTAAGAACATATCCTTTGTTCTCCTTAGGTACTTGAGAATCGTTTTCACCACAGTCCAATGATCGTTGCCAGGGTTGCCTTGGAACCGGCTCACCATGCTTAGCGCATATGAGACATCCGGGCGAGTACATACCATGGCATACATGATCGATCCAATCGCCGAGGCGTAAGGGACTCGACTCATTTTCTCCAGTTCTTGCTCAGTACTGGGACATTGACTCTTAGACAACGTTATGCCATGATTCATGGGTAGATACCCTTTCTTGGAATCAACCATACTAAAACGTTTTAGTATTTTATCCAAGTATGTACTCTGGCTTAATCCTATTAGACGTCTTTCTCTATCTCTGTATATCTTTATACCGAGTATGTACGCTGCGTCTCCTAGGTCCTTCAAAGCGAAACATTTTCCCAACCAAGACTTCACGTCTTGCAGTGTAGGAATATGATTTCCTATAAGGAGTATGTCATCCACATACAGTACTAGGAAGACAACAACGCTCCCACTAGCTTTGATGTAAACGCAGGACTCATCTTCACTCCTAGAGAAACCAAACTCCTTGACTTTCTCATGGAAGCAAAGATTCCAACTTCGAGAGGCTTGTTTCAATCCATAAATGGATTTCTCAAGCTTGCACACTCTATCAGGATATTTCTTATTGATAAAACCTTCTGGCTGTGTCATATAGACATCCTCAGTAAGTCTTCCATTAAGGAAGGCGGTTTTAACATCCATCTGCCAAATTTCATAGTCATGAAACGCAGCTATGGCAAGCAATATTCTGATAGACTTTATCTTGGCCACTGGTGAAAAGGTTTCATCATAATCAATCCCATGAGTTTGAGTATAACCTTTTGCAACCAACCTAGCCTTATAGGTGTGCACATTCCCATCCATGTCTATCTTCTTCTTGAAGATCCACTTGCATCCAACGGTTTTGACACCGGGAGAAGTCTCAATCAAGTTCCATACTTGATTGTCATACATGGACTGAATCTCACTCTCCATAGCCACTTTCCATTTTTCGGCCTCAGGGCCTTCCATAGCTTCCTTATAACTCGATGGCTCATCGTCATCAACTGGTAAACTATTACCAGCAGATGCATCGCCTTCAGCAATATGGAAATCATAGTAATCACCATAATGCTCAGGAGGGCGAACAGTTCTTGAGGATCTACGTGGAACGGTAGGAGTTACATCAATTTGTTCAACAGGAGTCTCATCCTCTGGTTGAGTGCTAGTGTCAACTATAGGTTCCACTACATCTTCATTGTTTGACTCTTGACACTCTTCAAGATCAATTTTGCTCCCACTGTCTTCTTTGGATAATAGCTCTCTCTCGAGGAAAAATCCTCTTCGAGATACGAACACTTTGTTCTCTTTCGGATTATAAAACCGATATCCAAAAGACTGTCGTGGGTAGCCAATGAAGTAGCACTTCTCTGATTTGTTATCTAGCTTGTCGTGAGATTCATGTCTCACATAAACTTCACAACCCCAGATTTTCAAATGTTTGAGGGAGGGAGGATTCCCTGTCCACATTTCAGAGGGAGTTTTGGCAACCTTCTTAGTTGGTACAAGGTTCACGATATGTGCTGCAGTTTCTAAGGCATATCCCCAGAAACTCACTGGAAGTGTTGATCGACTCATCATTGATCGAACCATGTCAAGCAAGGTTCGATTTCTCCTTTCCGACACTCCATTAAGTTGTGGAGTTCGAGGAGGTGAGAGTTGGGACACTATTCCACAACTCTTTAGATAGTCGATGAACTCTTGACTAAGATACTCTCCGCCCCTGTCAGAACGGAGCATCTTAATCTTCTTGCCCAGTTGATTCTCTACTTCTTTCTGATATTCTTTGAACGTTTCAAAAGTATCAGATTTATGTTTAATCAAATAAACATATCCATATCTACTGAAATCATCAGTAAATGTGACGAAGTATCGCTCACCATGTCTAGTGTTAGACTTGAACGGTCCACATACATCAGTATGTATGAGGTCCAACAAGTCTTTGCCTCTTTCACATGACCCTGTGAATGGCGCCTTTGTCATCTTGCCAAGTAAACAAGACTCACACACATCATTCGATTTGAGGTCAAATGATTCTAACACTCCATCCTTTTGGAGTTTAGCTATGCGTTTCTTGTTTATATGTCCTAAGCGACAATGCCATAGACATGACTTATCCAATACACCTTTGGATGAATCAACATTTAATATTAGATTCCTTTTGTTTACGCAACCATCTATTTCATATATACCAGCACAAGGAATAGCTTTAAAATAAAACACATCATTTTTATAAACTAAAATAGAACCATCCTCATTATCAAAAACGAAATTAAAACCATCCTTAAACAATGCGTAATACGAAATAATGTTGCGTGCCATAGAAGGCGAAAAACAAACATCTAATAAAAGTAAAGAACATCCATTCCCAAGCATGAGCTCATAATCTCCTATCTTGGTGACAGCAGTCGAGACTCTGTTTCCCATGATCAGATTAAGCTCTCCATGCTTCAACTTCCTACAATTCTTAAGTCCCTGCATATCAGTGCAAATGTGAGTACCACACCCTGTATCTAGAACCCAAGAATTAGACATAGAAGTATGATGGAGTTCAATCATAAACGTACCTAGGACACCAGACTGTTGGATCCTATGATTTCTCAAATCATCAAGGTACTTTGGGCAATTTCTCTTCCAGTGACCCATCTCATCGCAATAGTAGCATATAGAGTCTTTAGGTGCTATTAAAGAGGTTCTCTTTCTTTTAAGCTTTCGTTGGGCATGTCCCACCTTAGCTTTTCTTTTCCTCTTAGGACGCGAAAGTTTACCTCTTCCAGCATCATTAGACTCAATGCTCAAGACTGGAGATTCGAAATCACAGTCGCAGGCCGTTAACAAGTCATTCTCAACAACTTTTAACTCCTCGTACAGTTCAAACGTTGTGATTTCCCTCTTATTCTTGTCGTATTCTGATACGTATGAAGAATACTCTGGAGTTAGCTTGTGTAGAATCATATCGACAGCTAACTCGTTAGAGATAGGCATACCCAGACTTTCTGAGTTATGTATGTATTCCCTCATCTTCGAGATGAAGTTACACACTGATTCTCCATCTTGCATTTTGCAATTCTTGATGAGTTCCATGTTTTCATGAACAGCACGAGTATTACCGAGATAATCCACATAGTCAAAATTTCCAATAGCTTTTCGAGATGAAACCTTATTAGGAGATGACTTTGGTGGACACGGCAGTGCGAGTACAATCGGGAGTGGAGGTGGTGGTGGTAGAGGAATTGTGTTGTCATTCAAGTTTGAACCCATCTACAAAAGAAACAATTTCTTTGTTAGTGAATTCAATAATTAATCCTTATAATAATTTTCTCAATCTTTATTCATAAGGCTAGGATACGCCCACTAGTTATTTGATGTGAAGAGGGATGCCGTATTTCACACCAAACAATTTCGTGTCGTAGGCAAACTATTGTCAATTTCAATCTTATGAAATCCCTAGTTCTTTGAGATTCATTCTCGTGGGAGAATGGCATGTTAATCTCGAATCAATGCTCATTCTAATCTATATGACAGGGATACCGTGGATCATATATTAGAAGGTGAAATAACCATGGAATACCCACGTGGACTTCTCGGCTCAAGTTCGCTTGTGTATCGCGAGAATCGTTTCACTCATAAAATAATCTCACAATTAACGTACCGGTTAACCACACGAGTTCCGTTAATCAGACTATGATACGAGCGCGTGTCATTCAATGGAGAGCACACAATGTTCACATTTAATTAAACGGGAAGAATTTGTTTAATGTTATGATTATACTTTTAATCTTAATATCATCCTATTATGCCTGTTCGGTAGCTCCATTCTACGACAAGGGAAGCGGCGGGGCAGGTCAGCGCAAGGCGTGTTAAAAACGCAACCCCGTTTAGAGATCTATATCTCTTCCTTTTCATCCTTTAGATGTCATAGACTATGGGTGAGCCTACTAGTGACATAAGCGACGATATATTTAACTTTAGTTATAATATATATAAACTATTATATAATTATATCTATGTTAATTAAAACCTTTTAATTACATTTACTAAAGTTCTATATAGTATAATTAATTATATAAACGTGCGAGGACGCGACGTTTTAATTACTATTATAACTATATCTTATATAATATTTAATAAACTTTTATTACATAATATTATATATATAAGGGAGGAATATCAAATCATATTTGATATATATAGGAATTTCGGAATTAATATATATATATATATATATATATATATATATATATATTCTAAATTAAACTTTTAATTAATATATAATATATAATTAATTATTTTTAATATTTATGCCTTTATTTCTATTATAAACAATTATAAGTAAATAAGATAAATAAATAAATAATTCGAAAATCCAATCCCTTTAAATATTTAAAATTTCCGAAAATAATTTTAAATATATATATATATACCGAAAAACAATTTTCGGATATATATATCCATATTTAAAATATCTTTTAATTTTAAATTTATCTTATTTTAAACCCTTTTAAAAATTATCTCCTTATTTAAACCTTTTAAATAAGTAAACAAGATTTACCCAAATCTTTTATTTATGTACATGTATTTTCGGAAAAATACATATACCATAATAAAAGATTTCTACTTCCCTTTTATTTAAATACCTTTTAAATAAAAATATATATTATCTATATAATCCGAAAATTATATATAATATATAATTAATTTAAAACTTATTTAAATAATTAGAAGATATTGACAAAATCTTATTTTCCATAATTATAGATAATTCCAAACAATTTGAAACTATCCTAATTTAATTTATTTAATAATAAAAACGTTTTTAAATATTAAATAAATATTTCCGAAAATTCGGAAATACCCAAAAATATTTTTTGAAATTAAAAAAACAATTTTTACAATTACCGAAAATTACTAAAACAATTTTTAATGGGTTTTTCTAATTTTCGGAATACCCGAAAAACAATTTTCGGTATTACCGAAAATCATAAACAATTTTGTGGGTTTCGAATTTGTTGTCTAGCACTATTAGACTTGTAAACCTGTGGCGCTCTGATACCACTGTTGGGTTTTCTATGCATCTAGCCACAATTTGCTTAGGGCGGAAATCAAAAGCAACTTGGTAGAACATTGACCCGATAAAACTTTTGTTTGGACCGTTAGGTTTACAATTCTAATGCAACTAGAACTATTTAAATAATTAAATAGATGAACTCGAAACACTTACTTGTTCTTCGCGATTCGGTGAACTAGATAAACCCTGTGATCTAGTACGAGCCAGATCAAAACGATGCACTAGGATTCAAGTAAGAATCCCTCTATCGAATCACACCCTAGGTTGGTCAAGAACGAGACGATGTACCACGAGGTAGTACAAAGCACTCTTGAGAAACAAACACCAAAACCCGAACCCGAAAACCCTTTCGGTTCGTTCGATCGGCGGCGGCACGGCGGCGGCACGGTGGTCCGGCGGTGGTGTGGCGACGGCGGTGGAGCTCGGTCGAATGGGGTGTTCGGCCGAAGCTTGGGGAGAGGCAAGGGAGTATTGAAAGTATGATTTTGTTAAACCCTCTAACCTCTTATATATACTTACCCCAAAACACAATTATGGTAACACCACAATTGGTCTAAGCCCACTTTAATTAAACCATTAATTAAGCCCACAAGTATTAACTAAACCTTTAATTAATACTTGGCCCGATACCGTTAACTAGTCAATTACCCATTAACTAGTTTAGCCCGTCTAGCCCGTTAGTCAATTTAATTAAACTATTAATTAAACACTACGTTATTTCTCGTGTTCGTTGACGCCTCGAGGGCAACCCGAATAGGACTCTAAAATACCCGAACCGGAATACTGGTTTATTTGATGTGTTGGACACTCTTTCCAACACTTTTGGGATCCGTTGGAACTCTAATAAAAAATATTGTTAAATTTACAAAAATTGACCCATTAGAGATAAACTAAAGAATAACCTGAATCGACTTAACACATTGGGTCAAAAATTATTGTCTAGGGTTACCTGATAACATGAGGTGTGAGAAATATCCATTGAGATCCTTGTGCTAGAGCAAAATCAACAATTGTGACCAAACTGATTTTTCGGCTGACAGCATGTTGGAAATCAAACAACAAAAGAAAATCATTGAAAGCTGGCAATTTTAATTAAGCAAATTTATTTAGGGTTTAGGATGAAAACGAGTACTTATTTGTCAAAAAGAAATTTATCAGTGAACCGTATATAATTATAAAAACCATATTATTTCAATAAATAATATAAAATTTTATAAATAACTAGCAACTTTCTTATTTGACTTGTTTCTAACTTGTTTGACAAATTAAAGATGAAAAATGACCTAAATCGACTCATTCTCTAGACATGTGTAGTTGCCAAATATCATGTAGAAAATTAAATGAAGTGAAAGAAACCTGAGAGGCCTCTAGTGTCGCTGCTAGATGCATCTTAACCTGAATAAAAACATCAAATTAATTTAAGTTTCCATGATTGTTGATAAAGATATGAAAAAAGAATACATTGCTAATGAGAGCTTCTGCTCTTCATAACTAACTTAAATATGTCCACTTATTCACTTTTTCTAAGTTAAATCTTTATCTTTATCTTTACTATATATAATGCATGAATGCCTTTCTAATTAAGGCATGTCTTATTCAAACCATGAACAAATTCCACGTTCCATGCCAATTAAGTCGGCTACGGTTGCTTATACAACCTTTTTCCTAAACCTTTCGCCAGCCCAACATCTTTGTTATCTATTTGAAAAGCTTCTCCTAGCCCATCGCAACATCCTACGTGATGTTTTTTAGGAGCGTCCCCTTACCTAGAAACATAACTAACGGCAAATTTCTAGCTTTTTACTCCAAAATCATCCTCAAATCGCAGGTTATGTGGGGATTTCTACTTCAATCACCCCTAAAAAGCACATGATACGTCAAATCAGATCTAAATGTGAGCCCAATTGCCGTCTCTTTGTTCAGTGGCTATAATGCTCGATACAGAAACGTTTCTTTTCGCCAATTCGAAAACGTTACAAGGTACGAAATTGATTAGTTTGATTGCAGTATTCGATGTGCTGGTCATTTGTAAAGATTGCAGTTTAGATGGAAACAAAAATCTTCACTTAACATTCTCACTTTAAAAACGGGACCTCATGATTTCTATAACGGAAGAAACTGTGAACCCACTGGTTATCACACATGCAAAGGTATTTCTTTCTATACCTACTTTTTTATTTTATTTTCTCGCAAATTAACCGCTACAAGATCAAATATAATTTATGTTTTTTGCAATATTATTGTTTAACAGGTGGTTATGTTGCGGTCCAATAGAAATTGCCTAACTATGTTGTTCCTGATTTAATTGTTAAATGGTGTTATGTCATATAGCATGCCTTCCGCCAAAAGTTGTTTCGCCAAGAACATGGTGCCCTCCAAAAGATGATTTTGGGGTATTTTATATGCGTCTCAAAAGATATTATTATAGGAATGTTAAAATAGAGAGAGTAATTTTAAGTTACGTGTTAAAACATATTAAAAACATAAAAATATTTATAATATTAGTTTAACTTGACATCATATCTAATACTGTGATATGTATTAATGTATGACGTATTTCATTATTAAGTATATAATATTTTCAGTTGGTAAATACGGATTGCTATATATTAATATACTAGTTTATAACCCGTGAAAATTCACGGGTGGTCGTAATTTTACTGAACGTAAGTTCGATAAAATATAAATATGATTAATTAATTGTATGATTATTACATATACAATAAGAAACTATGTATGCTTCTATAACGTAAATTTGAAACGAGGCGAATTCATAGAAATGTGCTTCTATAACGTAAGTTCTATAGGTTATAACCCGTGTCCCGTAACTTCACGAGTGGTCAATAACTTTATTGAATGTATCCTTTGTATTATAAACAAACGGTTCTGAATAAGAAAACCTAAATATGTGTTAAAGTTTAACTAATAATAAAACAGGTCGAATGAATCATATTTTTTATTTAGTTATATTATAATACACATTATCCAATATTTTAATATATTGTATTCCAAATAAATTGGGTTGAATAAAAAAATGTTAAAAATTAAATGGATAAGATGAGTAAAAAATTGAAAAAACAAAGTCTAAAAATAATAATTGGTAGAAATACTCAATATTCATCATTCTAATATATTAAATGCTATACATTTAGAAAACAAAAAATTAAGTTAAAACGAACGGTCAAACGGGTCTAAAAGAAGAAGGAAAAAAAACCTAAATATGTATTTAAGTTTAGCTAATAATGAAAATGGTCGAATGAATCATTTGTTTGATTTCAAAACTAAAGACTATCTATGTAATTAAAACTTTGAGGCACTAAATTCATAATTTCATACATACCACAATGACGATTTATGTTGAGAATTAACATGAATTTAATAAAGAAAAATCCAAAATTTACATGAAGTGCGTAATGGGGTGAAGAAAATTGTGTCTCACTTCTTTAATGGTAACAATAATAGGTTAAGGATCATGAGAAACGTTCAAGGAGGTCTATCATTTTTACGAAATCCCGAGGAACAAATCTCAACCATTGATCAATATTTGATGGTCAAGATTAATCACATATTTTATACATGAAGGGGTATTTTCGTCATTTGGCACTTAAAAAGGTATTCATAAGAATCTATGTTTTGGGTATTGGAGTAGGTGGTATAAGTTAAAAAGGAAGAAAAGCAGAAAATTTCAGCATTCTGGGAAGATATCGGCGCTATCTTTGGGATAGCGGCGCTATCTTGAGCAAATGAATCAGAGATTTGAAATAGCGAAATGATATATGTGAAAAATTTAGAGTTAGCGGCGCTAATTAGCGCGGAGCCGAGATAGCGGCGCTATCTTGTGCAGACAGACATAAAAATCGGGATTCTAGCCCAAGTCATCTCATATTTCTCCCAAACAATTGATTTGGTGCATGCTTCAGGCGATTTTTGGTGAATCAAGGATGAGTCTTAGCCAAAGTTGAAGAGATTATTAGTGGAAGTGAAGGACTTCAAGGTATTGAATCATCTCTAATCATGCATTTACTAATTTGGTAGAAATTTGGTGGGTCATGAACCCTAATTTTTAGGTTGGGGATTTGTAAACTGATATTTGAGTATGTATCGCTTATTTTCGAGTTTGTAGTCAAGTATTTCATCAATCATACGTGGATTAGTACCAAAATAGTCATGATTGAGATCTAGGGTTTAGGGTTTTGGAAAAATCACCAAATTGGAGAAACATTTGGTGATGTAGGGAATATTATAATAAAAATTCCAGCAGAGATCACTATTGAAATTGTGTATCTATTATAGGTAAACATTGGAGAAGAATTTGGCAACTATCATATAGCAAAGTTGTGTATAGTTTCATTGATTGTGATTAAAGGAGTTCTTGGCTCGTGTTGGTGACTGCTTGATCCCAGGTGAGTTCATCTATATACAATCGTATACTAGTAGTTATATATATAAATGCTATTTGTTATTTGTTAATTTGGATTATTGATATCACATGTGAAATGCTTAGGACAGTTGAATTGGTATTTCTGTTAATTTGATTATAGTATGATTAAATGAAGATTGATTCATTGATAAACTCTTGTTATGTGCATTGAATTGTAGGAGTATAGTGATTAAATTTTGTATGCCTTATTTATAACTTTTTGATAGATTTCATGACTGTTGGAATATCCTTGTAGTGTCTCGCTTGATATCGATTCAAGTCACATAAATTCCTCGTGTTGTGTCTCGATTGGATTGCCCTAGTGGAAATCATTTATTATCGATTCGGGTTGTGATATTCCTCTTGTTCCGGTCTCGTGAAGTTATCTTTGTTATTGTTTCATTGGATATCAATATGAGTTACCCGTATGAATTCCTTGAGAGATGATTTCGTTTCGTGAGGACCCACGGGGCTTGAGTATTACTTTGTGTAATATGTTGAGCGGTGGTCGCGGGAGTACCTGGTGGAGGAATGGTATGGACCGTGGTGGTGAAGTTGGGTCATGGACTCATTTAGGGGTGCCATGATCACCTTCATCGGCCTCATTCCCTAATGGCCTAAGAAAGAATGACGCACTTTGATTCGTTTGGATTGTATTGAGATCTCGTTGATTCATGATGTCGTTTGTCCGTCGGTTACAACGGTTTTATGATGATTCCCGTTGAGTATTGATTTGGTGACTGGTTCTCGAATGTGTCTATTATCTGGCGAACTCCTGTTGATTCTCGCGATGTGGTTGTATTCTTAATGTCAGTCATCCAGTAAGTCTCGTTGCCCCGGATAGGTGTTGATACTCGGTCATCTCATATTCTCTGTAAATCTCATTTTTAAGATGTAAAGCTTCTTGGTTAGTTATGTATTGATGTATTCTTGCTATAATATGAATTACTTGATTTGCTTTATATCATTTATATGTTTTATTCCTTTGTTTTATATATAATGCTAGTATTATTTTGTGCTTTATGAACTCACTAAGCTTATTGTAGCTTACCTGTTTAGTGGACTAACTTTTTACAGGAAAAGGTAAGAGTAAGCATATAGGATCTTGAAGTTGATCGGAGGCTTAGAAGATATACTTCTGGTATATATTTAGGTATGCGGGAGTTGGGTAGTTTTATATTTTGATTGTAGTTAGTTGGTTTGTATCCATATACATTGTTGTTTGTTGTCTAATGTATAGTCATTATCGGATTCGAATGGTTAATTGTAATTAGATAGATACTGGAATGTCGTTAGTTTTTGTTTGGTGGGTATTTTAACCCTGACGATCTTAAGATTCTATGATCTTGATCCACGGAAACGTGTTGATCATTCGTAGAATCTTTCAAACTCAGGATCCTGATCTTGACCATAAAATCGTAAGATCTCCATCCGATTCAATCTTACTTATCTTGAACTAGTGAACTAAATTGATAATAATTATTTTAAAAATCTAATCAGGTAACAAGATTGTAAGAGTAATTTTAATCAAGTGATGAACATTTAGGAATTAGTTCTTATAAGTTTTGTTGCAATATGAATAACAAATTTAACTATAAATACTCCACAAATTATTTCATATATCAAATTTTAATCAAGTGATGAACATTTAGGAATTAGTTCTTATATAGGCCAGATTCTATTATTAGTAGGTCAAACTTCTGGACAAGTATGTGGTTCCATGCGTAGTGATGCAATGCAGCCTAAAGTACAAGTTTTAATGCATAAATCACAATTCATTAATAATATAACATGATGAATATTGATGAATGACAAATATTGTTGACCTCCAAACTACAATACAAGCTGGTGCATGGCCATTGTCCACTGAAACCACCATACTTCCAGCTATATGTAACCTATGTATAGAGGGGGGGACCAGTAAAACACATCATTGTCAATTATTCTTATAAACATGTCATTCATTCCTAACCAAAAATCATGTCGACATTTTCTTATTCAAATAATTGACTTTCTCACATATCGGTGCTCATCGGTGTTTCACACATCATACATTTTATACAAATATAATTTCTTGCATTTTTCAAAAAACGTTCGTTTTGAAATTGAACTAGTCACTTTAATGAACCTTGTGCAAGACCCTAGTTTTGTTCTCAATCAATTTGACCCTTCTTTCAAACACGAGGAATTTCAATTTGAAAAAGTCATAATATAAGCATAAACAAATCAAAAGTGCCCGAAACATTTTGATGTAACTAAAAAAAGGTCCTTTTTACCTAGTAATAACAATGTATTTTTACATTTGTCCATGTTTAATCAGTGTACAAACTTTTGTTCAATTGTTATCTAATAGTAATAAACTTTGTAGTTTGTACATTGACTAAACACAGACAAATGAAGTAAACTAGAATCACATAACAAACATTGAAAACAATACAAAAAAGAAATCCGGTTCTTTACATAAAAGAAAAAAAAGTTTACTCTTAAGCCACGACAATTACCTCATGAATGAAGCTAACATGAATTAACAAACTGTATATTCTTCATGGATCTTTTATTTTTTGCTTCTCACCAACATTTGATCTTCAAGATTGTGCAATGTTCAAAGCTCCAAGACCTTCAGTCCTACAATACATGATTTTCCTAAAAACTTCCCTCAATTTGCGATCAAATGTATCCAAACCGTTCTTACACGAGTTACAAACCAGAGATAACTCTTCAACTCCATCTTTAACATCTTTCTGTTGTTCTTCTGTCAATGGAAACTGTTGAACAGAATCAGTCAAATCAGAAATCAAATTAATCGATTTCTCCATTTGGTGAATTTCTTGCAACAATCCTGCACTGTTTTTACGTTCACGTTTCTTCGATTCATCCAAAACTCGAGTATGAATTAACAACAATGGATTACTCCAAGAATATTGTTTTGGTATTGAGAAATTGAATAAACCACGATCTTGACAAGGGATTGCAGCCACAACAGTCCACAACACAAACATTAACACAAATCCCATTGTGAAAACACAATTTGCAAGACCGTTTTGTTGGGAAAATTCATTTGCTCGAGGTGGAGTTAAGTTGTTTGACATTGATTGTAGTTGTTTACTTGCAGACCAAGAAATAGATACACTCCAAGAAAGAGATTTTGAGTGTCCTTGCTTACGTTGATGATTTACATCTTTTCCTTTATTTGGACGCCCGAAAGATCGGTTTCTGTGTGAAAAAATAGATCCCGAATCCTTATGATCATCAAGCATAACGATTGCTAAATCGGTTAGAGCTTTTCTTGCTCTCCTAAACTGTCCTTCACCAATCACATTCCTCTGTTTTGAATCAAAAGCAGTTGAAACGATCTCTAAATGTTTACGCCAGAGTCTAACTTTTTCAATTCCATCACGAACAGCATTGCATATATCGAGTGCTTTGATACTCCTATCGAAGAACTCCATAAGCAGTTTATCTAAAGGAGGTTTTGAGAAACTTACAGAATTGTTAAAGAGAATAGCTTTGAAATCTTCTTGACAAGTGATGAATGCATCTAGAAGCTCTGACATCCAATCAATTGATAGGAATTCGTCAGCAGAAGAAGATGAAATTGCATTGAATTGACTAGATACTTGATTTTGAAACCCTTCAAGTTCACGATCGAGTTGTGATTTTGATTCATTGTTCACTTCTTCGGAATGAATTTGATTATGATCAGTTCCAAACCCTAGAATTGACCGACGAAATGCCCCAAATGACGAACTGGAACTACTTGTAGACGGCATTTTGGATATAAAACTAGATTTCCCCCAAAATCTCCATACAAAATATTGACAGAACGAACTAAAATGCTACTGAATGAATCCTGAAATCATAAAACAAAAACAAATTTATCATGCAAAACCGTAGCTAAATAATTCTCAAAATCCAGAAACACATAACAACGTCAGACGATCAGTCATAACTCACAATTTCGATACAATTATACGTATTCAAGCATGTTCAACAAAAATCCCTAATTATTTCTGCAAATTAACGTCTCGTAACAGACGATTTAACAAAATAAAGATGAAAATTACTAGAAAACAAATTTATAACGTACAAAAAACTTAAAACAGATCTAGAATCGGAAGAACATACCTCGGAATTGGAAGATGAATTGCGAAGTAAAGAATAAATGAAGGAAAGTTGGATTTATGGAAGGAAGCGTAGCGAAGGAGCTTTGAGAGCCCCTTCCGCCTTTTTCCGAGTTTTAATAAAAACATAAATCCCAAGACAGAGTATGAAAGAAGGATGTTTTGTAGAAGGCATTGACAGAATCAAACCAAATAAATATAAAATTAAATTACTTTTCCACACTCCAACTTTCTAGACACACAATTATGGGTGAGCATAACAGGGTACCCGTCAGTTCTGACTGGAATCAGAACCAGAACCGAAATCGCATGTTCCTGAAATAGGGGAACCGGAACCTGGAAAACAGGTTCCTAAATTTTCGGAACCGGAACCGGAACCGTCGGTTCCAGGGCAGGTTCCGATTACCCTGTCTATAAATTCAAAAATTTTAAACATTACTTACTAAATAAACAAGACAATAAATCATGCAAACTAACATTTACAAATATCGTTTAATGGTTTTAAATATAGTTCACTGATTACGAATATTGTTCAAAATAGAAATAAATGAACAATAACGATAAAAACATAGTAAATGTGTGATTCGTGTGAAAGTCGGTCACAAAGATACGATCTCACGACGAGTTAATGTCTCACCCAAATTCTGGCTCAATTATAACGAGTAAGGGCAATTTTATATTTTTATTTAGACTAGTATTTTACATTTAGATAAATCATAAACCTATTTCATTTAATGTATAATCTAATATATATTATATATTTTAATAAAAACATACCGTGTAACCGCCGGTTCCAGGGTATCCACCGGTTCCAGATTCCTTAATTTTGAGAACCGGAATCAGAACCTCTTAGGGCGGTTCCATGATTTTAACCGAAACCGGAACCTCCTAACAGGTTCCGGGCCCGGAACCTCCGGTTACGAGACGGTTCCGGTTCTAATTCTGGTTACCCCCTTTTTCTGCTCACCCCTACACGCAATAGCGTCATTTGCCTAACAAATTTGGAGTAATTTTTCGGTACACATTTTTTATATTTTTATTAAACAAAGGTGTAAGTTGTCACGTTTTATAATATAGTTAACGTGTCTTACAATTAAATTAAGTATGATGATTCAAAGTTAAAGAGCTAAATCAACGTCATTTTATCATTCTTCTTTTTACATTTACTTATTAAAATGGTAAAATACATATTAACTTATAACTCAGTTTATTACATCTTTTTAATATCAGTATCGTGAGTTGGAAACGCCAAATAAGGATGCACCTAAGTTAAGATTGGCGCATGAGGGTGCCAGTACGCATGTCCCTCCAAAACCCAAACATTAAAAATACACGTGTCTTATAAATGGGCCTCGTGACATCCTAATTAGTCCACGTGTGTGGCTGAAAGTGGGCTATATATCATCCTTCACATTGTGAGAGGATATGCCGATGAAATTAGCCCCGTTATTTACATGTTACGGACGTTGTTGAATGGTAAGTTCGCAGTTTAGTTGTTTTGTTGTGTGATTGATATTATGTAGCTACCTGTTGATAGATTCATAGTTAAACCCATCCTTTATAACAGCAAATTTGATAGATATTTTGATGAAGTTTCATACTGTAAAACTCCGCCAAAATGGTTTTGCGGAAGGACGAGGTGCGACTAATTAATAACATAACACATCAATAATAGTAAACTTCGCATAAATTGTAAAAATGGATTGCCAATGTCGTTACAAAAACCAAAAGGAAATGTTTAACCATAAAACAAAATAAATGTTTGTAATTGAAAACTAATGTCATAAAGACTTATTGTTGAGAACAATGCATGACCATCCTTGACAAAATTTTATGCTCGACATAGGTTAATTTCCGTTACCTGAGAAAACATATAGAAAAAGTGTCAACACAATGGTTGGTGAGTTCACAGGTTTTGTGACTCCAAAAGTTATATCATCAAATCGTTGGGTACAAATCATGTACAAAAATAGTTTTGGTGCAATGCATAATCCCTTGACATGTTTGCAGGACATTCAAGTTAAGGTATAATCAAGGAGCCTGTAATCAAACCGAAATCTAGTTATTAGAATATAAAGCTCAAACTCAGTTAGACTAGCGCGACTAGTCATGAGCGGGGGATGAATCCCGATAGTACTATCTCTATATTCATTGGCTAACACATTAGCTAATGATTACTGTTAAACGTGGACTCGTAGCATGGTCCGTTGTCCTTCATCGTGAGGTACGTGTACACAACAATGATTATACAAAGATTATTTATCGCAAAATAGTTGAGTAGTTATATGTTTTCTCCCCCAATAAAATAGTTATAAAGCAGTAAAAGTGGGGCCGTGAAACTCACCTTAGCACAGCTAGCAAAACTTGTATTTCAATAAGCGTTGGGGTTTCCAACCAAAGTTTCCTTGTATCCTAAACACATATGTATCGTTAATAAAATGAGGGTCTCAAGACACGCTAATCTATATGATGCATGGAGATTCTACTAATAAGAATCTAGACTCGAGAGATATGTTGGTGACTCGGTTTAGTTGGTCTCGTATTTGATTTCGATTGGTTGGATTTAAACAAGTTTGAAAATTTTTAGCATTTGATTTGAAAGTAATCCGAATTGTGATTTAATAAATAATTATTTAAATGATACTATTAAATAATTTTAAATTAATTATTAAATAAAGGGAAATTAATTAACTGAATTCTTTAAATAGAATTTTCGTTGGGCTTCAGTCAAAAGAACTGGGTTGGATTTTCAGTCTGCTGGGCCGGCCCATGGCCAAGGCCCAGCACAGATTCGATATGGACTGGATTAACAAATTAATTGATGGTATTTTCTTTGATATGGACTGACTCAAACACCACATGCGCGCACTGAGTTCAGGACTTGTGTTCAACAACACAAACGAAAACCAAAGGATAATAGAAAACGATGACACCGTCTGCGACGGAACAGATAGAGACAACGGCAATTCGTCGGGACTTCGCCGGTCAATCTAAATCGCCGGCGAAACGTCTCAGTCTCACGCACACCACATGATCTAACATGATTAATTATATATGCAGAAGAAAGTTTGAGTTTTATACCTAGCGGAAGACGGAGACTGAGTGAGTGAGATGATCGCCGGAAAAACGTTTCTAGTTGCCGGAACGTTTCTGACCCGATGAGGTTTCAATACGAGAGCAACCGATAGAGAAAGCTTGAGCAGGAGATTGCCGGACACCGTGTCTTCGCCGGAAAAATAAGCTCCCGCCGTAGAGTCTCCTGGTCGTGGGGTTGCAACCGGTGAGAGAGAGAGAGATCGGGTGAGGGGGAAGGAGAACTCGAGATCAAGGATCCTTTTGCCGGAGAAACGTAAGGCTTGCCGGAGATGCTTTCTGTTACGCCGGAGATATTCGCAAGGAGAGTGTTAGGAATATTCTAGATAATATTCATTTAGATTTGATGTGTCAAAACTTGGAAACTACAAGGACCTAAATCGTTGATATGGAATTCAAGATTTGAATGAAGATTTAGGAGATAATAATAAATGTAAAAGATTTAGTATATCTTTATATAATTCAAAAGATTTAGTAATTATCTTTTCCTTGTAAGTCTTAGATTCTCTATTATATAAAGAGACCTAATGACATAGAATTAGTCGTTCTTGAAACTCACGTTTCATCAAAAACGTGTATGTGTGTGTTCTTTAAGCCTCAAGGTTATATTATGATCATGTTACAAGTTTAAAACCGTTCTACATATTTTATGTAGAATTGGGGATTTTAGTGATGAAAATAATGAAAAACCTTGTTTAAACAATACAAATATATTCGTTTAAATTCCGCAAGTTTTATTATTTGTAGTTGTATATTCCAGATCAAGAACTAACTATTCTTGAGCCTAAAGATCGATTTATATAGAGTTGAAATAAACTCATCAGGTGGTATCAGAGCGGGGTGGCTCCAGATCTGGAATGAAACAAGGATCTATCAATGATCACATGAAGAATCAAGCATATTCTTTTATGAAGATACAATGGTTCAAAGGTTAGTCATGCAATAATAAACCTGTTGGTGTTCTTCATGAGAATTCAAATATTTGTTCTTATCATTAGATATCTAATGATAAATGCTATATATATAAAAAAAAGGAAGCCGTATATACTGGAAGCCATCGATTTAATTAAGTCGGTGGCCTCACAAACCACAATCTGCCATTAGGAGTCAATGGCCAATCACAATATGATTTATTCAAAGATAGGCCACAAGAAAGTTATTAATTTGATGAAGAAGCTGGCACTTGCATTTAAATCAATGGGAATATGTTAAGTGGAAACATAAAATAAAAATAAAAAATAAAAAAAAAACTCATGAAGAAATAGGGGCAGACGGCGCACATGTTTACCTTAGATCTCGAAGTTCGGATTTTTATGAATTAGGATGTAAAATAGTAAAAATTGATTAAGGACAAAATAATTGGATCTTTACATTTAGTTACATTCATACATCCGCATACATCAGCATCTTTATTATTATGGATCTGTTACTTTAAGGAAGTTTTAACAAACTCACATATATCAGCATCTTCATGTTCTTGTTGATCGTTTTTTTTTACTACTGGTCATTCAGTCAGTACCAGTCTTCACTGTTACTACTGCTACATGTTTGTACTGATCCGGTTACTACTGCTCATCGTTTCTACGGCTGATCGTTACTGCTGCTACAACATTACTGTTGGTCAGTTAATACTGAAATTTGATGCTGAAAATTTTACTACTGATCAGTATTACTACTGATCGCGCGTAACTCTTTACTACTGATCAGTATTAAACAAGGGTGCTGACCCGAAAAAGTTATTAATGCTGATTAAATTTTATTACTAATCTTCATGAGTACAAAGTTACCATGATTTCTTCCTTATAACCGATACATCATACTTTGGAAAACATGACACACACCATGTTCATTCCATACTACGGTTTATTGATAGTATCCGGTTTAGTCACTTATTATTATTTATTCTCGATAAAAAGAGGATGAAAATAACTCGTGATATTAATGTGAAACGAATCACATTATTCACATACACAGGTTGAAGGCTTGATGAAGATAAAGGAAGAAGGTTTATTTGTTACATATTTGATCTTCATTAGTCAATTACAGAAGAAGATATATTTAATTTTGTTTGAAGAAGAAGTGGAAAGTCTTACTACATAAGATGTTATGTATTGATGTAACTGCAATTCAACAGAATCTTAACGAAAAGATCTGTTGAAGGCCAAGAATGTCCTTCATACAAGATATGATGTTGTTGATTACTTGATTTAGACGGGATGTGATGCATAGTTTGATAATCTACTTTAACTTCAAATAGAAGATGATTTATTTTCAATGCAATTGATATAGCCTCGAAGACACAAGAATGATAGAACACTTTCAGGGGAAGAAAAAGTGTTGATCATTCAAGGGGAAGTTCAGGTTTCAGATTTGTATTTGATTATGTCAAAAAGGGGAAGAGACTTGAAGATTCCAAACTAATTCTATAAGTTTTGTCAAATCAAATAGGGGAAGATTGTTAGGAATATTCTAGATAATATTCATTTAGATTTGATGTGTCAAAACTTGGAAACTACAAGGACCTAAATCGTTGATATGGAATTCAAGATTTGAATGAAGATTTAGGAGATAATGATAAATGTAAAAGATTTAGTATATCTTTATAGAATTCAAAAGAGTTAGTAATTATCTTTTCCTTGTAAGTCTTAGGTTCTCTATTATATAAAGAGACCTAATGACATAGAATTAGTCGTTCTTGAAACCCACGTTTCATCAAAAACGTGTATGTGTGTGTTCTTTAAGCCTCAAGGTCATATTATGATCATGTTACAAGTTTAAAACCGTTCTACATATTTTATGTAGAATTGGGGCTTTTAGTGATGAAAATAATGAAAACCCTTGTTTAAACAATACAAATATGTTCGTTTAAATTCCGCAAGTTTTATTATTTGTAGTTGTATATTCCAGATCAAGAACTAACTATTCTTGAGCCTAAAGATTGATTTATATAGAGTTGAAATAAACTCATCAGAGAGATCAAGGGTGGGTTGCCGGAAATAGTGACTGGTTTAATGGATTATGTAAACGGTGGTAGAGAGAGCTCGAGATGCTCCTGCTTGCTCGGCTGGTTCAATAGTCATGAGATAGACGAGTAGGTTTTAAAAGTATTGAGGGAGGTTTGGGTTTTCATATATATAAGGATGATGATGATGGGTACGTGCTTGGTTGTTAAAGACCAAGTCTTCAAATATATCATTGTTTTATTCAAAGAACCGGATAGTTTGTTGAGCACGTGTACGTGTACTGTACGTGGTGATGACTAGGATATAATATTCAAAAATATGTGTACATATGATATGAGGGTATTCGTTAGGCAGATAATAGTTAAGATAAATTTTGAATATCAATTTCAAAAGCATGGATATATGGCACATGCATGTATGCGTGATGACATGCAAATGAAGATTTATTTTTAAGTTTTTTTTTTTTGTACATTAAATTGTCTTTCTATTAAATATGCACTTTGTATCTTTATTTTAATATTATAGTTATATCATTTTTATACCAATCACTTTGATTTATGGAAAACTTTATCATAACATATAAAGTCAAATAATTTGGTCTTGTTTGGTTACCAACTCGCTAAATAAATAACTATTTGCATCTTTAATGTTATGCACAAATTAATATGTAATTTGTATGGTTTGCTAGACTTATACGATCAAAGTGTACTTTTATTTTTAATGTCAAATTTTTATTATTATTATTATTTTTTTTTTGATAAGTGTCAGGTTAAACACCCGATCGCGAGGGTTGTCACACATACCCAGCAGTGTTGTAAAATTCAGCCAACTCAGATCTATTGGGTACTTGCTACTTGGTGGTGTACTGAATTGAGTTGATGCTAACCGGTCGACATACTAAGTCAATGTCAAAAGTGGACAAACTCGGTCAAAACTCGGCAAACTCGGTCAAACTCGTCCAACTCGGAAATTCAGTTAAAACTCAAAAATCGATCAAAACTCGATCAATTTGACAATTTCTCCAAAATATGTTATATCTTGAAGAACTATGGAAATTGTATGTATAATATATATTTTAATAAAAAGTTATATACTTCCTCCGATTCAAAATATGTGATACACTTTGGGTTTCACGGTGTTTTAGGCAAAAGATTATAATGAGGGTTAAATTAGATTAATTGGATGGTTAGTGGGGAATGAGTCCCACAATTTTTGAATAAAATAAGGTTAATGATGTTTAAAAGTAAAAAGTAAGGGTATAAGGGTCATTTCACTTTATAAAGTAGGTAGTTAGTGGGTGTGGAGCCCACTACTTTTTACCAAATAAGGTAAAATTTTAAAGTGTATCACTTATTTTGAATCACCCAAATATGGAAAGTATATCACTTATTTTGAATCAGATGAAGTATAAAAATGCCAATCCAAGTACTCACTGAGTAACCAAAGGGCCTTTGGCCTAGCGGTATGGTGTTTGTCTCTTGACCTTGTGGTCAGGAGTTCGAGTCCCGTTGTGGACATAGGTGGTAATTAGGAGTAGATTAGGATTTGCCATTCAAAAAAAAAAAAAAAAAAAAGTACTCACTGAGTAACCAAGTACTCGCTACAAGATCGTCGTTTAGCAAGTAGCGAGTTCTGCAACCATGATATCCTGTATTAGTATGTTTTTATTAATTTGTTGTCTTTTCTAAAGAACGTTCAATTGATTTACTAGAGGAAGTCTACATTTGTAGACGCATATCAAGTGTTTATGAAATGCTTGAATGGAAGTATTTTACTCAATGTATAATCTCATAAGTAGACTGTAGTGTTGAATATTGTTGTTATGTTTGAGCTTAAAGTTAGACAATATTATCAAAGAAAGTTGTAGAGAAGATCCAAGGTAGGAAACCATTTTAATTAGATCATCCTTACTTAGAATTATGGACATGATTTCGTAGTTGAATAAATTATGAATTATGTTTTATGACTAGTTCCATGGTACACAAACTATAAACTAGTTAAATTATAATAACATATATAAAACATAAAAAAATGTAATTAATTCATTTTTGTGGCTTGAATCGTTCTGCTGTATTAAAATAAAGTGAAATTTCTCTGTTTAGTTGCTATATAAAGATGTCACATTTTGTAGCATTTTTAATAAATTTGTTTGTGTTTTTAAACGAAAATGTATTAGAAAAAGCGAGTTCAACAACTACAAGAACAAGTGAGGAAGTCCATAAGCAACAACCAAAAACAACGACAACTGCTACCAATCGAACCAACAAAAACAGAAGCTACGAAGTTGCTACAGGAGCAGCAACATAGATGCTAAGGGCATGATTGGATGTGCTTTTGAAGAAGTCAATATGTTTGGATAGATATGTTAAAAATGTGTTTCAAAGGGGATGTACTTTTCAACAAGTAGGGGTCTGTCTAGAACCGAACCGCTTAGAAAATTTTGTATGAAAATTAAGACCGGTCAGTTCTCGGTCCAATGCCTAATTGGGAGGTATATAAATCATCTCCCTACATAAATACATACATATGGGTCAGTGGGTGAAACATGTGAGCACGTTTGTATGTTTTATCACACACATGTGGTATATATATGTGTAAACACGTGGTGTGTATACATACGCATTATTCACATACGATGAACTCAAACAACCTGCCTATAACTTCACCTGAAACAACCATTTTTAACCAGAAGAACAGACAAAATACAGATGCATCCAGAAATTAAGCAACAACATTATGCTAAATCACTTATTAACAGATTCCAATAGATAAGCATCATCAATTAGTCCGCAACTTCAACCCATAAAATGAAACTTACAAACGGGCCGGAGTCTCTAGATTTGGATTACAAACACCAACCACTAAACTTCTTAATTAATTCACACACCCATGTTGACACAAACTGTCAATTTTTCTTTTTTTTTATTCACAAGCTAGTTTGGTATCGAAGCTGCTTAAACAGATGGCAAAAGCTTGAAATGCAGATAAAGGATACCGGTAATCCATTGTAAACATATCTTTCCCAACTTTCCCAAACTGCAAAATGACTTTATCATGCTCCGGCTGAGAACCACCGCCAGCTGTTGCTGGTGGTGCCGCTGCCGGTTGTTGGGCGGCGATCAGCTGAAAGTTTTTAACCGAAGCAATCGTCACACGTCCCTTGAAATTCAAACACCAGCATTGCAGCTGTTCATGCCACCTAGGCGCTTTGTTCTTCAACACCAGGGGCATTTTCGACTTTTCACTCTCGGGAACATCATTTATTATGGCAGCCCCCATGATGTCAGAGAATCTGGAGCTGCTGAATTCGGTTGACCGGTCAAGGGACTGCGAGAAGGAAATGCTTCTGAAAGAGTCTTCTAAGGATTGTGAAGGGAGTAAAAGCTCGGGGACTGTGCCATTTGGCTCGAGTGACGTGGCGGGGATTGACTGCATGACACAATGCATCCTACGTGGGCCCCGCGTTCCTAACACGTTAAGCTCATAGGTGATGTGGGCAATGTTGTAACTGCCACTTGGCATTTTTGGTGACACTTTTTTGGAGTGAAATCTTCGGCTTGATCTGCCAGGTGGTTGGTGAGCATTGAAATGTGGCGGTTGTGTGTCGTATATTATGAACTTTGTACCCAGAAAATTTGATCTGAAATTAAAAAAAGTTATATACAATTCATAAGTCAAATCAATATATATATATATATATATATATATATATATATATATATATATACCTTAGCTTTCCAATGTAAGTATTGCTTGATCTTGAAATGTTATCAGGATCCATGGATATGACATATTCGGTGCAAGTAGTTCTGCGTGTTCGTTTTGCAGACAGCAAAAACTTTCCATTTTCAACAAGCAAAGCTGCTGCATAACCAAATTTTAACATAACATTAACAAAATTCATAATTTCAAAATATAGGCAACAACAAATAAATAAATAAATAAATGCTCACCGGGACTAAGGCAAAGGAATAGATGATATGTCAAATTGGATTTATCCCTTTTGATGAAGCATTGAATAGTACCGTCACGAAATCCCGGCTAAAATAGTAAAAATAATACAAAATCATTATAATTATCACGAAATACGGAATTGTTTAATTATTAAAAGATTTGGCATTTTCTAGAAATGTTTTCAAGGAAAACTCGAAAAACAGAAAATGTGTTCAAATTGGAGTCGTAAGGAAAGAAACTTATAGAATAGAGAAACATTTTGAAAATTTCCAATAGTTTTTTAGAGACAAAAATTCCAATTTTCACAAAAATATATAAATAAATTATATACCTGCTTTAATGAAACCGGAAAAGTAAGTTTTCCAGAGGATTCAGGATTTCTAACAATCTCTTTACACATATTTCTCCAAGATCTACAAACAGCAGCACAAGCAACAACATGTTTTCTAGCAGGCCAATTGCTTTCACTTTCTTCCAACCGTTTAATTACATCAAATAAAAGCTCGGGTGGAAGATTAGCCCACCGACTATTTTGTATCACAACTTCATTATTATTATTAATATTATTATCACTTAAATCATTAACCGAACCTTGTGATTTTCCTCTACCCGAAATCCTAACTTCAAACCCACGTCTTGATAAACTCCCAAATCCATCTCTAACATCACGAACTATGCTTCGAAAAGACATTAATTACAAATATAAAACAAGATTTTTTTTCCTTTTTTTGTCGATGAACACACCTGAAAAACAATAAAAGAAAAGAAAAAAGGAAATTAGAAAAGGGAGTCTCACATGGGGCTTAAAAGAGGCTAAATTTCATATCTTTTTCGACAAGCTTTTTGAGCTTTAAACTAAAGTTGGCTCAATTTTAGAATTAATAATAAGGACAATTAATTAATAATTAATAACATATGGAAGTTTCTCCTAATTGCTTTGGTAAGAACACAAATTTTGAACGAATTCAAGTATATCCAATAAAAAAAGTCAACGGAATGAAAAGGTCAAAATTTTCTAGAGGGATTCTGAAGGTAAACGATTTTTTTTTTTTCCTTTTTTTTTAATTTGATATTTTTTATTAAGCCTTGTTTAATAAAATGAGCATCTGGTATAACCGTATAAGCATGTTCTTTATACCCACCTCAATCATATCTACAATAGATTCCTAATGTTCCTAAGTGATTAAAGATTAAGATTACTAGAATAAAGAGAGAAAAAAATGTTAAAAAAATCATTTCTAAGTATTGTATAATTGTAAAAATTACAAATAATAAAATCAAACAAACCTGTTGGTGAAAAGCTAAGATTCCATTAAATCTGCAGTTCTGCACTGTAACAAGATCTGGAAAACCTATGTCAAAATTCAAGAAAAGATACAAAAAGATACATCAAATAGAAGCCACAAATTTGCATTAATGAAGATTGACTCTATAATGATTAATTGATGATGTAAGAAATTAAAGAGCTTAAAATTGGTTTAAATCAAGTAGTTCAAGAAAATTAAACAGTAGATCCTGAAAAAATATTCCAACATCACTTAAGTGCAAAAGCAAAAGCAAAAGCAAAAGACTTTACTTAAAAAAGATGAAATTAGGGCACACAATTTACAGTCAATTTAACCAAAATATGATGCCAGATTAAAGATCTGTACCTTTAATAGAAAAAATAAATCTTGAGACCTTGAAGATTAGATATGTGGGTCTGATAATTTTGACAAATTTTCATTGAGAACTTTCTACAAATAGATGGAGTTCAAGAAGCAGATCAGAAAGAAGAAAAGGGTAATTTCGGGCCGACCCGGAAGCAAATATATATCACACACTCTCTGTCTAAAACACACTGTTTCTCTCTCTAAAACACACACTATTCCTCGGACTCCAAACCAACATTAAATCCAGCTCAATAAACCAGGGGAAGGTGGAAAGGAAGAATTAGAAATGAATATTTTAATATTTTACTCTACCGTGAGTTACAGTATTTCCCCTCTATTATTGCTAAGTGACATTTTCGGTACTGACTATTTGTTGATAGTTTTGTAAGAACAACATGATCAAAACTTTAAAGGGAGAGGGAGCTAATAATCAAGAAATAATGATGTTAATTTTATTTTAAATAGGTTATGATTTAGATATCTTATTCATTTATATAACTAGATTGAATTTATGTTAAATATTTATGACCCGTTAACATAGGAATCTAAACATGTAAACCTAAACTGATTTGACATTAAAAAAGATTTATATTCTCTAGAAAATATATTATATATACTTTATCCGATCAAAAAATTTTTTTTTTTTTTTGGAAACGGCAAATGAAATAACGGAAGTCTACTCGTAATTTTTCAGCGAGCACCCCGAGTTCAAGCACCACATAAGCGGGCAAACCCAGCCCCCAAAGAGATTTCCAAGGAAAATTCCTCATATGTGCCCGTGTGAGGTATGAGTTAAATTACGCAAATGCAACGCTCCCAGAGGGATTCGAACTCACGACCTGCAGCCCACATGGGTATAAACTCAGTGCCTCAGACCAGCTAGGCTGGCCATCATTGGCAAAAACACATCATTAGATAAAAACACATCATTTAAAAAATTGCATTAATTAAAGGCAGCCATAATTTAAATTATTTCTTTACCCATTAAAACTTTTTCTAAATGTGACGGATTGTTTGAATATA
Source organism: Calendula officinalis (assembly GCA_963853835.1). Classification (NCBI taxonomy): domain Eukaryota; kingdom Viridiplantae; phylum Streptophyta; class Magnoliopsida; order Asterales; family Asteraceae; genus Calendula; species Calendula officinalis. The sequence continues at coordinate 28,165,860 of OY970834.1, forward strand.
ATTGGTATGCATTGATGCTAGTGGCAAAATTAATATGTATTTATTTCGTTTTCTAATAATAGAAAAATATTGATGAGAGAGATAGGAATCTTGACTTGGTTTCATTTTATTTTTGCGACGATAAATGATATACAATGAAGATATTTTTTGCCCACACGTTTAGGGGTGAGCAGAAAAAGAGGGTAAACGGAATTGGAACCGGAACCGTCTCGGAACCGGAGGTTCCGGTTCCAGTTCCTAAAATCATGGAACCGCCCTAAGAGGTTCCGGTTCCGGTTCTCAAAATCAAGGAACCTGGAACCGGTGGATACCCTGGAACCGGCGGTTTTTCGGTATATTTTTAATAAATATAATAAGATATAAGATAATATATATTAAATTTAAGAGGTTTACCTAAATGTAAAATACCTCACAAACTTAATAGTCTAAATAAAATGGGTATCTTCATTATCACTGATTGAGCCATATTTAAACTCGTTGAATATGGAAGTCAAGTACCAGAAAGTGATTTTCGTTCACTTATTTCTATTTTGAACTCGTTCAACTGTATTTAAAATCATTAAATGGTATTTATAATCGTTAAACGATATATGTAATTGCTAGTTTGTGTGATTTATTGTCTTGTTTATTTAGTTTGTAATACTTAAATTTTTATGAATTTGGAGGCAGGGTAACCGGAACCGATTCTGGAACCGGCGGTTCTGGTTCCGGTTCCGAAAATTTAGGAACCTGTCTTCCAGGTTCCGGTTCCGAGATTTTAGGAACCTACGGTTCCGGTTCTGGTTCCGGTTCCGATCGGAACCGGCGGGTACCCTGTTGTGCTCACCCCTACACGCGTTGCAGCGGGTTTTATATATACATATTTTTTTGATATAATTTTCATTTTAGACATTTTATTTTTACTTTTTTTATCGATATTAACTACTTACTTATTTATTAACTTTTTAAAGATTAGTTTTGAAAAGTAAAAAGATCTCTTACTTATTGAAATCTTCTTTTTGAAACTGGTTAACTTATCTACCAAAATACTTTTTTTGCTTATTAACTTTGAGAAAATCAATAAGTTAATAAGTTATTTTCAAAAACATATCCAAACATGGTATAATTGTATTGAAGTGAAAATATTTACTACTAAAGGAATACAAATTATAACATCGCATGAGTCGAACTTGGGTGAGTCTGTCAGGGCCTTAATAGGAGGGTCCTTTGCCACTTCAACTAAGAACTGGTTTTGCCACATTTTCACACAAAACATGTATTATATAAATTTTAATTCCTTTCTTATGAACAATAATTGGCTATGTCAATTGTATTATAAGAGGAATGTAAAGCTAGAAAAAATGCATGTCAAACAAATCAACCTGTTATGTATCTTTCATTTTATGTGTTTTATAAAATCATAAAACTATCAAAAGTATTATATATTGTATTCATCTTAATCGATTTTTTATAAAAAAAAAATTAATGGTAAATTAAAAAAACAATATTTTATTCCATTTGCAAAAACGTCAAAGTCATATAACATTTATAATTCTTTTTGTCATTATTAATAGTTAAAGGTGAAGAATTGAAAATTGTTAAAACATTTACTAATTCACCCTTGTATAGGGTGTTTATAGAATATTTTAACAACTTCTCATGCAATTTCTAAAGCCCGTTTTCAAACTCCTTTGCAGTTTCTAAACGGAGTTTAATAATCCTAATGAATAGTGAAATTGGTATGATAATTGTATTAAAGATATAATAATGAATATTTGTAGAACCATACAAAGAAACGTCATGAATCTTGACATATATAAACTTCATTTATTGGGATACAAACATAAAAATTGCAAACAAGTAAGAAATATACTCGACCATATGTCATCGAAATCAAGTCTTGTAATCTAGTGATATTGATAAAATGTATAAGGTGTTGTCCATAAGTTTAAGTCTCATCGTGGACAAATAAAATAGATTAGTTGCCGTTCAAAAAAAAAATCATATGTCATCAAAATTTACTCCAAATACAGTATTAGTTTTTGTACATCAAAATACCATATTTAATGTACTAGCTTTAAAGCCCGCCCGAACGGACGGGCATGTTTTGAAAGAGATATATATGAAAATAACAAAATAGTGATACTATTTAAATAAAGAGAATTACTGTTTTTGTCCCTGTGGTTTACCTGATTCTGCGTTTTTGTCCCTATACTTTTTTTTTCCTTTTTTTTGTCCCTGAACTATGCCAAATTCCGTTTTTTTGTCCTTCCGTCCATTTTTTACAGTTAACAAACGAGAAATGCTAAAAAAGTGAGGGTATTTTCGTCTTTTCACTCCTTCTTCATGTTCTTCATATGTGTTCTTCATCTACAAAAGATAATCCCCAAATTGATGAACCCTAATCCTAAATTACAAAAACCCAACAAACAAATTGTAGGTAATTAAAATCCTAAATTACACAACCCTAATTCACTTCTAACCCAAATCGACACCGAAAGCGACACCGTAAAAGTATTTTAATTACCTACAATTTGATTTCTTCATAATTTGTTTTCACGAAGAAACCCATAACTCGAAAATTCGATTTCTTAACATCAAATTGATTCTTGAGCACTGATTACTGTATTTTCGCGATTCGTTACTTGTATTTTGGCGATTTGTTTTCTGCTTCTTAGAACCTGCTTCGTTACTTGTATTTTGGTGATGAGGACCTGCAATCGTTACTCGTATATTTGGCGATTCAATTTCTGCTTCTTAGAACACGCAATCGGTACACGTTTTTCATCTCCTGTCACCGGCAACCGTCCGACAACGAGGCAGACGACGGGCGTTGTTGGCGATTTGTTTTCTGCTTACGCTGCTGGTGAATTTTAGGGTTCACGAAGTTCGTTTTCTCCAATTGTTGTTGGACTGTTCTCGTTGTAGCACTATAGGATTCATCTTCATATCATATTCTATGTAGATTTGCAGATTTGGATTAGAAGTGAATTAGGGTTGTGTAATTTAGGGTTGTGTAATTTAGGATTTTAATTACCTACAATTTGTTTGTTGGGTTTTTGTAATTTAGGATTAGGGTTCATCAATTTGGGGATTATCTTTTGTAGATAAAGAACACATATGAAGAACATGAAGAAGGATTGAAAAGACGAAAATACCCTCACTTTTTTAGCATTTCTCGTTTGTTAACTGCAAAAAATGGACGGAAGGACAAAAAAACAGAATTTGGCATAGTTCAGGGACAAAAAAAGGGAAAAAAAAGTATAGAGACAAAAACGCAGAATCGGGTAAACCACAGGGACAAAAACAATAATTTACTCTTAAATAAAATAACAATTCATAATTGAAATGATGATAAACAATTTTTGATAATGAATAAATGGTATATGAAATTTAGAGACGAAATAAAACTTATTTGTAAACAACATTTGTTATTGAGTTAGTGTAATTTTCATCTTTGTCGCAACAAATAACTTTCAATCATTTCTTGCTATTAACTTTTGAGACATTGACAAAGTTATGGCTGAAAAACAAAGTGATGGAAATACATGAATTACCATAATTGTAAGGTATATGCGTAGGTGGACTTTTGGGTAGTTACACGTCATCATTTTCGTCCAATAGGCTGCATATATTGTAGGAGATTCTATAAAAATTTACGTTTAGCAAAATTTTCACCGTTCGTGAATTTTCACAGTTTATAACCTACAATACAAATTTTAATTGGTTAATACAAATTATTTCAAATAATATAATAACTATTAAAAAACATATAATTATAAATTTTTTGAATACTATTACCCTTTTTTTTTAACGGCTAGTTAGCAAGTCAGTGGTTCGAGCCTAGATAGTGACATCCACAAGGGGTCGTATGCCTTCCCTCGAATCCTCCACTTATGATGCATACAATTTAAAAGTAATTAGAATATTATTAACATGCTTATTAAATACATAAATAATGAAGAAATTTAAATGAAAATTACTTACTCATTTTTTCAAGTTAATTTTATTTAGTTTGTTAATGTTATTTTTTGTGTTATATATCATATAGAAAACTTAAACAACAATTTGAGAATTTAAGTTCTATATAAGAGTTTTGAGTTAAAAGATACATTATTAAGATAACCTGTTAGTAAATAAGCTAAACGGAATTAAAGATCCAAAATTTGTTAAATATTTTGGTCGAATATTTATAATTAAGGTAATCTTTATTAAGGAACATTGTTAAACATTAGAGTAAATTACAATTTTTGTCCCTGTGGTTTGGCCGATTCTGCGTTTTTATCCCTGTGTTTTTTTTTTCTTTTTTTTTATCCCTGAGGTATGCAAAATTCCATTTTTTTGTCCTTCCGTCCACCTTCCGTCTCTTTTTGGCCGTTAAAGCCTTCATGTGCCAAACATGTGAGGGTATTTTGGACTTTTTCCCATTTTCTTTTTTCTTTTCATTTATTTCTTTGTCCCCATCTTCATCATCTTCAACCTTCATCATCTTCGACAGTAGCTTTCATCCCATCATCATCTTCAAATCCTTAACTTCATTTTGAATTTCGGTATCCATCAAAAATCTTAATTTTTTTTGTCCTTTTCATTTTTATTTCTATTTATTTCTTCATTTATTTGAATCTTTTACATGCTGTTCTTTGTTTCTTCATCCGTTGACACTTAAACAATCAGAATAAGAAACTCATTATTGAAATCAAACACAACCATTTAAACAAAACCCTAAATCAAACACAACATTTAAAGAAACCTAAAATCAAACACAACCATATGATAATCAAGGACTCGTCTTCTTAGATCCACAATCGCCGGTACCGTTTCTGCATCTCTTACCGGCGCCGGCGCATTCTAACTTCCCAGATGCATAATCGCCGGTACTTACGGTCTTCTTCTAGAAGGACAGATCTTGTAAAGAACCCTAATCAGGACTTACAGTCTTTTCTCCTCCAACGAACAACTTGCAACGGTAGATCCTAATTTAACGACGAAAGTGTTCTCTAACGATGAAGAATGTGAGGATACTTCCGACAAGCGGCGGATACTGGCCGGAATCCGGGATGCTATTTTCTGGCATGGTGCGTTCGTCATCCTTGTGATATTGGGGGATCTTTGGATTTGGGTTTCTTCTTCTAATTTTGGATATATGATTTGATTTTGATTCTTGACTTTGACTTGATTTTTGTTTAAGTCGGATTTTGATTTTGATTTTGGATGTCAATTACGTTGTGTTCCTGAGTTAAAATGAAGAACAAAGAAGAAGATCGGGAAAAAGTCCAAAATACCCTCACGTTTTCAGCACGTGAGGGCTTTAACGGCCAAAAAGAGACGGAAGGTGGACGGAAGGACAAAAAAATGGAATTTTGCATACCTCAGGGACAAAAAAAACAGAAAAAAAAGCACAGGGACAAAAACACGGAATCGGGCAAACCATAGGGACAAAAATTGTAATTTACTCTAAACATTAATATCAAAGATTCAAAATTTTTAAATTTGTCGATCCGGATTTTAGGGAAATTTGAATTTAAAATTTTGACTTTCTTTTATGAAAAAATAAGGTAGATAATTATGGAATTGATAAAATCAATTGAATGTGGAGATTGTATGTATAAATAAACCGGATATTCAAAAACTCAAATTAAAATTATCTAGAGATTGTCAATTGGTATGAAAATTATGTACAAGATTAATGGATAGTTAAATAAAATAAATTAAAACAAAAAAAATCATGAAATGTCTACGGAAGTGTGATTATGTTATAATGGGTAAAGCTCGGCACCATTGGATTGGTCCGGATAATATACCTTTTTTATATGATAGAATAATATATACGAAATAATACAGATGTATTAGTTATTGTATTTGAATGGAATTTATATGATTGAATAATTTCGGGTATCCTTTGACGTGATTATAGTTTGTTACCATAAATGCAGGAGTTTTGATTTGAACACCAAACGGATTTGTTCATGAAATGCGTGGGCCAATCGGAGTATTACACGTGGCAAAACCGGCCAATGAGAGAGCTCGGAATTGCCTAGTTGTCAAACTCAAGTCAAATTAAGCCTCATATATAGGAGAAGATTTATTTTTGGAAAATTGCTTATATATCCTTGGAAATATTATAAATTATTTATATATCCTTTCAAAATTTAAAAATCATCTTTATATCCATATAAACTTTTTAATTACTTTCATATCCTTCTAAACCTTTAAAATTTTCTTTTATGTCCAAAAACCTATTTTAAAATTTATTATATCATTATATATCAATAATCATTATCATTAAATATGTTTATTTAGGAATTTACTATATTATCCTTATTCTATCTAAACCTAATCCTAAATAAAATGAAAGATCAGCCATTTGAAATCAAAGAGTGGCCGTAAAGAAGTGATTAATTGAAATTGGTCATTAATGGCTTTCATATTCACGTGGATTACTTCCAAGAAATACAATTTGCTCAAAAATTTCATGAAAGATCGGTCGTACGTATGACTTTCATACCTTTATGCTAGAAATATAAATTCTACCCTCTACCCTCTCTCATGTTAATACTTATGCATCATTAATACACATTCAAATGAAAGTCATTATTTTAATAACCAATTTTCATGAATCACATTTACACACCCACTCGTCGATTTCATACGCAGATATTTCTTTTTACTTACGTTTAGGTTTAGGTTTAAATTTAGATTATTCAAGGGTAATATAGTAAAATCTTTAAATAAACACATTTAATGATAATAATTATTGATATTTAATGATATAATAAATTCTAAAATAAGTTTTTGGACATAAAAGAAAGTTTCAAAGGTTTGAAAGGATATGAGAGTAATTATAAAGTTTATAAGGATATAAAGATAATTTTAAAAATTTTAAAGGATATAAAAATAATTTATAATATTTGCAAGGATATATAAGCAATTTTCCCTTATTTTTATACCAATTATTTTGCAATTTTGTATGGTGTAATAACATTTATCACACCAAATTTCAATAACTTTAATTTAATGCAAATATAAGCAGTAGAGGTGTAATTAATTCCTCTTTATTACGCCCTTTATGACTTTATGTGGTTTATAAGGAGAAACATCGGAACACTTATTCTACTCATGCTCGAATAACTTTTATTCGTTACAAAAAATAAGTCTAATATAACATAATTGTAACACTTGACATAAAAACAATACATATTGATATAGTGCGTTACAAATAATCAAACTGCGTTACAATAGAGTTTATATTTAATTTAAATCATTTTTTTAAGGCAAATCTAATCTACTCTTAATTACCACATATGTTCACGACAGGACTCGAACCCCTGACCACAAGGTCAAGAGGCACACACCATACCGTTAAGCCAAATACCCTTTGGTTAAATTAAACCATTTAATAGCGTATCATTGTATATCGATAGAGATTCAGTCAGGTTAAAAGTATAAAAATTAAAGAATAAGTATGGTTATTGATGCGTATCGTATGGCCGGGTTCAAAACTTCAACATGACACAAAACTTCAAGCATTCACTTAGCCACAAAACTTAATTTAACTCAATAGAAAACTTTTCCTTTTAAACTAACAAACAATTTTCATAACCACAAATAACAAACTTAAATCATTATTAGATTGTTGATTTTAACAAATGACCATGAAAAAAAAATCTGAAAACAGTAACTGAAATACTGGTTAACCAACATACATTAGAGTTAAAAAAATTCAACTTTTTATAGGTAGCATGAACAGAGATTCCTCCCCGTTTACCCATTTACTTAAATCAATTCATAATACTTGGGACTAAAGGCTGACTATAAGGTCATTCAAGTTTCAAAGAGCAATTTTCCAACAAATATTGGTCATGTGATTAACAATTTCAATTAGAGACTCAATCACAGCAATGTATATTATATCAACATATGTTCAAAACCAACAAATTAATCTCCGAAACAAAGTTTAGGTACAGTCTTTAGGCTATAACAAAAGCCAAAGCATTTTATCATCTTTAAAGCGATCAAACTTCATCGACAATTTCTTGCTTACGTTTTTCCCTTCGAGAACTTACGGGCAACTCACCGCCTCCATCAACAATCGAAGAGGAAGTTTCGAGAGTCATCGTGGTGTTTGAGACATCATTCACATCTTTTGAGCTTTTCGAAGACAACCTTTTTGTCTCTTTGCTTTTGCCCCATAGCACCATGTACAACCCGACTATAATTATTATTGATCCAATCACACTGCATAAAATAAAATCGTTGTTATCAGTTATTGTTGGCCAAGATGTATTTTATTTGAACTTGGTTGACTAGGTCATCGATTAGACTATTATTATGAACTATTAAAAGTGCAACATAACACACTAAACTTGATAAAATAGTTGATTTAGTATTATGACTCATTAATTTATATCGTATTTTCCTGTTTGATTTACTTTCGTTGGAGTTTTTGACAAACTAAAAATATATGTTCATCTCAGTATATTAATATTAGAAGGAAATCACGTGGGAAACAATACCAAAGTAGTAAGACATAGTATTAAATCGGTTATCTTGTTAAGTTCATGATATCATGTTGGATCTTAAACAATTTAAGTACTAAAATGCATTTTTTTTCTTTATTCTTCTAACACAATTTAAAAAAGTTACATAGCTAATTAAAATCAAGAAATTAGTATTGTCTCCAACCTTTTCCAGGTGGAATTTTTATGACAAAATTACCTTCCGAGGTGCAACTTTTCATCAAGTACAAGAAAGCCGGCTATGGCCACGAATACAAGCACCAAAGGGTTGAAAATGGACGCAAACAATGGGCCTTGCAGATGGACAGCTACCATAATTGTTAAAACAGCTCCCAGTGAAGTTATTCCCTGTGATGAGTATAGTTGAATTAATATTTATTAAATAATCATATTATTAAGTTAACACAATGAAATAATATATTGGGGTTAACTACTAACTACTTACCTGAAAAATAACGCACAACAGTCTAACGTTCCAACCGAGCTTCCATTCACTCCAAGATCGCTCGGTAGAAACAGCATATATAAACGATTGTATGAAGCCCATCGCACTAAACAAAAATGTGCTCGAGTAATGACATGGATAATTCGCGCTCAATTTACTCTGTGTATTAAAGATGTAAATCGTCAAAATATAACATTTTGATAACATCGAATTTTTATAGCTAATGAATTTTATTGTTACAACTTCCAACGGATCGAGGGAATTAATCGGGTTGGGGCCGAACTAGAAAGGATCAAATCCGAAAGAAACCAATCAATTTTATAAAAATCGATTTTAACATTGAACTAGTCAATATGCTAGATATGGTTAAATCGGTTGGATCGGATTAGTCGGGCAGTTGAAGCGGATAATAATACTGTTAAGTTTTTATAATTCAGTGATTGTATAAATGGTGTACAAATGTCAAAAAAACTAGAAAAATAGAAATTAAATAATATAAAAATCAAAAAAATTCAAGACGTAATTTTCAACTAAGTTTATCTTTTTTTTTTTAGTTCAAAAACTGACACAAAACTCCATATGTCTATTTTTTTTTAAATATGTTTTTTGTAGTTCGACCGGCTGGTTCTACTAGTATTATGTCTTACCGGCCGGTTCAAACCGAGAACCATAGATCATTCCTACCATCTATCTTCCCAATTTATGATTCGACCAGGCAGTTCAACCAGATTTTAAAATAATGAAACCAATAGAAAACAATGTAAGCAAAACAAAACCAATATAAAGTAGGTTTGCTAACTAGACCATGAAATAAATACATATCTGAGTTTCTTTGTTTTATAGAAGTACTAGGTTAAAGCCCGTGAAAAATCACGGGTTGTAACTTTTTATGCTGAATGCAATTAAAAGATTTAAAAAAATTGAAATTTATATTAAAAATTTGTTATGGTTTTGATTTTGAGCTCATGCAGATTACTAATCCCAAATACTCCATAATATTTTAGAGAACCAGTTGATTAAGGCTTCAGCGGAATCAAGGAAGACAAATTTTATTTTATGATTATAACCGGTACAATAAACTGTTTAAGTAGGCTATGATTCACCAAAAAAGGATAATTCCGATAATTGAGTAGATAATTAAGATATATTTGAATTCAATACTAAATTAAATAAGATAATTATGGTAAATTTAAAATCTATAATAAACTAAATCTGTTAATTTAAGAAACCATATTAACATCCGTGAAAATTTAAATCATATTCCCTAATTGTTTGATTATGATAATAAATGCAGTAAATAAATTGAATTAAAAATAGTATTTAAACAATGAGCGGGAAAACAAATTTTTGGATGAATATGGGAGTGACACGTGGCACCCTAAAAAGCTTCTTTTATTATATATAATAGATATAATTGTGTGCAGTAGTGTAAGTGAAGAGAATTGACCTGAAGAGTTAAATAGAGGGCCACAGAAAGAGAAGAAGCCAGTGCTAATAAAGAGCCAATGATATGATCACTAGAAGTCGTGTGGGTTGTCGCCACGTGCACATCCTTGTGTTGACCACCATGCAAAATGTTGAAATGAGTTGACCCGATGTTGAGTTGTTTCCCTTTGTAGAAAGTAAGAAGCATCGCCCCTCCAACCCCTACAAGAGTTCCAAGAACCTTTGCTATGCCTGAAATTTTGCCTATTTCTACCTTCTCTAACCTTCATTCAAAATAGGCCAAAATGCATTTTAGTACCCTTAACTTGGCTGACTGAAATTTCTACTACCCTAAACTATTAAAGGTGCACCATGGTACCCTGAATTTGACAAAATGGTCAATTTAGTACCCTGGCTTACTAATTTGGTCTTGTTTTCTTATGTGATTTGCTCCTAATATCAATATATTGAGATGAACGTATATTTTTTAGTTCATTTAATTTTTTAGTTCATTTAAAGCTCCAATAAAATTAAATCAAGTAAGAAAACGCGATCAAATTAATGAGTCAGGGTAGTAAATCGACAATTTTGTCTAGTTCAGGGTACCATGGTGCACCTTTAATAATTCAGGGTAGTAGAAATTCCAGTCAGCCAAGTTCAGGGTACTAAAATGCATTTTGGTCTTCAAAATACTTATAAATCAGTTGGGCCTAAAAGCACAAAGTGTGGGTGTGTTAAACACTTAAATCCATGCCAGACTCTTTGGCGGCCGGCAAACCACACCCCCATTGCCGCCAAATCTTCTACTACCATTGGTACTACGTTCGTTAAATAGGAAGAAGGCAACATCACAAGGCAACAGTGCATGACCCATTTTGGGATTTTACACTAGGGCTCACAACTTTAACGTGGATGTTAAATAGCCAAAATGAGTTTAACATGACTTTAATATGACATTCATATCATATGCTCTAAGAGTTCAAATCTCAACTGAGACATTATTTACCATAGGATGTATAAATATCATTTTATCATTCATTTATTCCCTACTTTTGTTAACGACCTTTATTAACCATAGGATGTAAAATTAATATATTTACATGCTTTGTTGACTACATTTATCATTCATAAGATGTAAAATTAATATATGTATTTACCTCAATTTTTTATTTCTTATTTAGTAGCTTATCTTTGTTGACTAATTATGTTCATTTGTTTTTTTTTCTTTTTTGTTTGAACAACAATTGAATTTTATTTTCAGTTTGTTAGCAATTGATTTATGTTATTGGTTTAATTATTTATCATCAACTCTCTAACAAATTTTATAAGATATTCTTGTTTCAATCTTTTATTTGTTTTCGTCAATTTCCCTTATTGTAATTATATTTCATTAATGAAAATGGTATTAGCTCCTACATCATGTAACCTCAAATCTTAACTTTCTATATGCTTAATTATGGACGAATCATAGATTCATAGCTCATAGTCATACTAGCATAAATCGAAAAAAAGTTCACTCGGTAACTAATTTAATAAAATCTGAAATTAAAATGCATTTTATAATTTTTATTTTTATTTCTTTAAACGGGTAATTATTTTGCATTTGTCCTTTAGCGTTCTAGATTTGAAATTACTTTTGACATGTCTTACGATTATATTCAAGTGAATAAGAAATTTAAACCCATGATATATATAAAACACTGAATTATTAATCCATGTTAAACAAAATTGCTAAAAAAAACTGTACCTGAACATAAGGGCTATGATGAAGGTGAATGGAGAGGTAAGATTGGTAAAAGCTGCAGCAAATGTTGCTGATGTTAGAGCCAAACCTTTAGCATATAGATTTTGATACAACGGACCCCTGCATTATCTCAACAATGAATAGTAAGTTTTTTAATCGATAATTTACATACTTATAATTAAATGTTATATACATTTGAGTTTAGCTTGGGGACATACCCAAAAATGGCGCAAATAAAAAGTTGGAAGAGTATTTTCCATGTTAGCTTCGGCCTTTTATTTCTGCAACATTTACAAAGAAACTGAATACTTTTACATTTGCAGCTTTAAGATTGTAAAACAAGTCCATTAGACTATCCTTAATGGTTTGCTTCTTATGAGAAAGGTATTTGTTGTATTATGCATAATATGTTGTAGCTTATGTTTTAGTGGTACATAACTTTAAAATCTTTTACATGTGAAAAATATTATAATAATAATAATAACAAAGAAATATTTATTGAAAAAATTATTATTGGCAACTAATGCTGATGTTATCTAAATTTTATCAAAAAATGAATGATAAAATGAATTTTATCTAAACAAAATTAAGATAAACAAACATAATATAAATGTTATAAAATTAGACTAATTGGTGTAAAAAGATTTTATCAAATGTTAGAGAGAATATATAAAACATGTTACACAAATTTGATATAGAAGTTTGTTACAAAAATGTTATTTATTAAAATATTAATTATCAAACGTTTTTTTTTTTCAAACACACGGTAATTCATAAATATTTCAACAAAAGTTAAAACAACTTTTAGGAAAATAATTAACTAGCTTTTTATCTATTTATAATATATTATAACAAATTAAGTAAATACTATTTTTTTTAAAGCTGCCTTAATTAGTAGATGGTTGGTCCTATTTTCTTGGTTAATTTAGGACCGACACAACTTTATTTAAGCCGATTTTTACCTATTTTAAGTCAAACCGGCTGGTTTTCTACAAGTTGGATTTCAACTTGTTTGATCATCCTAAAAAAACTGGCTAATACTCTATTTTATGGTTGTCAGACCAGTCGGTCTAAATTGGATTTTAAAAATACTGGGTTTTGCCAATAAAATGAAATTTAAAAGAAAACGTTAGAAGTTTGTCATGCTTAAATAAAATAAGCTAAACAAATTGCTTGATAGAATCGACCACCTTTCAATGAATAGGGCAAAGGGAAGAACCAAAATGGAAGCAAATAAGTAGCGATAAGCAATCAAAATGCTCATATGCATTCCATCATCGGAGGCTAATTTATATGAAACACTAAATCCGGCTATTATCAGCTCAGCTCCGACCATCATCAATGTCGCCTTTAACCTGCTTTGCATCTTGATTTTGGTGCAACGAATTCCAAAAAGAAAAATATTGCAAAGTTTATGTCAACATAAAACTTAACACGACTCCTTTTATGCCTCGTTAAGAGAATGTTGTGTAAGCACAATAAAGTTTGTTGTTTTTATGAAGTAAAAAACAAAAAAGAAGAGTTAATTAGTTGGCACGCATGCTGATAAAATTTGAATAACTGAATGGAATTGAAGAGAGGGTGAGACTTCTAGAGTTCATTTACTCCCTCTCAAGGAAAGAAAGTTATCATAGTAGAAAGACGAAAACAACAATAATAAATTAATAATAACAAATCTCATTATAAGTAAGGTATAAGAAAAGTGAAATGTAGAGAGTCTACTTCCTAAACCACATTATAAAATATTTGCTTTATTAAATTAGAACAAAAGTGGTGGTGGTGTAAAAATTGTAAAGAGTCTATTAAATGCTTTAATAGTATAATAATAAATTTTATAATACGAGATATTCATTAAGTGTCAAATTAAAGATGTTAATGGTAAAATAGTAATTTTATTTTTGAATTTATATAAAATAAATATATTCATTATATATAGTAGATATAATGTACGAAGTATAAGAAATTTAAATATTTTTAATTAAAGTCAAATGTTTTTATAGTTCTTTAAAATTAAATGAAACATAAGCTCAAAGTCAAACGTAATATGTTTTTAATCTCGTTTATTTAATTTTTTCAATAAAATAAAAACAAATATGCATATGATATCCTCATAAAAAGGTCTCACATTCAAAATTCCATAGATAAAAAATTTAGGGTGATCGGAGAATAAACTTGGAAATGGTCACTAAGATAATCTAATTAAGTCATGTACATTTGAATAAAAAATTATTGTCACCGGATAACTTGAATAGAGAAAAACTTGTTCATTATCAGTTTTATTATGAATAATGAAAGCACCTTTCAAAAGTTAAACTAGTGTGATATTATATGTTAAGATTATTACTCTCTCTGTCTCAAAAATATTGTTTATATGTAAATATCACACAATTTAAGAAAAATACATTTATTACATTGTGCAACCAATAAAATTTTATCTTTACTACCTAAATATTTTTTGATTTGTTAAATTTTTAAGTGGACAGTCATTTTGGGACATTTAAAAAAGGAAACATAGAAAATAAAAATGAGACGAATAAAGTATTTATTTCTAAAAATTATAAGTAATTTATATTTGGCAAATTTGTAGTCGAAATAGGTGTAAGGGTACTCGGTATGGGTCGATAGGACCATGCCATAATTATTATCATATCAGATATCATCTAAACAGTCATATCAAACTATTTTTGAGAAAATACCCACCACGTGACTACAACCACCACTCGGGTATGGGTCCACATGACCACACCATGATTGACAAGTGGCTTATTGTGGGAAGTATTTGAAATTTTAAATTCAGATACCATGTTTTTTTAAAACACTTCAAAACCGCATTAAAACCAATATTTTTTTAAATTCTCTATTACTTTTGAAAAAATTTCCTACTTAGGACCACAACACAACAAATATCCTCATACCCATTAGTCTAAAATTAATAAGATAGATACTTCGATGACTTGTCAAGTAAATCTAATAAAAAAACATATTTATTATACTTCATATTCTACATATGTTATAATTTTACTATAATTAAGGCCCTATTAGCAATTGATCAAAGAACTCGAAGATTATAAATAAGAACAAGAACAAGATGGAGAGAGTTTATAACACTTAAGAAAGTGTATTATGAGGTGCACTTTGCTTCTTTACATGATGGGGTATTTATACTACAAAATTTACTATGCTACAATAATTAGTAGACAAGAACATTTATGATAGATTTGGAATTATTGAAAATGGTTTACCCTAGGGTTGAATTATGTTCATGCTAGGATTGAAAATGTGTCCATCCATATATATTTTATAACACTCCCCCTTGGATGACACTTTTTCAAAACAGAGTTCAACTTTGAAGTACTGCCTCATTAAAAACCTTGCTAAAGAAAAACCCAGTGGGATAAAAACTTTAGCGAAGGGAAAAAGAGTGCAGTGTATAGTTGACTCCCCCTCATGTAGACATCTATCACATCTGATGAACATGTCGCATTCCAATACTGTGAACATGTTTTCTGAACATTGCAGTAGGGAGTGACTTTGTGAAAAGATCTGCTGAATTATTACTAGATTGGACGTATTTCATTTCGATCTGATTATCCTTTATCAGGTCTTGAGCGTATGAGAAAAATCTTGGGGGTATATGCTTGGTTCTATCAGTCTTTATATATCCTTCTTTCATCTGTGTAACACAAGCTGCATTGTCTTCATGAATCACAGTTGGATTTTTCTCCCCCTCTAGTCTACACGAAGTCAAAATAAGTTTTGTCATTGATCTTAGCCACACACACTCTCTGCTGGCTTCATGTAGTGCGATGACTTGCGATGACTTCTGCATGATTTGATGATGTCGCGACAAGTGTTTGCTTTTGGGAGCGCCATGAAATAGCAGTGCCTCCACTCATGAAAACATATCCCATTTGAGACCTAGCTTTATGAGGATCAGATAAATAACCTGCATCTGTATAACCAACTAACTCTTGTTTTGAATCATTAGAATAAAATAGACCTAAATCAACAGTTCCTCGAAGGTATCGAAAAATATGTTTGATACCATTCCAATGCCTTTTTGTAGGAGCTGAACTAAATCTTGCTAACAAATTAACAGCAAAAGAAATGTCGGGTCTAGTACAATTTGTAAGATACATTAAAGCTCCAATTGCACTGAGATATGGTACTTCTTGACCAAGAACCTCTTCATTTTCTTCACGAGGTCTAAAGGGATCGTTGTCAACGTTAAGTGATCGAACGACCATTGGAGTGCTTAATGGATTCGCTTTGTCCATATTGAAACGTTTCAAAATCTTTTATGTATAATTTGATTGATGGACAAGTATTCCATTATTCATATGCTCAATTTGTAAACCAAGACAATATTTGGTTTTTCCAAGGTCTTTCATTTCAAATTCTTTCTTTAAAAGTACAGTTGTTTCATGAATTTCCTTATGTGTTCCGATAAGGTTCAAGTCATCAACATAGACGGCTATGATTACAAATCCGGATGTTGTTTTCTTAATAAAAACACATGGACAGATAATATTGTTGGTATAACCTTTACTTACTAAGTAATCACTTAAACGTTTATACCACATGCGTCCAGATTGCTTCAACCCATACAAGGATCGTTGTAACTTAATTGAATACATTTCTTTGGGTTTTTCACTTAATGCTTTTGGAATTTTAAATCCTTCGGGAACTTTCATGTAAATATCACTATCAAGTGATCCATACAAATAAGCCGTGACAACATCCATTAGACGCATTTCTAAATTTTTGGAAACTACCAGGCTTATTAGATATCTAAACGTTATTGCATCCATAACCGGAGAATATGTTTCCTCATAATCAATTCCTGGTCTTTGAGAAAAACATTGGGCTACAAGTCTAGCTTTATATCTTATAATTTCATCTTTCTCATTTCGTTTTCGTATAAAAACCCATTTATAACCCACAGGTTTCACACCTTCTGGTGTGAGAGCAATGCGTCCAAAAACATTACGTTTGTTCAACGAATTTAATTCAGCTTGCATGGCTTCTTTCCATTTATCCCAGTCATGTCTATTTTGACATTCAATGACAGACTTTGGTTCAGGATCATCATTCATAATTTCACATGCAACGACATAGGAAAATATTTCATCAATATTTCCTATTTCATCCCGATTCCATAATATATTTGTTTGACCATAATTTATGGAAACCTCATTGTTAACATCATTCATTTCCTCTTGTGGAGGAGTTTCAATATTTTGTGTTTCTTCAGAAACACTTTCCTTATGATCATTTTCATTTTCTACATTCTTTCTCTTTCTAGGATTCTTATCCTTCGAACCAATTGGTCTTCCACGCTTTAAGCGTGCTTTAGACTCTTGAGTGACTTTATCACCAGATTTTTCATTTGGTATTTCAATTCGGGTTGGAGCATTAACAGGCGGTATATATGATTTTGTCACTCTTTTGGTGTCAGTAAATGCATCAGGTAATTTATTTGCAATTTCCTGTAAGTGCATTATTTTTTGAACTTCTTTTTCACATTGGTTAGTTCGAGGATCAAGATATAATAGTGATGGCTCACACCATGATACATCATTTTCTTTGCTTTTCTTTTCTTCTCCCAATGTTGGAAAGTTTGCCTCATCAAAGTGGCAATCTGCAAAACGTGCTGTAAAAACATCACCTGTTAAAGGTTCAAGATATCTTATGATTGAACTTGTTTCATACCCAACATATATTCCCAACCTCCTTTGAGGTCCCATTTTTGTACGCTGTGGTGGAGCAATAGGAACATATACAGGACAACCAAAAACTCTAAGGTGGGAGATGTTTGGCTCTTGGCCAAAGCAAGTTGTAAAGGAGAGTATTTATGATATGCACTTGGTCTTATACGAATTAATGATGCAGCATGTAAAATAGCATGACCCCAAATAGACACATGAAGTTTTGTTCTCATTATTAATGGTCTAGCAATTAACTGAAGACGCTTAATCAAAGATTCAGCTAAACCATTTTGTGTGTGTACATGAGCAACTGGGTGTTCAACAACAATTCCTACAGACATACAATAATCATTAAATGCCTGAGACGTAAATTCACCAGCATTATCCAATCTTACTCTTTTTATGGTATGATCAGGAAAATGTGCTCTTAGTTTAATGATTTGTGCAAGAAATTTTGCAAATGCAACATTACGTGTTGATAATAGACAAACATGAGACCATCTACTTGATGCATCTATTAAGACCATAAAGTATCTAAATGGTCCACATGGTGGATGAATCGGTCCACAAATATCTCCATGGATTCTTTCAAGAAACACAGGGGTTTCCATTTCAATTTTAATAGGTGAGGGTCTTATAATCAACTTACCAAGGGAGCATGATGCACATTGAGTTGTTTTACCTGTATGAGGGATCTTATGATCTTTCAATGGATGCCCATTAGTGTTTTCAATTATTCTCCTCATCATTGTTGAGCCTGGATGCCCTAACCTGTCATGCCATAAGCTAAATATACTAGGATCATGACTATTTACTTTGACTACCATGTGTGACTCTGCCATGTTTATATGTGTGTAGTGTAGACCACATTGAAGCAATGGTAGTTCTTCCAATACATGACTTTTATTAGTAATGTGTAATATTTTCTCATTATGTGCAGTCACACGCTGAGTGTCATATCCATTATGATATATGTCCTTAAAACTTAATAAATTTCTCTTTGATTTAGGAGAAAATAAAGCATTATCTACCAAAACGTGTGTACCATTAGGTAGTATAAAATTAGCTTTTCCTACACCTTCTATCAAGTCCGCTGGACCTGATATGGTGTTTATGCTTGCCTTTGTTGGTTTTAGTTCAGAAAAATATTTCTTAGACTTAAGGATAGTGTGCGTGGAACCACTATCTAGAATACACAGATCTCCAACCATCGATTGTTGTTTTGCTCCAGTAGAGTTCATATCAAACTTGAAAAATGGAAAAACATAAGTTATTATACAGATGATTAGAAATTCATTAAATGAAAACAAGGGAAATCCTAGTTTAACGAAATGCATAGACGAATTACAAAGATGAAAACATAAACATAATTATGGTTTAGACATGAGTAATTTAAGCTTCATATTACTCCATGTCATTCAAGAAATTAGAAGCATTTAGATCAATGTTTTCAGATTGATCCACAAATTTTACTTCTTTCTCCTTTTGAGGGAAGCTTGTTAAAGTTCACAAAGATGTGCAGGTGTGCGACATTTCCTAGACCAATGGTCTGCGCAACCACATCTATAACAACAACTCTCAACATTCTTTGATTTACCAGCATCATACCTTTCCCCTTTGGTCTTATCTTGTGGTTGGATATTGTTCTTTTTAGTGGCATTATAATGAATACTCTTATAAACATGGCCACGACCATGATTATAATAGTTGCCTTTTTCACGACCATTTTTATGGTTTGGGTTTCGATTAAAATACCCACGACCTCGTCCATAACCACGACCACGTCCTCGTCCACGTCTATTGTTTCTATGATCATCAGTATTAGTAGCATTTACTTTAGGAATTGCTACTGATCCCGTTGGACGAGATTCATGGTTTTTCATTAAAAGCTCATTATTTTGTTCCGCGACAAGGAGACAAGTATTCAGTTCAGAATACTTCTTGAACTTTTGCAATCGATATTGTTGCATTAAGTTAATGTTTGATGCATGGAATGTGGAGTATGTTTTCTCCAACATATCTTCGTCAGTAATCGTTTGCCCACAAAATTTAAGTTGGCAACAGATTCTGAACAAAGCAGAGTTGTACTCTGTTACTTTTTTAAAGTCCTGGAACCTCAGTGTTCTCCATTCATCAATAGCACATGGAAGTATAACTTCCTTTTGATGATCAAATCTTTCCTTTAATGACATCCAAAGAACACATGGATCAATGACATCAAGATATTCAAATTTTAACATGTCATCAATGTGTTTAAGAAGAAACACTTGTGCCTTTGCCTTATCTTGGGATGAGCATTCATTGTTTTCATTTAAAGTTTCATAAATGCCCATCGATTTAAGAATTAGTAAAACATCGATGGTCCATTGCATATAGTTTTTCCCAGTAACTTCAAGTGCAGCTAGCTCAAACTTTACAATACTAGACATTTTGAAACTATATATTTTGAACAAAACAAATTTATAAATTAGAATCCATATATGTCAATATGTATTGCACAAAACAGAAGTGGGAGAACAATCATCTCATACGTGAACAAGAAAGGATAAAATACATCAGGCGTGAGACTAATTAAGATGCCAAGTACAATAACCATTACAATCATGAATATTAAAAACGGGTGAATCATTCTTGATCTTGATTTTGAGAGAAATTATTTTTGTAGTATAAATAAGTGTGGATGATGTGTTTATTTATAGTGTAAAAATATAGCCGTTGTATATTTTATATAAATGTTTTTTTACCGTTTATAACCGTTACATATATAGCCGTTATATATATATATATATATATATATATATATATATATATATATATAATTTTTTTTTAATAAAAAGAATAATTAAAGAAATAAATTACATAGACATATTTATAAAAATATTAGTGAATTTTAAATAAATTAGTAAATAAAAGAAAGAATAATAATATGCATAAATAAATGTTAGTATACATAAATGAAAATTAGTATGTATAAATAAATGTTAGATGCGATAAAATTAAATGTTAGTTTGCATAATTAAAAGTTAGTAAGCATAAGTAAAAGTTAGAATGTAAATGTTAGCATAAGCATAAGTAAAAGTTAGAATACATAAATGTAAATGTTAGTTTGCATAAATTAAAAGGGTTAGTAAACATAAGAATAAAATTAGTACAATAATAAATGTAAGTATGTTAGTAGTCCCAAGATTAGTAGTCCAAATGTCATAATAATGTCCTTGATTAAATGTGTTTGGTTTCATTTAATTTATTATTATATTATAACTTATTGTTATAAGAAATGTTTACCTTAAGTAATTAACTTGATTAAGTAAATGTACCTTGTGATTGAGTTGATCTTCCTTGATTAAGAACTTTCGTGCTGATAACGTGTTATAATTTTACTATAATTAAGGCCCTATTAGCAATTGATCAAAGAACTTGAAGATTATAAATAAGAACAAGAACAAGATGGAGAGAGTTTATAACACTTAAGAAAGTGTATTATGAGGTGCACTTTGCTTCTTTACATGATGGGATATTTATACTACAAAATTTACTATGCTACAATAATTAGTAGACAAGAACATTTATGATAGATTTGGAATTATTGAAAATGGTTTACCCTAGGGTTGAATTATGTTCATGCTAGGATTGAAAATGTGTCCATCCATATATATTTTATAACACATATAACATTTAAGCTTTGGTGGGTTTTTGTCTTCTTCTGAAAAATGACTATATCATATACTTCTTTCGTCCCAAAAAAAAACTTTTCATTTAACCCTAAATTTTTATCTCACAAAAAACTTCTCATTTCTTACATTTAATGGGCTCCACGTAATAAAATACTATTATTACTAAAGACCTCACCACTAACTATGCACTAACTATCGTTTTCTCCAAACCAATCTTATATTTTAATCAAAATTATTTCCAATGACCCCACCACTAACTATCACTTTAAAACTTGTGTCAATGTCAAATGAAAAGTTTTTTGTGGGGCGGAGGGAGTATATTTTAGATCAAAAATACTAGAAAAAGTGGTGGCTGGCAAGATGGTATAACTGGCTTTTGCTAAAGCTCTCATCTTCAATCAACCAGTGTTCAAGTCCTAACTCTAACATGCTTTTCCTACCTTTTTTTCTTAACTTTGCTAAAATTACACTTCACCCATCAGCATTAACTTCAACTTCCTGAAAAACAATTTAGTTCCCTAAAGTTTAATACTACCTCCGTATCAAAATAAGTGATACACTTTCCTAAAAGGGGTGGAACAAAATAAGTGATACACTTCAAAATCTTTCCTTATTTGGCAAAAAAGTGAGACCCCTTCTCCACTAACTATCTACTTTAATAAAGTAAAATTACTCTTTTACCCTTACTTTTACTTTTAAACATCATTAATTTCACTACATCCAAAAGAAGTGGGTCCCATTATCCACTAACTATCCACTTTATACTATTTTAAATCACTTTCCAATCTTTTGCCTCAAAAACCACAATTTCCCAAATGTATCACTTATTTTGATACGGAGGTAGTATTTAAGATCTATATTGTTTTTAAATATTAATTTTTTATCAGCACTTTTATTCCTAAATAACTAATTATTCATATATAAGTAAAAAAATATGATTTTTTAACTACTTATTATTATAATAAATTTTATTTTGAATAAGATAAATACTATTAACGTTTTTATATTTATTATTATTATTATTATTATTATTATTATTATTATTATTTTTATTAATTTTCTATACAAAGTTGATTTCAAATAGTTCTATATTTTCATATATTATTAGTATTAATAATTAATAATTTTTGTACAAAGTTTGTGTTCAAATAGACTTAATTCCATACCGTAAAATTTTTGGGTTGACATGAGTTGCACATACTACTATCTAAAGTAAAATTTATAGATACGAATTTGTAATGACCCAAAATTTTGAATCAAATAAATTATGGGAAAAATATGATAAATAAGGATAAATCGTTTAAAAGACGTGGATATTGGTTTCGTGTCATTTGGACACCGTTTGATATGGTTAAGGTCGAAACCGGGTCGAACTGGATAACAAAAATTGCAGCCTTAGCTGCCAGGCATGGTTCGCGGCGCGAACATTAGTTCGCGTTCGCGAACATTGGACAGAGACTCCGGGGCTTGATCGCGAGAAGCTAGCAGACGCGAGGTCAGACGCGAACGTCGGGTTCGCGGCGCGAACTGGTCGCGAACTTGGGTTTGAGCGGCTCGATGACGTCATTCCCGCGATAGATCGCGGCGCCAAGATGGGGTTCGCGGCGCGAACTCCTATCTGGCAGAATAAAAACGGGATTGAGCTAGGGTTTCTTCATTTTTCACCCAATTCTTGTGCAGCCGACTTCTAGAGAGAGAACGGGCGATTTTGGTGTTCTTGAGCTCAAATCTTCACCATCTTGAAGGATCTAAACATCAAAGGTAAGATTTCTTGATTGTTAATGTTATCTAGCTTGTTGTGAGCTTCATTTGGGTAAAAATGGTGGTTTGGACAACCAACCTTGCCAATAAACCTCGGGGCCAACTTTCCTCGTTTACCAAAACGAATAACGCCTTTCCAAGGTGAAACCTTCAAATAAACCATCTCGTTCTCCGAGAACGTAGCGGGTCTACGCCTCGGATCGACATACATCTTTTGTCGGTCACGGGCGGCTTTTAACTTTTCTCGAGCAATAGCAACTTTATCCGCGGTCATTTGAACAATATCGGGCCCCGCATATTGTTTCTCACCCACTTCCAACCAACACGTCGGGGTTCGGCACCGACGCCCGTACAACATCTCGTACGGTGGCATCTTAATACTTGAGTGATACGAGTTATTATAAGCAAACTCGATCAACGGTAGGTGGGAATCCCACGACCCACCATACTCTAACACACAAGCCCGCAACATATCTTCAAGCGTTTGTATCGTTCTTTCCGATTGCCCATCGGTTTGGGGATGATACGCGGTACTCAAATTCACCCGCGTCCCCAATTCTCGTTGCAAGCTATTCCAAAAGTTCGAAGCAAAACGGGGATCTCTATCGGACACGATAGAAATTGGAATTCCATGTCGAGATACTACTTCGTCAATGTACAATTTCGCCAATCTACTAAGTGATGCGGTCTCACTAGTAGCCAAGAAATGAGCACTCTTCGTTAATCGGTCAACTATAACCCAAATCATATCGTGACCCCTTTGTGTACGCGGCAATTTGGTCACGAAATCCATAGCAATCCGGTCCCACTTCCACTCGGGAATCGGTGATTGGGTTAAAGTTCCATAGGGTTTTTGGTGCTCGGCCTTTACTTGAGCACAAATATGACATTGGCCCACAAAACGAGCAATGTCGGTCTTCATTGTCGGCCACCAATAAAGTGCTCTTAGATCATTATACATCTTCGTGCTACCCGGGTGAACCAATAACCGAGAATTGTGAGCCTCGGCTAAAATCAATTCTCGCAAACCCCCGAGTAACGGTACCCAAACCCGGGATTGATATGTCTTCAAACCCCGAGAATCTTCTTCTAAATCATCTTTCCTTTTTAATAAAATCTCGGCCTTCAAATGCTCGACATTTAATGCTTCCATTTGTGAAATCTTCAACCGGGACACCAAATCCGACACAATTTCCATCCGCATAAATTGTACCCGTCCCGAATCTCCCTTTCTACTTAAGGCATCGGCCACCACATTTGCCTTCCCGGGATGATATCGGATTTCACAATCGTAATCCTTAATCAACTCTAACCATCTTCGTTGACGCATATTCAACTCCTTTTGCGTAAACACGTATTGCAAACTTTTATGATCCGTGCAAATCACGCATTTAGTACCGTACAAATAGTGTCTCCATAATTTTAGTGCAAAAACCACCGCCGCCAACTCTAAATCGTGAGTCGGGTAATTCTTCTCGTGATTCTTCAATTGCCTCGAAGCATAAGCAATGACCCGATCTCGTTGCATCAACACACAACCCAAACCCGCAAGTGAAGCGTCACAATAAACAATAAAATCCTCCGGGCCTTCGGGTAAGGCGAGAACCGGAGCTTGACACAATAATTGTTTTAGAGCTTGAAATGACTTCTCGTGATTTTCACCCCACCGGAACGGTACATCCTTACGGGTCAATCTCGTCATAGGACCCGCTATCTTGGAAAAATCTTTTATAAACCGGCGGTAATAACCCGGCAAACCCAAGAAACTCTTTATCTCGGTTGGGTTCTTCGGAGCAACCCAATTCATAACCGCTTCGATCTTCGCCGGGTCCACCTTGACCCCATTCGAACAAATAACGTGACCCAAAAAGTGAACTTCTCGAAGCCAAAATTCGCACTTCGAGAACTTCGCAAATAATTGTTCCCGCTTCAACGTTTCTAACACTTGCCTTAAGTGTTTTTCGTGTTCTTCTTCGGTCTTGGAATAAATTAAAATATCATCAATGAACACAATAACAAATTTGTCGAGATAAGGCCGACAAACTTGATTCATCAAATCCATAAATATCGCGGGAGCGTTCGTCAATCCAAACGGCATAACCAAGAACTCATAGTGGCCATAGCGAGTTCGGAACGCCGTTTTGTGAACATCGTTTTCATGAACCCGAACTTGGTGATAACCCGATCTCAAATCAATCTTTGAGAAATAAGAAGACCCTTGTAGTTGATCAAATAAATCGTCAATACGCGGCAAAGGATACCGATTCTTTACCGTTCTTTTATTTAATTCTCGATAATTGATGCACATACGAAGTGCACCATCTTTCTTCTTTACGAATAAAACCGGAGCTCCCCAAGGTGAGGAACTCGACCGAATAAAACCCTTATCCAATAAATATTGGATTTGTGTCATCATTTCCCGAATCTCGGACGGTGCTAAACGGTACGGTGCTCTAGCCACGGGATTGGCACCCGGCACCAAATCAATTTTGAATTCTACCTCCCGAACGGGAGGTAACCCAGGCAAGTCTTCGGGAAACACCTCCGGGTATTCCGAAACCACCCGGAGATTACCAATTACCTTCTTTTCCTTTTTTCACGTCAATCACATAGGCTATAAACGATTCACATCCCTTGGTCAAGGACTTACGGGCTTTCATCATGGTTATCATGGGTATGGTCGGGGTCGCACGGTCTCCCCGGGCCATGACGTGTGACCCGTCGGGTAAAAGAAAAGTAATCAACTTTTGGTGACAATTTATGTTGGCCCTATTAACGCTTAACCAATCCATACCTAATACCACATCAAAGCCGGATATCGGCATAACAAGTAAAAGAATTGAAAATTTCACGCCATCAATATCGATACTAGCCCCGGACACGGATGTCGTGACCGGAACCATTTCACCATCGGCCACCTTTACCTCTAGAGGTGTCGCGATCAAAGAAATAGGCAATTTCAATTTGTCACAAAAACTCTTTGAGGAAAACGAACTATTTGCACCCGAATCAAATAACACGCGAGCGGGTATCGAGTTTATTAGAAACATACCGGTGATGACATC
Source organism: Calendula officinalis (assembly GCA_963853835.1). Taxonomy (NCBI): domain Eukaryota; kingdom Viridiplantae; phylum Streptophyta; class Magnoliopsida; order Asterales; family Asteraceae; genus Calendula; species Calendula officinalis. The sequence continues at coordinate 28,192,177 of OY970834.1, forward strand.
GTCGGTGGTGGTGGCATCCTCCACCGTCATTTTGAATGCCCGACCCGAAGGTGGCGGATGACTCTTCCTCTTTTGGCCTCCCGACGAAGCCGCTCCCCCGCCCGATCCCGAACCCGAGCCTTTCTTCATTGGGCAAAACATGGCCCGGTGACCCTCTTTTTGACACGTCCAACAAACACTCTTCTCTAACTTGCATTCCGTGGACTCATGCCCGTGTTGCCCACATTTAATACACCTTCGAGTTTGTGCCGTACACGGACCGGCATGGGAGGACTTACACGGTATGCACCATGGGTTCCTTTGGTTGGAACCTTGAAGGATTTGTGTTCGGCGATCATTGTTAGACCTATGATTGCCTTGGGATTTCTTGTGGTTGCTCGAGTTTGCATGATCATACTTTCCCTTATGAAACGGGGCCTTCTCTCGATTCGCGGCCTTTTGGGCCAAGATGTCACCTTCGGCCGATTTGGCAAGATCATATGCTTGCAAGAGAGTTCCCGCAAGCCTTGTTACGTTCCGATACTCGGGCAATAACGCCCCAACAAAGTGTTTGATTTGGGTGGACTCATCGGGCACCCATTGTGTCACAAATCGGAGCTTACCATTAAATTGGAGGATAAGCTCGTCCACCGTCATTCGATCGGTCATCTTCAACATCATGAACTCATTCCGGATCTTATCCAACTCAAACGGGCTACAATACCGAGCCTCCACTTGCTCCCTAAATTGTTTCCACGTGACCGCATCCATCATTTCGTTGCTAAAGTTCGCGGTCAACCCATCCCACCAATCCATAGCCGGTCCCCCCAACATTCGGGACGCATACCGGACCTTCAAGTGGTCCTCACAATTACAAGCAATAAGAGCCCTCTCGGTGGCCCTAAGCCAAGTTAGAGTTTCCGCCGGGTCGGTACTTCCCCGGTACTCGGTTGGTTTACAATCAAGAAAATTCTTGTAAGTGCACGGTTTCTTCTCAATCGGGAAAGGTTGGTAGAAGAATTGTTGGTGTTGGGCATTGGCAATTGGTACGGTGTGGGCGAGTGGCGGTTGTAGTATGCTTGTATTGGGAGATGAGGAGTCATTTTGGGGAAAGACGGGATTTTGAGTGGTTTGAGTGAAGTGTGGGGGTGGGTTTGCTTGAGTTGGAGGTGGCAAGGTAGACCGAGCCTCGGGTCGCGGCTCAGTCGGTTGACTGTGGCGAAGAGCCCTAATGGTATCATCGAGTTCCATATTCCGTGTTTCCAACAATAAGATATATTCTTCATTCGGTATTTCATCACCCCCCGAGCCCGCTGCTCCATCGTTCCCAAGGTTCGTGTTCGGCGGGATATTATCCAAGGTGTTTCCATCCGTAGCCATTTCTGCTACAAAACACAACATCTCACCAAGGCTTAGTTTAACTCGTTAGTACACATATACCAACTACTAAACCCAATTCACACTTGCCCTAATCCCCTTTGACCGGAAGGTTTGACCAACACACGAGCCACGATTTGGGAATGGAACACCAACCCCATGTATCCATCGCCAAACCGAAGCTCTGATACCAAGTTGTAACACCGCATTTTTTTTTAAAGACAATTAAGTATTAGACTAAGTACGGAAGCAACTAGTTAGTTAGGTTTACAAAACGTGGTCCCACAAAATATTACAACCAAAGTTATTTAAAAGACGGTATTACTAGACACGGCTCATTTTACAAAATATAATTTAAGCATGGTCAAACTTCCCGTCCAAGCCCGACCCGTTCAAGCCATCCAACCTGAAATGTGTCAATAAGGGAGGGATTAGCACAAAAGCTAAGTGAATGAATTACTAACACTATCAACTACACTAGCAACTACACTGGTCACTTAAACACGGAAGTTATAAAACATCTCCGGTTTGGGTAATCACTTTTTGAGAGGATCGGCGGCTTTGCGGGCCTTAAACCATGGTCGGCCAAAACCACGGTAACCGATAGCGTTTCGTATCCAACACCCGGGCAACTCCCTCCCCTTAACCATGCAACAAATACAGGTAAGGTCGGATACCCGTTTAGTCGATACCCGATGCCCAGCCGTTCTCCTTCCGACACTGACCTCATCCCGAATGGTGCACCTAGTCATGTATGGTATTCCCTAACACTAGGCATACATAACAAGTCAACTAGCTACGAAGGACACCGCGAAAAAAACATCAAACTGAGTTCCCAATCGCGAACACTAGTTCGCGATCGCGAACTAGGGTTCGCGTCGGGAACTCAGTCGTGAACTACTTCGCGACGACCAACCAATTTCTCTGGACTGACTTCGCGATCGCTAACTAAAGTTCGCGTCGCAAACTCTCTTCATCTGGCGATTTTTCTGCATTTTTCACCAACAAGACAATACCAAATGAAATAACCGAAACCCGAGTTGTAGGTCGAATCCACTCACCTTTCAACTTCCGATTCCTTAACTCAGTGAGCTAGTATCACTGAGTATCCTTCCCGGTTCCTGTCAACAATATACCGAGTTAGTGATAATCCACCGAATTGTCAAAATCATCAATTTCAACAACTAACCACACAAGACTCACAAAATGTATATTTTATGACATTTCCAACTAGCACAATTCTTTCATCAATACAATTGACCATTTTGACCATTTAGCAAGTATTCACAACTAGTTGACCCAAACGGGCCAAAAACCCGAACATGATCCAAACTCTTCCACCTTTCCATTAACTAGCAATTTAATCTTTAACTAGCAATTCACAATCATCTAACAATTCCATCAAGATCATAACCATCACAAATCCAAGTATGATACTTCTAAGATCACTAGTTAACCATTTTGACAAAATCATCCAAACACTAGTTACACTACTTCACCAATTGATCAATACTAGGTTTTTAACATCCATAACTTAACAAACATGATTTTACAACCTAATAAACAATTCTATCCAACCAAAACTCAAGAAATCCAAGATTTGTCAAAACACACCTTCAACTTCCACCATTAATGGAGGTTGAAGGTGTTTTTCACCAAATCTTGTCTTCCCACTAAAAACAACCATACATTTCATGTAAAAGCTTGCATAAACATAAACTACAACATCCATAACAAGATTCATCCATAAAAACCCAACAATCACAAACCCTAGTTCATAACAAAGTTTAAGAACAACAAGAACAAGTAAAAGAGAAGATGTAGCTTACTTATAGGGTTCTTCTACACAAACTTTAGTATGAAAATCGGGTCTTAGCACCAAGAAATCACCAAGAACAAGCAAGAAAACTCAAGAAAGTGATGGGGTTTTGCTTTCCAATGAAATAGTGATTTGGAAGGATAATGTTTGAAATGATAAGTAAAAGAAAAGAGGGAGAGTCCCTCTCTCTCTAGAGGCCGGCCAAACAAAGGGTGGGCCCCCCTTTGTGGCCTTTTTATCAATTAACAATATATGTCTGAAAGTCCCTTTCGTAAATAATTCATTTAAAATAGCAAACAGACTCCAATTTTAAAAACGAAAGCATTTCTGGAAACGATATTTAACAAGGAATCTAAATATATAAAAATCACGTTTTCATTCCAAATATAACATAAGTCGGGTATTTTAACCCCTTGGTTAAAATACCGCAAAAGACAGCAGGCTAATTAAATTAACTAAGCATTTAATCAGATAACCATTTAATAAGATACCTTAAGGTCAATAAACTACTAGGCCGGGTTTTGGGATGTTACAACTCTCCCCCACTTAGGAAGATTCCGTCCCCGGAATCCCATCTCGATCAAACAAGGAAGAATAACGTTCCCGCATATCGGCCTCGGTCTCCCACGTCATATCCGCACCCAAACTGTGCTTCCACTTCACTAGAACCATAGTAATCTGTTTCTTTCTCAATTTCGTTACCTTTCGGTCTAATAGCTCCACCGGTTTTTCGACCAATCTCTTTTTCGTATCAACCCGCAACTCTTGCACCGGGAGAATTTGGCTCGGATCTTCGATGTTACACTTTCTCAAGTAACAAATGTTGAATGTGTTGTGTATTGCCGACAACTCCGGGGGTAACTCGAGTGTTACCGATTGAGAATTCACCACCTTACTAATTCGGAACGGCCCAATAAACCTCGGGGCCAACTTTCCTCGTTTACCAAAACGAATAACGCCTTTCCAAGGTGAAACCTTCAAATAAACCATCTCGTTCTCCGAGAACGTAGCGGGTCTACGCCTCGGATCGACATACATCTTTTGTCGGTCACGGGCGGCTTTTAACTTTTCTCGAGCAATAGCAACTTTATCCGCGGTCATTTGAACAATATCGGGCCCCGCATATTGTTTCTCACCCACTTCCAACCAACACGTCGGGGTTCGGCACCGACGCCCGTACAACATCTCGTACGGTGGCATCTTAATACTTGAGTGATACGAGTTATTATAAGCAAACTCGATCAACGGTAGGTGGGAATCCCACGACCCACCATACTCTAACACACAAGCCCGCAACATATCTTCAAGCGTTTGTATCGTTCTTTCCGATTGCCCATCGGTTTGGGGATGATACGCGGTACTCAAATTCACCCGCGTCCCCAATTCTCGTTGCAAGCTATTCCAAAAGTTCGAAGCAAAACGGGGATCTCTATCGGACACGATAGAAATTGGAATTCCATGTCGAGATACTACTTCGTCAATGTACAATTTCGCCAATCTACTAAGTGATGCGGTCTCACTAGTAGCCAAGAAATGAGCACTCTTCGTTAATCGGTCAACTATAACCCAAATCATATCGTGACCCCTTTGTGTACGCGGCAATTTGGTCACGAAATCCATAGCAATCCGGTCCCACTTCCACTCGGGAATCGGTGATTGGGTTAAAGTTCCATAGGGTTTTTGGTGCTCGGCCTTTACTTGAGCACAAATATGACATTGGCCCACAAAACGAGCAATGTCGGTCTTCATTGTCGGCCACCAATAAAGTGCTCTTAGATCATTATACATCTTCGTGCTACCCGGGTGAACCGATAACCGAGAATTGTGAGCCTCGGCTAAAATCAATTCTCGCAAACCCCCGAGTAACGGTACCCAAACCCGGGATTGATATGTCTTCAAACCCCGAGAATCTTCTTCTAAATCATCTTTCCTTTTTAATAAAATCTCGGCCTTCAAATGCTCGACATTTAATGCTTCCATTTGTGAAATCTTCAACCGGGACACCAAATCCGACACAATTTCCATCCGCATAAATTGTACCCGTCCCGAATCTCCCTTTCTACTTAAGGCATCGGCCACCACATTTGCCTTCCCGGGATGATATCGGATTTCACAATCGTAATCCTTAATCAACTCTAACCATCTTCGTTGACGCATATTCAACTCCTTTTGCGTAAACACGTATTGCAAACTTTTATGATCCGTGCAAATCACGCATTTAGTACCGTACAAATAGTGTCTCCATAATTTTAGTGCAAAAACCACCGCCGCCAACTCTAAATCGTGAGTCGGGTAATTCTTCTCGTGATTCTTCAATTGCCTCGAAGCATAAGCAATGACCCGATCTCGTTGCATCAACACACAACCCAAACCCGCAAGTGAAGCGTCACAATAAACAATAAAATCCTCCGGGCCTTCGGGTAAGGCGAGAACCGGAGCTTGACACAATAATTGTTTTAGAGCTTGAAATGACTTCTCGTGATTTTCACCCCACCGGAACGGTACATCCTTACGGGTCAATCTCGTCATAGGACCCGCTATCTTGGAAAAATCTTTTATAAACCGGCGGTAATAACCCGCCAAACCCAAGAAACTCTTTATCTCGGTTGGGTTCTTCGGAGCAACCCAATTCATAACCGCTTCGATCTTCGCCGGGTCCACCTTGACCCCATTCGAACAAATAACGTGACCCAAAAAGTGAACTTCTCGAAGCTAAAATTCGCACTTCGAGAACTTCGCAAATAATTGTTCCCGCTTCAACGTTTCTAACACTTGCCTTAAGTGTTTTTCGTGTTCTTCTTCGGTCTTGGAATAAATTAAAATATCATCAATGAACACAATAACAAATTTGTCGAGATAAGGCCGACAAACTCGATTCATCAAATCCATAAATATCGCGGGAGCGTTCGTCAATCCAAACGGCATAACCAAGAACTCATAGTGGCCATAGCGAGTTCGGAACGCCGTTTTGTGAACATCGTTTTCATGAACCCGAACTTGGTGATAACCCGATCTCAAATCAATCTTTGAGAAATAAGAAGACCCTTGTAGTTGATCAAATAAATCGTCAATACGCGGCAAAGGATACCGATTCTTTACCGTTCTTTTATTTAATTCTCGATAATTGATGCACATACGAAGTGCACCATCTTTCTTCTTTACGAATAAAACCGGAGCTCCCCAAGGTGAGGAACTCGACCGAATAAAACCCTTATCCAATAAATCTTGGATTTGTGTCATCATTTCCCGAATCTCGGAAGGGTGCTAAACGGTACGGTGCTCTAGCCACGGGATTGGCACCCGGCACCAAATCAATTTTGAATTCTACCTCCCGAACGGGAGGTAACCCAGGCAAGTCTTCGGGAAACACCTCCGGGTATTCCGAAACCACCCGGAGATTACCAATTACCTTCTTTTCCTTTTTCACGTCAATCACATAGGCTATAAACGATTCACATCCCTTGGTCAAGGACTTACGGGCTTTCATCATGGTTATCATGGGTATGGTCGGGGTCGCACGGTCTCCCCGGGCCACGACGTGTGACCCGTCGGGTAAAAGAAAAGTAATCAACTTTTGGTGACAATTTATGTTGGCCCTATTAGCGCTTAACCAATCCATACCTAATACCACATCAAAGCCGGATATCGGCATAACAAGTAAAAGAATTGAAAATTTCACGCCATCAATATCGATACTAGCCCCGGACACGGATGTCGTGACCGGAACCATTTCACCATCGGCCACCTCTACCTCTAGAGGTGTCGCGATCAAAGAAATAGGCAATTTCAATTTGTCACAAAAACTCTTTGAGGAAAACGAACTATTTGCACCCGAATCAAATAACACGCGAGCGGGTATCGAGTTTATTAGAAACATACCGGTGATGACATCGTCGGTGGTGGTGGCATCCTCCACCGTCATTTTGAATGCCCGACCCGAAGGTGGCGGATGACTCTTCCTCTTTTGGCCTCCCGACGAAGCCGCTCCCCCGCCCGAACCCGAACCCGAGCCTTTCTTCATTGGGCAAAACATGGCCCGGTGACCCTCTTTTTGACACGTCCAACAAACACTCTTCTCTAACTTGCATTCCGTGGACTCATGCCCGTGTTGCCCACATTTAATACACCTTCGAGTTTGTGCCGTACACGGACCGGCATGGGAGGACTTACACGGTATGCACCATGGGTTCCTTTGGTTGGAACCTTGAAGGATTTGTGTTCGGCGATCATTGTTAGACCTATGATTGACTTGGGATTTCTTGTGGTTGCTCGAGTTTGCATGATCATACTTTCCCTTATGAAACGGGGCCTTCTCTCGATTCGCGGCCTTTTGGGCCAAGATGTCACCTTCGGCCGATTTGGCAAGATCATATGCTTGCAAGAGAGTTCCCGCAAGCCTTGTTACGTTCCGATACTCGGGCAATAACGCCCCAACAAAGTGTTTGATTTGGGTGGACTCATCGGGCACCCATTGTGTCACAAATCGGAGGTTACCATTAAATTGGAGGATAAGCTCGTCCACCGTCATTCGATCGGTCATCTTCAACATCATGAACTCATTCCGGATCTTATCCAACTCAAACGGGCTACAATACCGAGCCTCCACTTGCTCCCTAAATTGTTTCCACGTGACCGCATCCATCATTTCGTTGCTAAAGTTCACGGTCAACCCATCCCACCAATCCATAGCCGGTCCCCCCAACATTCGGGACGCATACCGGGCCTTCAAGTGGTCCTCACAATTACAAGCAATAAGAGCCCTCTCGGTGGCCCTAAGCCAAGTTAGAGTTTCCGCCGGGTCGGTACTTCCCCGGTACTCGGTTGGTTTACAATCAAGAAAATTCTTGTAAGTGCACGGTTTCTTCTCAATCGGGAAAGGTTGGTAGAAGAATTGTTGGTGTTGGGCATTGGCAATTGGTACGGTGTGGGCGAGTGGCGGTTGTAGTATGCTTGTATTGGGAGATGAGGAGTCATTTTGGGGAAAGACGGGATTTTGAGTGGTTTGAGTGAAGTGTGGGGGTGGGTTTGCTTGAGTTGGAGGTGGCAAGGTAGACCGAGCCTCTGGTCGCGGCTTAGTCGGTTGACTGTGGCGAAGAGCCCTAATGGTATCCTCGAGTTCCATATTCCGTGTTTCCAACAATAAGATATATTCTTCATTCGGTATTTCATCACCCCCCGAGCCTGCTGCTCCATCGTTCCCAAGGTTCGTGTCCGGCGGGATATTATCCAAGGTGTTTCCATCCGTAGCCATTTCTGCTACAAAACACAACATCTCACCAAGGCTTAGTTTAACTCGTTAGTACACATATACCAACTACTAAACCCAATTCACACTTGCCCTAATCCCCTTTGACCGGAAGGTTTGACCAACACACGAGCCACGATTTGGGAATGGAACACCAACCCCATGTATCCATCGCCAAACCGAAGCTCTGATACCAAGTTGTAACACCGCATTTTTTTTAAAGACAATTAAGTATTAGACTAAGTACGGAAGCAACTAGTTAGTTAGGTTTACAAAATGTGGTCCCACAAAATATTACAACCAAAGTTATTTAAAAGACGGTATTACTAGACACGGCTCATTTTACAAAATATAATTTAAGCATGGTCAAACTTCCCGTCCAAGCCCGACCCGTTCAAGCCATCCAACCTGAAATGTGTCAATAAGGGAGGGATTAGCACAAAAGCTAAGTGAATGAATTCCTAACACTATCAACTACACTAGCAACTACACTGGTCACTTAAACACGGAAGTTATAAAACATCTCCGGTTTGGGTAATCACTTTTTGAGAGGATCGGCGGCTTTGCGGGCCTTAAACCATGGTCGGCCAAAACCACGGTAACCGATAGCGTTTCGTATCCAACACCCGGGCAACTCCCTCCCCTTAACCATGCAACAAATACAGGTAAGGTCGGATACCCGTTTAGTCGATACCCGATGCCCAGCCGTTCTCCTTCCGACACTGACCTCATCCTGAATGGTGCACCTAGTCATGTATGGTATTCCCTAACACTAGGCATATATAACAAGTCAACTAGCTACGAAGGACACCGCGAAAAAAACATCAAACTGAGTTCCCAATCGCGAACACTAGTTCGCGATCGCGAACTAGGGGTCGCGTCGGGAACTCAGTCGTGAACTACTTCGCGACGACCAACCAATTTCTCTGGACTGACTTCGCGATCGCTAACTAAAGTTCGCGTCGCGAACTCTCTTCATCTGGCGATTTTTCTGCATTTTTCACCAACAAGACAATACCAAATGAAATAACCGAAACCCGAGTTGTAGGTCGAATCCACTCACCTTTCAACTTCCGATTCCTTAATTCAGTGAGCTAGTATCACTGAGTATCCTTCCCGGTTCCTGTCAACAATATACCGAGTTAGTGATAATCCACCGAATTGTCAAAATCATCAATTTCAACAACTAACCACACAAGACTCACAAAATGTATATTTTATGACATTTCCAACTAGCACAATTCTTTCATCAATACAATTGACCATTTTGACCATTTAGCAAGTATTCACAACTAGTTGACCCAAATGGGCCAAAAACCGAACATGATCCAAACTCTTCCACCTTTCCATTAACTAGCAATTTAATCTTTAACTAGCAATTCACAATCATCTAACAATTCCATCAAGATCATAACCATCACAAATCCAAGTATGATACTTCCAAGATCACTAGTTAACCATTTTGACAAAATCATCCAAACACTAGTTACACTACTTCACCAATTGATCAATACTAGGTTTTTAACATCCATAACTTAACAAACATGATTTTACAACCTAATAAACAATTCTATCCAACCAAAACTCAAGAAATCCAAGATTTGTCAAAACACACCTTCAACTTCCACCATTAATGGAGGTTGAAGGTGTTTTTCACCAAATCTTGTCTTCCCACTAAAAACAACCATACATTTCATGTAAAAGCTTGCATAAACATAAACTACAACATCCATAACAAGATTCATCCATAAAAACCCAACAATCACAAACCCTAGTTCATAACAAAGTTTAAGAACAACAAGAACAAGTAAAAGAGAAGATGTAGCTTACTTCTAGGGTTCTTCTACACAAACTTTAGTATGAAAATCGGGTCTTAGCACCAAGAACAAGCAAGAAAACTCAAGAAAGTGATGGGGTTTTGCTTTCCAATGAAATAGTGATTTGGAAGGATAATGTTTGAAATGATAAGTAAAAGAAAAGAGGGAGAGTCCCTCTCTCTCTCTAGAGGCCGGCCAAACAAAGGGTGGGCCCCCCTTTGTGGCCTTTTTATCAATTAACAGTATATGTCTGAAAGTCCCTTTCGTAAATAATTCATTTAAAATAGCAAACGGACTCCAATTTTAAAAACGAAAGCATTTCTGGAAACGATATTTAACAAGGAATCTAAATATATAAAAATCACGTTTTCATTCCAAATATAACATAAGTCGGGTATTTTAACCCCTTGGTTAAAATACCGCAAAAGACAGCAGGCTAATTAAATTAACTAAGCATTTAATCAGATAACCATTTAATAAGATACCTTAAGGTCAATAAACTACTAGGCCGGGTTTTGGGATGTTACAGAAATACTAAGAGAATAAGTATAAAGTGACTAGTAAGAGATAAGTGTTCTAGTCAACGTAAAGTTAAAGTAATATGATTTCTGATCAATAATAAATATATTTTATTTATTAAAGGACCTGGTAAAGTCAATAGTGAGAATGATTAAGTAATACGAATGATGTGATAATTAGAATATATGTATTCTAATTAAAGACGAATGTGATGAATGGAGCTGAGGCTCGTATGTGATGAATAAGATATCCGGAATAAGACCGCCCAGAAATGGGGGAGCATGAGACGTCTACTTGGGGTGGTACCTCCCTGCGCAAAGAGTAGAATGTCACAGTTTACGACACCCAGTGTTGGGTGAGCATGACGACCCGGAAATGGGGAGAGCTTATGAATCTCGGTAAGATGGGGGTTCCCAATTACCTTGATAGTTTACCTATGACGTCCCATATCGGGAGAGTTGGCTTCGGAGAGGTCCGTTGCATATGTGATAAAGAAAAGTGTGAGCTTGGAGATAGCTTACAAGTATGTGATTAAATGTTGAATAAGCTTATGGTAAGCTAGTTAGTTTGTACAATTAAATGAGTAGAAAATGATATATGAGTTTATAAAGTTGATAAAAGATAAGTACTTATATTGTTATAAATATTATTTATAAACCTTTTGAGAATGGGACGAAAACCCATGTATCTCACGAGACTATTTTGTATCACGTACTACTTTGTTTTTGTGGCTATGTACTCAGGTTCAGGATCGCTGGATTAGAAGGTCTCGTTAGAAGTGGCCTAGTGTTGATCTGTTCGGGAGCTCGTAGGTAGATCCCGTTTATCCTATGGTTATGATATTGTTTTGTAACACCGGTTTTAAACTCTGATAAACTTTTTAATTGTTTTTGTTAAACCGTATTTTGGGATATTGGACCTTGTAATATTTTTATTTGAAAATATGTTTTAAATGATGTTTTGAAAATTGATGTGTTACAACTTACATAATCACTAAGGTTAAAAAAAAAGCGTTTATTTATGTAAACTATCTTTTGAGCTTCGTATGAAAATTTCACGCGACAACGTGCGGAACAATTTTTACTAGTTTGTTATATAAATGTTTTAAATTGAATATATAAATATTCATCAAGTTGGGTTATGTATCATGTTTTCTAATTTGGATTATACATGATAGTTGTAAATTGTAATCTACCATCTATATATGGAGCTAAACATGACAATTTTATGATGACATGTCCATTCCTCGTCATTTTGGCCCTTTTTGATGACGTGTAATGCTGAATCAAAAGGTATTTTAGTTATTTGGATGATTTCTAAATATGAATTTGAATTTAATTATATTAATGTTTGTAAATCCAACTACTTGGTTTTTTTTTATCATAACTTTATTTTTTCTTTGTAAACAAAAGTTCTAAAAATGTCAAAGTTCTTAAAATATTATTCTACAAAATGAGTATAGTCTTGAAATTTTAAAAAAATAATGTTATGATTTAAATATATTATGAACCAAAAGTATTATCATTTAAAAATATAATGATCCAAATTTTGGATGATCGTGAAATGTTATGATCGTAATTAATCTACCACATATATATGGAGTTAAGCATGAGAATTTCATGATGACATGTCCATTCCCCATTGTTTTTTTATTCAAACTGCAAATCCTAATCTACTCCTAAATTCGCATATGTCCACTGTAGTGTTTGCCTCCAACCTTGAGTATAGTCTTGAAATTTTATTTCGTCTTAAAGAAGTTTTATTTCGTCTTTAAATTTTTTGTACCATTTGTGATATGTATCAAAACACGTTTATCATCATTTCAATAATAGATTAATGTATGATTTCTTAAGTTTTTTTTGTTGATATTTCCTTTTTATTTTTTGATGCATGTCCGCCCATTCGGACGGGATATGAAGCTAGTTAAGATATATATCATTTAATAATAATGAGCTGTTTAAATTGTATTAGCATAGGATATTTTCATTTGAATTTAATGCGTATTTAGTGGAGTATTATATAGGTTCAACCTTAATCGTTAAGAACTTGTCTTATTAAAAAAAGCTATTTGTAATCAATTGGTGTAGATGAAATGATCACCGAGAGAAATCTTGGGGGGTTTTCCTTCACAAGGTCTTGGGTTTAAGTCTTGCTGAAGGGTTTTTCTCAGGTGAATAGGTGGTGGGGTTTATTCCTCATAGGTAGAGGGTTCGAGGGAAGACATATTACTCCTTGTAAATGTCACTGTCTAGGCTCGAACCACTAACTTATTAATTGACCGTTTAAAAAAAAACCTATTTGTAGCATAATATTAAATTGGTAAAATCAAATTCTTAAAAGATAAGAGTGAGACTATTTGTTTTATAACGAAGATTACGGTCCCCGCATATTGTTGCGGGTTTTAAAACGTAATTTTTTCGTTGAGATTAAGATCTGCTTTTGATCAGATTTAATTACTTTAATAATAAGAAATTAATAAGTTATTTTAATTAAGGTAACATAAAAGCTTAGGGTTAAACTTTGAATTATAAAAAATTTAATGTTAAAGAAGAGAGTGTTTTTTGTAACAAACAATGAATGAAATATAGAAAAAAAACCTTGTTAAATTGTAAATATTAATAGTCTGATTTTTATAAAAAACAAATTATATTACTCTAAGATATTAATTTTTTTATATTACTCTAGAATATTAAAATTATATGTAACATAGTAGATTGTAATCTCAGAATACCTTTTTCTATCAATTATCAAAAGAGTTTTGCTAATTATATCACGTCATTTACAAGATTGTGATAGTAAAATTCTAAAACAGTCACGGTAATAATTAGATTATGTAAATTATCAGAAAAATATAACCATATTTTAAAACATGATCCTATAGTGTGACTTAAAACATGATCCTATAGTGTGACTTGTCAACACCTCGTGATGCCATAATATAATATTTAACTGTATATTGACATTTTATTAAGGGATTTTGTAATATATGTCATTGGTGGTAGATTGACTTTGGTAAAATCTGTATTGGGGGCACTCGAAATCTATTATTTTTCTATTTATAAGGTCTCGAATTTTTTTTTTAAAAACAATTAGAATGAATTGGAGCTAGTTCTTTTTGGGGTGAATAAAACGGTGACCCAAAAAATAGATGGATTAATTGGAATGTAATCACTAACGAAAGGAGTATGTTGGTTTTAATGTTGGTAGTTTAAAGGTTCAAAATCTAGCACTCATATGTAAATGGTGGTGGAGACATAAATATGATCGCGGGTGGCTGTGGAAGGTGGTAAACTCACTACATCTTTCTCATCTATCTATTGACCATCTAATAGATTTACGAGTATTTGGAACAAGAACGCTCACATCTCAATAAGCTAAACATTCCGATCATCCCTAACCTTTCTTCCCTTACAGATCCATTCATCCATAAAACCCAATTGACGATTTAATTGAAGAACACTGACAAGTCAAATCCCAAATAGAAAATTTACAGATTGAATATGATAGAACAAGCAAACAAATGGAATCACTGAGCCAATCACAAGCACACCAATCCCAAGAACAAGCACACTAAAAATCACACACATACACACTAAAACAAACAAACATAAACACTGATTTTATACCCCAAAGGAATTAAACAAGCAAATCCCAATCCCCTAACACCAATGATTTTACAAACCAATTGAAAATGGCATCGCCGGAAACAAAAACAGATTCCGGTTCAAAATGTCGGGTCGTGTCTTAGACTACCCAAATTCGATCGAACCAAATTATGAATTGGGTAAGGATCTGATATATGTGTACGTGAAATTAGGATTTGGAGTAGGAAAAAAACAGAAGTGGCGGTGGCGTCGCGGCTGAGGGAAGAGGAGGGTGGAGGTGGCCGGATATGGTGATAATTGTTGGATATATGGGTTTGAGATTACCGGATAAACCTTTGAATCGTGTGATCACTTTCGCAATAAAGTATTTCGACCCTACCGATTGCCTTCGGATTTCACGAAATCCTTATTAGGATAAGACAAAAGCACAACTCAAATTTAAGGCAATATGAAATTGAGTCTAAACAAAAAGTACATCATTGTTCCATCAAGATAGAAGTAATTAAGAAACTATATGGAGGTTTTCTTTTACTGCAAAGAAGATTCCAAAATTCGACCAACTTCTATATTTCTTATCTTTGAACTATCATCAATGTATGTATTTATACTATTACTTAACCTTAGAATAATAATGACCATATATTTAATTATTATGTAAATAAGAAAATAATAACTAACAAATGTAACCTTTCAATTTAATGAATTGAATTAGTTAAATCGAGTGTGTACTCTGCACCTCCGAACTCGTATTTAAACTTAACCCAAATTTCCCTGGTCTCTAGTAAATCACAATTGCACTAAATGACCGATGACACTAAAATCACCAACAATAATCTGGTGGTGGGTGATGATGTCTGCTATAAAAAATTTAGCAGGTGAGTTTGTGAGGATAGAGAGGATGAAGATGGATATGGCAAGGGAGGTTGGATCTATGAGATTGAAAATGGAGATGAAACAAACAGAAGCGTTTATCGAATCACAGACTTGCATTCGTTCTTAGATGCGATTTTGGAGAAAAGGAAAGGGCATTATTGTCTCTTAGTTTTAAATTGCTCTATCTTACTAACCAATGGTACGTAAATATCAATCCCCTTTATTTTTCCGTTTAAAAAAAGCACACAGTAGGTTGCATTTAATAAAGCGGTTATTTTATAAGATTTTACTAATATGTGCCAAATGGACATATGATAAAAAAAACGTTTAATAAACTAAAATGACATACGATAAAAATGCACTATCAATAACCAGATATCCGAAAATCCAAATAAGGAATATGAACCGTAGCTGAGACATTATGGTCTTAATATATATACTACCTCCGTATCAAAATAAGTGATACACTTTCTATTTAGAGGTGGAACAAAATAAGTGATACACTTCTAAAATTTATCTTATTTGGCAAAAAAGTGGGACCCTTTCTCCACTAACTATCTACTTTAATAAAGTGACATTACCCTTTTACCCTTACTTTTACTTTTAAACATCATTAATATCACTTTATCCAAAGGATGTGGGACCCTTTCTCCACTAACTACCCACTTTAATCTATCTTAAACCACATTTTAATCTTTTGCCTCAAAAATTGTGTTTTCTCAAATGTATCACTTATTTTGATACGGAGGTAGTATATTTTTTTAACGATGTTGAGCATGGCACGGAGAATAATAATCAAGTCTAGTAAACAAATATTTCAGATACGCGTGGAAAATTAAAATAAATGATCGATTAGATCTGCAGATTAGCCAATAGTTAAGGGACTATTTCGTAGTTTACATGAAAACAAGTATTCAAAGATCTGACCGAGTAAATCATCGCCTGAGTCGATCGAAGCCTTATTTGTTGATAGAGTTCCTTCCTATATGCAGTTGATATATTTGATTGCTAAATTTTATTCTCGTACCCAACTTGAAATCAAATACCCCAAGAACTTGTTGGAAAACAAAATCATCAACGTCCGCTTGTTAATTATTCAAATATGCGCGGTTTCCTGTTAATACTAGCACTTTGTATCCTTGTCCCGTCGATCTGTTGTCATGAATTTAAGGTAGATAACGGGAAGGTGTTGGAGCTTGATGAATCGAACTTCGATGCCGCAATTTCTACTTTTGATTATATCTTCGTTGATTTCTATGCTCCATGGTGTGGCCACTGCAAGCGTCTTTCTCCAGAGGTAGGTTTAGGTTTAGGTTTAATTAAATTGAATCGAATTGGGGCTTTTCAGATTTCAGCATGTTTACTTTCATTTATTTTAATTTTATTATATTGTAAATTGAATTGGGTAGTAACTTAGCTGCTGTTTGTTAAGCCGAGGTCAGTCTCATAATCGGACAGATTCAGAATGTTTGATAAGGCCTCTTCCTCTGAATTAAAAATTTAACATGTTTAGCCTCTTAATCGGACAGATGTCAGAGGAAGTCTCTGCATCATTCAGATATTAATCATTTAGTCATGTTATGACCTGCTTGGGGTTTGAATAGATGAAAGAAATATATTTCGTTATATAACCTATAATGATAACAGTATTTGCACATTAGAGGTGAATTAACCTTTCAAAAAGTGGAAATTATACTCAGTATAGTTAATGCTTGTGTTAGTGTAATTGATATGTAACTAGTGTTGTTCTTTTAATCACCACTTAATGCATTAATTAAACTTGACAAACTGTTATTGTTCAATTTCAGTTAGATAAAGCTGCTCCTATGCTTTCTGGACTGAAGAAGCCTGTTGTGATTGCAAAAATAGATGCTGACAAATATTCCCGTATTGCTTCAAAATATAAAATCGAGTATGTTCAATTTCGTTTCCAACTCATATATAACTAACATTTAATCAAATATTTCTTTTCTCAATCTGTATTATATCATTTTTTTTTTCTGATACAGTGGGTTTCCCTCCTTAAAGATTTTCATGCATGGAGTTCCAACTGACTATTACGGTCCAAGAAAAGCAGACTTATTAGTTCGGTATTTAAGGAAATTTGTTGCTCCTGATGTCACTGTTCTTGAATCTGATTCTGCAATTACCGAATTTGTTGAAGCAGCTGGAACATCTTTCCCTATTTTCATAGGATTTGGTTTGGATGAGTCACCAATTTCAGATTTGGCGATTAAATTCAAGAAAAATGCATGGTTTTCTGTTGCTAAAGACTTTTCAGAGAAAACTATGGCTTTGTATGATTTTGATAAAACGCCTGCTTTGTTAGCCCTTCATCCAAACTACGACGAACACACCATCTTTTATGGTCCTTTTGAAGGTTAGTTAAAGCCTTTATTTGACTGGTCAAACATTACTTAAATCATTTATATTATATTGTTTAATATTCTGTTGTTTGTTTTACTTTTTCTGGTATGGACAGACAACAAGTTTGTTGAAGAATTTATTCAACAAAGTTTATTACCATTAACCCTACCAATAACTAGTGAAAGTCTGAAACTACTAAAAGATGATGAGAGAAAAATTGTGCTAACAATTGTGGAAGATGAAACACATTATGAATCAAAGGAATTAATCAAGTTATTAAGGGGTGCTGCATCTGCTAATCGCGATTATGTATTTGCTTATGTCGGTTATAATCAATGGAAAGATTTTGCTGAAGCTTTTGAAGTTGGTAGCAAAACTCCTTTACCTAAAATGGTTGTTTGGGATGGAAATGAAGTCTTTTTCTCGGTAACCTCAAATCCAAATTTATTCCAATAATTTTGAGACATTATAAGTTAAATATCTGTTCTATTTACTGAATTTGTTGATTGTTATTAGGTTATTGGTTCAGAGAGCATTGCCAGTGAGGATAAAGGGTCTCAAATTACATTATTTATTGAAAGATTTAAAGAAGGAAAAGTTATTGAAAAGGCTTTGGGGCCTTCATTTATGGGGTATATTGGTTCACTTTTAGGGATGAGAACGGTTTATATAGTTGTGTTTTTGCTTGCTGTCATGTTTCTTATTGCAACCATTGGGAAAGAAGAACCGTTGGTGGTTGGGACTCGGGCGGACCCACCTTCTGACGCAAGTGATAGCAGAATGACGGCTGACAAGGAAGATTAAGAGGATTTTTATATAAACGCATACGTATGGATTGTTTTGTTTTGTTTTGTTCCAGGATGTGTTTATGTTGGTTGCTTTGGTCGTTTTTTGTTTATTTGTTTTGAACTATTGTTCTTAGATTTATGTTGCTAAAATATTTTAAATAGAAGCATCCTTTTGACTCATGCTTTAGAGTTATCAAATCTACTTCGACAAATGTTATTGGGCTGGGTCTGATATATGACTCGTCCTTTTGGGCCTAAACAGATGCAATAATAACATGATCTATTGTCGAATAGATCCTCTGGCAATAGAGCAGGTTTTGTCCATGAGAATTATATGAGTTTTATCATAGTTTGTGATTTGTTAACATGTTAACGACCCATATTAAACATTTGTTTTTTTAATAAGAAATACCTTTTTAACTATAAATCTATAGTATACATTTGGTTTATTTAAGAAATACTCCCTCTGTCCTACAAAAAACTTCTCATTTGGCTTTTGCACATGTTTTTAGATAATAGTTAGTGGTGGGGTAATTGATAATACTTTTGATTAAAATATAAGGTTAGATTGGAGAGAGAAAGATAGTTAGTGGATATTAGTGGTGGGGTTTTTAATAATAATAGTTTTTTATTGGGTGGAGCCCACCAAATATGAGAAATGGGAAGTTTTTTGTGGGACAAAAGTTTAGACTGAAATAAGAAGTTTTTTGTGGGACGGAGGGAGTACATGTTAACATGTGCCAAGGCACACATTAGAAAACTCATTTTAATATTAAGTATTTATATTATATTTATTGGAAAATGTTTTGTCGAATGTATAATAGTTGTGTAATCTTATTATTATAATGTTGGGTAAATGAGTCGGATATCCGTTGATTCAGTGGATAATGGTACAAGTTAGATTGTTTAAAACCATGCGCGACACCGAGTGGTATGAATCATCTTTTGAAATTTGTTAAAAGGTTTTTAATCATAGTTGATCCACTTCAAACCCGCCTCGTTTACCCGCGGGTTTAAAACTAACGTTTTCAATACAGAGGTTAAAACTTTTTAGTCCGTTTTTAATTTCTTTTAATGTTTTTAAGTTTTAATAAAGTCAACATAAGTACTGAAAAAAAACTCTTTAATTGTACGCAAATTCTTAATGCACAAATTTTGTACATATATATTGTAGCGTAAGAATGAGTTTACCCCATCGGTATGATTTACACCATCAATAGGTACAGAAAGATACATTGAAGTATGTTAATCATAAATTTTTATATAACATTATATCTATTACATTTAACAGTTGGGTGCCAGACACCTCCTGCTTCCACCTTTACGTGCCTGATGAGCTTCCACCTCCTGCTTACATGACTCTCCTGATGAACATGACACCTCCTTCTTCATCATCGATCATCCCTTTTTGTCATATGCCTCAACATACGAACACCTCCTGCTTGAAGCATCCACTTTTTGCCATCGCCTATTTCCTTCTTACCACGATGGGGTTCTTTACTTTCAATTAGGGTTCAGAACTATTCTTTATTCAGTCGCTTCTTCAGGTTATATTCTAAATTTTTTTTCCTTCTTGAAATTTCCTTTCAAAATTTGAAGATTTTTGTTTCGAATTTGATGTTTCTTCAGGCGACTTTTGATTCAGCTGCTTTGTTATGTTTTCTTCATGCTCTCTTCCGTTCAAATTGAAATTTTTATTAACCCTAGCGTTTTCTTTCAGGTCACCACTCACCAGTAACTTTTGAGGTTTTATTTCTCGATTGAGTTGATATAGTCTGTTAGGATCTTGCAAACTGAAAATTTTGTTAATTTTTATTTGGAGAAAAATTGTGTTTTCTTGCTATATTCATGAAGCAAGTGTTCGATTATCTGTGCGTTCACTGATCTAACTGGTTTTTTCTTAAAATAAATTGGTACTTTCAGATTTCAAAGTTCGGATCTTTGATATTTTCGGCTCTGATTGTAATTTGAAGTATCAGGTATGTACTATTTTACTCTCATTAAAATTTATTTGTTAAATCTTAGACTTTATATTTGATTTTGCTTGGTTCTCTAAAACTATATAATATTTTATAGTACAAGATAACTACTTGATATATAGACAAATTTATACATAATCATCTGCTGATTGAATTTGTTAATCAGATTCATGTATTAAAGTGTTTCAATCAAGTTATCTTGAAGTAAAAAAAACTTAACCTGCAACTCAACCCAAAAAGGAAGTGGGTTGGTCGGGTTCGGGTTTGTCGCGTTACATAAAATCCTTCGGAAGCTCAGGTTTTCTTACAGGTAAAGTTTAAGACCAAAACTAGAGTTATTAGCCAACTAATTTCTTGATTAGCCGCAGGAAAAAAAAGAATCGGGCCTAATCGGGTCAACCCAAACCCGATACCTTGACACCCCTACATGTATACATCTATAATCATATTAATTAGCACAATTAAACCATATAAGCTAATGTAAATCAATACTTGATCTTAATATTTACCCTTTATTTTCTCAAATTGATCACCATACATGTTTAATAACAAAACTCTCTTCTGTTCCTGTAATGCATCAGTCCTCCATTCTTAAATCGCGCTGAAACAGATTTAGTGTTTTTATTACTTTAGGTTGATTGTTGATATCCAATTGCCCTTACATTGCTTACTACTTTAGGTTAGGAAATTGAATGATTTAAGGTTGCTGCTAATTTATTTAGGTTGTTCTCCAAAACATGCAAAAATCTGCTGACAATTTTTTTTCTTCATTTATCTAGATTTTTAAGGTTGAAACAACAAGAAAAGGCGAAACATCCGGTAGCATGCCACAATGATCAGAATAACACGGGCCGCATACTTAGCTAGACGATAAAGATCCCCGCGGCATAGCGCGGGGTACTCTCTACTAGTTTTCTACATTTTGTGGATTATTTTTGTTATTTTTATACGTTTTTATAATTTTTAAAGTTAACGTTAACAGTCTCCCAATTTTGGAACCAATCCACATGGGTCGAACCAGGTGAACCATCGAGCACGTATCATGGACGATTTGATGCCCGGTACAATTTCGAATGCACATTGACCTCACTTAAACAAAGCAAAATAGATATTTAAATATTGTTCATTAAGAATACAAAGTTAAATCCTTTCTAGCAACAATGGATGAACAAAGGTGTCAAGTCTATCACTAGATAGTAGATACCCGATCCTAACAGCCAAATCTAAAACCTCGTCTATATATTTCCCATTTTGTTTCCCTTTATATTCTTTTATCATCATTTGTCTAAATAAACAAATGTTGAGTCAACGAAATCCCATGTTACTACGATACAAGTCATATAACAACCTAATAATCTCTCTGTCTATTGCAACATGGGCTCCTTAAAAGCATAATATAATTATCAATTTAACGAAGTCACAACCACCTCAATTTGTCGCGATTCACCATTGGCATGATGCACACTCGAGTTTTTTGAATCGCTATCGCCAATCACTTCAAAACTCGAGCGTGTTGATCCACCATCAATTGCACTAACACCCGTTCCTATGCTTGGTTCTCTTACGGGACACAATTGAGCCACTTTCTTTATCTCTTGACGTTTGCCCCATAATAAAATATAGAGTCCGAAGATTATCAATATCGCACCCAACACACTGTCGAGAAAACGAGGTAAATATATATAAATTATTTGAGAAATTAAAATTTATACTTTTTATGACTTAACATACCTTCCCAAGTGTAGACTTTCATTTAAGACTAAAGATCCAGCAATGGCCACAAGAAGAAGCATAAGAGGATTAAAAGACGACACAAATAATGGACCTCTCATTTGGACACACCAAGTGATAAATGTAAACATTAATCCAGATGCCAACATGCCCTAACCAAAAGAATTTGGATGCACATGTTAATAAATGGGCTACAAAGTTTTCACACCTAATATATATTTCAGGACGTGGCGCAAATGGATGATTCTCGCCGGATTTGGTTTTCAAGGAAAAAAAAAAGACTCGATGTTAGTTAGAGATTGTGGACATACCCGTTAAGGTTAAGTTTATACGTTATATTGATATCAATACATATAGTTACATATATACTGTATTTACACAAAAATCAATACACTATACAATGTGATCATAAGGGGTAAACTACATAATAACCTAACTATTTATCCATCTTTAATTTTTTTTTATTGACTTAGCAATATTGAGTATGAAGAAATTTCTAACATCCAAACACATACCTAATAAATAGAGGACGTATAACAAAAAGAAAAGTCCATCATTTGACTCGGAGGGACATGAAAGGAGTAGAAAAAACATACATATAAATCTTTTCGACGCATTAATCGATCAAGTTGAATGATGAAAGTTGGTGTTATTGAGGCATTATTAATCCTTTTTGACCCATTAATCAACTTGGGTGATAAAAGTTAATGTTAGTGAGTGCATGTCGTGTGTCTATATGTTAGTGCAACAATATATAGTGTTAATTAAAGTATATACCGAATAAGCCACTGATAGAAGTCTTATATTCCAACCCAACTTCCAATCGCTCCAACGTCTTTCAGTGGATACCCCAAACACGATTGCTTGAACCGCACCCATTGTTGATGTGAGAGCCGTTACCGAATATGGGCATGGATACGTTTTCACCATATTTGCCTGTTCAAATAATAGTCTTAGCATACCCGAAAGTAATATATAGTGGATGGCTAATTATTTTATCTTTTTTTTACAAAGGGTATACACGTTATAAGGGCTCATCAGGGTGCTCCAACTTATGATCGTGATATACGTGATCTAATCGTGGTCCTGACCGTTTTAAACCTTTCACTGATCATTTAATAAATGTTTATCCAGTTAGAGATCGAACCCGCGATCTCTGGGAAGTCATTCGGGAACCCGTACCACTAGCAGACCATGAGATGGTTAGTGGATGGTTAATTATATGTTTATCAGGTTTTAAACAAAAAAACTGTATTAATTTTAACTAACCTGAATGATTAACCATATCGAATAACTAATGCAACTACCAACGGCCAATAAAAGACCTATGATCCTATTGCTTGAATGCTCAACATTTGATGCATGATGTTGATGTTGATCTTTCAAAAGGTCAATATTGGTTTTCCACAAGTGAAGATCGACTCCTTTGTAAAAAGTCAACAGCATGGCCCCACCAACCCCAAAAATTGTCCCCAATATCTTTGCCGTGCCAGAGCTTGTCTTCCATCCCAACCTTTCCATCCTGAAATTATCATTCTGAGATTTCATAAATATATACACCAGACAACTGATGCTACATATATATACATATATATTTGAGCGAATTACATCGAAGGTCCCTGTGGTTTACCACTTATTGCATCTACAGTCCCTAAACTTCATTAAGTACACTGGGAGTCCCTGGTGTTGCCACTTTGTTGCATCCGTAGTCCCTGAAACAAACGGACGTTAATTAATGCCGTTAAGTCCCCCATGTGCACACCACATGATGGGTAGTATGGTAATTGTCCACCCCTTCCTCATATTTAAACCTGAGTAAATTACATGGAAGGTCCCTGTGGTATACTACTTATTACAGTCTCAGTCCCTAATCTTCATTTATTACACCGGAAGTCCCTGGTGTATACACTTTGTTACACGCATGTAGGCCTGTAAACGAATCGAACGTTCAACGAATCGTTTGCGAACCGTTCGGCGGGAGTTCATTTTTGTTCGTTCGTTTAGCTAAACAAACGAACACAAACAAGATTTTGTGTTCGTTTAGTTAAACAAACGAACACGAACAAATGCCCGTTCGTTCGTTCACGTTCGTGAACATCCGTTCGTGTTTGTTTGTTTACGTTCGTTTGTTAGTGTTCGTTTGAGTTTGTTTATGTTCGTTTGTGTTTGTTTGTGTTTGTTTCGTGTTCGTTTGTGTTTGTTTCGTGTACTTTTGTGTTTCTTTATGTTCGTTTGTGTTCGTTTATGTTAAGAAAATTCAGTGTTCACGAACGGTTCGTGAACTAGGGTAACAAACATAAACGAACGGGCATTTGTTCGTGTTCGTTTGTTTAACTAAACGAACACAAAATCTTGTTTGTGTTCGTTTGTTTAGCTAAACGAACGAACATAAATGAACTCTCTCCGAACGGTTCGCAAATGATTCGTTGAAAGTTCGGTTCGTTTACAGGCCTACATGCGTGTAACAAAGTGTATACACCAGGGACTTTCGGTGTAATAAATGAAGATCAGGGACTAAGACTGTAATAAGTAGTATACCACATGGACCTTCCATGTAATTTACTCAGGTTTAAATATGAGGAAGGGGTGGACAATTACTATACTACCCATCATGTGGTGTGCACATGGGGGACTTAACGGCATTAATTAACGTCCGTTTGCTTCAGGGACTACGGGTGCAACAAAGTGGCAACACCAGGGACTCCCAGTGTACTTAATGAAGTTTAGGGACTATGGCTGCAATAAGTGGTAAACCACAGGGACCTTAGATATAATTCGCTCTATATATTTTTTAGCATTCAATAGTATATAAAATATTGAAATATTTCATAAATATTCTTCTAAAATATTACTTCAAAATTTTCACACTTTATGTGTGAAGACTCAAACTTTAAGATCTAGACCAAATTTCTTCATATATAATATCCTGTATTTTAAAAACTCGTTTAAACCAGCTGGTTAGATCGGCTGAACGTGAAATAGGAAGGTAGCATGTCGAATGAGTCGGTTAAATTAGTGGTTATAACTTGGTCAGAACCTGCAAATTGGAAATAAAAATCTGATTGAACCTGCAAGTCAACCGGGAAATTTCTTTTTTTTTAAAAAGGTAAGAAAAATGTGAATATGAAGTTTTGGAACCTTAACGTTTTAAATTTAGTTGAAAAATATGTTTTAGATTTTTCTGAATTATCTATGGTATTTGTTATGTATTTTTTTATTGTTTTATATTTGTACATCTTTTACATAATTATTTGCATCATAAATACTGAACAATATCGTTATCCGGTTCAACCGGCCGGCTCATTCGTTCTTACTGGTTCGACCGGATTCAAGGGATTAGTCGGTTCAATACAAAAACTAATTTTTTAAAACATTGCTAGAATCTGTATTTTTTTTCATGTATGAATCTTTTCCACATAAATTTATGTAATTAAATTTATACCCGAAGCAAACCGCTAGAAGGAAGGTAATGGCAGGGATAAGATTGGTGGTAGCTGCAGCGAACGTAGCTGACGTTAGTGTTAAGGCCTTTATATAGAAATTTTGCGCCAACGTGCCTCTGCCAGATTAAGATTTGTACCACAAAACACGAATTAAAAACACATATTTGACAAGATAAAAGTTATAGATAAATCACATTTGAAAGCCCAAAAAAATACATCAAATTTCTACAAGATTACACGTAAGTGTTTTGCTATTTTAGAAAAAAAGTAGACTCCACGTCACTACTCACATTCCAAAAATAACAAATGACGTTTACCTAAATAATTTTGAAATCTTTTGTATTTTTTATTCTTTCCCCTTTCCCTCCGTATTTTTATGAATATAAAAAACTAGCATTGTACCACATAAGCAGGCCTTAAGTTTGTCGGGGCCTTAGACGAATATTGATTTTTGGGCCTCTATCATAATTTTAAAAATGAATATCAAGTTATTCCTCCAATCACATTCACATTCGTAGAGCAGTGGAATAAAGTCGTTGAGAAGAGGAAGATAAACAAATGATAACTTTTTACTTACTCAAAAAATGAAGGATTTAAAAATTATAGACCCTTAATTTTATATTTTGCTATAGGCCCGGGCCTATATTTACTGCCCTCAGGGCCGATACTGCACATACAAATAGTTGATAATTATTTTACTTGGTACTTATCATATAAATGACTTAATTATATAAAGCTAGGTTCATTGATTATGAACATGTTAAAAGTTTTCAGCTTTTTAATTACACGTATTTTCCCAACACTTATAATTAAGATATAACGGGTATAGTTCTACTATATTATAATATATAAAAAAATTGTTAATAAAAATAATTTCATTTAGCTATAGTTTATAATTAATATTTGAAGGTTAAAATTTAGTTATCATTAACTTGCTTTTTTAACAAATATTTTTATAGAGATACGAGTATTAATTAGGGGTTTTACATATAACCAATTTGTCCATTATGTTCTTTAATTTTTTTGAAAATTATCATAAATCAAATGATCGACTCTCGATTAAATTAAAAACAAAGCAATTTATTTCTTCTACTTTTCCTGTTACATAAAGCACAAATGCCTATCGGTATTTGCAAGAAGATTAATGAAAGTCACGTTCCTGTATCTCTATACTACAGCTACCTAATTCCTCAGCTACGTACCTTATACGGTTTAATTAATTCTTTATATTAAGTACTCTGGAACTTAATTAAATGTTACAATGACGCAAATGAATAATTAAAGAAATAAATTAAATAATTACATACTACGGAGTAATAAACAGGTGAAAATCGAAACTCACATAAACAGATGGCATTAAGTACTAATTTAAAACTATTTTGAATCTATGTGGATTTAAATCTCTGGTGATGCATTTCTTTATAAGTTATTAAATTTATGAAATATGGAAAAGGATAGATTATAGATATTTGTCATGCATTTAATAATATTAACATTCATATTAAATAAATAAATAAAACTTCAACATCATAATTTAAAATAAATAAAAGAACATACCCAAACAAACCACAACCAAAAGCTTGCAAGGCTATCATCCATGTCAACTTAGGCCTTTTCTTCCTGAGGAAAACACCACCACAAACTTAAGTTACCAAAAACCAAATATTATTACAACACCACTAACTAATACAGTATTTCTCAATTATTTATTTACTAAAATTAGTCACCTTTTACCATTTTTTGCTTTTCTTTATCAGGGAAAACATTACAAGTGAAGAATTGAGAAACATCTATAACTCATTTCAATCACGCAACTTTAAAACAAACACTTTTAATCCCAAAACCAGAAAAAATATTAAACTTTTCAACAACATTTTTCTCAATTGTATTACCTTCTTTGTAATTATACTAAATTTCTTGAACTATATATTTCCAGAAAAATGTATTCTTTTAATTATGTCAAACGCGATACTACAATAATAACGGCTTTTAGAAACTAAGAAAGTGATGGTAAAAAGTATAAAAATCGTCTTAAAAGAGTTTTAGAGACCAATGTCATCTTTGAAAGTTTCTCCCTAGAAAACCCCGTCTCTAAAAGTTTTTCTTTTCACACGTCAACAAATATAAAATCACAAACCATATTTACTTGTTTACGTACGAAGTATTACCCAAGAATACAAACCTTTCAACAAAAAACGCAAGTGGAACGATAAATGCAGTTGAGAAGAGAAACCGATATGCGATAAGTATTGGAAGAACCATGCCGTCATTAGCCGCCAGTTTATAAAACACATTAACTCCTGCAAACGATGTCTGAACAGACACCATCAGCAACACCGGTTTCAATCCATGAATCACATTGCAGATCTTTGTCACATTGATCACCATTTGTATATAAACCCTATAAACCCAAAATCACAAGCAAGAAAATGGAGAAGAATATTTATTTCCCCCCTTTCTCTCGCTTGATTAATTTGTAAAAATATTTTAATATGTCAGTGTGTATATATATAAGATGTTTTAAAGAGGAGGGAGCGAGTCTATTGGCGTTTGTTCTTGAAAGAGTAATAACAGAGAAATGCATGTGCTGTATAAATAGCTAGCGAGCACTAATTTAGATTTGGACGAATTGGCAAGAAAAGCCCTTGGACCTTTGTATAAATATTTTGGTTCCATCAACTTAATAACAAAGGTAAAGATTGCGAGAATAAATCTCAGTCACTCATCTTAACAATTAAAATAATCATATATGAATAAATAATCTTGTCTTATATAATGATACTTAGAAGTGGGATCCGGCGAGAACTCAAAAAACGGCGATGACTCACGAGGACACGTCAAAAAATTTCGAAAAAAATATATATAATCCCCATGATTATTACTATATTTGACCAATTTTTTTTTTTAAAAAAAACAATTATGATCCACTTTTTTTTGTGGATCATAATAATGATCCATATTTTTTTTGTGGATCAAAATTATTATCCATATTTTTTTTGGATGATTTTTGAAATTTTTAATTTTTTTTTGGATCTTATAGGCTGCGATTTTTATGTTTAAAAAAGAATTTTTTTTAAAAAAAATTTGTTTTGAATCATTTTCAGAGTTTTTTTTTGAGTCCTCGCAATATTCACCGGATCCGGACCCATGATACGTAAATAATACTTATATTCATATATGAATAAACATAAAAACTCACAATCTCAACAATAGAATTATGATTTTATATACATAATCCTTTATTAGATAGTAAAAAAAAGAAGAAGAAGATAGTGAGATTATGAATAATAAATTTAATATTAACACAAGTGTTTGTAACTTACATCATAGATGTTAACAACATTTAAAAGACTTCAAATTTTAAATAATAAATCCATACAATACATCTCATAAGTTAATAAGAACTAGATTTTGTTGACATATATTTATAGATCTTTGGCAAATTATGATTTTATTCAAAGTTACACAAACTCATAAAACAGTTCAAAAACTAATTAGAGGTAGCAAAACATGTAACTAGAATGGGTTTTAATTTAAAAGTAAAAGTAATATGTTTAGTTTACCAAGTAACAACTTGTTTGTACGTTATTATTGTTCTAAAATTTTATTAACTTTTATTGTTCATTGAGATTATTAAATTTTTTTTATTTAAATAATAATAAATATTGCTAAACAGAGGCTATATAGCTCTTAAAGCTTTTCTTACAAAAATGAATGATTAAAGTACATGCTCCTTAATTAAAAAAAAACCAAACCCCTGTAACCTACCAATCATTTTACGGTGGTTATAAGTCGCTAGTACCTAGTTGTATCGTAATATTTTTAACTATCTTTAATTGTAACCGTAAGAATTATTTTAGCAAAATTAGTAAGAGAGATATGTTTTTGAAGTATTGATAGTCTCCTATATCAATAAGTAAAAATGTTGATTAAAATAATATTTCATAGATAGATGAAATTATCAACTTGGGTACTTAACAAAGTTTGAGGGGATATGAATGAGGGTTTAATTGTAAACAATATAAAGATGAGGATACCTTCGGTTATCAAGGATACAATTAAAAGGGGAACTTGTGTAATTACGAATTTACGATGACGTAATTGAGTATGTAATGAGGAAGCACTATAACACGTAGCAATTTGGGGAAGCCCCTCTACTTTTGCATGGCGCTTTTGAACAAACCACCGCTTCTGAACCAAAACGCAACACTTGTCTTTTTCCATTTTTTTCTTTCTTTAGTAAATGTGATATTCTCCCTTTCTAAGTATATGTAACGTATTATGAATGTTCTGAATAACGTGAGATATAATGTGTTAACATAGTTAAACTTTAAGTTTTAGAAGTTACGGCGAGACCATTATATTTGATTATTTTCTAAGATGTGATGAAGACAATAATTTTATATATAATGATTATATATTTTAAATAAACAAAGGTAGAAAAACACGTAATTATTAACTTATAATCTGATTCATCTAAATTTTCTTCATTACATATCCAATCATTCGAATAACTATATACTTCATCCGATTCAAAATAAGTGCTACACTTTGAAATATTACCTTATTTGGCAAAAAATAGTATGATCCACACCCACTAACTATCTACTTTAACAAAGTGAAATGACTCATTTACCCTTACTTTTTACTTTTAAACATCATTAATCCCACTTTATTCAAAAGGTGTGGGACCCAATATTCACTAACCATTCAATTAATCTAATTTAACCACCATTATAATCTTTTGCCTCAAATACCGTGAAACCCAAAGTGTAGCACTTATTTGAAT
This sequence comes from Calendula officinalis, assembly GCA_963853835.1. NCBI lineage: Eukaryota > Viridiplantae > Streptophyta > Magnoliopsida > Asterales > Asteraceae > Calendula > Calendula officinalis. Next base: position 28,222,508 of record OY970834.1, read on the forward strand.
CGGATGAAGTATATATTTGGTTATATAGCTCTGTTCGTTTAATACGTCTAAAAACATAACTTATAATGAGTGAATGTGAGTCAAGTTGGACCTAATTAGCATACGTCAAGTCTTACGCCCAATAGCGGTATGGTCAAGGCTCAAGTAAGACAAAACCAATGACTTTGGGGGGGGGGGGGGGGGTGCTTGGTTTGAGGTATTAGCTAAGGGGTAGGAAATGATAAAGGTAATAAAAATGTTGCTTGGTTTCTTATAATACTACTCCATCCGTTTCAAAATAAGTGATACATTTTTGGTTTCACGTTTTTTGAGGCAAAAAAAGATAATGCATGTTAATTAGATTAAAGTGGATATTTAGTGGGGGATAGGTCCCACACATATTGATTAAAGTGAAGTTAATTATGTTTAAATGTAAAAATATGGGTAAATGTGTCATTTCACTATATTAATTGAGATAGTTAGTGAGTGTGGGCCCTACTACTTTTTACTAAATATGGTAAGTTTTTAAAGTGTATCAGTTATTTAATATTTTATAACACCCAAAATGGAAAGTATATCACTTATTTTGAAACGGATGAAGTATTATTGATTATCCACTAGTGGGTAATAAAGCATTCGCCAACAAATTAGGGGCCGGTAACAGAATTTCATTATCCACATGTATTATATACACATTGTTAGAACAAATCACAGTTCAACTTATTACTGATGCTGCAGTTAGTACTGATCATGGTTACTACTGATGAAGACTATGGTTACTACTGATGGGGCAGAAACACTTGATACTGATGAATTGATACTGGTGAAGAGTATAACTAACTTACTACTGATTGTCAGAGTTACTACTGATCATCACATTTACTACTGATTATGCATATTTACTACTGGTGATTGCAGTTACTACTGATATGCGTATTTGGAAGCAAATCAAGTCCGAGATCTTCGCAGAGTTAGTTATAGAATGTTATTCAATGTATATCTTTTATAATTCGATGTAAATCAAGTCCTAGAATAACTAGGGTAAATAGTTAGGCTTCAAGGACTGCTATAAGTAGTTCCTTACGAATTGTAAACGTACGTGTGTATTATTAATCAATAATATACATTGAAGCTTTTTGTGAATCACTGTGTTCTTAATATTATTGTCCATTGTTCGTTCAATATACAGTATTCTATTGTTCTTATTATATTAATACAAGTGTTGATCCGCTGCAACTTCTTGTTATTAGTAGATCTGGGTTGACAATAACTTGTTTTGGTTATTCGATCCTGACAAGTGGTATCAGAGCTTATTGGTTCTAGATCTACGAATTTTAAGAACAACAAAAAGTTTTAATCTTCAAAACACACAGATTGTTAATCATGACTGATAACAATGAAAGTACTCAAGCAAATAAAATCCCTCTACTCACTCCCAATAACTTTGGAATGTGGAAGAATCGTATTAAGCAATACATGCTTATTTGTGACAACCCTCGCAATCGGGTATTTGACCCGGCGATTATTATAACCCAATTTGTGTTACCACAATCATCTCAATAATTAAAGCACTTATTTTAGCATTTAAGTCTAGCAAATACATTCTTATAATATGTTGGTAGTACACATCTTCATTATGCACAAGTCAAATTTTATGCGTCTCATACAGTTAGCATTTTTACAATTTAGCGAGTTGGTGACTCAACTTAAACTCAAACTGAACTCAACTAATATAATTTTTATCACTTATAAAGATATACTAGCTCAACCAAATAAACCGATATGAAAATTTGTACACAAAACATTTTACATGGTGTAATATACAAATAAGCAACAAGTAAATCTTTGGTACGAAAGTTAAATAGCAGTGGACAAAATAATAATAGTGATTTAATAAATAAATAAACAAGTTAAATAAAACTCAAAATCCATCTTAATCTTTTACTCCATCCCCACGTGTACATTTGCCCTTCCACAACAAACTATCCGATTTACTCTTGATATTCCAAGATTTTGGTGATTTTAAACACAAAAAGATACTCATGTCATTATCATCATCACCATATTAAACCTACAATAACTAACCAAATTTTCACCACCTCCTCCACGTAAACCATTCACTGAAACCTCCCTACCCATCTCTTGATCACTGCTAATATCGTACCAAGCAAAACAACAATAAAACCCTCGCTCGTTTTCTCTCTTACGCGTACCAAGCAACTCAGTCTAGAAACTCACAAGATTCGGGCGACGAAGCAACAAGCTCGGGTGACTCCTTTTGCACCCTCTCGCTTTCACCTGCTCAAATTCGGCGAAGCTCTATCTCGTCACCACCAACGTCCACGAACTAGAAAGGTATCTCCGACAAGTTTGAATCAACAACCGACAACACCATCGTCTCTCTTTTATTTCCGGCGACCCAGAAGATCTCCGGCGACCTCGTCACTCTCGCATCTCTCTCTCTCAAGAGCAGGTATAATCTCTTAAAATCTTTATATTAAATTCATGTTGCTGGGTGTGTATCTGTGGGTCTCGGTTTTCCGGCAATATATCCGACCACCTCCTCCTTGATTAATTATTCATGGTTACGTATTTTCCGTGGCCTGTTTCTCCTCTCCGTCGTAGCCATCGCCGGCCATGGCCTTCGGCCGGCCAGACAAAGACCCGAGCACAAAAAAAAGCTTTTAAACCCAATCTGCTTTAAGGTATTAACTAAGCCCAAAGAGATTTTCAGCCACTTCAATGTTTCATCGATCTCAGTAGCCAAATGCTTACAAATCATAAACCAAAACAGTCTTGGCCCACCAATAATATCAAGCCAAATATTTTGTTTATTAATTTAAATCAGTTTTATGTTTATATTTAAATTAAAACGGTTATCATTTAACTTAATTTTTCATATTAATTAATTATTAATTATCGTAACAATTAATACTAACTGTCCGTTACTTTTGATCATGGTCAGTCCATTTTCAAGACTTACAACATATTAATCAAAGTATTTAAAATACAAATCAATTCACCAACGTCACCAACATATCGTTCATCAGTTTATTTCTATGCGTTTAGGGCGCTAGGAATCATTTGGGTGGAAATTATACATTATCATTGCATTTTGCTAGCATTGCATCAGGTGAGTCCACAACCCCTCATTTTACTCTTTTTATACGTTTTTAACTATTTTGGGGTGAAAAACATATCAATTGTTTTATAATGTTTCATAACTATTAATTTTCTTATGATGATACATATTTCAAAACATGACAATCAATCCTTATGCTCGGACTAAGTTTAGGTGTAGTGCATAGCAACATCATTAGATGCTTACACACATAATCATTAGCTAGTTGCGACTAGGCCCTGGATATGCAGATAGTACTATCGGTTGATACTCCCCCTCCCACAGTGTGATCAAATCAGGGAGTGTATATCTTAGATACAGTAACATCATTTAGAGTTGGTAGTTTTGGTTATGGACTTAGGGTCGGCATTTCAATGGATACCAGTCATGCTTTTCAACAAACTTAAATGTGTTTACATTTCAACGTTTATCATATCATTGCCCGTGGTGGCACATCATTTTCAAACGATATATCATCATACAACTTATTATACCATCATACAATTTATGTCATGGTTGGCACATTGAAACTTTGGGTTTCAAACTATTTACAACGTTTCATTATTATATTTTATGCCATTATTGGTACACAAAAACTTTGGTTTTCGAAACACTACTAAACCTGAGGATTCACTCAACAATTTTATTGATCATTTTTCATATGTTTTTCAGGTAATTAAGTTGAAGTATGAGTCATAATAGCATTGGATAGCCAGCATGCAAGTGTCAAGATGCCACGATCTTAAATCATTTTAAAACTATGTCTTTTGAATTTAAGTTATTTCATTAATGTTTATTTTTGTAATTACTTTATTTCAAACATTTGTGAAGTTTTAAACAATTATTGTTTACAATAATCATATGCTTGTGTTACTCAAAATGTCCACGCCCGTTCTTCCGCAAATCATTTTTGGCGGGGTGTGACAGATTGGTATCAGAGCTATTGGTTATAGTGAACTAGCATGTCTAGTCTATAACTACAAAATGATTTTGGGTCAAAACGTTTTCGTGGCATCAAGAGTCTCATTCATATAGAGTTGCATTTAATCTAGAGACTTATTTCATATAAAGTCGCATTGCATACATAATCTCATTTCATATAGAGTTGCATTCATATAGGGTCTCATTGTTTATACAATTGCATTTCATATCCTTCACCAGTCGTATGCCTCAATAATAGGCCCTTGCTTCTACATATAATTTAAACTCACATTAGATAGATTCTTTACACTTCACTAATCGCTTACACATAAGCACGCATTCGTGAATTTCTACCGAATGTCTACGAACAGTGAGTATCTTGGCTACTCGACTATACCGAACATAGAACACAGTGACACATCAATAGTCAACTCCGTACCAGAAACACTTCTACAATTGTACCACATATCTTTATCACACTTAATGTTTTCCTTTCACACTATATATTCTTTTCATAAGCTATCCCTCACGCGAACTCATTAATAAAGTTATGAAGTGACAATGATGAAGAAACATTGTATGATGATATTATAAAAACGCCTGATCAACGGTTTTATAATTACATGATACAATGCGAATTTATTAAAGTAATGGATTATTGAAACAAAACCTAATGAAACCAAAGTATCCATACGTTCTTTTCGACCCCTAACCCATACATCATTTTAAATTTCGGGACGAAATTTCATTAACGAGGGGAGAATGTGACAACCCTCGCAATCGGGTATTTGACCCGGCGATTATTATAACCCAATTTGTGTTACCACAATCATCTCAATAATTAAAGCACTTATTTTAGCATTTAAGTCTAGCAAAAACATTCATATAATATGTTGGTAGTACACATCTTCATTATGCACAAGTCAAATTTTATGGGTCTCATACAGTTAGCATTTTTACAATTTAGCGAGTTGGTGACTCAACTTAAACTCAAACTGAACTCAACTAATATAATTTTTATCACTTATAAAGATATACTAGCTCAACCAAATAAACCGGTATGAAAATTTGTACACAAAACATTTTACATGGTGTAATATACAAATAAGCAACAAGTAAATCTTTGGTACGAAAGTTAAATAGCAGTGGACAAAATAATAATAGTGATTTAATAAATAAATAAACAAGTTAAATAAAACTCAAAATCCATCTTAATCTTTTACTCCATCCCCACGTGTACATTTGCCCTTCCACAACAAACTATCCGATTTACTCTTGATATACCAAGATTTTGGTGATTTTAAACACAAAAAGATACTCATGTCATTATCATCATCTCCATATTAAACCTACAATAACTAACCAAATTTTCACCACCTCCTCCACGTAAACCATTCACTGAAACCTCCCTACCCATCTCTTGATCACTGCTAATATCGTACCAAGCAAAACAACAATAAAACCCTCGCTCGTTTTCTCTCTTACGCGTACCAAGCAACTCAGTCTAGAAACTCACAAGATTCGGGCGACGAAGCAACAAGCTCGGGTGACTCCTTTTGCACCCTCTCGCTTTCACCTGCTCAAATTCGGCGAAGCTCTATCTCGTCACCACCAACGTCCACGAACCAGAAAGGTATCTCCGACAAGTTTGAATCAACAACCGACAACACCATAGTCTCTCTTTTATTTCCGGCGACCCAGAAGATCTCCGGCGACCTCGTCACTCTCGCATCTCTCTCTCTCAAGAGCAGGTATAGTCTCTTAAAATCTTTATATTAAATTCATGTTGCTGGGTGTGTATCTGTGGGTCTCGGTTTTCCGGCAATATATCCGACCACCTCCTCCTCGATTAATTATTCATGGTTACGTATTTTCCGTGGCCTGTTTCTCCTCTCCGTCGTAGCCATCGCCGGCCATGGCCTTCGGCCGGCCAGACAAAGACCCGAGCACAAAAAAAAGCTTTTAAACCCAATCTGCTTTAAGGTATTAACTAAGCCCAAAGAGATTTTCAGCCACTTCAATGTTTCATCGATCTCAGTAGCCAAATGCTTACAAATCATAACCCAAAACAGTCTTGGCCCACCAATAATATCAAGCCAAATATTTTGTTTATTAATTTAAATCAGTTTTATGTTTATATTTAAATTAAAACGGTTATCATTTAACTTAATTTTTCATATTAATTAATTATTAATTATCGTAACAATTAATACTAACTGTCCGTTACTTTTGATCATGGTCAGTCCATTTTCAAGACTTACAACATATAAATCAAAGTATTTAAAATACAAATCAATTCACCAACGTCACCAACATATCGTTCATCAGTTTATTTCTATGCGTTTAGGGCGCTAGGAATCATTTGGGTGGAAATTATACATTATCATTGCATTTTGCTAGCATTGCATCAGGTGAGTCCACATCCCCTCATTTTACTCTTTTTATACGTTTTTAACTATTTTGGGGTGAAAAACATATCAATTGTTTTATAATGTTTCATAACTATTAATTTTCTTATGATGATACATATTTCAAAACATGACAATCAATCCTTATGCTCGGACTAAGTTTAGGTGTAGTGCATAGCAACATCATTAGATGCTTACACACATAATCATTAGCTAGTTGCGACTAGGCCCTGGATATGCAGATAGTACTATTGGTTGATGCTCCCCCTCCCACAGTGTGATCAAATCAGGGAGTGTATATCTTAGATACGGTAACATCATTTAGAGTTGGTAGTTTTGGTTATGGACTTAGGGTCGGCATTTCAATGGATACCAGTCATGCTTTTCAACAAACTTAAATGTGTTTACATTTCAACGTTTATCATATCATTGCTCGTGGTGGCACATCATTTTCAAACGATATATCATCATACAACTTATTATACCATCATACAATTTATGTCATGGTTGGCACATTGAAACTTTGGGTTTCAAACTATTTACAACGTTTCATTATTATATTTTATGCCATTATTGGTACACAAAAACTTTGGTTTTCGAAACACTACTAAACCTGAGGATTCACTCAATAATTTTATTGATTATTTTTCATATGTTTTTCAGGTATTTAAGTTGAAGTATGAGTCATAATAGCATTGGATAGCCAGCATGCAAGTGTCAAGATGCCACGATCTTAAATCATTTTAAAACTATGTCTTTTGAATTTAAGTTATTTCATTAATGTTTATTTTTGTGATTACTTTATTTCAAACATTTGTGAAGTTTTAAACAATCATTGTTTACAATAATCATATGCTTGTGTTACTCAAAATGTCCACTCCCGTTCTTCCGCAAATCATTTTTGGCGGGGTGTGACGTTATTACTGATTATTCCATGTGGGAAGTTGTTCTTGAAGGAAACAAAACCGTTCACAATCAAGCAACAAGTTCTGCAACTGAAGCAGACAAACTCAAGTGTGAAAAGGAGAAGAAAGACAGAGGAATTGAACTCAAAGCTCTAAGCACTCTTCTACTGGCCATTCCTAATGATTATCAACATCTCTTTGTTGAATATGATGATGCAAAGATGTTGTGGCAGGCACTAGAAAAGAGATTTGTTGGCACCAAAAGCACCAAAAGAAACATGAAGTCTATACTAAAACAGGACTTTGAAAATTTCAAAGGCCAAAAGAATGAATCCCTATCTCAAATCTTTGATAAGTTCAACAAACTCATCGGTGAATTGAATCAAGTTGGTGTGAAACCAGACAATGATGATGTCAACAGAAAGTTTCTCAGATCTCTTGGAGAAGAATGGTCTATGTACACAGTCATATATAGACAAGGTGATGCTCTGGAAGAAAAAGAGCTGGATGAATTGTACAATGAGCTAAGGGTATTTGAAACTGAGGTAAGCTCTAAAACTCCTAATTTATCTTCAAACAATGCTGCTTTTGTGTCTAGTACAGGAACAGGTCAGGAAACTGCAAAGGCTGCAGATTTTGAAGATACTGCAAGAGAATCCTTCTTCACTAGTCATGTGCATACTACACTAATTAGTGATGATTTGGAACAATTGAATCCTGATGATCTTGAAGAGATGGATCTAAAATGGCAGATGGCTATGCTAAGTCTGAGAACCAAAAGGTTCTTGAAGAGGACTGGTAGAACAAACCTGAACTACAACAAAAGTGACAAGGCTGGATTTGACAAAACTAAAGTCAAATGTTACAACTGTAACAACCTTGGGCACTTTGTTAAAGAATGTCCTCAGCCAGACAAAAGATCAAACTCAACTGCTCTTATTTCACAACAAGGACAAGGTTATGATTGGAGCTTTCAAACAGAGGAACATGCACAGAATCAAGCTCTCATGGCTTTCACTGATTCTCCTACTAAGGTACATTCTAAATCTTGCACTCCTGAATGTATTAAAGCATATAAAGACTTAGAAAAACTAAATAAAGAAACACTTGAAGAGATGATTCTAAATAGAAATAGAAGAATTGAATATAATGATTGTATAGCTGATCTTGAAAATCAAATTAAAATTTATAAAATAATTGATCAAAAAATAAAAGAAGAATTGCTTCAAACCACTTATGAAAAAGAACATCTTGAATTAAAATTAAAAGAAACTTTGATCAAACTAGAAGAATATCAAATGGAACTAGAACAAAATAAATTAACCATTAAAAATTTTGAAAGAAGTTCTCAAATTGTTAATGAATTAACAAGTAATCAAACCACTGAAAAAGTTGTGCATGGAGTGGGATATCATGCTGTTCCACCTCCAATTAATTTTATCCCTCCTCTTAAATCAAGCACGGAAAGAATTTTAGATGATTTAAAAATGACAAATAACTGTGAAACTAGTAATGAAACATCTGAATCAAATGATACATCTGATGATGATCAAACTACAGACTCAATTGATACAAGTTTTCACACAGCACAAAGTCAAGATGACTCTCCTAAATATGATGCAGAAAATATACCAAAAATTTTAAGAAGGGGAAATGAAAGAAATAAAAATCAACTCCTAGATCAAAGAAAACCTGAAGGTGCTAAGAATAAGAAATTAAGATGTGTTATTTGCAACAAAGTAAACCATTTAGCAAAGGATTGTCACTTCAATCCAATTAACTGCAAAGAGTTCAAAGAATTTAAAAATTCTAAAGCAAAAGCAAAAACACAAAGGTTAAAAGATACTACTGATCCATCAGTAGTAAATAAAACAAAATATCAAAAATCTGAAACACCAAAATTTGGAAGAAATGCACCAAGGTTTGTGCAAAATAAAAGAGTTGGAAGCCCAAAGAACAACAATTATTTCAAAAATAATGGAAAAACAAATCAAAATAAACAATATTTTAATTTTTCCAACACCAGTAGAAACTTTAACATGTTTACTACTGATCCTAACCCTAATTACAATGATGTTGGGTACCAGTACCAAAACACTACTGGTAAAAACCCTAATTTTAAAAATACTACTGCTGCCAAACCAAATGTTAAAAACACTACTGGTTGTCCTAAACATGGTAATTATCCAAATACTACTGGTCCATCCGTAGTAAAGTATTCAAAAGCTAAAAATCATGGATATAGACCAAGGTCAGTAGTAAACTCAGACACCAGTAACAAATCAAAAAGGGCAGTAGTAAAACAAAACACCAGTACTAAACAGGTATGGGTACCAAAAATGTTTAAAATTAAATCTTATACATCTTACTTCTCAAAGGATGAACCCAAGACATATAAAGCTTGGGTTCCCAAACTTAACTAATCTTTTACTTACTTGTGCAGAGCATTCAGATCCCTGAAGAAGGTAGAACATGGCATATTGATAGTGGATGCTCAAGGCACATGACTGGAAATCTGCAAATTCTTAAGGATTTCAAGTCATTTGATGGAGGGTATGTGGCCTTTGGTGAGAACCCAAAGGGAGGTAAGATTACAGGCAAAGGTACAGTTACTAATGGTAAAATTACTTTTGATGATGTATTTTATGTAGCTGAGCTAAAATACAATCTTGTCAGTGTGTCTCAAGTATGTGATAAAAAGAACAAGATTCTTTTCACAGATATTGAGTGCATCATTCTTTCTCCTGACTTTGTTTTAGATGAAAAATATGTAGTTTTGAGAACTCCAAGGAGAAATAATGTGTATTGTCCGGATATAGGGGGAGAACTCATTTCTTCAAATGAGGTCAACTGCTTTATATCCAAGGAAAACACTACTGAATCAGAACTATGGCATAGAAGGATGTGTCACACAAACTTTAAAAACATGAACAATTTAGTAAGAAAGAATTTGGTAATTGGATTACCCCAAAAACAATTCATGTGTGATCATCACTGTGTTGCATGCCTAAAAGGTAAACAACATAAGTCTTCTCATAAGTCTAAAATTGTAAATTCTATTTCTGTTCCTTTACAACTCTTACATATGGACCTTTTTGGACCTACAAATGTAATGAGTATTGGAAAGAAACAATATTGTCTTGTTATTACTGATGATTTTTCCAGATATACATGGGTTTTCTTTCTCAGGACAAAAGATGAAACAAGTGAACTCATCAAGAACTTAATTATTAAACTGGAGAACACATCTGATCAAAAAGTTAAAGCCATAAGATGTGATAATGGCACAGAATTTAAAAATGTTAACCTAATTAACTTTTGTGATCTTAAAGGTATTGACAGGCAATACAGCTCACCTAGAACTCCTCAACAAAATGGTGTAGCTGAAAGAAGAAATAGAACCATCATTGAAGCAGCAAGATCAATGTTAGCAGACTCAAAATTACCAATTACTTTTTGGGCTGAAGCTGTTAATACTGCCTGTTATGTACAAAACAGAGTATTAATAGTTAAGCCACATCATAAAACACCATATGAACTTTTTAACAAAAGAAAACCTTCCATAAGTCCTTGTACTATTTTGATTACAAGAGAACAAATTGGTAAGTTTGACTGCAAAGCTGATGATGTAATCTTTGTGGGATACTCTACTCAAAGCAAATCATATAGAGTGTTCAACAAAAGATTAAGGATTATTGAAGAAAGCATTAATGTATCCTTTTATGAGAATATACCTAATGAACAAGGAAATGGTCCAGATTGGCTATTTAACATAGACAATCTAACCAAATCCTTTAACACTAACTTGGATTTAAATGCAGGTGATTCCAATTGTCATACTCAAAAGGAAGAAACATCATCGTTCAATACTGGTCAAGAAGAGATGAGATACATAGTAGTTGATACTGTTCCCACACTTAATACTAAGGACAGTAATAACTCAGATTCTGGGAGCAGTAGTGAATCAGATAATGAGGACAGTAGTAATTCAAATACTACTGGTACCAGTAATAGTACTCATAATACTACTGGTCCTAGCAATAACCTAAATTCTCAAAATACTACTGATCCCAGTAATAACTTAAATACTACTGATCCCAGTAGTAACTCTGAACCAGCAAATGATGATGAACCAAACATCAATGACAATGAAGAACCTCAAGAGGAACAAATTCCTGAGACAAATGAGTCAAATCCTGAAAATCAACTAGTGGTTGATAGAGCTACAAACTCAAGGACTCAAAAGAATCATCCATTAGACAATGTTCTAAGTGATGTTAACTCACAACTACAAACAAGAAGCAAATTAAATAAAAGTCTAACTGCAAACATGTGTAACATAAGTTTAATTGCTAATGAATGTATGTTTGAATGTTTTCTGTCTCAGGATGAACCAAAGAAGATTCAACAAGCAATGAACGATTCAAACTGGATTGAGGCAATGCAAGAAGAACTCCTTCAATTCAAATTACAAGCTGTTTGGACACTTGTGCCTCTACCCAAAGGAAAAAGAGCCATTGGAACAAGATGGATCTTTAGAAACAAGAAAGATGAAAGAGGTATAGTGATCAAGAACAAAGCCAGACTTGTAGCCCAAGGATACACTCAAGAAGAAGGAATAGACTATGATGAAGTATATGCTCCTGTTGCAAGAATTGAAGCAATAAGAATATTCCTAGCATATGCTTCATACAAGAAGTTTAAAGTCTATCAAATGGATGTGAAGAGTGCATTCCTGTATGGGAAAATGGAAGAAGAAGTATATGTGTGTCAACCTCCAGGTTTTGAAGATCCAGAAAATGGTGACTATGTATTCAAACTAGACAAAGCTCTGTATGGCCTACATCAGGCACCAAGAGCATGGTATGATACATTATCATCATACTTGTTGAAGAATGATTTTAAAAGAGGAGCTATTGACAAGACTCTGTTCACAAGAAAGGTCAAAAATGATATACTACTAGTTTAAATCTATGTAGATGATATCATTTTTGGATCAACAAATGATTTATTGTGTAAAGAGTTTGAAGATCTCATGCAAACCAAATTCAAGATGAGCTCCATGGGTCCAATGAACTTCTTCCTTGGACTCCAAGTCAATCAAAGATCAGATGGTATTCTGATAAACCAATCAAAATATGTCAAAGATATCTTGGAGAAGTTTGCCATGAAAGACTGCAAGAGTGCAAGTACACCAATGGAAACACACAAACACCTACATCCTGATGCTGAGGGGGAGGATGTAGATGAACACTTATATAGATCAATGATAGGCTCTTTGATGTACTTAACTGCATCAAGACCTGACATTATGTACAGTGTTTGTGTGTGTGCAAGATATTAAGCAAGACCTAAAGAATTACACTTGCAGGCTGTCAAAAGAATAATCAGATACTTGAAAGGCAAACCATCACTTGGTCTATGGTATCCACATGACTCACCATTTGAACTCATAGCCTACACAGATAGTGACTATGGAGGTGAATGTCAAGATAGAAAGTCCACTACTGGTGGATGTCAATTCTTTGGATCAAGACTGGTGTCATGGTAATGTAAGAAACAAACAAATGTATCCACATCAACTGCTGAAGCAGAGTATGTAGCTGCATCTGCTTGTTGTGCTCAAGTACTTTGGATTCAAAACCAGCTTCTAGACTTTGGTATCTCTATCCTTAAAACTCCTATTTTTATTGATAATCAAAGTGCTATTAGTATTGTGAACAATCCAGTAAAACACTCTAAAACTAAACACATTGAAATAAGATTACACTTTATAAGAGATTGTAATGAAAAGAAGTTGATTAAAGTAGTTAAAATTCATACTGACAATCAATTAGCAGATCTTTTTACAAAAGCATTTGATGTAGGAAGATTCAGCTTCTTAGTTAGCAGTATTGGAATGATTTTAATAAATTAATTTCACAATCAAAATCATGTGTAAGAGTTTTTCTGTTGTAAAAAGTTATTTATTTTAATAAGTGTTTTACTAATGGTAGGTCATTACTACTGGTGTGTATTGAGTATGCACAAATACTACTGGTACAACAATACTACTGGTAAACAATTGTACTCACATATACTACTGGTCTCTAAAATGGTGGTTACTACTGCTAGGGATGGTAAATTAGGTCAGTATTAAAATTCATTAGTTACTACTGATGTCTACAGTCACTACTGATGTTAAAATCAAATGTTACTACTGACGTTCATAGATACTACTGACGTTTTCTACTGGTATCTAATTTACTACTGGTCTTTAAATTGTCAAAGTTACCAAACTAACCCCCATGAAAATAACCGTTGTGTTATGATTCGAAGGGCAATTTAGTCTTTTTGCAGATCAAATCGTAAGATATAAATAGCTGAAGTCGATTAGTTTAGCATTATCCTCACATCGATTTGCTAAATCCTCTCGATAAACCCTAAATCGCGATCATAAACCCTGCACCAGTAACAACATTCATACTCTTTCTCTCAAATCAAACGATCAAACACAAACATCGACGACAATGGCAACTCTACAATCTCTTGATGTTAACACAAATCTTAAATACTCAGAGTTTCACAACATGTGTGCGTATCTAAAGAATCCAGACGGAACAAAAGACTTTCGTCCAATCGTCATGTTCTTGAAACAGTCTTATATAAAGTTTGCACTCACTATAAACCCTAAAGCTTATCAACAACACTTGGTTGATTTCTGGACCAATGCTGAAAGAACCGAAGGTGCAACTGTGCCTATGATAAAATCAACTGTGGATGGAAATACTATCACCATAACTGAACAATCCATCAGACACCATCTACAACTGCACGACGATGAAGGTATGTTTTCTCTTCCTAAGGAATACATTGTTGAAATTTTAAACAAAATGGGATATGAGGGAAGACTTGACATTGTCACTTTCCAAAAAGGTCTTCTCTCCCCACAATGGAAATTTCTTGTACATACTATTCAACACTGTATTTCTCCTAAAAGAAGTACATGGAATGAGTTTAATAAAGCAATAGCATCTGCTATTGTTTGTTTATGCACAGACCAAGTCTTTAATTTTTCAAATATGATTTTTGAGGGAATGTTGGGAAATCTTTCTACTACAAAATTTTTAATGTATCCCAGATTTCTTCAACATTTAATAAATTGTGAATTGCAAAACTTGTCAACTCCCAAAAATATTTTTACAACACCTGAGTTGAACAAGAAAGTTTTCTCAAATATGAGAAAACAATTTAAATTTTCGGGCAAGGAAACCCCTCTGTTTCCTAACATGATCAAAGATCAACCAAATCTTGGAGAAGGTTCAATCAAAGATACAACCCCAATTGAACCTCAACCCACTCCTTCACCCCCAAATGCAGCCCAAACACAACCCCAAACAGTCACTCAATCATCCACCCAATTAGATGTCCTGAATGTGTCCCAGGAACATGAATTAAATCTGCGGAATGTTACTCTTCACTCTATAGAAGACCAGCCTTTAGCCAAATCATTACAGAAAAGTTATAAAAGGAAGAAATCTTCCTTAAAGGACACCAGGGGACCCATTGAGTCAAACCCCAGGCTCCAAGAGTTGTCCTCCAAGGAGGAGAGAGGGCATGAGGAAAGGGCTCTCACTACTGATGCCCCAGATGTGGGTGCACAGGACAGTGAGAACATCAATAGGACCCAGACCTCGGCAACTCTTAGTGATGACTCTTTTGAGGAAGCACTAAGAGGACTCCGGTGCCAAGAAACCAAAAGGGGGGGGGGGGGCATTACTGCTTCTTCTAGGAAGAAGAGAGTGTCCAAACAACCCATTTCATCACCAAGAAGTAATGAGGGTAGAACTGAAACTATTGATTTGACGGAAAGGATGGAAAACCTTAAAGCCAATGTACCTGTTAGTGAGCCCGATGATCTTGCTAGAAGGAGTGAGGGCAGTATTGAACAAAAACAATTGACGGATAGGATGGAAAACCTTGAAACCACTGTACATGACTGTTTTACATATCTCACCAATCAAGGAAAAACCATGACCTACATGAAGAAGCATATAAACACAATCAACAAAAGAATGAGATTATATGAGCACATGCTTCATCAACAAACAAAGATTATAAGGAGACTGAAAAAGAATGTTGATAGTAGTGATGCTCCACCAGTTGAGCTCACTAAGGGGGAGAAGGACAACATACAAATCATGATAGATGAATCTATTGCAGCAGCAGCAACTTCTCTCCCCAATCTTAAAGAAACAAAGGTTGATGAAGGCCAGGTCAATGATGAAAGCCTAGAAAAGATGGATATTACTGAAGAGGCTACTACTACTTTTCCTATGGAAGAACAAGCTCAAAAAGAAGCATCAGTAGTAACTCATACTACTACTGATGTCATAGCAATAGTAAATCAAGAAGAGGCAGCAAACACTACTGATGCCCTATCAGTAGTAATTCCTGAAGACATACCAGTAGTAACTACCTTGGCTACTACTGATGATATTATTAAGCTGCCACCACTACTAGAACCTGCAGTAATAATTCCACCATCACCAACAACAAAGTCAACACAATTGGTGGTGAAAGACATTGATGATGATATCAACTGGTTAGAAGTTGATGAATGTACTCTACCTCCACATCCCAAAATAATTCCCATGTCACAAATACACACCTATGTTCACAAATTTAGAATTGAAGCTGCACCAGATAAAAAGAGTGACAAATACATAGGAAAGGGAAAGGAAATTGCTGATGAAGACCAACCTAACAGAGCACAAGGTCATGAAATGGTCAACAAAATCAATTATGCTAAATCAGCCAAGCAGGATAGGTGGAAAGTAAAAAGGGCAAATTATTTGAAGAAGGTTGAAGCCTCTCTAGCCATTGAGAACATAAAATTAGCAGAAAGGGCTAGAATACTAAGACAACCCTTCACAGAAATAAAATTGGCAGATATAGCTGACATATCAAAACTGCCACAATTTCAACACAAAGTCAAAACCAAACAAGTTGCAGAAACCAGAAAAGAATTACAACGAAGAGAACTACAAAAAATAAGGCAACTTGAATCTGAAACAATAGAACTTCTTGAAGCACAAGTACAAGAATGCAAAGAGCAGAAGGCTGATATGCCAGAATAATTTGCAGACAAGAAGAAAGAAATGGTCACATTCTTGAAGTCAAGAGGTCACAACACAAAGGCCTTTGGAAGAATGAAATTGATCAATTTAATTGAAAAGTACTGTGTGGAGAAGAAGAAGGACCTTCTTGAACAAAAGATTAAAGAGAAGGACACCACAAAGCTTGAACAGATAAACCTCAAAGAAATGAAAGAAAGAAAAACTATAACAGGTGAAACATCTGGTGAACTCTCTTTAACTACAAGAAAAAGGAAGGCTGATCAATCTGAACTAGAACAACCAAAGAAGAAACTACAAATAGTTCAAGTTCATGATCTTCCCATTGCTCCCCTAGAAAGCAATCCAATCATCAATTGGAGATGTATAGATGATGTGATTGAGATTGTTAGAGAAGATAAGGTCACTCAAATATTTAGAGCTTGGAAACCTTTAGTCATGTCCCTAACCAGAAGTGACATAATCAAGATGTTGATTATTGGTAAACCAAGAATGACCAAGAAGACCTGGAAGAATTCAGCTGCAGGTTACATTACAGAAATGATTAATGCTGCTTTCTATCCAGATGAATATCCAGAGAAGTTTACAAATCTAGAGAATATTCAAGCCTGGAATGTGCTACCAACAGTCAACATGTACTTCTTTGAATATACAAGTAAGAAGTGTGAGTTATTCCTATATGAAAAAGAGTATCCTCACTCTGAGAAAACTCTTTATCAACTTTGGTGCATGAACTTTATTAAACCTAATGATGCTGTGATGTTCGAAAACAAATTGAATGAATTTGTGAAAAAGATCAGCAAATACATTATTGCACAAAGGAATAATAGAAACCAACAGACTTTAGAAGGTGATCAAAGAAGAGCAAAATTGTTGGAAGAAAAAGAAAAGAAGAAGAAGATGTGAAAAAGAAACTTGATTGATTGAAAGAGAATCAATAAGTTTAGGGGGAGATTGTTAGAACAAATAACAGTTCAACTTATTACTGATGCTGCAGTTAGTACTGATCATGGTTAATACTGATGAAGACTATGGTTACTACTGATGGGGCAGAAACACTTGATACTGATGAGTTGATACTGGTGAAGAGTATAACTAACTTACTACTGATTATCAGAGTTACTACTGATCATCACATTTACTACTGATGATGCATATTTACTACTGGTGATTGCAGTTACTACTGATATGCGTATTTGGAAGCAAATCAAGTCCGAGATCTTCGCAGAGTTAGTTATAGAATGTTATTCAATGTATATCTTTTATAATTCGATGTAAATCAAGTCCTAGAATAACTAGGGTAAATAGTTAGGCTTCAAGGACTGCTATAAGTAGTTCCTTACGAATTGTAAACGTACGTGTGTAATATTGATCAATAATATACATTGAAGCTTTTTGTGAATCACTGTGTTCTTAATATTATCGTTCATTCTTCGTTCAATATACAGTATTCTATTGTTCTTATTATATTAATACAAGTGTTGATCCGCTGCAACTTCTTGTTATTAGTAGATCTGGGTTGACAATAACTTGTTTTGGTTATTCGATCCTGACACACATGCACACATACACACACATAAACACACACACATATGCGTACATGCGCACATACACATATACACATGCACGCATATACACATGCACATATACACACGCATACTCATATGCATACAAATACAAATACATATAAACATAAAGAATACTAAGTAATACGGAGTATTAATTATTTGAGCCAAACAATATTAACGAGTTAAAGAATAAAAAGAAATATATTATATTCTTTAGTATTTCTTTTTATCTTTCTTTTTCCAATTCTCCAATTTGAAAAACATCTCATGAGCTTTTTAGCATCATGCGTATGATTTAACAATAGTACAGAATGGTAAAGAGGCCGTAGTAGAATTGAATCTGATATTTCTTCTGGTCATGCATAGAACATCAAAGTAGACGTGTCAGATTAGCAGAGCTGCAAATGAAAGTAAATAAAACGTTTAAGAGCGAAAAGCTGTTACATTGGTGTGCTAAACAAAATTCAAAGATAGTACAGATAGTATATTGGTATTTATATGTGGTATTCATAATTTAAAGGTTATAGATTTAAGTCTCACTACATAAATTAAGGTAGATTAGAAGTCATGGTAAATGTTCACGGTAGTCCAAAGATTTTAGCTAGTCCATAAGGACAATTAATAGTCATTGGATCAAGAAAAAGTCAAAAGGTCAAGATCAAGATTCAAACCATAAAAACACATGTGATTCGTATGCTCCTTTGTGTTTTATAAACTAATGTTTTAGTGACTTGAAACACATGTGCTTCGTATGCTCCTTTGTGTTTTATAAACTAATGTTTTTAATGACTTGAAACACATGTGTTTCGTGACTTGAAACACATGTGTTTCACTAAATAACAGTTGTTTTGAAAATAAAGGAGTGTATATGTACAGCCAAGCACATGTGTTTCATGACTTGAAACACATGTGTTTCGTTACTAGAAGCATATGTGTTTCACTAATAACAGTTGTTTTGAAAATAAATGAGTGTATATGTACAACAATCACATGTGTTTCAAGTAATGAAGCACATGTGTTTGTAAGTTAGAAGCACGTGTGCTTCACTAATAACAGTTCTTTTGAAAATAAAGGAGTGTATATGTACAGCCAAGCACATGTGTTTCAAGTAATGAATCACATGTGTTTGTAAGCTAGAAGCACATGTACTTCACTAATAACAATTCTTTTGAAAATAAAGGAGTGTACATGTACAGCCAAGCACATGTGCTTCGTGACTTGAAACACATGTGCTTCGTATGCTCCCCTGTGTTTTAAAAACTCATATTTTTAGTGACTTAAAACACATGTGTTTCGTGACTTGAAACACATGTGCTTCGAAGTAATATGCTCATTTGTATTTTGGAACACCTGTGTTTTAGTGAAGCACATGTGTTTTAATACATCAATACCACCATCACCCCCATTACCACCAGCACCTTCACTGTCAGCCACCACCATCGCCGCCGCCGGCGCACGGCGGCGATCGGAGGCGGCCGGAGGCGGCGGCCGGCGGTGGTTGTAGGTGGCTGTGACTAAAGGGATTTGATCTTGATCATTTTGATCCAATTGCTAGGATTTGTCCTTTAAGACTATGCAAAACCTTTGGACTTCCTTGAATACAACTCTAGAAGTCATTCCAAAAAAAAAAAAGATACAACAATCTTAAATTCGAAATGTTTCGAACTTAATAATTTAAGGTGTATTTGATTATAGGCAGCACAACATAATGAAACACTAGCAGGGTACCCGCGCAATGCGGCGGCGGGTACCCGTAACTATATTTCAAAGTGACGATAGTAACGGTGGTGGTGGCAATAGCGATGGTGATGAGTGGTGGTGCGTAGTGATGGTAGGTGCCGACATTAGTGATGGTCAAATGTAGTGATGGTAGGTGCCGACATTGGTAAGAGTTGATGATTTACACCATCGTATATTTAATGTTATTGGGATAAATAGTTATAATAACAGCCTAATGTATTAAGTGTGAGTGGTTTGAAATAAAGTGTAATGTATAGCAAGTAGTTAACACATAGTGATAACTTAGGAGATGTCTTGGGTTCGAATCTTGTAAGCCGTGATTTTTTATTTTTTAAGGTAAAGAACTAACTAACAAAAGTGGAAATGTCCTTAGAATTAAGTTTAAGGAGCTCCTTAAACTTGCCTAATGTGGTAGGCCTAAATGCTTTATATAGTAGTAAGATTATAGGTAGGGATATAAATTACTTTTTTTTTTTAAATTTCGTTAATTAAATAAGATATTTTTATTTTATATTTAAATCTAGATAAATATACTTCCTCCGATTCAAAATAAGTGGTACACTTTAGTTTTCACGGCTTTTGAGGTAAAAGATTATAATGATTGCTAAATTAGATTAATTGGGTGGTTAGTGGGGAATGAGTCCCACACTTTTGAATAAAGTGAGGTTAATGATGTTAAAAGTAAAAAGTAAGGGTAAAGTGGTCATCTTACTTTGTTAAAGTAGATAGTTAGTGGGTGAGTGTCCCACTTTTTTTTTGTCAAATAATGTAATTTTTCAAAGTGTATCATCTATTTTGAATCATCCGAAAAAGGAAAGTGTATCACTTATTTTGAATCGGATGAAGTATAACACATGATTTACAGAATCGCTTGCTTGTTCATTAATACGATGTGAAACAAATGCATATTAAAATGTTAGCCCAAAAGAATGGATAAGGGCCAGACCATTTCCAAAGCCATAGCCATGCTCCCTAATCATTTCCCCCCACTTTCTCTTTTCTTTTTTGGCCCGAAACCCACAGAACATACACCCATTTCGATTTTTTGCTTTAAATCTTGGTGAATAAAGTTTCTTTTGGATCAAGTTCTCAACCTTCTTTGTTACTACACTAATAAGGTACAATTCAAATCTTAAACTCCATTTAAAGTCTTGTGCTTTGCATGTCAGAGACCATAATCTGGTTATATGTATGTGACTTTGGATCTTTGATATATCATGCTTAGATTTATCTTTATGATAGGATAGGTGATTACTAGTAAGTGTTAACTTAGATTAAAAAAAAAAAACTTAGATTTAAAAGTTTGTGCCAAAATAAAAGTTTGACTTTTCCATAGTATTGACTTTTGTTGAATTTTGCCAATTGTAGCAAAACAAGTATTATAGTGGACGCGCTTCCCTGCGGATATTTTACGTATTTAATAAATACCTATGTATTTTTCTTTAGTATATGTTAACAGGGTCCGGATCCGGTAGGACTCAAAAACCGGTGAGGACTGCGAGGACTAAAAAAAAAACCCTAAAAATGATTCAAAACAAACTTTTTTCAAAAAAAATTCTTTTTTAAACATAAAAATCGCAACCTATAAGATCCAAAAAAAAAAAAAATTCAAAAATGATCAAAAAAAAAAGGATCATAATAATGATCAACAAAAAAATATGGATCATTATTATGATCCACAAACAAAAGTGGATCATAATTTTTTTTTCAAATTTTTTTTTGTCAAATGTAATAATAATCATGGGGAATTATATATATTTTTCGGAATTTTTTGAAATTTTTTTGAGGTGTCCTCGCGAGTCCTCACCGTTTTTGGAGTCCTCACTGGATCCCACTTCTATGTTAACATATATATATATATATATATATATATATATATATATATATATATATATATATATATATATATATATATATATATATATATATATATGGTCGAATTCCATACAGAACCCAAATTATTTACAGAACCCGTAGAACTATTTTTTAAGCGATCTTGACCATACATTATTAAAATCAAAGGCTATAATTTTCGGTGGCGTTTATGTAATTCTTCTGATATTAAATTACCGGCATTTAAGTTGTATAAGGGTATAATAGGAAATCAGATTTTTAAATTGTTGAAATTCTTTAACCCACGTCATATCAGGCGTCCTTGGAAACCAGATTATGGAAGATTATCTTCCATTTTACTCCACATTCCGAAATCACAGCCATAGTTACCCCAAAATCTTCAAAAACCATCAATAGTGTTCCTAGTTTCTTTCATAAAAGGCGATTTAATCTTTTAGGGTTTTTTTTAAGGTTCGACATTGCTGCAGAATACAACGACTGAAGAAAAAGCGATAATCGAATTGACCTAAGGATATGGAAAGTAAGTTACTTTTTTGAGTAATTGTGATCGAGTTTAGTAAAATTTTCATAAATGTATCTTTAATTTTGTGTTTGCATTCTGGATTCATGGCGAATTTATGATTTTTATTTATAGGATGCATTTTTGGTTTTGTTTTAGGCTTGTTTTCTGTTTAAGAAGATTACTATTAGTGAAAGAATCATGAATGTATTTTATTTTTTGGGTATACGAACGAGATTCTTATACGGATTGATGTCGATTTGTGAAAAAAATTAGAAGCATTTATGTGTTTTATGTTTTGGGGATTTTTCTTGTTAAGAAGTTAAGTTTCAGTAAAAGATGCATGAATGTTTTTGTTTTTGGCAATACGAATGAGATTCATATCTGGATTCATGAAGAGTTGTGAAAAAATTTAAAAGCCTGATTTTTTTATGCTATTGAGTTTTTGTGTTTAACAAGTTAAGTATTAGTGAAAATATTCATGTATGTATTTTTTTTATATATAAGAACGTGATTCGAGTGACTTAGTGTAAGGTTTCAGAAGTTTGAATCCTGTTTTTTCTAATTTGGGTTTTTTTGATTTTTTTTTCAATTAATATATAACGCGAATGTATGTTAATGTAATAATGGTTTTAGTTATGAATGTCCGACCTTCTTGATGATAACTGTTAAAAAACATTAATGCTTTTAAATAATCGGAATGAATGGGTTGTTAAGGTTTTCCTTTTTATAATATGGATAACCAGATGAATGCGTTGGTTGAATAATAACATGAATGTTGTACCAGGTGTAAGAAGAAGGAGAAGGGGAAGAAGACAAGGTGTAATTCAATAAGCAGCTAGATGGTTTGAAGAAGAAGTATGCAGCTCGTATAATTTTAGGTGAATGGAATGAGTTGCTGCATAAAACCAGAAAAAGGTTGGCTAGATTTCAAGTGTCAAACAAATCGCGAACATGTCTTTTGGTAATCGTGTTTTAATTTCGTAAAAGACCTGGTTTTTCTGGATGGACGAATAGTTTATGTTGGATTTGAATTTTAGAATTTTTTTGGCAGAATACATTTGTATTTTAATGGTGTTTGTATGTTTGGAAATATTGTGTTAAACGGTATTTTGGAAACCTTTATGCATTTATGCATCAATGTATTAATAACATTTATGCATTTGAGTTCTATATACATCAATGTGTATAACATTTATGCATTTGTGTTTCTATATACATCAATGTATTACTGACAAATTTTAGTGCATACATGTAATTGAAAATAATCCAATAAATGTGTTATGGTTGTATATAGGAAATGAAAACAGAATCTTAAAAATACATAATGCATCTTAATAGCAGTCATGTATTGGTATTTGTATTTACATCAACGTATTACCAACAAATGTTTTTAACAACTTATTGACATCTACGGGGTATGAATGAATAACCTAGACCCGTACAAAAGCATATAAGTCACCGGTCATTCTTTTTTATCCATCATATGATGCTAATAAAACATTGAGAATATAGCCATATTTACATATACTAGCCTTCTGAAAATATAGTTTGTACATAAACAAAGATCAAAATTATCAAAAATATCACCCAACTTTGGTTTCTCATCTTCATTTACTGTTGGGACCCTATACGGAGTCTTGCAACGAGTTGATACACGCTCAATATCATTTATATCCAACTCATCGTCTTCATATACGTAATATAACGTGAGTATATATGTTATTATAACATTAATGTAAACATTTGAAAACAAAGGGTAAAACAAAGGGTAAAATCTATTGTCAACATAAAAAATGATCAGGTATACAACAAGTGATAATAACGGAAAATGGTTTGTTTACTTAATATGTAATAACAATTACATTATCATCTATACATACATGTATACGTGCTAAAACATACAATTATGTTTACTACCTTTTCTCAACATATTAACATAGCATACATGTCGTAGTCATGTCTGTTCTCAAAATAAGATTATGCAAGATTCTACACAAATGTATTATTCAAAATAGATGTGGGAATGCAAGCATACATTAATGTATATCGTGTACACTAAATATATCTAAATAAAATAGAAACATGAATGTTTAGAACTGCTTCAAGAAGTGTAAAGATTATATTTGCGTATGAAACAACCATATTCATCAAACACTATCTTACAATGGTTTCAATCGAATAGAGAAAAAAATCGCAAATCAATAAAATAAACACGAAAAAAAACCTAATTGATGATGTATGTTATCTTCAGATTCATATGAGGCATTTTGAGGAGCTTCAACGCCATAACTATCATTATCAGTACCCCCATTATCTTGATTATGTCCAGTACAACCATTATCAGTCAACATCTTCTCTATTGGGAATGAATACCAACATCTTCTCTATTGTAATTTAAAATAATACAGAAGAATAATACGATTTAATGGAAGATTCAATACTATGGAACTACCGATCCTATATATTAGGAATTGAATCCATTCATGATTAAATAATTATTAAAACTGATTAGCAAAATAGCTTATGAAACAACCGATCCTATATATTGGGAATGAATGTCAGTCACCTTGTGAAAAACGGATTGGCAAAATACCAATATTGCCCCCTGATAATTAAATATTAATAATTAATAAAATTGATTTATCTTGAATATGATTGGTCTAGAATAGTTCTATGAGTTCTGTATATAATATGGGTTCTGTATGGAATCCATCACTATATATATATATATATATATATATATATATATATATATATATATATATATATATATATATATATATATATATATATATATAGGGTCGAATTCCATACAGAACCCAAATTATATACAGAACTCGTAGAACTAATCTAGAAGCAATCTACACCATTAAAAATGCAAATTTATGGTTGAAAAACGCGGTGGCATAAATGTAAATAACCAGATCTTTAATAAATGGTATTTAAATGACAAAGGGGTATTATAGGAAAACACACTATAATAATAACTATTAAAATAACCAGAAATCAAATAAAAGCATGGAAAAAGGAAACAACCGAGTGCTCCCTTAATAAGCTCGCCCACCAAAAATAAAATAATCTAAAGTGAATTCATTTTAAACCAAAATTAAACTAAATCAACTAAATATTATCTCAAATCAACTAGATATGTTCGGAAATACGTTGTAAATAAAATGACACATGAACATGAATGTATGATCACCATGTAAATAGATATTAAATAAATAAACATTTATGTATCTTACATAGTTTCTAGTATGTTATAAATAAATGATACATGAACATGAATGTATGATCATCATGACTTATCGAGATTTTAAACATACATAAATGTATGATGAACATCACATGTATGTTTAATTGATTTATGTATGAAAACCTTACACTTATGTATTTGAAAGCACACATGCATACTTATTGCTAGTATACCATAATTTCATAAAAATACATGCATGTATGAAAACGTCACTTGTATGGTAAACTATATATTCATAATCATATATCGATGTATGAAAACCTACATGTATGTATAACATTATTAATTAAGTGATACAAGAATGTACGAGGTGTATCAGAAAATTGGTTATACTCAAATTCAAATATTTGCAAAAACGAATACAAAAGTACACAAAAATAAGCATAAATTAAATTGTGAATTTACACCATGAAAAATGTAAGAAAAAAAATCCACTATTCTTCAAACTCAACAACATCTTCATATGTCGGAATTTGATTGCCTGCATCGGAATAACTTTGACTCTGTAACATCTTCATATTGGCGAGGACTCCAAAATAGCATCTTCATATTGGTGGCTCTGGATTATTTACGATCTCTACTTTATATAACATGTTTTTTATGAGATTCACGAAATTAACCGGCTCGATTTATGAAGAATTGCTTCTGAACGGAATAATATAATTTCACAATGAAGATATGGAATAATGTAAATTGGAATATGTAGAATCGTTGATTAATGGATGAATAATTGGAAAAACCAAACTTCCCTAAAATAAGGTTGAAACCACCTATCCTATTTCTTAGGAATTGCTATAAAACTGAAATTGGTAAAATACCCATAGTGCCCCTCTATAATTAAATATAAATATTTAATGAAATTGATTTATCTTGAATATGATTGGTCTAGAATAGTTCTAAAAGTTCTGTATATAATATGGGTTCTGTATGGAATCCATCACTATATATATATATATACTAGCCTATAACCCGTGATAAATCACGGGTGGCTTATAAAATCTTTCGATTCTAAACCGGTCAGGTCAGATTAAAATGATACAATTTTTATTTAAAGTTTCCAACTTTTTGCAACTAATTAGTGTCCTAAATATAAGTTCCAAACGAATTGAAAAGAAAACATAGTCATATCTATTGGCTTTCTCAGCAAATAATTAGGAAGTCTGCATGATTACCTCGTAAAAATATGTGGCAAGTGCCCTAGTCTCTCAAGCTCAAAAATAGTACACATCCAACACAATTTATAAATTCAGACAAAAAATAATTAGAAAACATCTCTTTGTAGACAACATCTTTGGCCCCTTTACGTATGAAATCTGTTTTGGGTCATGCTCCAACCCATTCAATTGCCAAAAGTATTAGAAAAATAAGCATACTACCTTGTATGATTCTATCCTAAACACCATTGACTTTGAGTGTCTCTGTTTTTACCACCTCTGGGTGTTTGAGATATTTTGGCTCGCCTAATCTGATTACCGGATCTTTAGAGATATTTTTCATATGGAAGACTAATGAGACTATTTTGATTCTCATAGAATCTGCACATACCCAAATGATGTAACATCATATGATCATGTAATGCAACAAAGTTCTCACCTACAAAATAACATTGAGATCATAATATTTAATACTCCCTCCGTCCCACAAAAAACTTCCCATTTCACCTAAAAATTTTGTCCCACAAAAAACTTCCCATATGAGAATTGGAGGGACCCACTTAATAGATTAATATTATCTCATTTTATTACCAAACACCCCACCACCAACTAACTCCTAAAAACATGTGCCCAAGTCAAATGAGAAGTTTTTTGTGGGACGGGGGGAGTATATATTTTAAAATATGTAAAAAGGGCATACAATATAAAAAAATATTAGAATCTGCACATACCCAAATGATGTAACATCATATGATCAAGTAATGCAACAAAGTTCTCACCTACAAAATAACATTGAGATCATAATATTTAATACTCCCTCCGTCCCACAAAAAACTTTTCATTTCACCTAAAAATTTTGTCCCACAAAAAACTTCCCATATGAGAATTGGAGGGACTCACTTAATAGATTAATATTATCTCATTTTATTACCAAACACCTCACCACCAACTATCTCCTAAAAACATGTGCCCAAGTCAAATGAGAAGTTTTTTGTGGGACGGGGGAGTATATATTTTAAAATATGTAAAAAGGGCATACAATATAAAAAAATATTCAAAATTTCCCATCAGATGAATTTAGAATCATACAGGTTAAGGACTGACTTACCAAAAGATTATCCGCAAATTCAGGGTAACCCGAAATGATGCTTAATTTGAAAAAGAAATTTATGATAAAATTACAAAAGTTTAATAGGGGAGTTTTAAATTACCGATCATAAATCATGGCAGAATGAATCATTGTGTTCTGACCAACTCAGAACCATCTTTGACCGGAATTCTCAAAAGGTCAACTCTACCCGATATAATCAATTTACAATGTTGCATCATTTAAAGTATTAACTTCTTGCACATCTGTTTTTTTCTTGATTTATGAACTCATTTACACTCGAGTACTTCAGCAACTGCCATTGCAAATTCCTCAGCATGATTTTGACCCGTACGAAAACCAGACCCGTTACTCAACCCGCCCATCTTACCATCTACTTAATAAGTTATTTTTACAAATATTAGACAGTTATTACTGAAAAACAATAACAGTTATAATTTATCCCCAACCTTTAACATAAAAGAATCTATATGAATTGTACGCTATCTAAGACTACCCTAATGGTTCATAGTTCATACCAGAGATACTGGAATAACAATACAATTATAAATTTTATGGGAAGTTATAATCTATATTTGTGCTTGAAAAAATTACTCACATTCATCGATAGTGTTGGCCAGGTTGCTTTTTACCGAGTACCCAAGGGACATACACCCCATCATTCACCCCATCATTTTATCAGGAGTTATTACACCACCATTATCTATCATCAAATATAAAAAAAGTATTAGTGATATATTATTTTAATCACAAATTATGTATGTATTGTAAAATTAAGTGATATACCTTCAACCAACAACATCTTACAACCATATTTTTAGTTATTTAGTACGCCTACATTAACATAAGTATCAACGGTGATCAAATAAAATTCATGAGAACATCATGTAACAGAGTTTAATACCTCATCCAAAGGATTGTGAAGAAGCTTAGCCAAAGCTAAAAAGGAAAAAAAAATAACATAAAAATCAATCGTCAGTCATAAAACATATAATTGAATTCTCTCAATTACATAATACTTTGATAATCAATAACAATTACTTCTTCAATCTCTAGAAAGCATAATGGAAACATGGATATTGGCTACCATTTAAGACACCCTCCTAAAAAATTGTTATTCGTTTAAGTAAGAATCCTTCGAGTATATACTAAAAAAAATGACTATCATTACTTGTAAAAAATATATAAATTGGCTTCAACTTACATCTGCAAAACTACAAATTAAAAAAATATGCTTTATCATGAACACATAAACTACAGTATATGGAAAAGGAAAAACTATGCTATTGAATTGAGCATTTTATCAAACACCTGGTGGACAATGGATCGTTTTTGTTGAAAGTTAAAATTTAATTAAATTTACCTAAAATCTGAAAACTGATAAATCCCTAAAATCAACAATCTTTGAACACATAAAATACAATATAAGGAAACACTGATTCAATTGTGTGAAGTAGACAACATACCAGACAACCAGAAGAGAAAGGCACGTGAAAGTGTGTAGAGAGTGTCTAAGGTTGAAGGTTGACATGTGAAATGAAATGGGTTTAAGGGCGATTGTGAATCTGGGGGCGATTCTCTCAATTACATAAAACTTTGATAATCAATAACAATTACTTCTTCAATCTCTAGAAAGCATAATGGAAACATGGATATTGGCTACCATTTAAGACACCCTCCTAAAAAATTGTTATTCGTTTAAGTAAGAATCCTTCGAGCATATACTAAAAAAATGACTATCATTACTTGTAAAAAAATATATAAATTGGCTTCAACTTACATCTGCAAAACTACAAATTAAAAAAATATGCTTTATCATGAACACATAAACTACAGTATATGGAAAAGGAAAAACTATGCTATTGAATTGAGCATTTTATCAAACGCCTGGTGGACAATGGATCGTATTTGTTGAAAGTTAAAATTTAATTAAATTTATCTAAAATCTGAAAACTGATAAATCCCTAAAATCAACAATCTTTGAACACATTAAATACAATATAAGGAAACACTGATTCAATTGTGTGAAGTAGACAACATACCAGACAACCAGAAGAGAAAGGCACGTGAAAGTCTGTAGAGAGTGTCTAAGGTTGAAGGTTGACATGTGAAATGAAATGGGTTTAAGGGCGATTGTGAATCTGGGGAGCGCAACATGGTTTACCATTGGGAAAGAACACAAGTTTGAAGGCGATTTAGGGTTTTTCACGATCGGGAGATGAAAGCGATGATAAACGGAAATCATTAATAAGATTGATTGTTAAAGGTGATCGGCTGATGGTGTAAAATGATGCAAGCCTTTAAAACAGTAGAA
This sequence comes from Calendula officinalis, assembly GCA_963853835.1. NCBI lineage: Eukaryota > Viridiplantae > Streptophyta > Magnoliopsida > Asterales > Asteraceae > Calendula > Calendula officinalis. The sequence goes on from OY970834.1 coordinate 28,252,454, forward strand.
AAAAATGATTGTGACGAAGGATTGAGATGACGAAGGATTGAGATTGTGAAAAGTGAAAACCCATGTGAAGAAAGAGAACATGGTGTGAAAATCAATTTTGTTAAATTCTATTAGAACTTGTACGGTGTGCATAAAAGATTGTTATGACCTATGTGGCTTTATATATGCCATGTGGCTTTTGGAATTGCCATGTGGCTTTAGGAGTTGCCATGTGGCTTTAAACCTTTTGTTTATTATATATAAAGATATATATATATATATATATATATATATATATATGCTTTATATGCTTTATATACAGAACCAAATTAGAAGCAGAACCGACAGAACTATAATTCAACCAATGAGGGAAGAGTAATTTTCGGTTTTAGATTGTATTTTTAATTAATTCGGTAGGGGTATATTGGGTAATGCATCACCACTATTTTCTTTTGGCAACTGGCGAGTGGATTAATGATACCCAATTATTTAGGAAAGTGGGTTTTGTGAATTAAATGGCCATTAATAAGAGATCCTCCATATCCCGAATTCCTTGATTGAATAATCAAATTTTGGGAAATTGTACAGAGGAACAAAATCTGAATGTTGAATATTGATGGTGTTGATGAGTTTGAACAAATATGTAGTAAACATAATAATCTACATAAATGTATCACGCATGCTGTATGTTGATTAATGTAACTGTTAATTCATAGATTTAGATAATAGCATGCTACAAATGTTTGAAAACACCAATGTATAATATGCAGTTGCAATACATGCGTGTATAAGCGTAAAAAACACCTATGTAATAGCGTGTCATTATTGCTTTAAAACATGTATACCCCATAGATGGACCATTTACACATAAAACGTGATTGTATAATATTTTTTTATATAAATGAATATAAATACATACATGTATACCCCATAGATGGACCATTTACAAACTATAATCACTACCATACATACATGTATGCCCCAATAAATGAATACATATGCATACATGTATACCCTAATGATAGACCATCTACCATCAATACTAAATACATAATGTTAAAACATCAGTGTAAGTACAAAATGCGAACGTGATATTTAGGCATCCAACTTGGTTTCCATAAGGTTCTTGATTCATAATGTTATCATGAAACGATAACATGTATGTAATACGGACACGTCTAGAAAAGTTGTTATATTGTAAAAAAGAAACAACAATTTACGTCGAGTTGATTTTCATCATCATCATTGTCATCCTCATCGAATGATTCTTCTTCGTCTTGGTGATTTTCATCTCGCCGGAATCGGTCTAGATCGAACCTGAATCTCGATACTCATCCAACCACCGCCGTCAGAATAGCGTGATAGCAAAAGAAAGATTATGACGTTTCGAATGGTGGTGACGGTGGTTGTTGCCGCTAGAAAAAGGTTGTAGTTGTTGTTCGAATGTTGATGATGGTGGTTTTTGTGAGAGCAAAAGGAAGAAGACGATAGAAAAAATATTAGATTGGGGGGTTTTCAAGGTAAAAGATGAGTTGCTGTAATTGCTTTTGACAAATTAAATAGGAATAAGATAATATGGAAAGAATGTAGGCAATATTTTAGGAAGTCTTTATGGAGTAAACGGTTTCCTTAGATAATGGGTTAGGGTAAAATGCCTAATATACCCTTCCCGAATTTATAAAAGAAAATAATAAAAAAAAATGTTTTCCTTTTTTCTGATTGGTCCAAATTAGTTCTTTCGGTTCTATAGCCTTAATTGGTTCTGATTTTAATTCTACACTATATATATATATACTAGCTTCATAGCCCGCCCGATTGGGCGTGCATGTTTCGAAAATTTTATTATAGAAGAATATCAACAAATGTTAATAATTTTAAAAATGACATAAGAATCGATAGCTGTAATGATGAGTTTGTCCAAAATTTGATACATGAACAGATGTTACATAAAATTTACAGACGAAATAAGACTTCTTTGTATCAACCAAAAATTTTACAGACAAAATTTTGTATAAAATTTAATCACAATAATGGTTTGGCCAATTAGGGTTACACGTGAAAGTTATGAATAAATCAGGATAACCGTAAAATTTACAAATCGTTACAGCGTCTAAATAGGTCTGCATCATATACCTTGGACTTCCGGTAAATAATGGAATAGGTAAATAAAGTCAATTAGTGTTTGATTATGATAATAGTATAAATAATAGTGTAAAAGATATATGGATATGAAAGGGCATATGATAATAACCTAAAACGTTAGGCGTATTATCAGATGTGTCTGGATTCTGGAAGGTCCAAATGACAAAAGTTTCTCACCTATTTATACATATTACGAAAAATAAAACTAATCACGAGTAATGTTAACAAATCAATTACACGAAGGACACGTGCAGCAAAACGGCGAGGTAAGGCATTATGGGCCATATGAAGTTCAACTTCACGACCTAATAATCCAGCAGATGCATCAATAGATAGACCAATATCCCTTTAATGGCGACTTTGATGTTTCATCAAAATCAAGTTCTTTATACTATTTGCTCACTAAATCTATTTACAACCTAAAAATATGTACAATACAAATACAATATATTTTTTTTTGGAATTATTAAAATAATAATATAAACAAAAAATGCAACTTGAATCTGTTTTCATATAGAGTAAAAAAGTGGAACTCCAAGAGTGCAATAGAACTCGGTTTAACCATTTCACCACCATCGCTTAATTTTGAATAATCCAAAAGAGCTTTATTTTCCACAAAATTCTCATATCCATTTGGTGATTTTCTCATAATATTAACATGATTAGTAATTTTATAACTATCACTAATAATTAAATAAATTAACTTACATCATCCACTTGTTTTTGCACCAAAATAAACCAACATGATAATTACCAGCTAAATGTATCCACATGCGGATCTACATAAACTAACAAAAAAAATTCATAAACAATAACTGGTCCATGGAAAACAAATCAAATTTGCATACTTGGAGTCCATTAAGAGTGTACTTCAACAAAAGAGTAAACTTGACCTAAACAATAATCATAGTGTGCACCAACTCCATATATTTCCATTCTAGGTTCAGACACTTGACTTAAACATATTAAATCGCCAATCATAAAGATCAGTATTTAAGTCAAAGCAAATCTATTTGACTATTTTGGTTATTGCAATGACTGATATCAAAACAAATTAGACCAAAAAAACTGCAATCATAAAGATCAAGACTTTAAGTCAAACCGGTTGATTTGACTATTCGGGTCTTTATAATTTTATTAATTTCATTGGGCCGCAAATGGCACCTGTATAACATTCCTTTTTTTATAAATTGATTTTACAGAATGCTAGCATCTAGAAGCACATTTTCCTTCAACATTTGGGTCGCAATTGGCACCTGTATAAATTACTTTAAATAAGTTATGATTTAATAAAATGTATAAAAATTTATAACTCAGACAGATCGCTTAACCTTCAACATATGTAACATGCAGTTGACCCGTTTGAACTTTTTGACCATTTTCCTTTTAAGCTAAATTCCGGTTCAAATATGCAATAAACCTAATAAAAAAATATGCAATAGATTTTAAAATCAATGCATATGAAATAAACTTGGCTAGTGTTAGGGTTTTTTTTGGTAAAGGGACGTAGCCCGGTAAATGAAAATAAAAAATACAGAACATGCATGCTAAAGACCCCCAGTGTATAGATATAGGGATCGAAAGCAGCCCAAAAAGAAGTACATCAGCCTACCCAAACCTAGAAAGAAGGAAAAGCTAGGAAAACATACAACTCTAAAAACATGACACCATGGGAAAAATACAACAAAACCACAAACAAAAGAACCTGAAACTCAAGTCTCAGACTGCATCCACTGAGTTGTCTCGCCCTGATCTGAAAGGACCTCATCCTCAGCTACCAGATCAACCACCTCATCCACTGCCGGGAAATAACCAATAAGGTTCCCATTCGGATCTATCCCATAAAGCTCTTTCCATTGTCTCAAAAAATATATGACTTTCCTTCTCGGCCACGAGGCAAAGCGTTTTAGAGAGAAACCCGAACCCTTAACAGGCTAGTCTTAGGGTTACAGTGAGGAATTGTGGAATTCCAGTTTTGACCTATTACAACGTCATTTTGACCTGCCAATTTTGTAAAATAATTATTATTTTAAAATATAATTAATGAAATAACCTGTTACCTGCTACATTTGTACTTGTATTCACCATCTAGAATCTCAATACATGTGAACATGTATTTTCATCACATTTGTAACATGTAACCTGCTACATTTGCCATTAGGGTGATTTTACTCTCTCAAAGGAACTCGATTCAGATATAGAATTTGTATCATGTTGATGATGACCAAATTTGACTTCAAGACTACAATATGAAGTTATTATGGATACACAATATGCATAAAAAAGTGTACAAAAAATTTGAATGAATCGGCTATTACCTTCTCATCTAAAAAAATCATGTTGATTTTATACCTGGCCAGTGGATTTGTTAGGTCATTAGATTTCCACAACTCATATTTTTGAAGGCTACAGGTATCTGCTGCAAATAATTTGCATTTATCTGGAAATGTTCATTTTTGTAACACTTATTTTTATAAATAGTATACTTAACCTGAGCTTTGTCAAGAAACATGCCAGAACTCTTCACGAACTTCACTTTCTATACTTTTACCAGATTCATTATCAGCAACCATAGATTTCTCAAGCTTATCCTTTGCTGAATACTTAAAATTCATATAAATTTAACAAATTAAACAAAGTTAGAAGGGTGTGTTTCGATATGCATTTTAACATACATCATTGCCACTTAAAAAAACCAAAAGCAGATTATAAAATAACAATTTCATAAAAGTCGCAAACAGTGAAAATTTCTAAAATTTTCTCAGAAAATAATTGCATTTTAAGTGATGATTACACATTGAACATACGCAATTCATAATACTCAATCAAGAACAAACAAACCCTACACCTAATTTCAGTTTGAAAAGGATAACCAATCATTGCTACAGTTGAATTCCACTTCTGCAGACCATAATCGTAACTGTATTGAATGCAATGGACTTCAAAAGAAATTGAGAACTGCATCATTCCTACCTCCAATTCCAATCACTTCGACAATATCGCTGTATCTTCCTATAGATTTGTATCCCCTTCTCTGTTCAATATTCGTGAAACGATGAAAAATGATTACAACAATTTAAAAAATCGATCTTGTAAATTGAGAAAGTAATTTCATTCTGAAATCCCTAACCTGAAAAATTGAGGAGTAAATAGTAAATCGACTGATTTGACCAGTAATCATAAACCCTAAATCACGGAGTATTCAAAGGGGAGAACTGTTTAGGGCTGAATTCAAAATTCGGCCGCTTCTACATCAAGATGATGAACGAAAAAGCTATGTAAACTGTAGAGTTGAGATGTAATGCAGTTTATTAAATTCATTACTCTTGTGTGGAATAATCATGAAACTACGATCTAGACGATTACAAGCAAAAACAAAAATACCTACGATGGAACCAGATTGATCGATGAAGCATCGATCGATTGAGGAAGCAATGATGGATTGAGGAAGCAGGCGACTGAGGAATGATTGATGAAGCAGCGATTGATTGTGGAACGACTGAGAAGCAGCGATCGATTGAGGAACGATTGAGAAGCAGCCGATCGATTGAGAAAACGATTGAGAAGCAGCGATCGATTGAGAAGCAGCCGATTGAAGATTGGATCGTGACAAAGGGATTGAGGATGGAAGTGTACGGTGGCATTTTCAGCCAATCAAATAGCTTGAAAAAACGGGTGATGTGTCAAACTAAAATCATATGTAGCTCCATATATAGGGGAAGATATATATATATATATATATATATATATATATATATATATATATATATATATATATATATATATATATATATAGTGGAGAGTTATATAGAGAACCCATTTACCCTTTTAGCCAATCAGAAATTAGATATATATTTTTCATTTATTTAAATGTAAAGGGCAATTCTGGTATTCCATATATTTCGGTTTTTTTAGAAACAATAAATTTAAATCCTATAATCATGGAATGTTGAGATTTTCCATATATTTCGGTCTCCCTTTTGAAAACCGAATATCCCCATATCTTCCACATTAATTTCGAATTTTATCACCTACAATTCATATTTTTCCCCTGAAAAAGAGCAGTGTTTCTTCTTCTTCTCCATCTCCATCGTTCTTGAGTAAAGCTCTTGATTTCTTCATCCGCTTGACAAGTTAAATACTTTATTCCCGTCAGAAAATGTTGAATGAAGAAGACCTCACAAGTAATCAAGATCATCGAATATGTTTTTATCCTGGATTTGAATGTCGGATTTGAATCTTGAAAACACTTCAATCCCGTAAATTCATGTATTTTTAAGGTATATTTTTTAATAAAAATATGTTTTTAGATGAAGAAGATCCGGAAGAAGATGTTGCCGATTAATTGGATGATGATGAAGAGTTACAAGAAATTGAAGTTGAAACCGATGAAGATGATTTTTCTTATGAATAATTTATTGATTCTCAATACTAGAACAATTTTTTTTACATTTATAAACTAACCGATATTGTACATGTATGTATTCACTAAGTTGTACATGTATGTATGTATGTATGTATGTATGTATGTATTCACTATGTTGTACATGTATGTATTCACTATGTTGTACATGTAGGTATTTATCAATTTCGTACCATATAGTACATATATGTATTCATCAATTCCGTACCATATTGTACATGCATGTACCATATTTCATCATGTACAACACGTATGTATTCATCAATTTCGTTGTCATTAATGAAGTATTTAAGCAATCAGAAAAAAAAATTCATGAGATACATGTATGTATTCATCCACATTCAATCAATATACAATCTTGAGAAGTTATAGAAACAATTAAATTAATTTTTATAATCATGGAAAGTGGCCGTAAGTTATAGAAACAATTAAATTAATTCCTACAATCATGGAAAGTGGAGATTTCAATTAAATTAAATTAAAATGGCAGATTACGAAACTACCCTTTTTATTTAATTAGAGAGTTCTCTATATAACTCACCCCTATATATATATATATATATATATATATATATATATATATATATATATATATATATTAGGGGTGAGCATAAAAACCGAAAAACCGAACCGAACCCGAAAAACCCGAAAAACCGAACCGAAAAAACCGAACCATTTGAAAAACCAACATCAACGGTTTTGATTTTTGGAAAACCCGAATGTTTGGGGCGGTTTTCGGGGGCATATGAAAAACCAAACCGAAAAACCCGCTCCGCCCCGCCTTTATGTATATTTCAAGTTTTATAAAAATATGCTTATATTTTTAAAAGATTTGATATAAATTTATTTGCAAAAGGAAAGCAACCATGCAATGAAACTTCTATGGATGAAGACATTGACTAAGATTGTTACGAAAGATGGTTGAATGTTATTATATTATTAATTTTTTCAGATTATGTTAGTTGAATTTATTATTACATTATATTAAGCTTACTAGTTGTTTTTTATTTATAATGAAATGAGTTAAGGTTTGGAAGTTTGAATCATAATATTAGTTTTTAAGGTAACAAGTTGGTAAATTTAAAGGAAACTAGAAAACCGAAAAAACCCGAAACCGAACCGAAAAACCCGAAAAACCGAAACCGAAAAAACCCGAAACCGAACGGGGTGTAATTCTCAAAACCCGAACTTTCGGGACGGGGTTTGGTTTTAGTTAAAAACCGCCCCATGCTCACCCCTAATATATATATATATATATATATATATATATATATATATATATATATATATATATATATATATATATATATATATATATATATATATATATATTTCGTATTATAGTTTTGGAAAAAAGTAGTTCAATTTATATTTTTTTTTTTGTTTTCTCTTATAAAAACCAATTGAAAAGAAAATTTTAATACAAATAAATTTATATCCTAAACATTAAAATATATTTTTATACTATCACAAAGAAAATAAGACATTTAAATCAAATAGTTATCTTATCATATTTCGAATCATAATTTCAAAACAACAGAAAAAAGGATAAAAGTTGATATTCAAAAAATAAAATTGAAAAAACATAAAAATTACTTGATTGGACCGACCTTTCTTCAATCTCCTAGGAATCTCATAAAATGCTTTCCTCTCTAATTAGTCATATCAAGAACGTTATTTTTACCCCATTTATTCGATTGTAATTAATAACCAAACGATAGAATTATAATAAACAATAAATATTTTTTTATTCGATTGTAATTAAAATTCTACCAATAGAATCATAGTGAACAGTAAAAATATATATTTTTACTATCACAATTGTATATAGGTAGTAATGTCGAAGTTTTGAGTAAAAAATGAATTGTCATGATCAGTCATTGAATGTTAAGTCAATTTCAAACTTAAGTTGGTAGGAATCTAGGTAAAATATTCTAAAGTTAGTATATTAACATAATAGAAATTATATAAAATTCAAGTTCAATATAACAGACCTTAGAAGAGGGTCGTCGGGCGATTGCATAGTCGGATTACTTTGTAGATTTTTAGTGAACATAACCAACTTTGGATAGTGATTTCGAAGGATGAAAGATGGTATAAATAGGATGCTAACCGTCGTGATTATAGGACAGAATAGGTGGGATGATCTGAATCGGCAGGGAGTATCTCTTCGTTAAGCGGTTATGACGTGGGGGATAACCGGAGGAAGAAGGCGGTTGGGATTGAAGGGGCGTGAAGGAATGGTAGCCAGACAGTTGGGAAACAAGGGGCGCAAGTAGAAGGGACGGAGGAGAAATGGAGGTAAAGGTGCTAGTTCCTTAAATTAATGGTTGGACATTTTTACCCTTATCCTCTATAATGCATATAGATATATATACTCATTCCGTCTTACACAATAATCGAGGTCTATTCCGTGGCGCCTTTTAAATCTTGATAAATAATACTCCCTCCGTCCCACAAAAAACTTCCCATTTGGCTTTTGCACATGTTTTTAGGTAATAGTTAGTGGTGGGGTAATTGATAATACTTTTGATTAAAATATAAGGTTAGATTGGAGAGAGAAAGATAGTTAGTGGATATTAGTGGTGGGGTTTTTAATAATAATAGTTTTTTATTGGGTGGGGCCCACCAAATATGGGAAATGAGAAGTTTTTTGTGGGACAAAAGTTTAGAGTAAAATGGGAAGTTTTTTGTGGGACGGAGGGAGTATGAGACAATACTTTAAAACATACTAATAGAACAAAATTAAGTAATCATATTTTAAAATTATATCAATTATATTTTCTATTAATCTCTACTATCTATAATGCACTAGGACTTTTCCCTAAATAGCAGGCTGAAAATTCAGCCAAATTCTTGCTATTTTGGGAAGGATTTGTGATTATCAAAAAAAAAAATGCACGGCATGAGATTCGAACACAGGACCACCACCATTTAAGAGCAAGCTTTAACCAATTGATCTACTCTGTTATGTTTGCTGTAAACCTTCCTGAAACTATAAAATACGTATAATCTTATTGAGTCTAATTGAATGGACCCACTTCCCTAAATCCGGCCGATTCACATTCGGATGCTATCTTCCACATACACACGCCTCCTCGATTCCTTCGCGCCTCCTCGGTTCCTTCATGGCATCCTCGTAAACTTCAAACACAACCATATTGTTCTTTCAAATACCTAATTCAATTTCACTGTCTTCCCCAATATTTACACCGGAGAATAGTGGACGTTGGACGAGTTACGACTATCCATATATACCTTCTCCTTTTGCGGTACATTTCTGCCACACATTTCTCTATTGTGTAATTTTTGGTCTATGGTTTCGAGAGAACACTAATTGGATCTACGATTACGGTTTGAATGGCTCATCATCTAACCCTAGGTACGTCTGTATACCCTGTTCGATTTACTAATCGTACATCTGACCTAATTTGTTGGAGCTAAACTGATTAAAATCGAATGAATTGATCGACCATGAAAGCGTATACTATTGAATATGTGCAGGCCGTTGTGAATAATGCAAAAGCTCTCCCCAAAAAGGCAACTGTTGGCCAGTAAAACCATTGGAAGCACTTGTTAATCCAATAGGGTAGTTTGACTTTTGTAGTTTAAACCTTTTCTTCAAACTTTTTTATAAATATATAATTTCTGTATTTTTCAATAAAAACCAAAAAGTGTCTGGGGCACTCTCTAATCAAAGTACCGAGCAACTTATTGATGTAACTGCAATCAGGAAAACAATAAATTGATTGAAAATAACTGTTTTTGTAGGAAGAAAAATTATTTTCTGGTGCCGAAGAAGACAGTCGAGTTTCTGAAGCTTCTTGAAAGGTTGTTCAAGAAGAAGAAAGGCTAATTTTGCAAATATTCCACTCCAGAAGAAACTTGATGAAATCGGTAACAACTTTAATTCATTATTAATGTTTCATAATTCTTAAATGCATTTTATATGCATAGTTTACATAGTGAATGTTGTAATAAATGTTTAAACAGTGGTAAAATGTGGCATGAAAAACATAAAGAATGAAGTGGAACGGCTCTTGTCACTGCTAAGCTTCAATTTTATTTTATTTTTTTATTCTTTAAAATCTTTAAAATAATGAAATCATACATATAATTATTATTTTTCTGATGTCCACATGCTTGATACAGGTTTTAGCTGGTGTTATTTGGCTCTGCAATATGGAATATGATATCTCGCTTGATTTCATATAGTTTGTTTCTCTCGATATGCTTAGTTGTTGGGATTGGGACCTTATTATCGAGAGGAGGTAAGTTTGTAATTAACTAATTATTTTTTATATACAATATATATTATAGGTTGGGGTGAAAATGTCTTTTTTTAATAATTATTTTTTTTTGGTTAATGATAGCGTCTCCAAGACAATTAAATTTTGGACACGAACAATGTGAGCTACAATGGCTTCGTGTACACTTTGAATCGCCGATACTGAATTTGTTGGTGATCGAACCAATATTACTGAAGTATACCAGATGGCCGAAGTACCTAAACAGCAAGCTGAAATTGCAAGGTATTTTTAATCACATTTTGTGTTATTAGTTGTGGGTGATTTTGACCCGTTTACTTGTAAATGAGTCGATTGGTTAAAATTTCAAAATTGTTAGAATTGGGTTAAACGGGTTGAAATTTGAGAGAATTGCACACACTGAAGGGTCATGTTGAATCAGTTAGACTCAAGTTTGTAGAGCCATTAGCCAAATAACACCATCCCAACCTCACCCAATTCCTACCGCAACACAGCCACTATTCTGGGGTGTTGAAAACTAGGCAGAATGGATCAAACAAGTTCAATGTCGCTAGAATGTATATTTAATGCATAAAACCTTCAAATTTGATTAATATAGTTTTAGTGATTTTTTGTGCATCAATTATTTATACAAAAGTCCAGGTCATGTGACCCATTTTAAGCATCACAAAAATTACCCAACCGCCCATTTTGCCATATGTAATTCTACTAGATGGTTCCTCTATACTACTTTTATTTTGCAGATATGGTGCATGTATGAGTTCAGCCAAAGCTGCTTTTGAGAGTGACACAAAAGTTAGTTTGTTTTTATTTATATGTGTATATTATTTATGTAAAATACAATTCCAACGACCCCCTTATTAATAAAAGTGATATATTTCCTTTTTATATGCATATGTATTTCCTTTTCACAATTGATGTAAAAAACAGAGGAAGTGGGAAATTCTGCTGCTTTTTGGCGTCACCATTGGCTTCAACAATCACATGAACAATTTTGTATGTGCACAATGGTCTCAATGCATTTGAATTGGGGTCGATAGCCCTGTTTTTAAGGATTTAAACGTCCCAAAGAGATACAAAAATTAATGTTTTCAAATTTTTATTAATTTTAATTTATGTAATGGATTTTGGGAATTGTAGGTTGTTAGTTTGGCTTCCGATTATGAGTTATTGAATTATTGGTGCTTAAATTTGATTATTTGAGACACTGGCTAATACACTTGTTGAGTGCAACTTCATCATCATCCGAGGTAGTAGATGAGGCCTTCATTATGCACCACCCGTCTACACCATCACTATTGCCACTTCCATCAATATCGTCATCACAAAATATAGTTTCAGGGTACCCGTCGCCGCATTGCGCGGGTACCCTGCTAGTACTATTTAAAATATTTAATATTTATTAAAAAAAACTGCTACTATCTCAATATCACCAATTCACCATTACTTATTACTCCCTCCGTCCCTAAATAAAGTTCCCATTTGTCTTGGGCACAATATTTAAGGAAAAAGTTAGTGTTGGGGTTGTTGGTATTAAATTTGATTAAAATATAAAGTTGGTTTGGAGAGAGAAAGATAGTAAGTGGATAGTTAGTAGTGGGGTCCATGGTAATTATATTATTTTATTAAGTGGACCCATCAACTTGTGAAATGGGAACTTTATTTAGGGACAAAAACTCAAGGTGAAATGGGAACTTTATTTAGGGACGGAGGGAGTATTATCGTGACCATAAAATATACATATCGCATTTCGCACGGGAAGATATATTATTACACGAAGGACCGGGGGGGTGAGATGATTGACGCAACGAATAAAAGAAACCCTTCCCTTTTTTTCTCTTCGACGGCTGCTCTTTCAACCCCATTTTTGACGGTAACAATTATATTTCACATCTTTGGTTAATTTCGAGATTTGTGGAGTAATAGAATTAGATCTATACTCTGCTCATTCGATCTGTTAATTAGGGTTTCGTACATGTTTGAATCGATACTTGAAAATGGTTTTTATGCAGGTGATTCGTTTGAACGAGGTTGCTTTCAAGTGTTCGTGTATATTAATCGTGTATCATTATGTGAGTAATCCGTGTTTCAGCTTACTGAATTTATCCTTGAAACTAACTTAATTATTTGGCATCGAAGTTGCTTTCGTTATTGGTTCTTAAGATGCCATCATAGGCAGTTCTAAAAATTATGTAATTGTTAGGGCTTTTATGTTTAGATGATTTATTAGTTAATCCCTGACTTAAAAGCATGAGTTTGGATCATATATATATTTGATAGGCTGAAAGTTTTTTCTTTCCTGTTTTGATGATGTATTTGTTGGTTAATAGGCTTGCTATTGTTTGATGTTTGAGCTTGTTTTGATGTTACCTTTGTTTATTGATTTAAGGTCGGACGAAGAACCCGTTGACCAGAAGAAATACTGTGAAGATTCATGCAAGCCCAAGTGTGTTAGAGCTTGGCTTGATTATCAGGTTTTATAATCACTAGAAATTGTTATATTTCTATTTCGATTTGCAAAATTCAGATCCACCATTTCTCTTTGCTCGACTGTTATTCATTGCAAATCTGTGGACAATTGGTTGATTCTTGCAACATGGGATTTTCACCTCATATGTTTTGCATTGCTTGTGAACAATGTTACAAAAAATTCCTTTATTTTGTATTTGTTAGGTGTATTCAAAATGTATAAGTTTCTATACTCTTTAATTAAGGTTATTACAATATGCAGGGATGTGTGAAAAGGGTTCAGGCGGATGAAACTGGTCACAAACATTGCACTGGGCAGTACTTTGATTATTGGCAATGTGTTGACAAATGTGTAAGCTTATTTTTCTCGTTTACATTTTAGTTTCCTTTTTAAATTCGACCCATTTAACTTTTGGAGTTTAATTATTATTCAAATTAACTGAATTTCAAGTAAAATTTGATGCAGGTTGCACCTACACTATTTGCAAAACTGAAGTAACGAGATATATTTACATATATCAGGATGATATTGATATTTCATTTTCGTCTCTCATTTTGTTTGAAATGGAACTCATTTTTGGGTAAAACAATACCTTGAGTTAAACCTTAATAAGGAGCGACTTAATTTCCATGAATTAAATCAGTTATTGCGGTAGTTATGCCTTTCGTTTTGTAATATGATGTTGCTAGTTTGCTACCCTAATTTGCAGCATGTGTTATATTTTCATCTGTTTCTGTTTGATCCGTTGACCACATTTTGTGTTTTCGTTTTCTTGATATCGTTTATATTGTATGAATTAAGTATTGGGTCTTACATAGAACATAGAGAAGTGTGAAAATGATTTTGAAAATTGTTACGGAGTGATAGGTTTATTAGCTTATTAAATTTTTGAAAAGCTAATAAGTCTGTTTTTTTTTACTTATGAGCTTATTAGAGCATCTCCAACGGGAGGTTATTTAAAAGCTTATTACTGTTTAGAACTTTAGATAAGTTTTTGAATATCTTTTTAACATTGGAATAAAAAGTTTTTATTATTATTTGAATAAGCACTTAATATTCTATAATCTCTTAACAATAATTGGATAGGCACTTTATGGATAACAAAAAAAGCTTTTGGAAAAAATTACCATTGGAAAGGCTTTTTATAATGACTTTTTGGTTAGTAGAAAGATGATTTGTTAAAAGAAGTCATTAAGATTAACCATTGGGGATGCTCTTAGTTTGAGCTTATGGATTTATTTAAGTTCAGTTAACGTAGTATTTTTATAAGGATGAATATCATCTTATGTTGATTTATCAAAAAATTTCCAAAATTCGTGAAGTTTCGTAATTAATGGAGACAATGGATAAAAGCTTTGTTACATTCTTCTAGAGCTTCTATTCTTTATTAATGGTTCTTCTACAAAAGAGCTTAAGCTTCAAAAGAGGTCTTCGTCAATGTGATCCCTCATCTCTTTCTCTTTTTATTATAGCGATGGAAGACTTGCATATTTCTATGGAGGAGGCGATTCATCAAAAAATATTTAAGGGGCTTCCGTTAGGAGATGAATGGGGTATCATTTCTCATTTGTTGTATGCGGATGATGTGATATTCTTTGGGGAATTATTCGGTAAGTAATATTCAAAGTTTACTTATTATTTTGCATTGTTTTTATATTGAGTCAAGGTTAAAATTAAATTTTCATACATTTAATTTATATGGTGTTGGGTTAAAAAGATAATGAAGTTGGTAGTATGACTAACCATGTTAGAGTAGTCTAAGATAATTTTCCTTTTATTTAATGGGCCTATTTGGGGTCAACCCGAAACCCAACAAAAGGAAGTAATTCATACCCGAAGCCGACCATATAGCAACACCGGGTTAGTCGAGCCGCCTTAAAAAACGGGATAAAATCAATAGACTCGAATAAACCCGACCTTACTAGTACAAGCAGGTTCAAGTCAAGTTTGGCCGACCCTTTTGACACCCTTAATCTTTATCTTCACTTTTAATTTTGCCATCTGTAACATTCTCCCTCTGAAATACTCTATTTGGTATATTTAAATAGACACATTTATATAAACAAATAAAAAAGCTGTAATACATACGATTAAATGAACATACTGATACGAACCCATCCCATACTAGGCTCGCATCATGCCATAAATCCAAGTGTAGAACTCACTCCCAAGAGCTAGCTTGAAAGAGGAGGAGACATCTAAACTTATAAGTCATCATTTAGTTTTTACTCTAGCCAATATGGGATCATAACACATACAAAACCCACAACGAATCACATATTTTACTATCCTCTTTATGATAAGGGTGGGTGGGTAGGGTCTAAAGATGCCCATTAAACAAACAACCCAGATGGAACATGCTCAAACGGGTGAAAAATCAAATCTAAGTAATTGAGGTCCCATTTCAACTTCATCATTGCTTTTCAGATTCAGAAATCAGAACCCATCAAACGCCTTTCAAAACATCAAACAAAATTATACTTCCTTCGTTTTGAAATAAGTGATACACACTTCATTTTAGGGTACTTTAAAATAAATAATACATTTTGAAAGTTTATTTTATTTGGTAAAAAATAGTGACCACACACCTATTGATTATTTCATTAATACGAAGTATAATCAAATGACACATTTACACTTACTTTTTAAAAATTTATTAAATTCATTTAAATCAAAATGTGCGGGACTATCCAACTTAGTCAAATCTAGCCTTTATTATAATCCTTTGATTCAAAAAGTGTGAAACCCAACGTGTATCTATCACTTATTTTTAAAATGGAGAATTGGATCGAGTGAGGACTCAAAATTTAGCGAGGACTCAAAATTTGGAGAGAACTTAAAATTTAGTAAGGACTGTAAGGACAATTCTCAACTTGTCATTTAATAAATATTGGATCATTTTCAGAAATTTTGGATTATTATTAAAAAAACATTCATCCCAAAGATCCAAAATTTATGATAATAATCCAAATTTTCTTAAATGATTTGTTGAAAATTGTCCTAACAGTCGTCACTAATTTTTGAGTCCTCATCGGATTTTAACACCAAATAAATTAAATATTTTTTGATTGGTTGAAATTTAAAAGTAGACGATGATTTTGGGACAAGCCAAAATAGAAATATGAACAATAAAATTAGGACGCAAAGAGTATATATTTCTACTTATACTGTTAAATTTTTTAATAGATGGTTACATGCGTAAATTGCAAAAACCTTTTATTTTATTTTTCATTTTACGTACTATATGCTTTTTTTTTTCCATTTTAAACATTTCTGTTTAAACAATTTACTTCTTTTCTCAATTTTAGGCAACCTTTATCCATATCTTATCTTTACTTTTTTTTATTATTATAATAAAATGTAAGTACGAGTATGTTGCTGCTTCCTCAACAGTGATGTTTCTAAACATGCGATTAGATATAAAATTAGTTATTCTCTAACATTATTAAAAAGATTAATCAACTAAACAATTATTCAAAAAGGAACACACTTAAATAGAGAGATTTGGAATATCATTGGAGTTCCAAATATAGCTTAATAAGAAGACAATAAGTCCCACCTAAAGTTTGGGATATTGATATTTGCCCTCCTATATACTTCCTCCGATTCAAAATAAGTGCTACACTTTCCTTAAATAGGTGATTCAAAATAAGTGTTACATTTTGAAAAATTATCTTATTTGACAAAAAATAATAGGACACACACCCACTAACTATCTACTTTAACAAAGTGAAATGACTCATTTACCCTTACTTTTTACTTTTAAACATCATTAACCCCACTTTTATTCAAAAGGTGTGGGACCCATTATCCACTAACCATCAATTAATTTGAACCATCATTATAATCTTTTGCCTCAAAAACCGTGAAACCCAAAGTGTAGCACTTATTTTGAATCGGAGGAAGTATGAAATAAAGTATTTTAAGATATGTTTATTCTTTTAGATTTTAAAGTATTACTTTATAATAACAAGAGAAATATTTAAGGTAATTTTTAATTTTTTGTTAGTCCTAAGGGATAATTCTCAATTATTGATCAATAGTAATTAATGGTCAAGATTAATCACATACTTCCTCTGATTCAAAATAAGTGATACATTTTCCTTATTGGGGTGATTCAAAATAAGTGATACACTTTGAAAAATTACCTTATTTGGCAAAAAAAAGTGGGACCCTCACCCACTAACTATCTACTTTAACAAAGTGAAATGACCTCTTTACCCTTACTTTTTACTTTTAAACATCATTAACACCACTTTATTCAAAAAGTGTGGGACCCAATCCCTACTAACCATCCAATTAATTTAATTTAACCACCATTATAATCTTTTGCTTCAAAAACCGTGAAATTCAAAGTGTATCACTTATTTTGAATTGGAGGAAGTATTTTATAAGGGTTTTTCTAACATGTGCCCCCTAGGCACATGTTTAGGGCATTCAATTCACTCAAAGTTTCCTAATAAAGTCTTGTTATTCATTAATAAAGTCCATAATTCATAATTTTAATAGATGTATTAAATGAATTTTTAAGTTTAATTGGAAAGTTGATATTACTTAATACCCCTAAACATGTGCCTAGGGGGCACATTGTAGAAAAACCCATTTTATAAAGGGAGGGGTATTTTGGTCATTTGACACTCACATAATTTTTTTTATTAAATTATTTTATTTATTTATTCATTAAAAAAAACATTATATGATAATCACATGTGACTGTATACTTGATCACATGTGATTTTTGTACAATCACATGTGATCAAGTATACAGTCACATGTGATTATATAAAAACATGACATTTGATTATCACATAGTATTGTTTTTTTAACGAAAAAATAATAAAAATAATAATTAACACTAAGGATATATATATATATATATATATATATATATATATATATATATATATATATATATATATATATATATATATATATATATATATATATATATATATAAATTATAAAAAATTGGATTAGAATTTATGTGGTTGTTAAATGATCAAAATATCTTACATGTATATAAATATATGAGTAATTTTGACAATTAATTATTGATCAATAAATGAGATCTATCCATCGGGACTATAAAAAATTAAGGAGTACGTCATAATAACAATAATAATAATTGGACCACTACCACTCTTATTATAATTAGTATTATTACGAGAATTGTTCAAGGTAGTGTTTAATTTTTTTATAGCCAATATATACAAATCTCAACCATTAATAAAAAAATAATTAGTAGTCAAGATTAATAATATATTTTAAACATGAAAGGGTATTTTGATCATTTGATACTCACATGAATTTTAATCTAAATTTTTATTTACTTTTATTTTGGTCATTAATTTTGGTACCCCACATGCATTACACGTGATGTCACTTACGTGAAAAATAAACGGTCGTTTTCGTAAAGGAACATCGGTAAAAACCTTTCGGAAATAAGGACAATCATTTGTAATTTTTGAATTTAAAGGACCATTGTTGAAATTTGCTATAAACTTAAAATCTTAAATGACCATCCATTGTAATTTACTATATATATTGTTTACCTTGTTAACTAATGAAGCATGAGAAATTAATCAATTATCAAAATATTAGTGTTATTTAATAAATAATAAAATTAGAACATTTTTATAACGTCAAACGATAAGTAACTTGAAGATTGTCGACAAAATGGTTAAGCATTTGTTGCAGGTGGAGATTGAGGGTTCCTGTCCAAATCTTGTAGCTTGTAAAGTATCCAACAGTTTCGTTTCAGCATTAAATGTGACTATAGACCACACACTACCCTCCAAAATCATTTCATCGATCCATCTCTTAGAACTGAATTTTTTCTTTTTCTAGCAATTTTGATTCATATTTTCTTTTTTTTGCTGGAACCGATAGATTAATGGTGTAAGTCGTAAAAAGTGGACTATTAGTTCAATTACATAGTCTTATTCTATATAAAAATTCGGTAAATTATTTTTTGGAAAATTTATATGTGTTGTTAGCAGTATTTATCGTACATAGGTGCAGATGTGCAAGTTGCAACAGTACAAAAAGAGTAAAAAACGAATTCTTTAGTTTTCTGAAAAACACATTTTTATAGAAGATAGTAAGAATAATCATTAGTTACAGGTTAAAGAGTGGATTATGATGAATTAAATAATATCCATGTGAATTACTGTACGTTTGGTTTTTTTTATCCCTTACTCATTACATTTCGAAGTGTTATATAAAATAGCTTATAACTTAATGGTATCTGGTGTTTAGATATCCCACGAGATTGTGGCTTTAAGTTCTATCGTTGATCACCAAAATGGTGTAAATGTAGAGGCAGCGAATAAAAAAAAGATTTCAAGTGTTATCGTTGGTTTATCATATATATACTTCAAGATGAGAACTAACGTGTTAGCTTTTGTAATGCTTGTTTTTTTTTCCCTATTTTCAACATTCTATGGCGTAAAATAATAGAACACATGTGGTCTTCTTATCATGGTATCAGAGCAGGTATAGCTCATCATATACCGATTGATCACCCAATAGTCACGATTAAACTACTCGAGCCCAGCCATGCCTAACGATGGCGACTCGAGTGAAAGTTTATCGTTACAACTAGCCAACTTACTCAGAAACAACCCTCAAAACCAAACCCCAAAACTGTCTGATAATCTCCAAATCAACCTCAAACTCAACAATCAAAATTACGCATTATGGACCCGTATGATTCGGGTTGCCATAGGCGGAAAATCAAAGTCATTACTGTCTCACTTAACCACAAATCCTCCAAATCAAGAAGCCGACTCCTATGAACAATGGGAACAAGAAGACTTAATTGTCTTCTCGTGGTTAATTCAAAATATTGAACCCACTTTAGCAGGCAATCTAACCGAGTATCCCACTGCGAAAAAGTTTGTGGGATGCCTTGGTGATCACCTATAGCAGTGGAAAAGACAAGCTGCAAACATTCAACCTTCATGTCAAAGCCAATGACATAAAACAGAATAATTCTTCTCTTGAAGAATTGTGGATTACACTATAGGGAATTTGGGGAGACATAGATCGAATCGATCCAAATCCCATGAAATGCCCAGACGATATCAAAGCTTACGCAAAAATCAGGTCTGAAAATAAATTGTTTCAGTTTCTTAACGCTCTTGACAGGAAATACGAGCCGATCAAAAGGGAAATTCTCCGATTAGAAACTCTCCCTTCTCCGGAGGCTGCTTATGCCACTGTGCGGAAAGAAGCCGCTCACCAAGTGATTTTGGGAGCAACTAATCTCGACACACAAGGCATAGCATCGGGTCTATCAGTCACGGCCACCGAAACCGACGGAACGGGGCTCGCAACTAAAGGGTATCGTTGGCCAGAAGGGAGAAAGTTCAGTTCAAATCGGGAGGATAAATCCCATTTATTCTGTGAAGAATGCGGTATGAACAAGCATACAAAAGATCAGTGCTTTAAAAACGTGGGTTACCCGGAGTGGTGGACCGACGGTCACAAGAAGGGAGGAAACAAAAATCACGGACCAGTTAAAGGGAAAACACCCCATGACGGAACCACCGCCGACCGGAAGTCACCATTGCCGCCGTCGTCGTCATCTGGTTTTGGAGGCATAGCAGCGGCGGTGAACGATTTGGGGGAAAACTCTCATTCGGTGGAATTAGGTAACGGGGGTGAAAGGCTAATCTCCTTGACCCCCCCCCCCCCTGTCCTTCTATTGTTTTAACTAAAAGCACCCCACATGATAATATTAATAACAAAACCGACCCTTATATTGTTGACATGTCCGTTTTTCACCATAAAAATAAACAAAACTCATTTGTTGCATTTTGTGACAAGAGTTTCCAAGGGTGCAATCGGGATTTAACAAGGGTGGGTGTGTAAATTTAGTTAAAAATACTAAAAATCAGGATCAATTGTGGATTTTTGATTGTGGGGCCACAGACACCATGACCCATGACTTGTCCGATTTTACTACTACAAATAGACCAACTAAATCATATATTAAAACGGCCAATGGAGAAAAATTACAAGTTAAAACGGGAGGGAGCATTGAGATTTCTCCAACCCTAAAACTCTCCAAATGTCTTTATATTCCACAATTATCACATAAATTGTTATCCATTAGCCATGTAACAAAAGAATTAAATTGCACGGTCCTTATGCACCCAATTTTTTGTATCTTACAGGATATCAGGACGGGAGCGATAATTGGGCGTGGCACTGAAAAAGATGGTCTCTACTATGTTGATGAAGTCACTCAAACTGGAAGTGCAATGTTATCTCATGGAACGACAGAAAGGGAAGCATGGTTATGGCCCAGAAGACTAGGTCACCCATCTACAAACTATTTACATAGTTTATTTCCTAAACTTTTTTCGTTAAATTGTAAGTTACATTGTGAAACTTGTGTTTTTGCCAAAAATCATCGGAAAAGTTTTAAACCCAATTTTACAAGAGTTGATCTTCCTTTTTCATTAATCCACTCCGATGTTTGGGGCCCATCTCCAATTACTGGGGGACAAAATTATCATTTTTTTGTCATGTTCGTGGATGATTGTACTCGTATGACATGGGTATACTTATTAAAAAATAAACACGAAGTTTTTGAGAAATTTACCATTTTCTATAACATGGTCCAAACTCAATTTAAGAAAAACATTCAAGTCCTTAGGTCAGACAACGGCGGGGAATTTATTAACTCTGACATGACATCCTTTTGCCAAGGGAAAGGTATAATTCATCAAACCTCGTACCCTCATACACCTGAGCAAAACGGCGTCGCCGAGCGAAAAAATCGTATTCTTCTAGAAATTACTCGTGCACTCTTAATCGAATCTCAAGTTCCAAAATATTTTTGGCCCGAGGCCCTCGCTACAGCTGCTTATCTTATTAACCGCCTCCCTACCTAAATTTTAAAATTCAAAACCCCCTTACAGGTCCTCACTGAGTACACTAACCCACCCCCCATTCTGACTCTCGAACCTAGAATATTTGGTTGTACTGTCTTTGTCCACATCCCAAAAACAACTAGGTCCAAACTTGACCCATGTGCCGAGAAGTGCGTCTTTGTAGGGTATGGAATCAATAAAAAAAGGTTATCGATGTTATAACCCAAAAACCAAGCGTATGTATACCACAATGAATTGCGACTTCCTTGAAACCGAATACTACTACACCGCCAACCTCAGTGGTCAGGGGGAGAAAATGGACAATATGGATGACCCACTGAGTTGGCTTCAGAATACAACCGGTACTAGTACAAACAGCCATGAAGAAAACCCTGAAGATATCCCTACTCAACAAACTGAAGACAGTGCCCCCCAAGACTCGCCTCCTACCCTGATACCCGAGGTAAGTAACACTAACCCCGGTACTAATATTCCGCCTATACAAGAAAATATACAGGAAACAGGTACAAGTAGCTCAGCCGAGGAAACAGGCAGTATAAATGAAGAGGAATATACCACAGTCCAAGACAGAGAACCTGATCACTACACCCTACCTCCCAGAGCAAATCGAGGCGTCCCTCCAAAAAGATATTCACCAGAAAGGGAGACAAAGAAGAGTCAATATCCAATGGCTAACATAGCGAATGGAAACCTATCTGAACAAGCCAAAGCCTTCACCGTAGCCCTATGCTCCGAAGAAATTCCTACAAATACTGAGCAAGCTTTAAAATCTCAAAATTGGAAAACTGCAATGGAAGAAGAAATGAACGCCCTTAAAAGGAACCAAACTTGGACGAAATGTGTGCTGCCTCCAGGGAAGAAAACCGTTGGGTGTCGATGGGTGTTTACAATCAAATACAAACCAGACGGAACCATCGAAAGATACAAAGCAAGATTGGTGGCAAAAGGTTATACTCAGACATACGGAATTGACTACTCGGAAACCTTCTCACCAGTTGCAAAAATTAATACCATTAGAGTTCTTTGCTCCATTGCTGCAAATCAAGGGTGGCCGTTACACCAATTCGATGTAAAAAATGCCTTCCTACATGGAGACCTACAAGAAGAAGTCTACATGGAAGCCCCTCATGGATTCAGCAGCGACTTTAAAAACAGGGAAGTTTGTCTTCTTAAAAAATCTCTTTATGGTTTAAAACAATCCCCTAGAGCGTGGTTTGGGAGGTTCACCATAGCTATGAAAAGCTATGGTTTCAAACAAAGCAACTCAGACCACACTTTATTCCTTAAAAGGAGAGGAAAATTAGTAACATGTTTAATAATCTATGTCGATGATATGATTATCACAGGAAATGATACAGAAGAGATAGCAAGATTGAAGAAAAACTTATTCTCGGAATTTGAAATGAAGGACCTAGGAAATCTCAAATATTTCCTAGGGATCGAAGTTCTAAGATCAAAACACGGGATCTTCATGCACCAAAAGAAATATATTCTTGATCTATTAGCTGAAACGGGAATGATTGATTGCAAACCAGCAGAAACGCCAATGATTATGAACCAAAAACTCTTAAATGACGAAGATGAAGACACGGTTGATAAAATGAGATACCAACGAATGGTGGGAAAACTTATATACCTAGCACACACTCGTCCAGACATAGCATACGCTGTGGGAGTAGTAAGCCAACATATGCATAAACCCCAAAAGCCCCACATGGAAGCAGTCCTAAGAATCATAAGGTACCCCAAAGGAACAACAGGACACGGAATTCTATTTAAACAAAATGGTCATCTCGAGACCCAAGTATACACTGATGCAGACTGGGCAGGAGATAAAAACGACAGAAGATCTACTGCAGGATATTTTACCCTAGTTGGTGGAAATCTAGTAACATTGCGTAACAAGAAACAAAAAGTAGTGGCCCTATCGAGTGCAGAAGCTGAATTCCGTGGAATTGCAAGGGGAATAACCGAAATACTATGGATAAGAAAGTTGCTAACCGAGATAGGGTTCCCTCCACGGATCCCCAACAAAGTGTTTAGTGACAACGAAGCAGCGATTCAAATATCTGAGAACCCGGTCCAACATGATCGTACAAAACATATAGAAGTGGACCGACACTTCATCAAAGAAAAGTTAGTAGCTAAAATTATCACCCTTCCATTCGTGTTCAGTGAAGACCAACTTGCGGACATCTTAACTAAAGCTGTTAATGGAAAATCTCTACATGATGTTCTAGGCAAGTTAAATTTTGGTGATCCCACTATTCAACTTGAGGGGGAGTGTTAAACAGGAAACTCTAATAAAAGAAGAAATTACACATTTGTGACAGCCAATTCCTCTCAATCTCACAGCTAGCACTCCACGATTTTAGGAATAGTCTTTATTGCTTTCCTTCCTTTGCTCCTCGTATTCTTGTATAAATATTGAACATTTCCTGCATTGTAAAAACACACAAAAGTAATACAACAATTGATAATTTCTCGATCCATCTTCTTATCATGTGGCAAAACTATATTTAAAATAAATCAGCAGATGGGAATATAAAAAAAGAGCCACATGGGAATATGAAGATACACGAAAAGTAAAAATACGAGCTCAAGCTAGACTCGATAAAAGTCTAAAATCAAATCATTTCGAGTTCGAGTTTGTGTAGCTTGCAAGTTGACTCTACTCGGTACCTCTATTTAGAGTTCAACTATCAACGTTTATACATACTAATTTCTAGCCCGACCTGTTAGCTCTTTTAATTTATTGAAAACTTTTTTTGTGTCATATATTTTAAATATTAATTTCTGACCCGATCCTTTTCACACAAATCAATTCGTTCAACCCATTATTTTCTCTTGCCTATATTTTTATGGATGGCCTACCAACAATTTCTTTCTATATTTGGCAATGAATTAAACGTATACATGTACAAGATCAATGAAGGATATTAAACACCACATATTTAAATCATAATCACATCAAATTATTAAATACTTTACATGTGTTTCCTTTAATATCAAAGCTCAACTACCACCAAGGTAGCCTATTGATAAGCATCCAAAAGATGATGTCTCAAATCTCACTAGGTATAAAAATTAGGGTGACTAGAGAAGGATTAAAAAAGGATCACGAAAATATGCGTAAATTTGAATTAAAGACCCATACTCTTTGATAATCTGAACAGAACAAACCTCGTCCGTTTAATTTATATCAAAGCTCAAAATCAAAATACCAAATTCCGTAAATTTATTTTGCTTTTCCGAAAATATAAAAATTTACCAAACATCCTTTTCGTTTTCCAATATACATTTGTTAAAACGTAAACACAAAAACAACACTAATTGATCTTTGCAATCACAAACTTCTATATGAAGCAAAGAGGAGTCGGATTACTAAATGTGGTTATCCTGTGATGATAGTAATTAATAGAATTATATTAACTTAAATAAATTATAAATAAAATAGTCTTGTCCATATTCAACTACTGAAATCAACTCCCAAGCCAATTATTATCTATCTTATTCTTTTAAGCACTATATAATCATCAGCTTCAACAAAAACCTTTTGAACCGTATCAAATTATATCCATAGTCTTTTCTTTGACATGGGCGACAAAAACACTAATCTCCCACCTGGTTTTCGGTTCTGCCCGACCGACGAAGAACTCGTGGTTCATTTCCTTCATTGTCAGCCCTCGGTCTTGCCTTACCACCCTGATATTATTCCCGATCTCCATCTTTACCCTTATGATCCTTGGGAATTAGTCGGTATATAATATGGATCGGAATATTTGGTTTTCAAGATTTATACTTGTGTATTGGTCTTGAAAAAAGTTACAGTCTAAACAATTACTTTTTTGGTGGTTTTGTTGTAGGTAAAGCAAAGGTGGAAGGAAGAAAATGGTATTATTACAGCAGGAAAACAAAGAATAGAATTACAAAAAATGGGTATTGGGAAGAATGGGATGGTGATGAAGGAATCATAAGCTCAAATGATGGCAAAACAATCGGTGTGAAGAAATATTATGTGTTTCATACCGGTGATGCTCCTCAAGGTAAAAAAACCAATTGGATAATGGAGGAAATTAGGGTTCATGAAGCTGCTACAAGTTGTGGTAGATCAAAGAGAAGACCCCGGTTCAAAACGGTACGTAAGGTGTAAATAAAACTGTATTTTTGTTTATCCTTTAAAACTTATATAGTGTGGTGAGTCAAGTAGTTTTTGTGGTATCGTTTGCTTGATAAATATTTTCTCTAATTTTATAGAGCAAACTGTGACTTGTAATTATAATTTATTTTTGTCCATTTTCGTAGGATTATAACAAGCGGGTAATATGCCGAGTGTATGAGCATAACAACGGAAACGAAAGTGACGAAGGGGTGGAGCTTTCTTGTTTGGACGAAGTCTACTTCTCGATTGATGATTTTGATGAAGTTTCTTTCCCAAGTTAAAACAGACTGAAAAATTAATAGATTTCACTCGAATGTAATATTCTACTGAGTGACATTGTATTACCATATAGGTTCAATATAAATATGCTTTTAGATATATGGAAATGGTTGATGATTTTTGTCCATCGTTCTTTAATAACCACGCAATCCCGTTTTTGATCGGTTATACACTTATACTCATTACATGGTAATAAAGTGGTTGATAATGCACACTATTCATTCGACATTTACAAAATTTAACAAAGAAAAATTGCATTGCTTCATAGTTCATCAAATAATTAATATGTAATCCAGTAATTTTATTTCATAATTTTATCATTTATTTTAAGCACTTGTATTAATAATAATAAGTAAAAATATATGTTGTAAAATTTAATAGTAAGTAATATCATATTACCTGTTAAAAAAAATCATATTACATCATTTAACAAAACAAATGCAGAATTTTGAAACTTTGCTAAAAGCCCAATTAGCCCACATATTGGAACCCAATTTAAAAAGCCCAGTTAGCCACATCTTATGACTATCTCTCACTCGGTCTTGAGTTTGTTTAGCGACCATGAACACGACGGTTCTTCAACCGACCACCACCATCACTCCGGTATGTACCCCAAACGGACAGTCACCACACCCATCTACCTTCTTCCCGGAGTTCAAACAGTGCAAAACGAAGCGAGATGTGATTCAAATTCACGCCAAACTTATCAAAACCGGACGCATTCGGGACCCACTTGCATCCGCCGAGCTTCTCCGCTTCTACGCCCTTTCCGACCCACCTCATCGGGACCTCCGATATGCCCGCCAGGTGTTCGACCAAATGAACCCACCCAACTGCTTCTCTTGGAACACAATCATCAGAGCTCTATGCGATAGCATCCACCCGTTAGAATCCTTCGTTCTGTTTAGCGAAATGATCGACGAGGCTGTAAAGCCCAATAAGTTTACGTTCCCTTCAGTGCTTAAAGCGTGTGCAAAATCGGGTAGGGTCGAAGAAGGCAAGCAAACTCATTGTGTTTTATTGAAGCACGGATTAGAAAATGACGGGTTTGTGCTAAGCAATCTAGTTCGAATGTACGTCATGTGTGGTGCCATAAACGATGCTAATGTTCTGTTTGATTCAAACAATATGAACTCAGCTATGAGTGAAGTCGTTTTATGGAATGTGATGGTGGATGGGTATGTCAGACTTGGGGAACTCGGAAATGCACGCAACCTGTTCGATAAAATGCCTCAACGAAGTGTGGTTTCTTGGAATTCCATGATTTCTGGGTACGCACAAAATGGGTTTTTCATGGAATCATTAGAGTTATTTAGGGAAATGCAATTGGAAGATGATGTTGCAATGCCTAATTACATTACTTTGATCAGTGTACTACCTGCAATTGCAAGACTCGGTGCACTCGAAATAGGAAAATGGGTACATTTTTATACAGTCAAGAACCACATAAAAATCGACCCAGTGCTCGGTTCTGCACTGATCGACATGTATTCAAAATGTGGAAGTATTGAAGAGGCACTTCAGCTCTTTAACTCTCTAACACAAAAGAACATAATCACATGGAATTCAATAATAACCGGTCTCGCGATTCACGGTCAAGCTAAAAATGCTCTTGATCACTTCACAAAGATGCAACAAAGTGGAATTTCACCAAATGATGTAACCTATATAAGTGTTTTGACCGCATGTAGCCATGCGGGTTTAGTTGACAATGGGTTGTCAATTTTCAACCAAATGGTTCAAACCGATGGACTAGCACCAAGAATCGAACATTACGGGTGTATGGTTGACCTACTTGGTCGGGCAGGCCGGCTACAAGAAGCCGAAGATCTCATTCTCAAAATGCTTGAAAAACCAGATGATGTGGTGCTGAAGGCCTTACTTGGTGCTTGTAAGAAACATGGAAACATTGAGATTGCTGAACGTATGGGGCAGCGTCTTCTGGAAATCAATCCAGAAGACGGGGCCCCATACGTAGCTCTGTCCAACATGTACGCTTCTATGGCGAACTGGGACAAAGTTATGGAAACCAGGTTAAAGATGAAGGAAAACGACGTTAAGAAAGATCCGGGATGCAGTTGGATAGAGGTTAACGGCGTGATTCATGAATTTGTGGTTGCGGATAAATCACATATTAAAACGGAAAATATTTATATGATGTTGGAAGAAATGATGGAGAAGTTGAGTTTGGCTGGTTATAAGCCAGACACAACTCAAGTTCTCCTTAAGATGGATGATGTTGAGAAAGAATCGGTTTTATTTCATCATAGTGAGAAGATTGCGGTTGCTTATGGGTTGATTAGCACAAGCCGTGAAACGACGGTTAAGGTTGTTAAAAATCTTCGAATATGTGACGATTGTCACTCGACGATTAAGCTAGTATCTAAAATATATGGACGGAGGATTGTTGTAAGAGATAGAAAACGATTTCATCATTTTGAAAATGGATCTTGTTCGTGTATGGATTATTGGTAATCAAGTTTGAAATCTATAACTTTTATTCCATAATTTACAAATTATTTGACTATTAAAAAGTAGTAAAAGAAAGCATCCATAAAACGTTTAACACTCGTGCTTAGCAATTGTTATAAAATATTTGCTATATTGAGTTTTTTTGCATACATATTGATATTTGGCATTGCGATTGATCCGTGCACTTAGATGCTGCCAATGACACAGGCAAAATTATTATCTATTTTTTTTCTAACATTTTCAACCTTCAGCTTTTCACATAGGGGAATCTACCATGTAGCATCACCTAGTCCACGTAATTCTTCAAAAAAATTTGAATAAACTTCCAATGCCTAAAGAGAAGGAAGGTGATAGTCTTGAAGAATGATCCGAAAATAAATGATAGCCAAATGTTAAAAATACTTTTTTTAGTGTGAGTGATTATCTAAGCTAAAAATGTGCAATTAGTGCTCCTGTGTTGCAAAAAATTTATAATATATATTCTATTAAAATAAATAGGTTAAAGCAAACTATCATCAAAGTCTATGTAAAAATTATGCAACCATTTAATTTTTTCAAGGTCCACCAGTGCTTCATACATATACAACTAGCCCCTATTTTTAGTTGAATAATTAGTTGCACGCACATAAAACCGCTTCCAACTAGGGATATATCTGGTTTTGGAATCGAATAAAAACCGAAAAACCCATAACCAAATAACCTAAAAAAAAGAATCGAGAACCGAATCGAAATAACGGCCTTGTAACGAGTACTCGAATTGGGAGTTTTTATGTATAAAGTTATAAAAATATATAATATACATGTAATTTACCTAATTTTTAAAATAAATACATATTAGATGATAAATTTGAAGTTAAATTATGTCCGATGTATAAGATTAGTAACATAGGGCAAGTAACATAACTCCATTCTCTTGTGAACCTAACATTGCATTTCCTTTAAATCACTTAACTTAAAAATTTTAAAACCCAATTAGACCTAAGTCCCTGTTGTTGACTGATTTTGATTGTCTAGACCGATTTTCACCACCGTTGACTGCCGTTGACCGAGTAATTAACCGGTTAGGACCAACCCGATTCAATAGAACAACGGGTAGCGGTTACCCGGCGAGTACTCGATCAGGTAGACCGAGTTTTACAACACTGGTATTAACCGACATTAATGTCAGTTAACCAAAGCCGTTCACTTCAAGTCGGTCGGCTGAAGGGTTGGCAGTGCTCTACTCATCACCGTCGCTACCGTGTACCAAACACCGATCATTATCATCTCAATTTGGGATACATCATCATCTTTGGAAAGGTGCAAGGATATCTAGTGTACCGACATGAAAATAAAGCCTTTTTTAAATTAAAACTTAAAAAGATTCATAGGTATTACTGTAGTTTGTGGGCCATCATGTACACTAGGTTGTACACTTGTTCATAAAACCGATTTCCGCTGACCAACCTGGACCCAACATATTAACATTTGTTCAAAAACAAATGCAGTATTTCAAATTGTTAACGTATTGGTCT
This sequence comes from Calendula officinalis, assembly GCA_963853835.1. NCBI lineage: Eukaryota > Viridiplantae > Streptophyta > Magnoliopsida > Asterales > Asteraceae > Calendula > Calendula officinalis. Next base: position 28,283,066 of record OY970834.1, read on the forward strand.
TTTGTTCTAGGTTTTATTAATCAGAGGTAACACTGTTTCTTTATTAAATTTTAATATTTATTTTTTTATTCATTTAAAAATAAATATTTATATTAAATTATGAGATCAGAAAAAAATCATTGGATTCTAAATGTCAATTGAATGAGGAGAATAATGAATATTTAATATGAAAGATTTTTTATTTAATTTTCATTTTTCGTAGTAATTGTCATAAAGAAGAGAAAACGTAACCGTGTCTGTAATTGTGAAAGCCCCACCAACTCTTGTGACGGCAAAAGGAATTATTCTTTTCGTGACACTTTTCATCGACAACGTCATAGTGCGTCTGAAATCTGAATCAAATACCAACAAGTCAATTCTCAACTGCCGCCCACAATAAAATAATAGTCAAATTTCCATGATCTCCCCTTTCGAATTTTCAGATTCTTTTCTTCTTCTTTCAATGATCTCAATTCATCATTCGACACTATTCTTCTCGAATTTCCTGCAATTGTAAACATTGACGAAAAATGGGGCATGGAAGCTCGAAATCAAGCTCCTCCGACGACTCTACGAACGGCGGTTGTTCCATTCCGAAATCACAATCCTCACGTCGGGAAAGAATAAAAAACAAGCTTCATCTTCACCGGAATCGTGACCGTGATCGGAGTAGTCACCGTTCTCGTTCTCACCACCCAAAACTCAGCAGTTTAGAGGATTTTGCCGGCATCGCTTTGTTCACTCTTATTTGTGTATGGTTTTGATTCTATAAATGCATAATTTGTTGTTAGGGTTAATTGTACCAAACTGCATCATCTTTTCACCTTTCTAGGTACTTTTGATTTTTAGCATGTTAAATACTTGCGTGCTTACTCAATTCTATATAATTATGTTACATTAATTAGTAAAATACGCGAAAATGTAATTATGTTATGCTAATGTAATTAGAAGGTTGTATTTTCCGTGTAATTTTGCATACAGCTGCATGAAAATGTAATTATGTTATGCTAAAAAAAAAGGTGAAAATGTGTTACATTTTGGTGTATTTAACGTTATTGACATATTGTTAACATTAAATTTCGATTGAATTTGTGTTTAATTTGTTTTGTAGGCGGAGATGAAATTTAAAGATAAGTGGTTTGCTTGTATTTCGATAGGAGAACAGACGTTTCGCACGGAGACATCTGACCAGTTAAGTGACAATAACAGTTTATTATGTTATGTTTCAGAATAATGTCTAGTCCCAAATACAAGCATATCTGTAACTTTTAACAAAAACAATTTATAGTTATTAAATTTTAGGAAATTCATGTGTTCTCTAATTAAATTTTCTTATAGTAATCGTCTTTATTAATTTTATTTTTGACCAATGTGCAGGACCAACAAGCCTACATGGAACTCTGTGAGTGCATTTTCTAGCATACTATTAAATCATCATTCCTGTACCACTAACTGATTAAGATTTTTGAAGAACATAATTAAAATTCTTAAAATGTGTTTGACTTGCATTCATTGACATTACATTTGATACTTCCACAGGAGAAAAAGTTTGTTTTGGAAAGGAATGGGCCCCATGTTGCAAAAATAACTGTTTTCGAGGTTCATCTTAACAATCAACTAATCATTAATATTCTATAATTCTGTTGTTCAAAAAAAAAATTATTATTATAATTCTGTTGTTAAAAAAAAAATATTTTTGTAATTCTGTTAATCCCCTTTTCTTGTGTTGCAGACCAATAGATTGCGCAAGAATAACCTCATTGGGTACTGTGAGGTTGATCTTTTAGAATTTCTTACTCGGGTAACTATTTTCCTGTACAACTGTAAATTACTAACCTTAAGTTATTTCATTATAAATTTAGAAGAATATAAATTTTTATGTTTTATAGGATTCAGATTCTGATATTGAAGTGTTTAACTTAATGGATCCATCATCATCAAATATAGTAGTTGGCAACATATCTCTTTCATGTTCTATCGAGGTATAAAGTATTTACATATTTTATTATAGGCCAAAATGCATTTTAGTACCCTAAACTTGGCTAACTAGGTCATCTACTACCCTGAACTATTAAAGGTGCAACATGATACCCTGAACTTGACAAAATGGTCAATTTAGTACCCTGACTCATTAATTTGATCACATTTTCTCACTTGACTTACCTTCGTCGGGGCTTTTGACGAACTAAAAAATATAAGTTCATATCAATATATTGATATTAGAAGCAAATCTCGTGAGAAAACAAGACCAAATTAGTGAGTTAGGGCACTAAAACGACCATTTTGTCAAGTTCAGGGTACCATACTGCACCTTTAATAGTTCAGGGTAGTAGAAGACCCACTAGCCAAGTTAAGGGTACTAAAATGCATTTTGGTCTTTATTATATCAACATATGGTTAATGCATTATCATCTTTTTGTAATATTTAATTTTTTTTATTGGCAGGATCCGACTGAAACAGAGAAAAGTTTTGCAAGACGTATTTTGTCTATTGTTGTACGTTTTATATCACCTTTAATCTTTTAGTTTCAAGTCATAATCACGCAATATTAAGGGCATTTTGGGTATGCAGGATTATAATGGTGATGGAAAGTTATCATTCTCTGAATTCTCAGAATTAATAAATGCATTTGGAAATCAACAGGCAGCAAAAAAGGTTTGAATTAATAATATTTGTGTTTTAGTTTACGGTTAACTAAAGCAAATATATTTGGAACAATTTTAAGAAAGTATATATATACTAATTTAATTTATTTTTTTGTATTTATTTTCTGCCAGAAAGAGGAGCTTTTTAAGGCGGCTGATGAAAATAGAGATGGTCTAGTCAGCATCGATGAACTTGCTACACTTTTAGCTATGCAACAAGAAAAGTATGTCACGTGATATTATTTGTATGTTAATATCATAATCAGTTTTTTATGGATTATGATGCATATTTAATTTATTTTATTGCAGGGAGCCACTGATTAATTGTTGCCCTGTTTGTGGGGAGTTTCTAGAAGTTTCTGATAAGTTAAATTCGATGATTCATATGTCATTATGTTTTGATGAAGGAACTGGAAACCAGATTATGACTGGAGGTTTTTTAACTGATAAACAGGCTTCTTATGGGTGAGACATTTTATTTTATTTTCCAACAAATAACATGTTTTTGTAAGATAATAATATATCTATTTTTCAATTATTGAATTGAAGAGTTATTGGTTTGTAGGTGGATGTTTAAACTCTCTGAATGGGCTCATGTCTCATCCTATGATGCAGGCTTGAACTCTGGTTCAAGTAGTTCACATATTCTGGTACTCTCTCTCTCCCATATATATATATATATATATATATATATATATATATATATATATATATATATATATATACACACACACACACACACACACACACACATTTCATTCATAACACATCTGTAATTAGGTTTTTGACCGGAAGAAGAAGAGGCTTGTAGAAGAAATAATTGATAAAAAGATCATGTTGTCATTAAGAGCCATTTATCAGTCTAAAGTAGGGCTTGGTATTATGGACAAAGGTAATTTGCTCCATTTAAATCTTTATTTAGTTTATGTTTGGTTAATGTAGATATCAAAAAGTAATAATATTGTTGTTATTGCAGGGGCAAAAGAAATATTACAGAGCATATCTGAAAAACAGGGAAAGAAAATGAATACAGTTGAATCTGCAAAAGATATACCAGCATTTCTTAAGTTTTTCAAGGCAAGATAATAATATTCCTCAACTTACTATATTTTATTTTTCTTGTATCAAATTCATTATGTTACGGGTCTGATTATATTGCAGGATCAAATCAATATGGCTGAAGTTAAATACCCTTTGCATCAGTTTAAGGTAAGTACTCATTGACATAGGATAAAACTTTCTGTAATTAATTTAATTACAAATTTATGAATGCAGACATTTAATGAATTTTTTATAAGAGAATTAAAACCTGGAGCAAGACCTATTGCCCATGCTGGCCGTGATGATGTGGCTGTTTGTGGTGCTGATTGTCGGTTAATGGCATTTAATACAGCTGAAGAAAGTCTCAGATTTTGGATTAAGGTATTTTCAACCATACACTCTCATACTTTTGACTAAAATTTAACCAATTATTAATATGGTTTTGATTTTGATTTTGTTTTTTTAACTTTTAGGGTAAAAAGTTTTCTATCCGAGGGCTTTTGGGTAATATACCGTGCTCTAATTCTTTCATTGGTGGGAATCTGGTGATTTTTCGATTGGCACCACAGGTATATATATAATTGCTGATTTTTCATTATCCACCCATTTATTTATAAATGGGTCGATTGGGTTATTGTTTATGGGTCAACCCGCCCGACCGACTCGCCCATTATGGGACCTCTAGTTAGAAAGTTCATTTTATCTTTTCTAGTAATCACTTTAAAGTAAAAAAAAAATACAAATTTTGGCAGGATTATCATCGTTTCCATGTCCCAGTTTCTGGGAAGATTGAGCAGATTGTTGACATACCTGGATGCTTATACACAGTATGTTCATTCTCACATGATGCCACATGGGCAACTGATATTCATTTATTATTTAGTACATGCTCATATATTCATCCTTAATTTTTTTTATTATATTTATATGGCTTAGGTCAACCCAATTGCTGTAAATAGCAAGTACTGCAACGTGTTTACTGAGAACAAACGTGCTGTATCTATCATATCAACTAAAGATTTCGGAAAGGTTTGTCATGTTCAATTCTTGGTTGCAAGAAATAATCTTTTTTTTATCTTTTGAAAAAAATGATTTAATTTCCTTTTTAAGATTTAACTTTTTCATTTTACCTGTTTGACCAGTCAACCTACTAAACCATTTTCTGAAACTTGAATTCAGGTAGCATTTGTGGCAATTGGAGCAACAATGGTTGGCAGCATTACATTCACCAAGAAAAAGGGAGACTATGTACAAAAAGGCGACGAGGTTCATAATTATGTCATCTTACATTTTACTTTTATTTTATTTTATCTCCTAAAAACAATTTCTGATTCCCGTTATGATATGTTTTTATATTATTTTACAGTTTGGGTATTTTTCGTTTGGAGGAAGTACGGTTATATGTGTCTTTGAAAAGGTTAGTTATAACTATAACTATCAAGTCAACAAGTTATATGATTCTTTAAAGTATTCTTGCATGCATGCATCAACTTAACATATTATAACACCAAATTTGCAGGATTCAATTGCATTAGATGAAGATCTTTTAGCTTACAGTGCAAGATCAATCGAAACCCTAGTTTCATTTGGAATGCAATTGGGAGTATCTGTAAAGAAAGGACCACAACTTCCATTACCAGACATTAAAAACATCACCATCTTTTAAATCCTTCTTAAACTATTCTAACCAGTAACCACCTTGTTCATTTACTAGATCAAATTTTGTAATAACTGTTAAATCGAACCTCGAGTTACTACTACATTTAATTTCGATCTTTTGTTTTCGAAGTATAAAATATAAGAAGTTTCTAAATCAATAACATCGTAAAAACATTACAAGATCATAATTCAATCTACAAATACAAAAGTGTCCATCAATATGTAAATCAATACAATTCCCATTTTATTATACTGGATCAATTAGTGTTAAATTAAACCTGGAGTTTAGTGTGAATCGTCTTGTTTTGGGATACCTAATTTTTGTTTGACACGTTCATGGAGTTCATCTAAATTCTTTTGTGGGATATTTTCGATTTCTGGGTACTCTGATGTCCTTGCAATGCCAACAGATTTGCACCAATCGTAGAACATGTCAAGTTCGTCACATTGTTTTGCAACTCTACAATAGATACCGTGCACCTTTTGAAGTTGTGGGTTAGTTAGTTCATCAAGTCGCTCGATTAAGACGCCCATGATTTCTGTTAATTCATAATAAAGCAGGAAACTTTGTGTCAGAACTGGGTATAAAGCCACCATAATCAACCTGTTCTGCCTTGCTCTACCTGTTAACATAGTGCAAAAGAAATTATAAGTGTACATTGGTTTGTTAAACAATAGAAAGAGAATTGTCCTTTGAGGCTTATATCGTATCCGTTATTTATGGTGTCTTATGGATTCAAGTCCATAAAAAAGGTGTAGAACAAGGGTGTGCTTAAAAAACATAAATAGCAAACCCTAATGTGAACAGGGCTCAAGCCTGAGTTGAGCCATGTAATATTATTGTCATGAACAGAGGTGCCAATTTGAGATATGTTGGTGTTTTCAAAAGTAGTTCTTAAAAAAAATGTTAACCTGAATAAGAAGAGTGTAGAGTGCATATTGGTAGCTCCATTCAACTTATAGAAGAGAGTGGGAACAAGAGGGTTGGGGCGTGTCTAGGGCCTATTTAGGCCCGAATGATATATCTATTGCTTTACAGGAAGTTAGTGCCAACCATATTTTCCCGCTAAAACAAAAGAGTGCCACCCATTTGTGATCAACTACCATAACCGAATATGGTTGAATCAAATTCTCTCTAGATTATATGTTTGGAATCAAAATTTATTTTAAATCCAATATCGATTTCAACAAGCAAAATACTTACTTGAGAAAGTGATCTATTTCACCAAGGAATTTGTAAAACTTATGTATTGTATCCCACTATTCCTTCATTATTATATTCCAAGTCACATTTATTTTGACAAGTGTCATAATCTCATTAGGTACACTTTATATATGTGACAAATCTCATTTTTAGGCACACTTTTAGGTCTATTTGATTAGACATGTATATCATTTTTGTTATTATTACAATCATTGAGGTTTAATATAAGCCCTAAACTAATCTGGATACAAACGTGGATGACATATTTCTATTCTTAATGAAAAAAAGTTGAATATCTTCATATACCAACAGTTATTGTGTTGCAGAAATTTAAAAACGAAATGTTCAAAAACGATGTTTGTGGGTACAAAATCAGATCGAAAAGGAACTTATAATCAGAATTGGAAATTTATGTAAACGGCGTCATTTAATTTAAATAGGAAACCGTTTTATACTAGCAAGAAGAAGAAAAAAAGTTAACCTGCTGGTCGACAAGAAACAAATCGCTCGAGGAGTTGCGAAATATGATTAAATCTGGCAAATATTTGATCATTATTCATTTCACGAACAGGTACAGCAATTTGAGGTTCATATTCTATATCATTAGCTTCTTCCATGGCAACCATGCTATGTGTTATTCTCTTCCCTTGCATTTTATACTCAAGTTGTTCATCAAGAAACAAAGCATACGCTCTCACAAAAGCCGCATAATCCCACGTGTTGGATTTCAAAGTATCCCTAAAATCCGACATGTTCAATAAACGGGTCCCACGTCTTGTAGCGAAGAAAATCTCTTGCTGGTATTTAGGGTTACCATCTTGAAGCAATCGATGAACCAAAATGAGTGTTTTTAGGGCCACAATCCAATTTCTCGTTTTGTTTAGACGCTGAGAGATTGTGTTAACGCATGAAGTGACTTCGAGAGGTTTCTCGGCCGTGAGGATTAAGATTTCGTTAACGAAACATTCGTCGGCAGGGTCTTCTTCGTGACACGTGGCTTTCACGATTGCGACATCCACACTGTTGGCACGTGCAAGGTGGATGCTTGTTTGATCCTTCACTGCGGCAATTGCCTTGCCTAACCTACCCATTTGATGTGTAAAAGGTGAAATGGAATAAAAAATATATGTTTTGCCTTTTTTTAACGTTGACCCAAGAATGATGCGGTCGTTAAGATTTGGACTTTTTTGTGGTTAATAAATGGGGTAAGTCTTCATGCCCCAAAAAAGTGAAGGGAAACAAGATTTCTTGAGTGGAAATTGATTTTGCTACACTATTTTTTCCTTCATTGGATACCATGAATCTATCTACATTTTAGCACTTGAATGCGGAAATGTAACAGAAATTAAGGACCTACTGTAAAAAAATTTGTTTAAGAATATCACATACATTAAAAAAATCAAATTTTTTAGACCATTCATGAAATTTTAAGGAGTTGCACACGTTACCCTGTGCTACACAATATTTCCGCCCATATGCACAAATATATTATTATCATATTATTATATAGGAATGTAGTCAATGTACAAATAATATCAAGATCTTAAGACATCTTGTTTTATGGATGACCTTTATAGTTAAATCTTTCAACCTAATTCATATTGACATTTTAGACATAAAAACATAACCCAAATCAACCCATCTCGTTTGTACATAGATGGGTCAAAAGTGGGACCTTGACCAGCAAGTATCAGACAAACAGAGCACATGATTATAAATATAAATAACTTTCAAAATCAATAACATGATAGTAAAACATCTAAATGGTATGTATACATGCCACAACCTCTCAGTAGGTCATTTTTGGTTCGACTAAAGGCCTAAAATACATTGTCTCCATTAATGCATAAATTAAACATTAATTCTTTAATCCAATTTCCCAAATTTAAACATATTTCCCTCTGTATTTCTTCTTAGGATCCTTGCCACCATTTTTATCATTATCATCTTTATCATCAACCAAAGGAAACTCAGGACTAAAAACAGCCGCATGAAGATTACCTTCTTCCATCCACTTCACATGATTCTCCCTAAATTCCAAATGTTGCAACCTCGCCACCTCAGCAATGTCATCCGTATACGGGCCCACTTTCACCATTGTCAATAACACCCTGCTATATCGATAACTCAACATCTGTTCACAGCTGGCAATCAACTTAAAACAAGGGTGTTCTGGGAATTTCACATCGAGTGTGTCACTATCTTTTAAAACTGGATAAAAGTAAACCAAACGACCACCCATTACAAGCATTTTGGCTGCTAAATCAAGCAAATCATGAACACATTCTACTAAACTGTAAGCAGCTGTTGATGGGATGTGATTTGTTCGTTTGTCATCTGGAACTGTGTACGGGCCCACAACACCTTTTAGTAATTTTCGACCACCGGATTTACGGCCTCCGGCTCGAACACCGTATGGTGGGTCACAGATGATTGCATCAAACATCTAAGAAAAATAGCAAATAAATATACATGCATAAACTATAATAATAAATCATTTTTTGGAATTAAAAAGTTTACCTCTTTTAACCCAGGTCGCCAAGGAGGAAGGTTATTATCTGCTCTTAATAGTGAAACTGGCATTTGCAGTCCATACTGTTAAAAAGATAAACCGTCAGCAACATCGATATTGTTACATTTTTTTTTTACTTCCTTTGATTAATTAGAAGCATGAAAGATGTAAATTACTACATATCTTATGAAACGAGACTTTGAAAGGCAATAAAACAATAATTTACCTGTTTGAAGTTACTCCAGACATTGCAATCGGGCCCACGACCATCACGCACTACGCGAATATCAATATCTGCTCCCTGAAAGTTTTAAGATTAGAAAATATTACTAACTTAAAAAAATTTTAACAAAAAAAAAAGGTCAGGTGGGGGGGTTAAAAACAGGTTCAAATCAAATAACCTTTTAATACGGGTCCAAACGGGCCAGGTCGGGTTGAGCTGGCCTGACAACATCTATCTATTTAAATTTAAAAAATAACTAATGTGTCAAATATGATTATAGAAACTATATTGTTAAAAAAAATTCACTAATGACTTGTCACCCGTTTGACCCGGTCAACCCATCTGACGCTTAAGAAAAAGGGTCAAAATTTGCCAGCTCTAGTCGTTATTAAAATGGCAACAGATTAATGCTAAAAGAAAAAAATTGAGTACGAACCATTGTCATAGCTCCAAAATGAGCTGCAGCAACAAGAATGCTCCCTGTACCGACAAATGGGTCATAAACAAGTTTCCCAGGCATAGCCTGTGCTTGATTAGCCATCAAAAACGCCACCTCAGCATCCATGGCAGTTGGCCCAAGATAATTACGGCTTTTTAATTCATAAGTAGGAATAAGTTTCCTATCAGCAGCACCAACTTCACGTCCAAAAAATATTCTTTTATCAACAACGGGTGGAAGCCCGTTATTACTTCCATAATCATCGGTTTCAATTAACCAAAATTTATGTTCTGGATTACGTAAGTCAACTCGGCCCTGAAAAAATTAGCCATTATTAGTTGACCAATTAATCATAAAATATGAATGCTTGATTGTAAAAAAGTGATGAATGTACCTGAAACGGGATGTAGGCCATACTCTGAATACGGGCTGTTTGGTCCTTGAAACTGATTGCTTTTCCAAAACTATCTATTATAATCCTAAAAGTGCTGTTTGAAGTTAAGTAAGGTAATTTTTGGTCATCTGGATAACTGTTTATTGCTTCTTTTAGTTCTTCATATGAACTTCCTTCTCCCCATATTTCATAAAGTCCTTTCACAAGTATACCTGAATATATACGGAAAAGATGAGAACATAATCACCCAAAGTAAGTGCAAAATAGCTAAATTCTAAAGTTTAACGGAGAATAACATGCATGTGCTCGTAATTATACATATGGAAATTTAAAAATGCAGTACTTCCTATTCAGTATTGGCATAAATTTTTCTAGTTATTGAACTACAAGTTGTTAACCCTAAATTTTGCTAAATCGGCTAAAACTGCAAGGGTACAAAAATCAAATGCTAAAACAGCAATTGTTATCAACAATTATCATGAAACAATTCGCACAGCAATCAAACCAACTACAAGCACTATATCAAACCAATTTCATCACCCCCAATAATAACAAAAAGCAAGTTATTTTGTAGAAATGTGAAGAGAATAACATACTTCGATTGGCAATATTGCGAGCGATATCCTCAGAAGGGAGATTAACGAAGTGAAAAGGAGAATCAGGATGGTGATGCTGAGGTAGCTTCCATTCAAGTGTATGTGAACTGGCTGGATCATCATTGTCGAATGCACCAAAGAGGTCGGCTAGAGATTCGAATTCAGGTTTCCTGTAATCCAATAATCTGTGGTAGAAAACACAAAGATACCACATTTTTTTGCCTTAGTTTCTTCGTTCGATTCGGTCTTCTGTATGATTGCCAAAACTTTGAAGATAATGGAGTAGCAGAAACCCTAGAAATAGAAGAGTGGGAGGCCGGTGGCGGAGAAGGAAGAAGGATTGACCCTTAAAACACAACAAAAGGGTTTATGTGCAAGGGTAACTAACTACTAACTACAGTTAAACCCCTGTGTAACATTTTCCCCAAGTTAAAAATAACAATCTCTTTAACCACCGTTTAAGCCTACTTCAATTTTGCTCAACTTAACTTGAATCCATGAGATTAAGCCTTGAGTTAAAAATAACAAATTATTTATTAGAAAATGTACAAAATCAAAATCAAATTTACCAATCTTTAAATTCTCTTATTTGTCATTAATTAAATTTAAAAGGCCATATTTACCATTATAAATACAATTTTGTCATTAAAAGTAGGATAGATAATTAAATATTAGTCAATAAGATTTGTGCTATACACAAGTTTTGTTTTTCCATAATCTTTATATATAATAAAAGAAAGCGTATTTGAAATCACGCCACGTCGCTCTTTCCACGTCATAATGACGTCATAATTCACTGCCACGTAAGCTGGCATGTAGGTTACTGGGTATATGAGGCCTCATTTTTTGGAAACCCTAATCTCAGCCGTGTTCACCTACAATTTCTCTCATCCTCTCAAAGCGTCGTCATTTCTCTCCTCATCTTAAGGTGCTATGCTTAATCGGTGGTACTGTTCTTGTCACATTTTCTTCCATGCACTTCACCATCAACGGTCCACCTCATAAAATGAAGCTGCAATGGCTGCTATTGAAGAGAAATTAGTAAAACTGAATTTGCAGTTGCAATGACTTCGTTATCATTGTTAAGAAGTTTATCACGGGTGAAGGCATTATCACGAGTGAAGAAGACGTTAAATCTCTGATTGCCATGAATTGTTGCACACAAACTTATCCAATGTATTGCAGGCTGTACACTAATTGAAAATTTGAAAACTTCAGGGCTTAAGAATGGAATCACATCATCATCACCAGTAATAACTCCAGAAGTTGTATCAGAGATGTTGATGAACGACGCCTCAGTTTATACATTGAGATTGAATATTATCAATTAGCTCAAAGCCAATGTAAGTTTTCATGATCGACATATATGTTATATGATTTTATATAATTGTTATAGTTATCTTTTACAAATAATTTAAACACTAAATACTTAATAATCGTAATAGTACTTTATGTTGTGTGAATCATTGTTCTTGAGTCAAGGATAAAAGGTATGAGAAAATGAGTTCATTTGAAGAACATAAAGAGACGTGATTATAAACCCAGTTATTTGGTTTCCATATCATAACCATAATTTTTGAATTCAGTATTACATGAAGTCCGGTTTTTATTTTGAATAAATCTTGCTTTTAATTAGATACTAGTTATTTCCATTATTAACGTTTTTAATTTGGAAATTTGAAAGTAATCCGGAATTTTTACATAAAATCCGGTTTTAAATCTGGAAAACATCCGGATTATATTTAATTCTAATTAATTCCATAATAATCTTTTTTGTAGAAATTGTTTTAATTTTCTGAAAAATCTAACATTTAGTTAACATTTTTTTAATTAACATTTAGTTATTCTTAACTGTGAGGTACTAAAAAATCTGATATATATTGTATTTTTCTTTTAATTTCTAAATTGGAACCGAGTTTGATGCATGTTTAAACTTTAAACTCAGATCGAATTGTTTGTATTCATGTTAGTTTCAAAGCATTTACACGTTTGAATTCGAGTTTTGGCGAATGAATATGTGATAGATCCATATCCATGTCGGTAATTGTGCACAGGTTGTTGCCAGTGATACTGATACATGATTCTGCTATGTGATGGGGTATAGAATGGGTGGCTTGGATCTAAAATTTGGGAAACCTTTGGTTTTATTTTAAAATTAAAATCAAATGAGCTTAGATTGTGCTATGTGTTCTCTATAATGTTGAGTTTTTTATTATCTAAATTTTATGTTAGCTTTTCTCATGTTTCTCTAAAGCTGGATTTGTGCACATTTTTTCTTTGTTTATGATCCTTTTATCTTTATGTTTTATACAATTTTTCAGCTTCTTGTGTAAATTTAAAGTCTTTGGGTAAAATTTTCAGCTTTTTGTTCAAATTTAAGCTGGATCAGTGACTGCATCCTCTCATAATTGTGTTATTTTAAGCAAACAAAATGGAGTTTGTATAAGATATGGTTGTATTAGGTCTAGATGTTGGTGCACCATTAGCTTCTCATCCAGATGTTGATAAGGTAATGAGTCAAATTGGTCCAGTTCAAACGGGCTGGGTCAGATTGAGCCGAATAAGTCTATGTCCGAGAAATATCATTAGTGTCACATACAATTACAATAAATTATGTATTATATCAGTAATAATCTAATTTTTTACTAAAATGGCATAGGAACTTTTTACTTTGTTTAGCTAAACTTTGTTGTTTTATGCGAGATAAAACATAACATATATACACTCAGTTATAAGTAAATGCTTATAAATATGCTGAATATTTTTTTTACCCTTTTCATATTTTATTTTGCGGGTAGCAGTACAACCGGAATCAAGGTTATTACCGATGCTGGTCAAAATGTATGTAAAATTAACATTACATGGATCCGAATTTTTTTATTATCTTTATTTACTCTGTTCACTTGTGTAGCATGTGATAGTGTTACATACGATTAGTCCGGTTCATATGGGTTGGGTCAGATTAACCCGAATAAGTGTATGTCTGAGAATTATCGTTATACTTGAACTTGGTGGCAAAAGTCCAATAGTTGTATTTGATGATGACATTGATTAAGGTCCCTTTTTTCACCAGTTTTTTTTTTGCTTGATTTTGGTGTTTATAAAACTTCTTAATAATTTGTCGATCTTATCAGATCTTTCACCAGCTGTTTTTAATGCTATTTTTCTTAATAATTTTATGTTTATGTTTAAGGGGAATGTGCCGGTTCATAACATTATGGATCCACTTGTAGTTGCAGCATTATGTTGAGTTACCTTGCAAAATGAGCAAGTTGGGTAAAATAGTTAATAATATAATAATAATCGTAAGAAATGTTATAAACCAAAAATTATATTATGAAAATTTGGGGATTGTTACAGATATTTCCCACACTTTAATGTTATGAAATGTTAAGATAATTTCCTGGTCACTAGCCGTGGAGACATTCAATAACTTAATAAAATTTTATTGAGTTATTGCATCGAATGTTATGAAATGTTATGAATATTTCTTAGCTTCCATAATATTCCTATAGTTAGTCAGGTAGCAACAGTTAAATTTTATTAAGTTAACTATGATCAAGAATTTTTCACAATATTATATTTAAGAAAGTAAAAAATTATAAAAATTCACATGAAAATATTATAAGAAATTTTATAAGTCACCCGTGATTTATCACGGGTTATAGGCTAGTTAAATATCATATATTTATTCTGCATATTGTCTCAAATGTTATTATAGTTAAAAGAAATAAATAGTTGATACTTTTGTTTCTTTCATTTGAGGCGGTGAAACTTCTGAACATAGTCCAACGTGTTATGAATAACAATTTTATGACACCTAAATCCACAAATGTTGTCTTTAAGATAATTAGTTTTGTAATTTAAAAAGGATAGCAGCGTAGCTTATTACTTGCCTTCTTTTTCTATTTAAAAAAAGATATTTGATCTATATTAATGAAAGCAGATAAAAAGAAAAAATACGAGTTCATCATACATGTATTAAGATGTTAATGACACTCATTATTATCTTCCAAAATAAAATACAACCAATCATTTCAAGAAGTCAAGGTGATTATATTTTGAAATATACTTTTAAGTTTTAAAGTTTAACCATCAAAATAAACTTGAACAATAACCCATTACCCACGCTATGTTTAGCATTTCGCGAAATATCCCATTTAGGCCCAATTGTTGAGAGAACGCGGGGTTGGATCCGGGATTTAGGGTTCGGGTTTAACCCGTTTACGGCTTCGTACATATGGATAGATAGGGCAGAATATCTCCAATATCAATCATTCTTTCGTCAAATCAACGCTGATTACTCAGACGTTTCTCCTCGATCGCCTCTTTCTACTGGTAAGAATGATTAGTATTTAATTTGTTTAGTGCTGTCTTTAATTCCTGTAAATTTAGATCTCAATGTTCTTGAGCTTTTGACTTTTTGTTGGCTGATCTGTGATTGATGGATGTTCTTTCTAGTGTATCATTATTTTATAACTCATGTCCAAACGTACGTGCGTGACTTAATAGTTACAGTGTTTTTTCAGTCGATCGTAATTATATTTCTTGATTATCATTTTATGTTTGTGATGTGTAGTGCGCATCACATATTCAATTTCACATCAAATACGATGATTCTATTTGTTCATCATGTCTCAGATCTGTGTATTTTAATGTCAATTAATTAAGTAATTGCTAAAGTTTAAGCAATCAATCAGGTTGTAGAATCGCATATAAGGTATTGTGCTTAAGTTTAAGTTATATTTAAAGACACGACCAGATAGAAGATACACACTCACAGAAAGAAGCCTTAGTCGGTAAAATAAAAGGAAATCACATATTTTGTGTACAGTTTTTGAACTTGATAAGTTGTTGATGTCTATTGATATGGTAAATTGTTCCTCTCGACTTCTATGGCAGCATGAGTATGGATGATGAGTTAACTAGATTTGTAGCTATCTTCAACTGCAATAAAAAAACACATACATGACCGAATTTTGTTTATAACACCAAAAATTGACACCAAAAAATGACACTTGTAATAACTTATTTGCTGTACTAAAGTTTATTGAACTCTTGAACAGTATGGGTATCGATAATTAAATAAACCTGGATGTCTTGTATTTTACTCGATTATGATGTCTTATTGTTCTTTTTATACCACACTTTAATTACTTCTAATATACATGTTTGAAGAATGAGCGTGAAAGAAAATGATTTTAAAGTAAAGATCAGCACAGGTCACATGTGACTGCCATGTGGATTGGTTGAAAATGCAATTCACTTCATGTTAATTGGTGTACTTGTTGCTTTGGTATCAGATCAAGAGAATAAGCTCTCTCTGATGTTTTAAACACTTGTTTTGTTGTTAATACTCTTTTTACTTGGGTAGTGCAGTCCTAAAGATGTCGGATGATGTGGAGTACCGTTGTTTTATTGGTGGCCTTTCGTGGTCAACAGATGATAGAGCTCTTAAAGATGCCTTTTCAAAATTTGGCCATCTTCTTGATGCAAAGGTAATAAATATGGTTCACAAATCACAAGTTCTTTCTCAATTTTATATGTGTTACTGTCTTCTGAAATTGTTTTTTTTTTTTTTTTTCATATGATTTAGGTTGTTTTAGACAAGGTTTCTGGGCGTTCACGAGGATTTGGTTTTGTGACATTTGATGACAAACACGCACTGGAAGACGCCATTGAAGCAATGAATGGGATGGATTTAGATGGAAGGAACATCACTGTAGACAAAGCTCAGCCACAAGGCGGTTCAGGCGGCAGGGACTATGACGGTGGCCGTGACCGTGGTCGTGATCGCGGACGTGACCGTGACTATGGCGGTGACCGTGGTGGTGGTGGTGGTGGTAGGGGCCGCGGTGGTGGTGGTGGTGGTGAGTGTTTTAAGTGTGGTAAGCCTGGACATTTTGCTAGGGAATGTCCAAGTGAAGGTGAAAGAGGTGGTAGGTATGGCGGCAGAGATGACCGTTATGGTGGTGGTGGTGGGCGGTTTGGTCCTGATAGGAATGGGGACCGTAACAGTGGGCGGAGTAGGGATGGTGGTGGTGATAGGTACAACCGTGACAGGTCTGGACCGTATGAGCGTCGTTCTGGTGGATTTCGGTGATGAATAAAACAATCAGTTGAGCTGTGGTATGATGCTATTGTATTTTGATGAATAAAATGAGGAGTTTAGTGGTAATAGAGGTATGTTTGTTTGAATATGCAGATGGTGACTTGAAGGCGGTGCTGGATCTGGATGCAAATGGGGGTTTCTGCAAGATGTTTTATTTGGGTATGTAGTAATGAATGAATGAAACTTGGGACCTACTACTATTACTATGTTGGATTGTGGTTTGATGGAGTTTTGTGCTTGCTTATTATGAATTTTCTCTCTGCTGCTTCTCTTCTTTGTTGCTTAAGTGATTACTTGCACGTGGTAGTTTCGTTACAGTCAAAATACTTTTAGTCTGATCGATGTCGGTATCAATCTTTGACCAAAGAAAGGTAAACGTTGAACTCTTGTTGGTTTCTTAAAATCAGGTTATTAACATATTTAAACCCTTTTGGCAGGCTGTTGTTTATAAGGGTACATGATTTGTTACTAGTTGGTTGTGTTTAAACATGATAAAATTGGAAAAGCAAGCACACGTGAATAAATTGACACGGTTGTTGCTCATGGCATCTGAGATTGTGTTTTGAGAAAAGATGGGTTCTTGCTTGTTTCTCCGATAATGATGTGTCCTTCCCACCAAGGCCTACTTATACTTTTTTCCAGCTCATACTCCGTCCTTGTTCTATCTGAATCACATTTTTGGATGCTGATGCCTTTTTCGGTCCCAACAGCATATGATATTCTGTTTCTTGGCTTCTCCCCAAAGTGGCACATTAGGTTATGTGTAAATCTGGCTGCCTTTAGTCATAGCTTGCGGTTGCGTTATGTGTAGATTTGATTTTGCATGCTTTAGGGTGGAGCTAGATTTTAAATTACATGAGCACTTACATGTGTACATAACAAATAATGTTAGTCCTCTACATGTTTTTCTTATTGTCCTAGTGTTGAAAGTTCTCCATAACTGCTAATCAGGTTGCTTACCAATAATGTGATTCTTTCTTGCATTACTTCATTTTTTATGAAAACATCCTTCTACATTATCAATTTAGATTTGGAGGTGCACATATAACTCTTTATCTATCAAAAACCTATTATTATCGGTTATTGATTTGAGTGTTCTCCCTGCGATGATTCCCATTGAAGATCGTAAAGTTGCTAAAGGTCACAAGTCACAACTATACATCTTATATCATGGCTGTACTTAGAATTCTGAAAAAAAAAAAAAACTTTATTTCAGCACATGTCGTACAATTTGAAGGTATGGCCATGTGTTCTTTTGTAGATGTTGAATTCATGAATTTTTTACTTGAATCATCCCAAAGTTGTCCTAAACTCATTCTTAAGGCATATTATGAAATCTAATGTAACATATCATTCTTAAGTCATATTAGAAAACACTTTTACATCATTTATCATGACTTGTCTTACGCCAATTCAACGACTATATGTTTGATATTCATTGTGGCGTTCCAAACACCTTTTGTGCTAGAATTCAAAAACCAATTTCAACTTGATCATAAACCCTCGATTTGGCCCCTCCTTTACTCTTATTAAATGTGTTTGGAGATTAATCTGTGTTTATATACTTCTTCAGTTTCCTTTAGCCACTTGAACATCTCAATTTGCATAATATATTTAATTCAGCTCACAAATTTCATATATATCTTTTAAAATCCTACTAAATACAACACCTCTGAATCGCTTTTACTCCTATGAAACTATTCGACGTAGACTTACGCTAAACAGCGCATCATAATTTTTCTGTTAATTTGACAAAAAGGTAATGTACCCATTATCAATATTGTGTTAGTTTGATTAAAAAACAACAGCACGCGGCAAGTATAACGATGAAATAAAGCGTTGTGTCCTGATCATCTATATTGTCTAAACTTCAAATCTCCAACCTATAGCTTTACTAAAATAGTAATTAGAAACTAAACATATTTGTTAAATTCAATCGTGACAACTTTGATTCATTTTGTGGGTAAATTAGTTGAGTTGGATTACAGTTTATCTCTAATGAATCCAAATAGATAGATTTTAAACAAATTAGGTAAACAAAAACAACTGAATGCACTTGTCAAAAGTAATGCTTAAAGAACGCCTACTCAATCTCACCAACAAGGGCATTGTCATCTGCCCCTTGAGATTTCAAGGTCATTAATGTTAAAAAGTGGTCATATATCTAAGGTCAATAATATATTTGAAAGCTCAAATGGAGAGAATAAACGATATGCAATGTAGCTAAATCAATTTGGACTCAAATGGTGGGGAATCATACCGATCCTCCCCTGTCGATTTTTGACATCAAAAATTACCTGCGACTTGGAAAAGAATGCAATGTAAGCCTTCCAGCAGCTGATTATTACGACTTTGTGATCCATTTGCCGGTATAGGAATTGTTGCATTTTTTTTTATTCCACCAAGCCCAACAATATGGGCCTCTCATTATAACCAATTATTTCCATTGGATTTGTAATAGGAAGCCGAATTAGTGACCCAATTATTATGTAACCAGCTTATGCTAGAAACCTTAATGCATTTTTTTATTGTGTTCTCGTTAGTGCTTCTAATGCAATTTTTGCCCTTAAAAACCTTTGAAAAATATCATTGAAATCAACATGTCCTTAAAATGATTTATTCGGAGGTTTAACCACTCCATGGATTTTCTTTTTATTTTTTATAGAAAATGTTCCCGGTTTTCTGGGATGATTGAGTTTATGCTTGTGATAGTACACTACCTAACCGTTATCATGATCATTTTTTAACTTTCCCGATTTGTTAAATGTTTACCTAGGAAGGGATCGACACCATGACATCTAGAAAATCATAAAAGAGCCCTTATCACTACGTCACCACTTTATTTATCAACTCCGCTAATAGTTTCATTAAAGTGCAATTAAAAAAATGATTCGCAGTACATAAATGTGAACTAAATTTATAAAGTTTTTGAACTTGTCACAAGTCTTTCTCAACGTATGACTAGTCAGACCAACAACCCACATTTAGTGGAGAAATACTTGCCATTTAAGTCTCTAAGTAGTAACAACCACCGCAAACCATCATGCTAAACGGTAACATCACAACTATAATCAGAAATTGAAGTATTCCGATTCAGAATTATTGATCAAATTCCTAACAATTACACATTTTCAATCTTCTTCATCATATTCTTTCTTCAATCTTGATCATTCATGGCGTCTCAAACAAGATCACACTCCCCACTTCTCGCCATTCTCTTCATCTGGTCATCATTTGTGATCAATGTTTCGGCCAAATACTCACCAAACTACGCATGTGACACGGATAAAAACCCGTTTTTGAAGAAGTACCCGTTTTGTGACACTTCACTTGATGTGAAAGCGAGAGCAAATGATTTGGTGAAGAGAATGACAGTGAAAGAAAAGGCGGGGAGTTTAGTGAGTGTAGCCGATAGCATTCCGCGCCTTGGGATTCCGGCGTATGGGTGGTGGTCGGAGGCTTTGCATGGTGTTTCTGACACCGGACCTGCCACGTGGTTTAATAAGAGTATAATCCCTGGTGCCACTAGTTTTCCTCAAGTCATTCTCACTGCAGCTTCCTTTAATGAATCTTTATTCTATACCATTGCGAAGGTAATTAATTGCAATTATTTGTATTCTATACCTAGCTAACATTATTTTCATATTTTATTTTTTTTACTTTAATTTTTTATGCTATACTTTTACATGTTTCACATACTTTATTTACATATACCTAACGCCGCACATATATCTTACCTCCCCATATGTTGTTTTTGGCAAATGAGTTCCCATAATGTTGCCATTACACATATAATCTTAATCATGTAAACCTTGTCAATGTGGTGATTATGTACTTTCCCATAGTTAATTAGTCGAATTTCATAAAACTCATATGTACTTTTCATTTTATCCCATATTAGACCATGTACTTTAAGTGTCCCATATTAGTCAATCTATATGGCCACAATTACAAGGTTTACAAGTTAAACCGGTCATTCATTCTCATAATGGGACAGAAGACAATTTCTATTTGCTAATGAGACATTTTTAAGTACATTGAAGAAATAAGAAAATTCATTGTGGTTTTATGTAATTCATCCTTGAAATAATTGTAAGAACTTTAATACAAGTATATATTTTATGTTTAGTTATATTTCAAATTAACTTACTGATGTGACCATAACCGACCAAACCGACTTGTCTCGTTCGTTTATTTTGTTGGGCTGAATTCCATAAAAGCCCTATATATACTTTCAATTTTGCCCTGTATATACTTTCAATTTTGTCTCAGTTTACCAAGATACTTATATTTGTCCCATGTTTGCAATTAAAAGTTTGATTTGTCCCATTTTGTCCCAATATTTGACCACATAATTTGTTTGACTTGTAAAAAGTATGACGTGACATTTAAAATAATGACTTGATTTGGTCATTGATTACGTCGATTTTTTTAAATTGTCACGTAGATATTTTTTTTATCATTTAAACCGGTAACAGTTAAATATTGGGATAAATGAGACATTATCTACCATTTAAACCGGTAACGGTTAAATATTGGAATAAATGAGACAAGAAATAAACTCTTAGATAAACCTAAATACATTGCTTAATCCGTGACAAAATGAAAAGTAGATAGAGTTTTTATCAAATTGGCCCCTATTTTGTTACTTAACTTATAACTACCTACATGGATTTCAATCCTATGTTCGCCACTGAACATACTTATAATTTGTTTCAATATTTCCAATGTTAGCAAGAAAAATCACATATGACATACCACAGTGTAGTATATAAATGAACGTATTTAGAGTATCTGCTTCCATATGTTTATCCTTAATTAATCGTCATATGTTTATCCTTAATTAACTTTATACCAAATTTCACCAATAGTCCTTTAGTTTCAAAAATTACACTGATGCTCCTTATTTTTGAAACTTATTGCACCGATAGTCCTTTAGGCTAAACGGTGTTACATGTTTCTGTTAAGTTTCCCATGTGAGATGCACATGAGGGCATTGTAGTCTTTTCCCATTTCACTTTTTGCAAAAAAATTTAAAAAAACAAGCTTTAATGCAAAAAGTGAAATGGAAAAAGACTACAATGCCCTCATGTGCATCTCACATGGGAGACTTAACAGAAAAATTTAACACCGTTTAGCCTAAAGGACTATCGGTGCAATAAGTTTTAAAAATAAGGATCATCGGTGTAATTTTTGAAACTAAACGACTATTGGTGAAATTTAATATAAAGTTAAAGGACCATCTGTGTAATTAACTCTAAACAAGATGATAAAAACAGGCGGTTTCAACAGAAGCTAGAGCGATGTACAACAGTGGTGTAGCAGGACTAACGTTTTGGTCACCAAATGTAAACATCTTTCGTGACCCGAGATGGGGAAGAGGGCAAGAAACACCAGGAGAAGATCCACTTCTTACCAGCCGATACGGGTCCACTTACGTTAGAGGTTTACAAGAAAGAGACGATGGCGATAAAGAACGACTCAAAATTGGAGCTTGTTGCAAACATTACACTGCTTATGATCTCGACAACTGGACTAGTATTGATCGGTTCCATTTTAATGCTATAGTATGTTTCTCTTTATCGAAATATAAACCTTAATTACTACTCCCTCCATCCCAAAATTATTGTTCACAGACAAAAATCACACAATTTAAGAAAAGTACATTTATTACATTATCTAACCAATAAAATTTTATTTTTACCACTTAACTATTTTTTTATTGGTGGAATATTCAAGATGACAATAATTTTGGGATAAACCAAAAAGGAAAGATGAACAATAAAACTGAGACGAAGGGAGGGAGTATGATATTTCATGAATCAAAAGTTTAAAAGGTGACATATTTTGTTGATTTTTGAAGGTAACAAAGCAAGATTTGGAGGATACATATAACCCTCCATTCAAAAGCTGTGTTTTGGATGGGAATGTTGCAAGTGTGATGTGTTCTTACAATCAAGTTAACGGCATCCCAACTTGTGCCGACAAGGTGCTTTTGGAAGATACGATTAGGGGAGAATGGAAATTAAACGGGTAAATTATTACTTGGATTAACTAAAGAGATAATTACCAAAGGGCCTTTGGCCTAGCGGTATGGTGTTTGACTTTCATCCTTTAGGTTAGGAGTTCGAGTCCCGTTGTGGACATAGGTGGTAATTAGGAGTAGATTAGATTTGCCGTTTCAAAAAAAAAAAAAAAAAAAAAAAAAAAAAAAAAACTAAAGAGATAATTACCAAAATAGACAAAAATAAACCTCCTTTTCCCAATATAGACTGGCGCGACTGAGCTTTCCCAAAAATAAACCGAGTGAGTTGGTGTTTTTTTGTGCGACTAATGCGACCCAGATGTTTTTTTTGCGATCAAACAATTTTTTGTGAGACTGATTTTTTTTTGGTGCGACCAGACCATGTTTGTGCGACCAAAGGATATTTGTCAAATTTTATGTAGATCGCACGGTCAGTTTATTTTGTGAAGATTTGAAAGTGAAGTCCTTTTTAAATACTTTGGATATTACTAGGTTTATTTTTGCAAATCACCGTTAATTAAAAGGCGGTCTACAATGTGTGATTTACACATATATATACACTAAACGCGTGTTTTTTTTGTATTCCAGATACATTAGTTCAGATTGCGATTCGCTAGATGTCATGTTCAGACACCAGGGTTGGTCTAAAACACCAGAAGAAGTTACAGCAGACGCATTACATGCAGGTTATAACACAAAATTGTCATCCATTAATTACGTGTTAAAAACCGAAAATCATACTAACATTTTGGAAAACATTTGCAGGGTTGGATCTCAACTGTGGGGGTTTTCAAAAGATGTTCACAGAAAGTGCAATACAAAAGGGACTAGTGAACGAATCGGTAGTCAATCGGGCAGTCACCAACAATTTTGTGACACTTATGAGACTCGGGTTTTTCGACGGTAACCCGAGCAAACGATTGTACGGGAATTTAGGCAAGAAAGACGTGTGCACTCAAGATAACCAGGATTTAGCCCGTGAAGCTGCAAGACAAGGAATCGTGTTGCTTAAAAACAATTTCGGTTCATTGCCACTTGTCAAAAGATCGATCAAATCCCTAGCCGTAATCGGGCCAAATGCTAATGCGACAAAAACCATGATTGGGAATTATGCAGGGGTTCCATGTAAATACACGTCACCATTAAACGGGCTATCCGAATATGTTGAAACGGTGTTTGAAGAAGGGTGTGATGTGAGGTGTAATTCGACGGCTGGGTTTGAAAATGCTAAGGATGTGGCGGGTGATGCGGATGCGGTGGTTCTGGTTATGGGCTCGGATCTTTCTATTGAGGCTGAGGCAATTGACAGGACTGAAATCAGTCTTCCTGGAGAACAGACTCTTCTGGTGAACGAGGTTGCGTATGCGGCTAAAGGACCGGTTATTCTTGTTGTGATGTCGGGTGGTGGAATGGATATTGAGTTTGCAAAATGTGACCCGAGGATTAGTAGTATTTTGTGGGTCGGGTTTCCGGGTCAGGAAGGTGGTGGTGCTTTGGCGGATGTCATTTTCGGCAGTTATAATCCAAGTAAGTTTTCTTTGTCGCTACAACAAATAATCCAGTTATATATAGACATTTTTTGGGGCTTAGTTAACCACGCATTTAAAAGTGTGTATGAACGTGAACACGCGAGACGAGATTATATGTCTTATTGAATTAAGAGTTTTGATAATGACAGTCCTAAGGGCGGTCATAAGATATGCATAAAAAAGTTATACATTTATCTATAACCGACTCTTGAAGTTTAGGAATTACTCATTTGTGCCATTTTTAATACATTTAGAGACAATCATTAGGGCTATCATTATCAAAACTCTTGAATTAATTATAAATCTTAGAACTTAAAAACATGGAAACCTGATTAAAAATCCACAATTAATCTAAGTAATATACTACTATATCTACAGACTAAAATTTACTTCTTTTTATAGTCATTTCTAAATGATTGTGACTGTTAGACAATCGGCCAAAATTAGGGTTCCGGCGATCTGTCTGCGGTAAACGGTGGTTTCCGGACTGGTAGGATTTCGAGTAACATGTTAGAGATTATGGAAATATTTGACAGGTTTATACATTTTATTAATATGAATTATATAGAGTTACATATACACGTTATTTACACAAATGAATTTTACAATGTACATTATAAAATAAGAGATAATCGATAATAGTTAACTATTTAATAGTGAGTTTTATTGTTACTAACATGTAAAAACTTGAAATATTATTATACACTTTTAAATACGACTAGAATTAAAATTTCACATATTTCGATTTATTTCAATTTTTGCGTGTGCATTCAATTCGCAGGCGGACGACTACCAATGACATGGTATCCCCAATCATACGTGGACATGGTGCCCATGACCAACACAAAGATGAGACCGGACCCAGCCACGGGCCAACCGGGCCAAACCTACCGGTTCTACAGAGGCAAACCGGTTTTCCCATTTGGGTTCGGGTTAAGCTACTCTTCTTACGTTCACAGACTCATCAAAGCACCCAAGACCCTACTCATCCCACTAGACCAAGCCCACCCTTGCCACTCCACCACCTGCCACGCCATTGATGCATTTGATGACGTCTGCAAATACTTACACTTTGATGTTGATATTATGGTATCAAACATCGGAAACATGGCCGGAAGTCATACGGTGTTGCTGTTTTCTTCTCCTCCGATGATGTTCAATGCGCCACAAAAACAGTTGGTGGATTTCAAGAAAGTGTGGTTGGCGCCATGGAGGAGATCTGTGGTGAGCTTCAGAGTTGATGTGTGCAAGCATTTGAGTGTTGTTGATGAAAATGGTGAGAGAAAGGTTGTATTGGGTCGTTATGTTCTTCATGTAGGTGACCTCAGACAGTCCATAGTTCTCAAGCTTTAATGTCGTATTATGTCAGAGATTGTTATAGTTGGGTTTGATTTTTCAATAATTATTACAGGGTTTGTAGTTGTAGTTGGTTTTATGTAGGAGCTGATGTCTTTTGTAGTATCATATGGAGGAATGAAATAACTAATTATGCGGCTTAATTAGTTACTTTGTTTCCAGCCTTTGGTTAATTCTATAGAACAAAATGTGTACTCGTTGATGTAGAGTCAAAAACAAACAAGAGCAAAGATGGATCTCGTTTATTCTTAGAATTTCAGTGGAAAATCTATAACAAAATCAAGTTGATTAAAAAATGACTGGATGTAAGTTTTTAAACTCGGTTCAAGTTAAAAACATAATTTTTAGAGAAAATAGATCCAAAATTTCCAATGGCCTAAAAAGATAAATGGGCCAAAAATTATACCTTAAACAAAATCCAAAATCTAAAAGCTCCGTTCCTCATGTAGTCATGTACTTCTTTTCCAACATATATGACAAATAATTAGATAACCAAGAGAATCAATTTTATTCTTTAGATATATATAAAGATAAGTGGGTGAGTTTCACATTATAACTTTTAGTTCATCTACTACAATTATTATTTGATATGTTTATACACTTAGCTGTGAAACTTATACTGTGTGGTATATGAAGTAAAGATTGTGGTGCAGAAATAAATTCTCATACTGATATATTCAAAGCTCAAAATGGAAAGACAATTAATTTTATAATTTAACTGAAAAAAAAGGTTGTACATTAGTTTATGGAGAAATAATTCCTTAAATGCAGGAGTCGGCTACGGAAAAATGTGTAAGTTTTTTATGTATGTGTTATGAGTTATAAAAACTTGAAATAATGTTAGAACTATAAATTGTAAAACTTATGGGGTTAATGTTAGAATTATAAATTATAAACCGATTTTTTCTGTTCAATCAGGCTTTTATGTCTAAGGTTGGTTCCGATCAAAAGTATAACCATCATTTTAACCGGCTTATTCCAACCAGCTATCTTCACATTTCCGGTTCGACCACTCAGCTCAACATTGCTATTGACTGAACACGTGAAATTTATATAAACTATTACTTGTACGTTTAAAAATGAGACTACTGAGTTAGTTTGTTAAGTCTTCTGATCAAATTTAGCATTTCTTGTAAATTCGTCTATGCAAAAGTTGAACCCTTTTGGATGTTTCTTTTTCTGTCTTTATTTATCTTCACAATCTTCTGTTTTTATACTTTTTGCGATTGAAATCACATCTGTTTATATCTATTTATAACTCTTATTAATGAAACATATAAATCAAGTATTTGGTGTTTAGGACTAAAATCAACCGGGGTTTTCTCAGAATTTTAAATGGGGACCATATAAAATTTTCCACTAAATTTTTTTTATCAAATTTTTTTCCACATGGGGGTGGCCTACCAAGGGGTGACCATGGACCCCGCTTAATTGTATGTGGATAAGCCCCTGGGTTCAAGTCATATCGTGCACACAATTAGTGTAAATTTAATGATTGTGTGATAGTCGTTAAAAAAGTAGAATACTTAACCATTCAATTTCACTTTTGTA
Source organism: Calendula officinalis (assembly GCA_963853835.1). Taxonomy (NCBI): domain Eukaryota; kingdom Viridiplantae; phylum Streptophyta; class Magnoliopsida; order Asterales; family Asteraceae; genus Calendula; species Calendula officinalis. Next base: position 28,310,332 of record OY970834.1, read on the forward strand.
TGATTAATTAATATTACAACTTTGCTAGTTAAGAAGAACGATAAGACAAACAACCCCTAACATATATATCACTAATTATAATTAAAAAAGAATCAAGTATCAATGAAACCAGAAGAACCCACTGCTCTGGTCAACCCAAAAGTGACACCGATAGCCACCCACCCAAAGATCAATGTCCTAAGTGTTGGCATCACCATGGGTGCCCCACCTAGCACCGAACTCAACCACCCAAACGCCACTAGCGCTATGGTCACAACTGCCAACACAACCGCCAACCTCACATGATAAGTAGTTATAAACGCGGCTGCAAGCAGCGGTATCACCGCCCCAAATGCGAAAGAAAATGCTGACGCGATGGCGGCTTTTGTTGGGCTGGGTAGCCCACTTTTCCTCTCTTCTACTTCATCGTTATTAATCAAACCATTCTTTATGTCTCTTTTAATTTGTGACATTTCAATATCATATTGGGAATAAACCGAGACAAATTCCCCGATCGCCATGCTACACGCTCCACCGAATAGTGTAGCAATCCCGGAGAGGATCATGGAGCCAACATTTTTATTAACCGAACCGACACCCATCATTATTGTGGCGGTGGAAAGGAGACCGTCATTAGCGCCTAAAAGAGCCGCCCTCAACCATTGTGCTCTTTTGGCGTAACGAAATGTTACTTCGGTGTTTTCTTGGCTTTCAACATTTAAGTTGTTGTCATGTTTGATGGTGGCTGCCATTGGTGATCGAGAAAGGTGGTGATGATGGGAAGAGATGAAGTTGTGGAGTATGGAAGACACACGCCTTATGATCCCTTTTTATACACAAATTTCAAATACGGGGTATGAGGTCCTCAACTACGATTGATTACAACGGACAAAAAGTTGTGTGAAACAATCTTGTATTACTCCTTAATTTGTCATAAAACACTTTCCTACTAAGTCACATAGTTTTAAATTTCTAATAATAGTAAACTAATGAGTGCAATTATAAGTTAATTAGTATTTGTAACTTTATAAATTTCTTTTGTGAATGTGAACATTGTTAGATCCGTTTCTTGAAATATGATACTTTGTGACACGAAATGGCTACTTTCACTAGTTGGCGATCTTTTCTTTTTGCAAGAATCGGTTCACTTTTGATTTTTCACACTATTGACACATGATTTATTCTTTAAATATTCCTCTTGTCAAATAAAAAAGTTGTAATATTAAAACTTTTGTCAAATCACACTCAATTTCCAGATAACTTAAAAATCTTAATGCTTCAATTTTATTGTTCAATCGACTATGTGGATGCTATGGAGCAAGAAGAAGGAATACATTTTCAATCTCACCGAGAAACAACATCGTACATGATAAGTCAAGTTGCACGCTTATGTTAAGCTATAGTGGACGGAAAAAGTGTACAAGTAAAATGTAAAGATTGGAATTCGAACTCAAGATTGTTCATTTTGATAGTTCATATTTTAATAATCTCTAGTTTTCCTAGCATCTTGTTTAACGAAATTATGGCGTTCAACAAAAAAATATGTCTAGATGAAATATCCATGACAGGATTGATGGTAATCGTTAGGTTATATATGGTCTAATAAAGCAAAAATAAGGTTTTCGTATGAATCTAACACAATAACTCCATATGAGACGAACTTATTAACTTAATATTATAAACTATTAATGAAATATGGTCACATGGATTTCGTTTCGAACTCGATTCTTTTAATGTGGTTTACCGACATAACAAACAGATGCATGAAGGATAATATGTCCTTTCGAAAACGTTTCTTTTCAACCAACCCGATCTGATTCAGATATAAACACCTAAAAGATCACGTTAATCTCGTAAATATTTGTTTACCGTCAAATTTTTATTAATAAAGTAAAAGCATACGAAACAGCGTCGGTATATAATTAGGTACTTTCGGTTTAATGGTTTATGCTAATTGCTAAGCATAATAAGTTCACCTTTTGCATAAAAAGGAAATGAACGCGTCATTGCGTTGCTAAATCAAGTTCCATTTCTTTTCTGGAAGTCCCAGTGGCATCGTATTCCCTTTTCACGTAATTTTTGCTTCAATTACACAAGGCCGACAAATATAAGCCCCACACGGCACACATAATTTCTAACTAAATATATTAAGGAGGATTTAATAAAGTAGTTATTTTCGGAATATGTACTGAATTACATTAACCAAAACTTTAATTTTTAACAAAATTTAAAGATGAATTAAATGCGATCTCTATTTAAATGGAAACAACTAACTTTAATTTTTAACAAAATTTAAAGATGAATTAAATACGATATCTATTTAAATGGAAATAACTGCTTTTCAAATACACCCTAATGTAGGTCAAAACCATATTATTATTATTATTATTATTATTATTATCATTAGTAGGGTTTTTTTAATGTATATCCTAGGACATATGATAAGGTGCATTTAATAAGATGACAATTTCTAAATATGTATTGAAAGTCACCAATGCACTCTAGAACCTAACATTTTGAAAGAAGCATTAAATTCGATTATGTGTTTAAATGGTAATTACCACCTCATTAAATGCATCTTATCGTATGCCCTAGGGGCATACGTTAGAAAAACACTTATTATTATTATTAGGGTTTTTCTAACATGTGCCTAGGGGCACATGTTTAGATGCATTAAGTTTCCTAATTAATTAATTTTTAGCATACATTAATGAATTCATAATTAAGAGACATATTAAATGTATTTTTAAGTTGTAGTGAAAACTTTGAGTGAATTAATATGCCTAAACATGTGCCTAAGGAGCACATGTTAGAAAAACCCTTATTATTATTATTATTATTATTATTATTATTATTATTATTATTATTATTATTATTATTATTTTGAGTTGCGTTCAAGGAGATCCTTGATTTTTATAAAGTCCCAATGAACAAATTATAGCCATTGGATCAAAAGATTCCTTAACTACCACCATCATCAAATCACATGTGATTCAATATACAACCACCACATCATCAAATCACATGTGAATCAATATACAATCATCACCGCCAGCCACCCCCGCCGACCACCACCTTCGTCCGCCGTCCACCGCCGTTGGTCGCCGCCTCCGATCGCCGCCGGTAGCCACCGTCCGGCGTCATCTGTCGCCTCTGGCCGGCGCAATCACATGTGATTGGATACGCAATCACATGTGATTGCAAGCAGCCGATGGTGGCGAGGGGTTGCCGGTGGTGGAGACGGTGGCCGACAGAGGTTGGTGGTGGTGGTCGGCCGTGTGAATCACATGTGATTTAATACACATTGGTGGTGGTGGTGGTGGTGGTGGTCGGCGATGTGCAATCACATGTGATTTAATACACATGGGGTGGTGGTGTTGATGTGTTGAATCACATGTGATTCTAGTGGTAGTGATGATTTGGGGGTTGATTGATCTAAGAGCTAAGATTTGCTCCTCATGATTTATAAAAATATTGGATCTTCTTGAACGTTTCACTTATTATTTTATTAGCGTTATATTATAATTTGAATGACATTAAATAAAAATATTTTCACGTAAAATTTTGGAAGTTTGATACATCTTCCTTCTTTTCCCAATTGGTGCATTTTCTTTTTCCATATTAATGTATCAAAATTTTCCAATCCGTAGCACTAATATTATTGTGATTTATTGTCACTATTAATAATATTATTAATCCATGTATAAGGATTTAATCCTTCATCATACTTCCAACCTTATAAACCAACAAATGGTTTGTCATTTTTCCAATGTGGGATACTCTCCCAACATCCCCACTTCCAAGATTTCTTGTTTCAAACACCTACTTTGAGAGTCGATATCTCATTCACCACAACTCTACTTTGGACATGCTAAATACCGTTGCGCAGCTCTCACAAAAGAGAACACAAAGCTACCAACCAATAACTATATATAACGAATATATATATATAATTATATAGGTCCAAAGTGGGTGAAAAATCATTTTATCATAACTTTTTCCAACAGCAACAACCTCATTTATCCTATGTTGCATGGTATGATAGATTAAGAAGAACATTTAAAACTAACGTAAGTTAAAACAAGTCGGATAGTTATCGAAAAATAATGATTAAGAAATTAAAAAAAAAAAAGACAAAATAACGGTTAATATATTAAGTAAGGATTTAATCTGTATATATTAACTCTAAATGCATAACAAAAAAAAAAAAAAAAAAAAAAAACTAGAGAGTGCATGATATAGTAGAGATAATAAATGATAAATCGTCTCACAAAATTGCAACCGAAATGATTTCAAAAGACCCTTTTCCACGTGTAATGGTTTTCATATTTTTGGATCTTCCAACTGAAATTCCAAAGTTGAAAATTCTATGCTTGTAGGACACTAGGAAAATTCTCTGCTTACACATGGTGCTAGATAGCTTAGTTATATTTTTCGGTGTTCTTTATGTTTATGTATTTATGAGTTGTCATTTTTCTTGTAGATCGTTATGGTGGTAATTTCGTGTTAGAGCAAATCACAGATCAACTTAGTACTGATGCTGCAGTTAGTGATAATTATGTTTATTACTGATGGGGCAGAAACATTTACTACTGATGAAGTTGATGCTGGTGTTATCTATAACTTAGTTACTACTGATCATACAAAGATTGAAGATACTACTGATCATTGTAGTTACTACTGACGATGATTATGGACTTACTACTGATCACCAAGTTTACTACTGATGTTACTTATTTACTACTGGTGATTGGTTTTACTACTGATACGCGTTTATGGAACATATCAAGTCCGAGATCTTCGCAGAGATAGTTATAGAATGTAAATCAATGTATATCGTTTATAATTAGATGTAAATCGTATCCTAGAATAACTAGGGTAAATAGTTTAGCTTCAAGGACTATTATATATAGTTCCTTACGAATTGTAAACGTACGTGTGTATTGTTAACTTAATAATATACATTGAAGCTTTTTGTGAAACTGTGTTCTTAATATTTCTCATATTGTTCATACAGTTCATTGTTCTTAATCATTGATATAGTGTTGATCCGCTGCAACTTCTATCATCATTTAGATCTAAGGTGTTTATTAACTTGTCTATAGTTAATCGATCCTGACAAGTGGTATCAGAGCTTATTGGTTCTAGATCTACTATTTGTTAAGAACAACAAAAAGTTTTAATCTTTAAAACACACACATTATTAATCATGACTGATAATAATGAAAGCACTCAGGCCAACAAAATTCCTATACTCACACCCAATAACTTTGGGATGTGGAAGAATCGTATTAAGCAATACATGCTTATTACAGATTATTCCATGTGGGAAGTCGTTTGTGAAGGAAACAAAACTGGTCAACTTCAAGCAAGCAGCTCTGCAACTGAGGCAGAAAAACTTAAATGTGAGAAAGAAAAGAAAGATAAAGGCATCGAACTCAAAACTCTAAGCACTCTCTTACTGGCCATTCCTAATGATTATCAACATCTCTTTGTTGAATATGATGATGCAAAAATACTATGGGAGGCACTGGAGAAGAGATTCGTTGGGACAAAGAGCACCAAGAGGAATATGAAGTCTGTTCTCAAACAAGACTTTGAAAATTTCAAAGGAAAGCCCAATGAAACACTCACTCAAGTGTTTGACAGATTCAACAAACTAATTGGTGAACTCAACCAAGTTGGTGTAAAGATGGATCAAGAGGATGTCAACATGAAGTTTCTAAGGTCTCTTAGTGAAGAATGGGCCATGTACACAGTGGTGTACAGACAAAGAGATGCTTTAGAAGAAAAGGAGTTAGATGAACTCTATAATGATCTCAGAGTGTTTGAAACTGAGGTAAATCACAAAAACCCTTCTATTTCTTCTAACAATGCTGCTTTTGTATCCAATACAGGTCAAGGACAAGAAACCTCCGCAGGAAAGGCTGCAGATTCTGAGGATACTGCAAGAGAATCCTTCTTCACTAGTCATGTGCATACTGCATTGATTAGTGATGACTTGGAACAACTGAATCCAGATGATCTTGAGGAGATGGATCTTAAATGGCAGATGGCTATGCTGAGCCTAAGGACCAAAAGATTCCTAAAAAGAACTGGAAGGACAAGCCTCAATTTCAACAAAGGTGACAAAGCAGGATTTGACAAAACGAAAGTCAAGTGTTACAACTGTAACAACCTTGGTCACTTTGCAAAAGAATGTCCTCAACCAGACAAAAGATCAAAATCAACTGCTCTTGTGTCTCAACAAGGACAAGGATATGACTGGAGCTTCCAAGCAGAAGAGCATGCTCAAAATCAAGCTCTCATGGCCTTTACTGACAACAAAACTGAGGTAAAATCTAAACCTTGTGCTCCTGAATGTGCTAAAATTATTAAAAATCTAGAAAAAGAAAACAATAAATTAAATGAAGATTTAGCAAAAGCAATCAGAAGAAATCATGAGTTTGATGGGGTGATTGCTGATCAAGAACATCAAATAAAGGTGTACAAGATGATTGATCAACGAATCAAGGAAGAATTGCTTCAAGCTGTGGATGAGAAAGAGTTTTATGAAACAAAAAATAAAGAACTAACAAGTAAAATAGAAGAATGTCAGCTTGAAATTGAACAAAATAAATTAACAATTAAAAAGTTTGAAAGAAGCACTAAAATTCTTGATGAATTAACTAATAATCAAACTACAGAAAAGGTTGTTCATGGGGTGGGATATCATGCTGTACCACCTCCATATAAAATCATTCCACCTCTTAAAAACAGTTCAGAAAGAATCATTAATGAATTAAAAACTGAAAATCAAACTGAATCATCTAATGAAACATCTGAATCAAATAATTCTTCTGATGATGAACAATCAATTGAATTTACTATATCTCAAAGTGAATCACCAAAATCAATTGATACAAGTTTTCACACAGCTCAAAGTCCAAATGAATCTCCCAAATATAATGCAGATAATGTACCAAAAATTTTAACAAGGGGGAATGAAAGAAATAAAACACAACTCTTAGACCAAAGAATACCTGAAGGTGCTAAAAATAAGAAACTAAGATGTGTTATATGCAATAAAATGAACCATTTAGCAAAGGATTGTCACTACAATCCAATAAACTGCAAAGAGTTAAAAGAATTTAAAGTTCTTAAAGAAAATGCTAAAACTCAAAAGTTAAAAGTTACTACTGGTCATTCAGTAGTAAATAAAATTAAAAATCCAATTGTTGAAGATCCAAGATTTGGAAGAAGTAAACCAAGGTTTGTTCAAAACAGAAGAGCTGGAAGCCCTAAGTACAGCAATTACTTCAAGAATAATGGAAAATCCAATCAAAATAAACAATATTTTAAATTTTCCAACACCAGTAGAAACTCTAACAAATTTACTACTGGTGTTAACCCTAATTATAATGCTGTATGGTACCAGTACAAGAATACTACTGGTAATAACCCTAATTTCAAAAATACTACTGCTCCCAAAACAAATTTCAAAAACACTACTGGTGTTAACTCTAAAAACACTACTGGTCATTCTAAACATGGTAAGTACCCAAATACTACTGGTCCATCAGTAGTAAAGTATTCAAAAGCTAAAAACAATGGGTATAAACCAAGATCAGTAGGAAATTCTTACACCAGTAATAATTACAAAAGGACAGCAGTAAAACAAAATACCAGTAATAAACAAGTATGGGTACCAAAAGTCTTTAAAGTTAAATCCTCAAAAGCTCATTTCTCAAAGGATGAACCCAAGACATATAAAGCTTGGGTTCCCAAACTTAACTAATCCTTTACTCACTTGTGCAGAGCATTCAGATCCCAGAAGAAGGAAGAACATGGCATATTGATAGTGGATGCTCAAGGCACATGACTGGAAATCTGCAAATTCTTAAAGATTTCAAGTTATTTGATGGAGGATATGTAGCATTTGGTGAGAATCCCCAGGGAGGTAAGATTACAGGTAAAGGTACTGTTACTAATGGAAAAATTACCTTTGATAATGTATTTTATGTAGCTGAACTAAAATACAATCTTGTCAGTGTGTCTCAAGTTTGTGATAAAAAGAACAAGATTCTGTTCACAGACATTGAGTGCATCATTCTTTCTCCTGAGTTTATTTTAGATGAAAAATATGTTGTTTTAAGAACCCCAAGGAGAAACAATGTGTATTGCCTGGATATAGGGGGAGAACTCATTTCTACAAATGAGGTCAACTGTTTTATATCCAAGGCAAACACCACTGAATCAGAACTTTGGCATAGAAGGATGTGTCACACAAATTTTAAAAACATGAACAATTTAGTAAAAAGAAATCTGGTCATTGGACTTCCTCAAAAACAATTCATGTGTGATCATCACTGTGTTGCATGCCTAAAAGGTAAACAACACAAGACTTCTCATAAGTCCAAAACTGTGAACTCTATTTCTGTTCCTTTACAGCTCTTACATATGGACCTTTTTGGACCTACAAATGTAATGAGTATTGGAAAGAAACAATATTGTCTTGTTATTACTGATGACTTTTCCAGATATACATGGGTTTTCTTTCTCAGGACAAAGGATGAAACAAGTGAACTCATAAAGAACTTAATTGTCAAATTGGAAAACACATCTGATCAAAAAGTGAAAGCAATAAGATGTGATAATGGCACAGAATTTAAAAATGCTAACTTAATTAACTTTTGTGATCTTAAAGGTATTGACAGACAATACAGCTCACCTAGAACTCCACAACAAAATGGTGTAGCTGAAAGAAGGAATAGAACCATCATTGAAGCAGCAAGATCAATGCTAGCAGACTCAAAATTACCAATCACTTTTTGGGCAGAAGCTGTTAATACTGCTTGTTATGTTCAGAACAGAGTATTAATAGTGAAGCCACATTTTAAAACACCATATGAACTTTTTAATAAAAGAAAACCTTCTATAAGTTTCTTAAAATCATTTGGTTGTCCTTGTACTATTCTGATTACAAGAGAACAAATTGGTAAGTTTGACTGCAAAGCTGATGATGGAATCTTTGTGGGATACTCTACTCAAAGCAAATCATACAGAGTATTCAACAAAAGACTAAGGATAATTGAAGAAAGCATCAATGTATCCTTTAATGAAAATGTACCTAATGAACAAGGAAATGGTCCAGATTGGCTATTTGACATAGACAATCTAACCAAATCCTTTAATTTTAATATAAATTTCAATGCAGGTAATTCAAATTGTCTTAATCAAAAAGAAGGAACATCATCTGTTAATACTGGTCAAGAAAAGATGAGATACATAGTTGTTGATACTCCTCCCATAGTTAATACTGATGTCAGTAATAACTCAAATTTTGAAAGCAGTAATAACTCTGAGAATGAAGACAGTAGTAATTCCACTACTACTGGTACCAGTAATAGTACTGAAAATACTACTGGTCCCAACTATAACCTAGATTCTCAAGATACTACTGATACCAGTAACAACAACAATACTACTGATCTCAACGAAGACAACAGCAGTAGTAACTCTGACCAAGATGATGATGAACCAAATATCCATGACAATGAAGAATCACAAGATGAACAACTGCCTGAGACAAATGAGTCCAATCTTGGAAATCAACTAGTGGTTGATAAAGCTACATCTACAAGGACTCAGAAGAACCATCCATTAGACCTTGTTCTAAGTGATGTTAACTCACCACTTCAAACAAGAAGCAAATTAAACAAAAGCTTAACTGCAAATATGTGTAACATTAGTTTAATTGCTAATGAATGTATGTATGAATGCTTTCTGTCTCAGGATGAACCAAAGAAGATCCAACAAGCAATGAAGGACTCAAACTGGATTGAGGCAATGCAAGAGGAACTCCTTCAATTTAAATTACAAGCTGTTTGGACACTTGTACCTCTACCCAAAGGAAAAAGAGCCATTGGAACAAGATGGATATTCAGAAACAAGAAAGATGAAAGAGGTATAGTGATCAAGAATAAAGCCAGACTTGTAGCCCAAGGATACACTCAAGAAGAAGGTATAGACTATGATGAAGTATATGCTCCTGTTGCCAGAATTGAAGCAATAAGAATATTCCTAGCATATGCTTCATTCAAAAGGTTTAAAGTCTATCAAATGGATGTGAAGAGTGCTTTCCTGTATGGGAAGATTGAAGAAGAAGTTTATGTTTGCCAACCTCCAGGTTTTGAAGATCCAAAACATGGTGATTATGTGTTTAAATTGGATAAAGCTCTATATGGCCTACATCAGGCACCAAGAGCATGGTATGACACACTATCATCATACTTATTAAAGAACAATTTCAAAAGAGGAGCCATTGATAAAACTCTATTCACAAAGAAAGTCAAAGATGATATACTACTGGTACAAATCTATGTAGACGATATCATCTTTGGCTCAACCAATGATTTATTATGCAAAGAATTTGAAGAACTGATGCAGTTTAAATTCAAGATGAGCTCCATGGGTCCAATGAACTTCTTCCTTGGACTCCAAGTCAGTCAAAGAACTGATGGTATTTTGATAAATCAATCAAAATATGTCAAAGACATCTTGGAAAAGTTTGACTTGAAAGACAGTAAAAGTGCTAGTACACCAATGGAAACACACAAACACCTACATCCTGATGTTGAGGGGGAGGATGTAGATGAACACTTATATAGATCAATGATAGGATCTTTGATGTACTTAACTGCATCAAGACCTGACATTATGTATAGTGTTTGTGTGTGTGCAAGATATCAAGCAAGACCCAAAGAACTACACTTGCAGGCTGTTAAAAGAATATTCAGATACTTGAAAGGCAAACCATCACTAGGTCTATGGTATCCACATGACTCACCCTTTGAACTAATAGCCTATACAGATAGTGACTATGGAGGTGAATGTCAAGATAGAAAGTCCACTACTGGTGGATGTCAATTCTTTGGATCAAGACTAGTGTCATGGCAATGTAAGAAGCAAACAAATGTATCAACATCTACTGCTGAAGCAGAATATGTAGCTGCATCTGCTTGCTGTGCTCAAGTTCTATGGATTCAAAATCAGCTTCTAGACTTTGGTATCTCTATCCTTAAAACTCCTATTTTTATTGATAATCAAAGTGCTATTAGTATTGTGAATAATCCAGTAAAACATTCAAAAACTAAACACATTGAAATAAGATTTCACTTTATAAGAGATTGTAATGAAAAGAATTTAATCAAAGTAGTTAAAATCCATACTGATGATCAATTAGCAGATCTTTTTACAAAAGCATTTGATGTAGGAAGATTCAACTTCTTGGTCAGTAGTATTGGAATGATTTTAATAACTTAAAATCTCACTTAAAAATTATGTGTAAAGTTAGTGTTGTAAAATATTATTTTCTTAAGTGTTTTACTACTAGTATTGCTGTACTACTGGTGTGAAAGTGTATGCACAAAATACTACTGATAGTTCATTACTACTGGTGTATTTTAGGTTTACACAGATACTACTGGTAAGTCAGTACTATTGGTATTCACATATACTACTGGTCTTGTGTGGTAATGGTTACTACTGATGTCTATAATTACTACTGATGTCAAAATCCTTAGTCATTACTGATATTAGTAGATACTACTGACGTTTTACTACTGATATCTTATTTACTACTGGTCTTTCATAAACACAATTACCAAACTAACCCCCATGAAAATAACCGTTATGTTATGATTCGAAGGCTATTTTCGTAGTTTTGCAGGTTTAATCGAAAGATATAAAAGGCGGCAGATGATTAATTTAGCATTATCTTCACTTCGATTCTCTAAACACCTCTCGATAAACCCTAGTTTACGATCAAAAACTCTTCATCACTAACAAAACTCTTGCAAAAACTCAAAAACAATGGCAACTTTACAAACTCTCGATGTGCAAACCGATCTCAAATACTCAGAATTTCACAACATGGTTGCATTTTTAAAAAATCCCGACGGAACAAAAGATTTCCGTCCAATCGTAAAATTCTTGAGAAATTCGTATATACAGTTTGCCTTAACTGTAAAGCCGAAGGCATATCAACAGCACTTGGTGGATTTCTGGACCAATGCTGAGCGAACAGAAGGAACCACATCATCAATGATAAAATCGAAAGTAGATGGAAAGTACATCACTGTAACTGAACAATCAATCAGACATCATCTACAACTTCATGATGATTCAGGTATGTATACTCTTCCTAAGGAATACATTGCTGATACTTTAAATAAAATGGGGTATGAAGGCAGACTTAATATTGTAACTTTTCAAAAAGGCCTTCTATCCCCACAATGGAAATTTCTGGTTCATACCATTCAGCATTGTATTTCTCCTAAAAGAAGTACTTGGAATGAGTTTAACAAGGCAATAGCATCTGCTGTTGTATGTTTATGCACAGACCAAGTATTCAATTTTTCTAATATGATTTTTGATGGTATGTTGGGAAATCTTAGTTCTTCTAAATTTTTAATGTATCCCAGATTTCTACAACATATCATAAACTGTGAATTACAAAACTTGTCAACTCCTAAAAACATTTTTGTATTACCTGAGTTGAACAAGAAAGTTTTCTCAAATATGAGAAAACAATTTAAATTTTCAGGGAAGGAAACCCCTTTGTTTCCAAACATGATCAAAGATCAACCAAATATTGGAGAAGGTTCAACCATTGCTACAACCCAAGTTGAACCTCAACCCACTCCATCACCCCCACATACAGCCCAAACACCACCCCATATAGCCACTCAATCACCAACTCAAACAGAAGTCCTGAATGTGTCCCAGGAACTTGATATAAATCTGCAGAGTGCTACTCTTCACTCTGTAGAAGACCTACCAGACAAAACCAAAAATATATCTACAATCTATAAAAGAAAGAAATCTTTAAAGGACACCAGGGGACAAATCGAGTCACACCCCAGGCTCAAAGAGTTGTCCTCCAAGGAGGAGAGAGGACATGAGGGGAGGGCTTTCACTACTGATGCCCCAAAGGTGGGTGCACAGGACAGTGAAAACATCAATAGGACCCAAAACTCGGCAACTTTGAGTGATGACTCATTTGAGGAGTTACTCAAAGGACCCCGGTGCCAAGAAACCACAAGGGGGGGCATCTCTGCTTCTTCTAGGAAGAAGAGAATGTCTAAAAGACCCAATGAATCACCAAGCAGTGATGAGGGCAGATCTGTGGAATTGATGGAAAGGAAGGAAAACCTTAAAACCAATGTACCTGTTAGTAAGCCCGATGATCTTGCTAGATGGAGTGAGGGCAGTATTAAAATCCAACAATTGACGGCTAAAGTGGATTCCTTGGAATCCACTGTACAAGATTGTCTTTATTACCAAACAAATCAAGGAAAAACTATGGCTGCTATGAAAAGAAATGTAAATATCATCAACAAAAGAATGAGACAATATGAACTTAGGCTTCATCAACAATCAAAGCTTATCAGAAAATTGAAAAAGAGGATTGATGATAGTGAGGCTCCTCCAGTTGAGCTCACTAAGGGGGAGAAGGATAACATACAGACAATGATTGATGAATCTATTGCAGCAGCAGCTTCCTCCCTCTTGAATTTAAAAGAAACAGAAGTTGATGAAGGCCCAGAGATGATGATTACAGAAGATGAGCCAATTACTACTGCTACAATGGAAGAACAAGTTGAAACAGAGATACCAGTAGTAACTCCTACTACTGATGATATAGCAGTAGTAAGTCAAGAAGAGGAATTAACTGAACTAAACACTACTGATGCCCTATCAGTAGTAACTCCTGAAATAACACCAGTAGTAACTACTCTGGTTACTACTGATGAGGAAGAACTACAATTTCCTGAACTCATTGATGCTAGGAGACATGTCATCATTACCAAACCACCAACACCTGATCAACCACTTATCATACCTGACATTGATGATAATGTGAATTGGTTTGAGGTTGATGAATGCTCACTTCCTCCACATCCAAAAATACTTCAACAAAATGAACTTAGAACATTTTCTCCCTCTGTTATAATAAGAGGAGTGCCAGACATGAAGTATATTCCACCTCCACCTACTGCACATATTGGAAAGGGTAAAGAAGTATATGATGAAGATTACCCTAACAGAGCTCTTGGTCATTACATGGTAAACAAGATTAATCTGGTGAGAGCTGATAAACAAGATAAATGGAAGGTGAAGAATAAAAGATATTGGGAGAAAGTAGCTAAATATCAAGCTCTTGAAAAGAAGAAAAATCAAAGAGAAATTCCTGTTAAATTACCTGTTCAAATTAAAGATGTTCAGATAGAAGCCCAAGAATCAGAGTTCAAAAGGTTTAGAAAAGTAGAAGAAGAACATCTAAACTGTCTAGAAGATCTTGTAGCAGAATGCAAAAGAACAAAAGGTGATTTACCAGATGATATATTTGAACAGAAGTCTCTTATGATAGACTTTCTAAAGACAAAGGGTCACAGTGCAAAATCTTTTGGAAGAATGAAGATGATGAACATAATTGAAAAATACTGCACTGCAAAGAAAAGAGACTTGGCTGAACAAGAAGCTGAAGAATCAAAGAAAGCCAAAGCCAAAACTTTAGTACCAATCAGCTTAAATTTGCTCAAAGCTGGTAGTGTGTCTACTATTGGTGAATCCTCATCTTCTCAGACAAAGAAAAGAAAGAATGAAGCTCAAGAACAGAGTTTTCAAAAGAAAGCAAAACAAGAAGAAATTATACCTGTTCTTGAAGTACCTGTTGCTCCACTTCAAAATAATCCTATACTAAACTGGAAAGTCTTGCCCAATAATGTTCTATTAGTTGTAAGGGAAGACAAAATCATTCAAAAGTTTACTGGATGGTTACCTTTGATCAGATCCTGTACAAGAAGTGATGTGATTAAACTTCTGATCATTGGAAAACCAAGAATGTCAAAGAAATCTTGGAAAGAATCTGGAGCTGGATATTTAACAAGAATGATTGATGCAGCTTTTTATCCAGATAAATATCCAAAGTTATTTACAAATCCAGAAAATGTGTATGCATGGAATGTTCTCCCAACTTGCAATATGTATTTCTTTGAAAGATCAAGTAAAAATTGTGAGTTGTACTTATATGAAAGAGAATATCCTCACTCAGAAAAGGAAATGTATCAGATATTCATCAACACTCTAATGAAGCCCTTTGATGCAGTTATGTTCCAAAATAAATTGAATTACTTTACCAAGAAGAATAGCAAATACATAATTGAACAAAGACTTCAACAAAATCAAAGAACATTAGAAAGAAGAAAGAAAGAAGAAGAAGAACATAAGAAAACTTGATTGATTAAAGGATAATCAATAAGTTTAGGGGGAGATTGTTAGAGCAAATCACAGATCAACTTAGTACTGATGCTGCAGTTAGTGATAATTATGTTTATTACTGATGGGGCAGAAACATTTACTACTGATGAAGTTGATGCTGGTGTTATCTATAACTTAGTTACTACTGATCATACAAAGATTGAATATACTACTGATCATTGTAGTTACTACTGACGATGATTATGGACTTACTACTGATCACCAAGTTTACTACTGATGTTACTTATTTACTACTGGTGATTGGTTTTACTACTGATACGCGTTTATGGAACATATCAAGTCCGAGATCTTCGCAGAGATAGTTATAGAATGTAAATCAATGTATATCGTTTATAATTAGATGTAAATCGTATCCTAGAATAACTAGGGTAAATAGTTTAGCTTCAAGGACTATTATATATAGTTCCTTACGAATTGTAAACGTACGTGTGTATTGTTAACTTAATAATATACATTGAAGCTTTTTGTGAAACTGTGTTCTTAATATTTCTCATATTGTTCATACAGTTCATTGTTCTTAATCATTGATATAGTGTTGATCCGCTGCAACTTCTATCATCATTTAGATCTAAGGTGTTTATTAACTTGTCTATAGTTAATCGATCCTGACATTTCGTTTCGTGCGTTTTTAGCTACGACGTCTTTTGTGTATTTGGCTGGCCAAGCTTGTTTGGTTATAACTTATAATTGTCTTTGATTTACTCCCTCCCATACCTATGCTTTAGGAGTTTAGGTGGTTGAGCTCTAATAATATAAGCTGTTTCAAAAAAAAATCTTCACGTTTATGTTAGTATTTGAGGGAGATACTATTAAATATGGGAATCATCTTGTAAGGGAGGTGATTCGTACAAAACATTTTTCTAGAGGTCATGTTCTTCCTTCATTTTATCACAATTTTGCATTTCACCCCTTCCACTAAGGGCATCATTACCCTTTGATATTAAATTGTTATGTATGGATAAAAAATGTTATGTATGAATCACCTCTCATCTTGTAATTACCTAGTGGTAAGTGTTTCTGAATAATTGTCTAGAGGTCACGAGTTCGATGTCTTCCTTGGTAAACATTTACCAGATGGTCAATGGAAGGTTCGAGTACAACAATAATAACGGTTTTGTCGCATACATCACAAGCAAAGTGTGACCACCCCCATGAAAGCCCTCTATATATAACGGGAATACTGTTTAAAAAACTATATTACTCCCTATGTCCTCAAATAAACTTCTCATTTCTATTTTGCACATATTTTTAGGAGTGTTTAATGGTAAGTACTTAGTAAATAATTGTGATTAAAATATAAGGATAGTGAGTTAATGGTATGTCCATTTTACAGATTTTTATACAATAAATATTATTTTATTAGATAGAGTCTATTAAACTGAGGAAGTGAGAAGTTTATTTAGGACAAAAAATAAAAAGAAATAAAAAATTTATTTAAGAACAGATTAAGTATTAAATATGTAAGTCACTAGGCACTAACATGTGTTGGTCATGCAAGAAGTCACCAAAAACTTGTTAATATATTTATGTATGAAAGCCTCCTTAAAGCTAGGTAAGCCCAATTAATACCAAAAAAGGATGGACTAATGCTACAAAAGAAAAAAATAGATATATAACTTAAGGATTGAAATGATAATTTTAATTTGACAGAAAAATTAACTTATTCGAAAAATATTACTTTAGGGGGGCATTTAAAAAAATGTCTTTGTATAAATTTATGTGTGTAGCCGTCTATTTGAATCAAAGTAACTGAAAAATAACGAACTAAATTTAAAAAAATATAATTCTAAGAAGCCCTTTTAAGATTGCTCGAGAAATAATTGGACCAACAATGAGGAGACTAGAAGTTTCCCTCATAATGGTAAGAGACAGAAATACTATGCTAATAGTGTAATAAATGTTTTATAAAAAGTACGATACGAAATGATGATCAAGAGTTTCAAAGTAACAGCGACAATCATCATGTTTCATTACAACCAACAAGCGAAAGAGAAATATTATGTATAATGTTACGGAGTATTTTGCATAAAAATATGATTAGAACATCTATAAGACGTCATTAATCTGCCAAAATGTGTCAGCAAGTTGTTCAACCGTTTTAGCCATCACCTACAAAAAAAGATAATTCAATATCAGGTACCAAGATCAGGGAGTCGTAGATTAATTAATAACTAATGACTGGATTACAAAATCCGGTCATGTATCAATTGGCAAATTAGGTTTGACTAGATAAGTCAATTTTGTACTCTAACGAAAGCATGTGCCCGCTCTTCGCCACGAGTTTATAAGAATACATATCATATTTATAAACTAACATATTCATAGCAATTAATACATTTTATAAATAAATAAAACACTATTTATAAAAGAGAGAGAAAAAGAACATTATTTGTGGGAAAAAAAATAATACTATTTATGAACAATTGATGTTATAGATAATTTCAGTACCAGATTTAGTTAAAATACATGAGCATGATGGAAACTAAAAGAATACCATTAAAATACCTTCACGAAAGCGGAGCTGGGGCCGGAGCTAGAGGAACAATCGTAGGAAGTATCAACTTTGGATTATTGGCAAAACTAAAAGAATATAAGATTTTGAAGTCAATGTCATGAAGGCATGATGTAATATCACTAGCTAGAGGTAGCAATTTCAATTTCGGTCCATTTACTTATGAATGGGCCGATTCATGTTATGTTTAGTAATGCATAAAACATTTTAAATCATTATACTAAAATAATGATATTATAATTAAATGGAATAGTATCATTTTTGTAATCACAATTGGCACTACTTATTTATTAAAGAAATGTTTCGGTCAACCCGACCCGTATAAAACCATAAACAATATTAGCAAATTTCACTTCACCTAAACACATTTTGACCCGTTACTCATCCAACCCATATAATTTGACAAGTTATATAAGTAAGAGCAGACCTAATAGGCGTGAACAGTGAAAAGCAGCCATTGGAAGGAACATATCCTCTCAAATCATTGTTCGATAGATCACTGCAATAAAAAGCAACCAAATAAATTTAGGTTTTTTCGACAATTATTATGAAATAAATAAAAGCAGGGTAGCCGAGTTTGATGCTTACAGAACTTGTAATGTAGTTATGGTAGTTAATGAATATGGAATACTTCCTGTCAAACTGTTGTTGTTGAGACGACTATCCTTGCACAAAAAGCAGAGAAACAACACTGTGATTCCACATATAATCACAATGATAAAGTAAATAATAATGGAGCAATTTGGAGCATTTAGTAATGATTTTGTAGGTGGGTTGTATTTTCAATCCACTCGAACCAATTTATTTTGTCAAAAGCAGAAAGCGTTGAAAACTGTTAAAAGTCTATTTTTGCCTTATAAATCAGTTTTTTTTGGAAGTTTGTAAATATCGACATGACTTATCGTAATAACTAATAACATTGTTTTTGTAATAATACTTAATGCATTACTTATTTACTTCTAATCTTGCCACATCTAATCTAACAATTTAATAAACTCAAATGGTCATTAAATTAAGGGAACTTTTTATCAAGGAAAGAATGTGAATGGTGTGAAATCATACAGGTATCGAAGTTTTTGAAGGTTTCCCAATGTATTTGGAATGTAACCTTCAAACCGGTTAAGGAAAAGATCCAAGCTCACTAAGTTAGTTAAGTTCCCAAGTGCGTTAGGAATCCTTCCACTGATATTATTACCAAAAATCTCCCTGTCACAGACAACCACGAAAAAATGCAAAAAATAGCCGCCAGTATTATTCAAATAAGCAAACTTTCAGTCAGCTAGAAGGTAATACTTACAAGTACTGTAGATTGGCAAGTTGACCAAGCTGTGAAACCAGTTGACCACTCAAGTTCGCGTTTCCAAGATCACTGCAATTGACAAAACACAGAACATCGAATTCTTTGTAAGATCACATAATCGAGAAAGTAGTACCATGCCAACTTTTGTTAGAAATTGTAGATAAGCTTACACTCGAGTAACACTATTAAGATTGTTGCAAGTGACATGTAGCCAAGTACATGGATTGACGAGTGTTGGATCCCAACTTTGCAAAACATTATTCGGGTCGCTTAATTTGTTCTTAAAGGCATCACCTGTACATCTTACACATGAACCCCACGGTTAGTAATGCAGGCCCAAGTGTGGAGGACGTGCTATTTTGTTTCTTGAGGCCCAAAATTGTGTGAGAAAAGAGGCTGCACTAAAATGGGCATAATCTGGACTATGAGTCTACGTATCATGCATTTGACCACTCAAATTGAAGCTAGCGGTGAGTTATTTGCATTTTTAAGTTTTTTGTCAATTTTTTAGACTATGTTTGTGGGCCCTATTTCGGCCCTATTGTCTTTTTAGACCCATTAAAAATGTAGACTTGTTTTAGGGTTTCTTTGAACTTTTAGTTTTGATTTTTATGAAAGTTTATTTTTCTCTAAAACTTGTGTTTTTAAGCTGGACCGGTTTTGAAGACTAAATCCACGGCATTTTTTGAATCAACGTCATTTTGGAATGGATTATTTGGGTATTCTAAGAATCAATAAGACCAATATATATTCTTGTTTGTGACTCTACATCAGTTAGCCATCTTAAAAAACATCACAAAGTTTTACCTCATGATACCATTAATTTTTGTTTTTATTTAAGCTCTTCAAGTCATTGAGTATGAAATTAGTTATTCATCAGGTGCGTTGACTATGTATAATGAGGACCAAAAGATACTAAGATCACGCAAATGATATGTAAATTAATACCTTCAGAATTCCCATAAACACTTGACAAATTATATAACACCAAAACTATAAACACAAGGGTTGCAGAAGTTGAAATCCAAGACGATACACGAGCCATTTCTGACTGCTAGCTAGTCTTGTTTTCGGGTCAAACTATACCCAATTTGTGGATTTATATAGAGATCAAATTAACTAAACCTATTTATAACATTCACTTATAATGCCAAGAAGTGAAACCCACTTCCAGGAAGTGATAGTAATTATGAAGTAATATATTGTTGTGGGGTTACTCTTATCAAAGAGACAAACTGAAGAGAGTTGAATAGACTTTTGGGTTGGGCCAAGTCAACGTTTTGGCAGTCAAAGCTTCTCACTGTTTTTAATTGTTGGGAGACTAGTCTTACAGTTCTAGAAGCTCAAATTGGACTGGGTAATGTATGGAGAAGTTGGATCAGATGTTGTCTACATTCAAGATTTGAAGTTTTGATCATCGTTTTCTCAAGAATTTATACAGAAATCGTCCAAATCAGATCTGAATTTGAGCAAAAATGGATTATAATTGAAGCAAAAATTAGTTTGATAAACCCCTGATTTCTTGTTTGATCTCGATAATTTGTGTTCTAAATCATCAAGGGTTAATTTTGTACAACAAAACTTGTGATTTTGTGATCTCGATATGTTAACATTCTTGAGTTATTAAATCCATCAATTTCTTTAAATTGATTGAAAATTGAGTGATTTTGTAAATTTTCGGAATTGTTAAAAACGAGTATAATATAGCCGCGCTTCGCTGTGGTTTTTAATTATGATTTTTTCGATTCTATAAATGATATTAAATAGTAATATTTTAGATTAAATTAATTTGCATATTACATAGAAATGTAGAATGAGTTAAATATGTATCTTTAATAATATATGGATTATTTTGTAAAGTTGAGGTGTAGCTTGTAGGGCTGTATAGAAATAAAATAAAAGAAAGAATTAATAGTAGTTGAAAGGTGAAGAAATCAGGGATTATCCCAGGCAAAATGAAGAAGGCATGCTTTATGGTTATAATGAATAGCCACTTGGGCATCAACCACTTTTAATAGCAAATTCCCATAACTAATAGTATATATTGGGATTATGAACACTAAACTTCCTATGGGGATTATGAACACTAAACTTCCTATGGTAATTGTATATAAACAAGCGCTATAAAATCCGCGCTACGCTGCGGTTTATGATTCATTCATTTAATTACAGGGCTTATTATAGATATGGTTTTATTTGCATACCGTGTCATGCTAATTTATTATGAATTCTTATTCTTCATTTATGTGGTTTCTACGTTATAAACTTAAAAGCTCAAAATATTGCCCTTTTGTTAAAATGGTGGTGGAAATTAAGAGACGGATCACAAAGTATTTGGAAGATTGTTATATCGGCTATACACAAACTTAACATTAAACCGGTTCATCGCATGGTGAAAAGTAATTCGGTAGGGGTATGGAACAATATCGCTAGAGTGGACGGTGAATTAAAAAGATTGGGTCACGACTTCCACAAAGTGTTTTCACTCAGTGTCGGAAATGGAACTAACTTTCTATTTTGGAAAGACACTTGGCTAGATTCCACACCGTTGCAGCTCAAGTTCCCTAACCTTTATGCCATTGAAAGACGTAAATCATGTTCCATAAGTGATCGGTTCTCGCAGAATGGGTTCTGTTGGGACTGGATGCACGGCATAAGCAGCCCTATCGCCACTAATGAACTTAACGATTTGTTGCTTCTTCTCAATCCTGTTCGTCTGGGTATCGGGTTTGACAAAATGCATTGTAGTGTTTCACCGGATGGGTCTTTTGCTGTCCGTTACATCAGAGGTTGGTTGGACGATCAAACTTCAACAACTGGTTTTGTTAACATGCCATGGGATAGCGCTGCCCCAATGAAAGTCAAGTGTTTGGTGTGGAGAATCGGGCTTGGTCGTGTTCCGGTAGCAAGTAGCTTGCAAAACAGGGGTGTTAATGTGGGATCTATCAACTGTGCGGTGTGTACTAATCATATAGAAAATGTGGATCATGTGTTTATTCGATGCCCGCGAATGGTAAATGTGCTCGCTTGGATCTTTAATTGGTGCAATATTGCACTCCCCTCTTTTGCCACTGTTAATGATCTTATTGAGTTCGCTTCGGGGTGGGGACATTCTCAAAATAAACAGTTGATGTTAAATACTATCATACAATGTACCATTTGGTGTGGATGGAAAGCGAGGAACGATGTGATCTTTAATAATGTACACAAATCATACACGGATATCGCGGGCGACATAATCTCTACTTCTTTTTTGTGGGTTAAACATAGAAGCAAAATCGCTTGTAATTGGGTTGACTGGTGCATTTCTCCTTTTTAGCTTGTATTGTAATTTCTTAGCTTCTTGCTAAGTCATTTTTTATTTATCTATTTGCCGTTTCCAAAAAAAAATATATATTTATTTAATGAAGAATGACATGTTATTATTCATTTTAATAATTATATATTATCTAATATCTTAAAATATGTATTTGAGTTTTTTGGTAAGCTGATTTCGGAAATTACGAATTCATAAATTAAAAGAACTACTCTATTTAAAAATGTAGGCTAACAAAATATGAAAAACAAATTACAAAGAAGAATTATCTAACATGAGCATACTGTACATAACAAATTACAAAGAAGAATTATCTAACATGAGGCTTCTACCGTTTAACATAGCTTGAGATTATTTCTTTATTTTTCACATATGGCCTATACATAATAAAAAATTAATATTGCTAAAGGCCAAGACAACAAATAACGGAAATGCATCAAATAACGGAACGGCATTTTGAGTTTGTAATGAACAGTGAATTTTCTACCACTAATGTATATTAAGGGTAATGTAGTAATCTTCTATCTTCTATAATATAATAAAACAAGGTTTTTAAGTGCCACTTGGCACTTTCTCATGCCTCCTCATTTTTATTTCCCGCTCTTTTCACCAGCTCAATTTCAATGTTTATACTAAACGATTTTCCTATAATTATGGAAGAAATCAATCACTTCCTTATTTCTTGGCAAATATTAATTTCAAATTTATTTGTCAGAAGTGTTACCAAATACCAATTCTCCTACTCAATACCCATAAATTGAACGACCTTGAATCTTCTAACAATGGCGTCATATTAGAAGAAATTGAACAAATCATACTGAAAATCACGTTTTCCATATTCTATCAATTACTTAGAAAGTTGTTTCGGATTTCTTCTATAAGGAGGAACCAGTCTTCATCTTGTGTGAAAAATCACATTTTCCCTACCGATTGTTCTACAGGATCAAACCATCGTCGGCGCCTGACATACAACAACGATTCTTAACATGTTTCCGATCACCTCCTCTGCCTCCATGCCGGATCCAATGGTTTTCGACCACCTATAACTTTATTTCTCAACTGATATGTTTTTGGTTTCTACTTTCCAGCATATAACTCATTTGTGATTTTGTTTCAAATTGGTTTTACGTATGCAGTTTAAGATTTTGGATTGGTATGGTGTTTGATTAAGCGCACAACAAGTGTTTGATGAAATGACTTGGTGAGTTTAAAACCCAACATGTTCTGCTTATTATTTACAATGTGTCTTTGACTCTTTGTCCATTTTTCTTGCTTTAATTTTATATTTGTTCTTATATTTCTTGCTCATTAGTGATGTCAATGTTATATAATTCCAGACATGTCATAAATTCTTATCCTATTTCTAAACGTATGAATGTCAATGATTCATTGTTTGGTTGATGTAGAATCTTTGACAATGATTTTTTCATATCTTTTTAGAAATGCTAATTTGTATACATTTACTTGTAACCAGGTCTGTCTCTTATAGATCGAGTGAAACTTAAAAGAATTTATGCCCAAAAGGAAACAAGGTCAATGCAAACAAATGGTCTATATATTACTAATCTTGACTCAGATCTGGATGTATGATCAATCTTCTATTTTTTTAAAAATATGCTCATCTTTTTAAAGTAGCTAATCTTTTTCATTTTACAAAGCTAAAACACTTTTTATATCATTCTTCAGTGATCTGATGAATTATACTAAAATAATCTACTTTTATATCATTTTACCAAGTCATTTTACATCATTAAAATTTGAAATAATCTACTTTTCATTCCCTAATTTAGATTAAATTATACTAAAATAGTATTATGTATATTTGATTGTGATGATGATGTAAAATGGCAGAAGCAAATAGAAGAACACAAACCAGTGAACTTCATTAGACATGCAATTGATATCTTTAGCATAAAGATATGTAACATGTTTTGATAATAAATGACATAGGATATGTTTCTAACTATGATTCTTTTCTTGCATAACCTTAGCAATTTGTTATATACATTTCTTTCTATACTTAATTTATGAACTCGAACTTTATTCACCACCTCATGACATTGTACGCTTTGTATAACCCTCAAATAAAATGGAAGAACTTAAAACACTTACAAGTGTGATATGATCTAATGGTCAATCTACTTCTTACAAGTGTTATTGTTGATTGTGTTACTCATACCTACAGAAACAGATGTATAGATTCATATGCACCTATTTTATATGTTTATGTTTATGTTTATGACCCGTTTACATATTTACACATTTTGATTTTTGTTCATAGTTCATATGCACCATATATAGAAACTGCATAATATACTATATTAGTTTGTCCCACAAAGACTGTCTTTCTTAAATTTCAACCAATCAAAAAACATTTAAGTGAGAAACAGAAAATTTGATTGGTGACGTAGTATAATTAATGTACTTTTCTTAAACTGTGTTTTTTTGTAGTGGACAATAAATTTAGGACGGATGGATTAGTATTTAGTGACTAGAAAATGAGTAATTAGTTTAATGCGTTATGAGTCAAAATATAAGTCAATATAATAATTTGACTGTATTAGTAATTGGTTTGATAAATATTGACCAAATCTTTTATTCATAATAATATATATTTTATCTACTTTTATTTTTGATCTTTACATAATTTAATTTTAATTTTTGACTGTAATATTTTAATTTTGGATGTAATTTAAACTGACTTTTACAACTTTTAAAGTCAATATAATATTTTGACTGTATTAGTAATTTGTTTATTAAATATAGACGGAATGTTTATTTATTATAATATATTTTTTATTCACTTTTGTTTTTTATTCATAGTTTTTGTTATTTACTTTTAAATTGTATATATATTAATCATAATATTTTTTTAAAATCATAACTGAGAATGGAATTCTTGGGTGTTAATACACTTGCACTGATATTAGCTATAGGATTCATTAAAACAATGGTATTGTTTCTTTAAATTGACCAATACAGTATCATTGAGCAGTAACAATACTATATTTGGTATTAAATTCACTATTATAAGTTTTAATCATAAATCTTGATGTGTATATCATTAGTAACAATTAAATTCCAATGTTTACATTATAGAAAACATTTTATATGTAACAATTATGTAATTAACAATTCATTTTTGTATCCTATAAAAATTACGTTCAGTAAAATTATTGACAGTCCGTGATTTTTCACGGGTCATAACCTAGTTAATATAAATATAGTAATTTGAAGAAAAACTCAAGGTGTTTTGATTCAAAATGAGCAATTAATTGTGTACAGAACTTGTTTGTGGACAAAAGTGTATCTAAAGTTCAATCTAAAGTTACAAAATCAATGCAGTTAAAAGTAAAATGAATTGATTTTTGAGATTTGTTTGTGCTGTTCATGTTCATAAGCATATCGAGAGAGCTTATCTAAGAAGCTTTTAAGTTTATAAAAATTTGAAATACAAGCTTGTGTAAGCTAATAAGCTTAAAAAATCCTTAAATAAATTTATTGTGATCTTGTCATTAGACTACTACACAAATACATACAACTATACATGCAAGTATACAAGAGCCCTACAACTCAAGTATACAAAAGCCCTATGAGGCTTTACAATAAATGGGCCTAGCTACAAATGGACTAATTTAAATGTACACAATGGGGTTATAACTAATACATGATCATACAATACTCTAATATGCCCCCACAGTTGGAACGGGTGAGGCAATCGAAAGTTCAAACTGATATGAAACTTAGTCTTGAAGTTAAGCCTTTAGTAAAAATGTAGCGACATGATCATGATCTTTCATATGTGCTTAGTTTGTTGATGTTGTACGACTCATAGAAACGCGATTCACCGATTTGGCCATGAACTGTGTACCGGACGCTGAGTACCGGAACACGATTCATTAGCGTCCCGAACGCTGTCGGAATCGCGATTTGGTACGGCATATTGGAGTTCCTTATCAACTAAGGTACGCGAACTAGTTCGGCATGCAATCGTGTTCCTAATCCGTGGGAACGTCGTATCCGGTGATTTGGATCGCATTTTGTATGAAGTCGGGGATGTTTCGGGGACGTAATTTTAAAATTTAGAAGAAGATTGTGTACATCTCTTTATTTTTGAACATTATTGATAAATATTAAAAAATCAAATCTTCCTAGAGTATAGGAAACGATAATGTTGTAATTTGTAATTTTGGTAAATATTGTATACGTGTCTATATATTTGATCAATTTTAGCTCTCAAGTCTCACATCCTATTCATTGTTTAACTATTTTCGTTAATGTTTTGAAGTATTTATGGATTTTATGTTATGTTTTTATTTTTGGATTTTGAAGTTTGAACTTTACAACTATAATTATATATATATATTTATTTATATATATAAAACTTTATTTTAAGGGTACATTGTACCATATTATTTGGTACATCGTTCCAAAATGTAAGGTACATCGCACCGCCATACCGGACACGTACCGAAATGAACCTACGCCCTTCGTACCGGATACGTCGGAACTAATGAATCGCGTACCCGTTCCGCGTACCCGTACCAGAGTGTATCGTGTTCTATGTGACTATGGTACGACTTTGTAGATAGATAAACGACACTCACATTATTACAATATACAATGGTGGTATGGGTGAGTGGTCTATTAAATTCACATAGAAGGTTATGTCTTGCTCAAATCCAGCACATAATTTATTTATAGGTTTATCTCACTTATGCACTAAGACCGTTTCCAACGGCCTCGCTAGTTCCTCCGTTCCCCAAAGTGGCGAGCTCCAACCGTTGGCACGGGTCCGTCAGTCCCGCCCGTCAGTTGGAGCTCGTGAGTGTAGAGACGAGAGTGAGGACGAAAATTTGGTGAGACCCCTCTGTTTTTGACCGTTCAAAAGTTATAAAAAAAAAATTAATTTTTTTTAAAAAGGTAATTTTTTAATTTTCAAATAAATTCAAAAAATATTCAAAAAAAAATTTAAAAAAATAAATCTCTTGACTAGAAGTTTTTTTTAGTTTTTTTTATTCATGTACTCATTTTAATTAATGTCTTTTTTTATGTAGTGTTTTTTTAATTAATGTATTTTTTTTATGTAATGTGTTTTTTCAATTAATGTACTTTATTTATTTTTTAGTTGTATGTTTTAATTAGCTATATATTTTTATTAGTTGTATAGTTTTATTAGAAAAAGAAAAATAAATGATGGGGTCCAAATTTGGTGAAGAGAAGAGGTGTTGTTGGCATGACTACGTCAGTTTATTGTTAGTTAGTGTGTCTACTGACGTGACGTTGAGTTGGCAGAAACTGATGGCGTCAGTTTTCGTCACCATTGGAAGTGGTCTAAGGGCGTGAAATAAGACACATTTAATGATCTACAAATTCCCAAAACTATTGAAAATACATTTAGTGTATCTCATAAATTAACAAAAAATAAATTCATTTGATGGTTATTATAGAATTTTAAGAAACTTTAAGGTTATTAATTGTGTCTTATCTCATGTCCTTAGAACATGAATTAGACAATCCCTTATAATATTATATTGAAAATAAGCAAAAATATGTGCTCCATTTATACTCCTTTGTCGTTGAAAAGGACCGCTGTGGACCCACAAAAATTGATGAGAGGTTTCTTGATCCAGAAATACCATGTGTAATTGACGCATTAATATTTTAGTGGTATGTAGTACGTTATATATCATTTTCTTTAAGCTTATTAACAAGAAACAACTCATATATGTGGGATGCCTTCTAAGGTACACATGTATATCCTTAAATTTTTATCTATTTTACAGTTAACCCTCAAATTTCTTAAAAGTTACAAATTACGATTTTTCAGTTTTACCCTCGATCTTTTAGAAACCATTAGTATCCTAAACATAATAACAATTTCAAGCATAACATAATAACAGACCCTCAACTTTGTAGACCTTATTATCACTTCATATGTGCAGTATTTGACGAATAGTTTAATTCAAATTTCATGATTAGTTTTAACCTAATTTTGTGTATAAGCTTAACGAAAGAAATTAAATTAAGTAACCAATAGTAACATTTTTACGAGTTAAAAAAATCCTTGTCATTTAACCTACTTTTGGTTTGATACGATTTCACCATTTTCCAAAATTGCAAGTTTGTAACATAATCAATAACCAATTGTCATTTTACACATTACTCTTAATAAAAGACATTAACTTAAAACAAACCATACGTGTTTGGGTTTAATACAAATAATTCCAAGACTAGAAACACATACATCAAACGTAAATGTGTAAAGAGACACTAATCCATGATTTTAGGTTTTAATTCATGTTCATATGAACATAATAACTCTCACTAATAGTAATACTTCCCTTTACAAGAATAATAATATTCAACCACCAAGGATATATAAGACGAACAATTGGGGTTCTTCTGGATCACCAAGATTCAAATTCTCACAAAGTAACTTCTGCAGGGAGGGAATATTTAATTTGCGTATTAACACTTTGTTTTATACCTTTTTTTTTTTTTAATTAGTAACAGAAATGAGAGAATGAGTATGCTTACTGATTTTATTTGGCCGATTAGCAGACATATATGCATACATAATCGCCAATATAATGAAAAGCAAAGCAATCTGCATAAATGGTTGTGATCGTTGGTTGGTATATATATCATTAATTTATATAGTTAATAGAATACTGATTTATTTTAGGAAGAATAAGAAGAAATGGAATTCTTACCAGAGCTGGACTGTAGCTTGGCTCGCTTTTAATTATGTATGATTTCCTGATAAAAACAAATATAATTAGACATCCTAATAGCAATGGGTATTTGGTTTGTTTAAATAAAATATAATGAAAAATATTGACATTTCTAATTGTAAAAGGTCAAAGGAAAGAAAAGTCAAGATACCTGTTGCTAAGGGTACCAGAATCTTTGCAAAGTTTCTGAGCTGCTTCTATCCTGGTGATTGTTAATTTGGCATTGGGATCTTGCAAGTCAACCTGTAACAGCCAGCCAGATCTCAATTATAAAACTAATCTTAATAAAAAGTATTATTAGTGCATATAAAAAGAATTAATTAATACCTTGTCCTTAAGCATGCAAGAAAAATCATAAAAAGCTTGGTACACATCTCCCATTGTTTTAGTCCTATCAATTACTTTTGCAGTAAGCCCTAGAGATAGACAAAAACAAAACACCATTACCATAATAATTACCAATCAATAATGACATAATTAATATTTTTTTAACGATTATCTTACCACGTCTCATTTTCACTACACCCCTGAAAACTTCAATGTTGTTGTAGCATAAAGCTAGTGTTCCAATTGCCATTATCTGCCAATTACAAGTTTTAGTCATTAAATAACTACCTAAATTAAATTAAATATGTATCAAGTAATAGTATACCTGTGGTATAGCACAAAACCTGAAAATAGCAGGATCACGCAACTGAGACATATAACTTAAACAATCTTCAATATGCATTAAAGCATTTGTCACCATATCATTCAGGCACTCAACTGCCTTTTCTGAATTCTCTTCATACTTCAACTCCTGATTAAATTAAAATATATTATAAACAAAAAATATGTTATATATAATAATATTCAAATCAACTACAATATGCAAGCCCATATACCTCTAGTTTATTCACATATTTACTCCATATTTCACGAGGCCAAAACATGCGGGATTTCGGTATCTCGTTTATATCCTCCAAATAATCTCTAATGATGTTTGTTTTCTGCAATTTATCACCAATAATACAATGTTAAATCAGAGTTAAAAATAAAACATTAATCTAAAATTTACCTGGAGAAATAAACCCATTGAATTGGAGATAGATTCTGAAAACAAAATTTCAGTGCCTGACGCATGAAAGAGTTTTGATAACCCTAATCCAACAAGTCCAGCAACATAATGACAATACTCATCATAATCATCAATTGTCTCAACCTGCAAATATTAAAAAATCATTTATTTAATTAAAATTGAATTGATCGAAACTACAGTATGATATATTAGATGGATGAAAGTTAAGGACATACATGTATTATAATATCGTTAATTTAGACAAATTAAAAATTGTAAAAAGGGTAAAACCACAATTAAAAATCACACTAGTTTATTATGAAAATAACAAGTACCTCTTTACATATAAATTTGGCCATTCCTGCACCCATTCTCATGGTTATATCCTCTATTGCCTCCTGATAACTGCAGAATAATTGGAGTATATATATTAGAAAATAAGAAATGTATTAATTGTTTGATTTCATGATATACAATGCAAATCAACAGCTTATATATATAAGTTACCCTTTCTTCAGCTCCAGAAAGGCAGTGGAAACATGATGGAATTCGTCCATGAGAACTTTGTATTCCTTTGTACCACCTTCACCAAAATAAAATAAAAAATATAAATATAAATAATTAAAAATAGCATTAGCATACATATCATATCATATAAGATTAAAAGTGCTCACATGCAAAATGCCAGTCACGATCGTAGATGTGCTTATGAAAGGCGTTCAGAATGGGTACTTTGATATCAGAAGCTATGCTTGTATCATCCTCTGACCAAAAAAAATAAATTAAAAATATAATTAAATCATGAAAATTAAATCATAGTTATATGATTTCTTCAGGAACACTGGAAAACTAGGTTAGAGGTATATTAAGACATACCAACAGTGTCTAGTGCGCGAAGAACCAAATAAAAAATGCACACCTGCAATTTGGAGATACACCTTAAAATTAGGAGCAATTTGCAGCCATTTATATTAAAGAAACTGATTGAACTGCATAATTTTTGGCTTCCTACATGCCTTTTTCTAATATAAATGTTATTACAACTGCAGAACAAGTTGTTGACATGTACAATTTTATTAGAAAATATGAAATTACTGCATTCTTTTGGATGTATTCGCTACTTACATATTCATTGCAGTTGCTGAAAAAGTTGTATCCATTCACTGTATTTCACTAGAATAAAAAACCCACCATGTTCCCGTGTACAATTAATTGGTAAGGACTAAAAATCAAGATCTGAAATCTCAACGGAATTATCTAGAAACAATTGCAAGCTGAGTCGATGATTACAAGAAGAAACAAACGGACTCGATTAAATCATAAGTCGAATCATTCACAGACAGAAGAAAAAAAACGGAATATAAAAAGAGTAATTGCAAGATTATAAAACGCCGTTTGGTTGATTAAACTTAATTTCGCTAATTAGGTTTTGAGTAGATCCCAATGCATACGGCAGATTGTATAGTTTTTGATCAAGTTGTTAGTAAAAATACTTACTATTTTCATCATTAACATCTTTTTTCACTGTTTCAAAATACAATCATGAATCTATCTACTCCAGCATTCACCAACCACAATACCGGAGCATCGAAATCATCTAAAATTAACCATTAATTTAGGCGAAAAAATATAAGGTATTTGGTTAATTGAACTTACAGCATCACGAAGCTCAGGATTGAGCTGTTGAATAACAAGAGCGAAACTTCTAGAAACCTTATGAAGCATAGAGTAACAGAATCCCCAGTGTGGTTCCGCCGGGATCTGTTTCTCCGCCTTCTTAGCCGCCATCCTCAACTTCAACAACGGATAAAAATCCTCCGGATTCTTCAACACTGCCTTCAAACTCCCCATCTGATAAGTCAAACTATTTTAGGCGCAATTCGATCGATGAATTGATTTATCAAAAAATGGGGATCGTTTTGCACGGTTTTTTTATGTGGTTGATATACAGATGTGTGTAAAACATGGAGGTCGTGTGTTGTATGTGCGGGTTGAAGGAGCTTATTTATAGTAGACGACTGCAAAGGGGATCGAGAAAATAAGCTGGCTTTTGGTTTGTTTGTTTGCTGGGTTTGAAAGTATTTCTTTGACTGGATTAAAATCGATAAAAAAATAAATTACAAAAGTGATTTACACCGAATTACAGAAGTGATCTACAAAGTGATTTTCTCTAACTTTTCAAAATTACAAAAGTCTCTTTAATTCCAGACATTGCCAATTAGGTCATTAATTAGCATAGTTTAAATTCTCATATTTATTGACTTGTAGATAAAGATAGGTGGATAGATATAATTATCTCCAATATGAGGATTTTAGTTTAACCGAGAACATAATCTCTGATATGGACTCTTACGAAATTGGTATTATGACTTATATCTATGAAGGTAGGTACTTTACAAGTTTGTAGGGTAGTAAATTATAAGATTGCTAGGAGACTTGAATGTTGAATCATATGCTCGTGTCTTCTTAAGAGCCTCTCTATATATGTAAAATAACATGATTTAGTTATGCTTGCAATGCCTATGTGTCTATTTTTCTAGATTGATGTTTTTGGTTAATACTTTTTATTTTTGCTTACTAGCATAACGTCATCTCACATACGTCGAGTGCGTACATGCACATATTTGTTCATCTTTTTTCATACTCGTCACACTTTTGCACCCTCATGCACACTTTTATGTACACATAATTTAGACTCCCATGTATTTACTTAAACATGTTTTGGGTATGAAAATAAATTTGTATACCACAATTTTTTATGTCTATATCACACTGTACAAATATATAAAGCATTAATTATGATGTGTCCGATTCAGCGCGGAACCGTGTAAAGGTGCAGAACCGCAGAACCATCCTAATATCCAATGTTTTCTATGCTATACATAAGTTATACATTTTCATACAAGCTGTAACCATCCTAACATCCAATGTTTCCAATTTTTTTATATACATATTATATAAATATATTTATATATTATGTGTTTAAAAAATTGGAAACGCTGGATATGTAAATGTGTAACAGCGTTTATGAATAAGTACATTTTATATATAACATTATTAAACATTGGATGTTAGGATGGTTCTGCAGTTATGCGCCTTTTCAGACCCTAATTATGATACATAGATTAAAATATGTGGTGTAAAAATCACCGAGTATAGTCATGCACACTTATATACAACTTTAGAAGTTGTCATTAGCATTTCTTTTTTTAAACAAAATACTACGACTAAGATTACAACATATTATATTATTATAATATATAGCATTCGAAATATTTTGCTTTACTTTTGCGACAAAATTTACCTACTTTTATTTTATTCCAACTTATCCTTTCTTTTGTCTTTTATCGAAGGTTATCAAAATATTTTAAAAAGAATTTACGAAGAAAATAACTTTCATGATCTTTTGAGGAAAAACGTTTTCGGTATGCTTTGTTTTATTTTATTTTTAAATCATATAATATTTAAATATCCTATATTATGTAAATACATTTAATAATATGTAAATACTAAATACTCCCTCTGTCCCACAAAAAACTTCTCGACTTGGGTATAAATTTTAAGGTGATAGTTAGTGGTGGATTTATTAATAATTTTGATTAAAATATATGAATGGTTTGGAGAGAGAGCGATAGTTAGTGGATAATTAGTGGATAGTTAGTGGTGTGATCCTTAATAATAGTAGATAGTTAGTGGTGGGGTCCTAAGTGGATAGTTAGTGATGGGGTCCTTAGTAATAATAATATTTTATTATGTGAAGCTCATCAAATGTAAAAAATGAGAAGTTTTTTGTGGGATAAAAATTTAAATCAAACGGAAAATTTTGTGGGATGGATGGAGTACTAATTAATAGAGTGTTCAAAACTTCAAATAACAATTAAGCGATTAGCAAACTTTTCACATGAAAACATTAACTGGTTATTTTCCTTTTTTATTTTTATTTATACCTGCAGTTAAGTACATACTCCGTATTAAAAATCACGATAACTTAAATTTGCATATTTCTAAATTTATACTCCAACTGATATCTTTCAATACATTCTTCCACATAATTAAGGTTTCTTCAAATATCGTCCTTTGGACGTACATTCAACTACGTTTGACGAGCTAGTTTGTCAATAATCAAAACATGAATATGTCATATTTTAATTTTAATTTGGCAAAACAGTTTTACTAAAGGTATTTTCATTATAATAGTTCCTCGGATGGTTGAACTTTGCTCGTGGTGTACCCGATCTAACTCA
This sequence comes from Calendula officinalis, assembly GCA_963853835.1. Lineage (NCBI taxonomy): Eukaryota > Viridiplantae > Streptophyta > Magnoliopsida > Asterales > Asteraceae > Calendula > Calendula officinalis. The sequence continues at coordinate 28,344,801 of OY970834.1, forward strand.
TGCCGCGACTATTTTCGAATCTTTAACTAACCATCTGGTAAATGTTTACCCATAAAAGGATCAAACTCGTTTTTACTACTTAACCATCACGGGATGGTTTAATTTGGTAAACACAATGTTTGTACTAATAATCTTCCTTTTTGTCATGATGGCGAACTTACACGGTTTTAGGAAGAAATATTTTTAGCAAGTGAAAAGTGTCATTCAACCGCACCCACTCTTCAACTGGGAGCTATATAACCTCTAGTCACAAGTTTTAGTTTTTAGGTGAAATAAATTATCTTGTAGCTTTTCATGTTTGAGAAAAATAAAATTAATATATTTTATTCGAAATGCAAATACTCACAAACACCCACTACACCGATTATTTATTCATATGTCTCGTTCGAGACTTAAAAACGCAGGCTCTTGGTTGATGGACCACCAACATATCTCATCCTACACTATAAGAATTTTATTTAACCTAATAATCAAACTTAACAAGATTATTGTTACAAATGACAAAAATAAAGGTGGATAGTGATTTTTAAGTAGTTTATGATGGTATTTTTTTTTAAGGATAGCTTAAATTTATTTTGGCTTAAGCATGAAATGTAAAGGTTGCCCAAGTGTAGTTAATTGAGTGCCTTAAGCATATTTTGTGCATTGACTGCAAATATTTCTTGGTTCTGATGCTTTGTGTTTGGGAGTGCATATCTGCTTATTCGAAAAAGTGCATTAAATCTATGGCTTAAAAAGTGTTTATTTCAGCATAAGATAAGCAAATAAACACTAATTCTGTTTTCACCCAACCACTTGAAAAATGCTTAACACTTTTAATATTAGCAGCAAGTGCTTGATATGAAACCCAAAACACCCGGAAATCGAATTTCTTGAGCATCATCACAATCTTTACAATTCATTTTTTAAATCGATGATCAAGTTTGATGTTGTTAGGTGAAAGTACATTTGGAAACTTGTAGATGCGGATTTAGAAGGCGATTATGTGAACAAAGGGGTGAAAAAGTAGATCAACCAAAAAATGTCAGAATGTTTTAAGTGACAAAAGAAAAAGAAACTGATCTATAGAACAAAGCAATTAGCATATTCATTTGCTTCCAGTAGTCCCAGCACAAGGCTTGCCTTTAACCTCAGACTCCTATCATATATTCAGAACAATATGAAACAAACGTTGTTTATTTATTTCTACTTTTTATTTTTTTAAATAAAAAATGGTACCTGAGGCAAGTGCAAGTAAATGGTGGTTTTGCTGTTGATGGATTATGATTTTCAGCACCTTTGCTCCAATCATAACATACCTAAACATAACACATATACATCAATCTCTATTTTCTGATCAACTCAAACCAAAAAAAAGAAAAAAACATTATTTAGTAAAGGCGTACCGCATAAGCATAAATGGAGCCATCTTGATTAAAGCTACTACAAGGTATGGCATGATTGCACCTCGACATTGCCTGAATCAACATTAGATCAGTGAACAATTTGCATTTTTTCTATTAATCATCTGCCAAATTTGAGATTAAGAATCAAAATTGTTAGAATTAGATACCTTTAATCTTTGTTTGCTATCTTTATCCCAGAAGATAAATGAACCATCGGATCCTGCAGTTGCAAACGTCTGATGAACCTGAACAAGAATAACAGATGCTTAATAAATTATATTAATTTTTACTGATAAGTAAAGAGTAAATGTGATATATATTACTTACAGGATGGAAATTTAGAGAATTGACAGAATAGACATTATTTCCCTCTATGTGACATCTAAATGTGAAATTTTTACTTTGTTGTTGTTCATCAAGATGATGCACACCAACTCGTCCTTTAATCGATCCAACCTATAAATAAAAATAAAAATTCATCATTATTACAAAAGGATTCATTTAAACCAGAATAAATAAATATTAAAATAAATTACCAAGAAACCTTGCTGGTCTGGGAAGGCAGCTACACATCTAGTTTGGTACGTCATGGGGGAAACAATTCTCTTAAATTCTGCCTGTTGACTAAACCAAGTCAACTCAATTGACCTTTTTGCAATTATATATACAAGAATGGTTGACATAAAACAGTTTACCTGTGGATTTTGCAAGTTGAATGCTATAAGATTTCTATCAGCAGTAGCAACTACCATTAAAGGATGTCTAACTGAAAGTGAATAACAACGGTCCGGAAGTTGTTGAATGTGAACTGGAGTTTGTTGTCTCAAATCCCAGTACCTAAAAAATATAATACAATTTAAAATAAATAAAAAAATATTCATATCGAATACACAGACACACCTTAAAGTTTTATCCCAACTTCCAGAAACCAACAGATTCATCTCTGGAATCCAAGCCACTTGAGTAACTGGACCATCATGCATTGCAACGGTTGTGGGTTGACCACCAGACAATAAAGGCCACATCTTCACTTGTTTATCACACCCTCCAGAAAATACTGTAGATCCATCATCCTTCCATGTTGAGCATAAAACCTTTAAAAAAAATCAAGAGTAACGTTGAATATAACGATTTTTTTAAAAATTAAATATGATTATAATTATAGGTAGAGGAAGAAATTGGTGTTACCGGATGCTCATGAGCCATTGATGTCTTTGCCACAGTTTTTACTGAAGTTCCAATTTTTGTTACCTCCCAGCATCTTACCTGCCATAAAAATAAAATTAAAATTAATATTAAAACTGATTTTTGTTAAAAAAAACTAAACCTGGTTATCCCATGACGTTGCAACAAGGTAATTGGCTTTGGAACTGAAACAAAGGCTTGATACACCATCAGTAGGAGGTGAAACAACCTGCATTATATACAACCAATTTATTATCAAAATTATTTCTCATAATCCAAACCACAATACGAACAATCAATAACATTTAAATTAAAACAAGGGATAATATCCAACTAAAAACCTCAAATATTCAGAAAACCAAAGTACATTTAGTTACTTTTTGTATTCTGTCAAGTAAAACAATCTAACGAAAAAAAAAAATCAGCAATTCATCATGTTGTTTTTTTCATATTTGGTAAAATTTGGCCGTTTGGGTGGCCTGTAAAGTAATTTTAGATGAGTGACATGTTGAACAGGTGAGTTGAATTAAAAAGCATAATCCGCATTGGATATACAAATGAAGAAGTTAACATTAACAAAATCGCAGAAGATTACCTCAGCAGACTTGTTTGGGTTGATATTGATGCGGAATCTAGGCATATTTGGGGGGAAACTTAAACAAATTGATGTTTATTTCAACGCACAGCATTAGGTTGAAGAATGTGTGTATGCATGCACAAAGGGTTTATGAGGGGTTTTGGGAGAAACCGAGTTTAAAAGGACGGACCCCATTGCGATTGCGTTGGTGAAACGCATACATATCTAGGGGTGCTTATCGGGCCAAAACCGAACCAAACTGAACCGAACCGATAGAACCGATAACGATGAATTTTCAAAACCGAAACCGAACCGATAACATGTTATCGGTTTCGGTTCGGTCCGGTTTCGGTTCGGTTATTTTAGGCCAAATGTTCTTCCTTTTCCGAAAACCGAACCGAACCGAACCGATAGAACCGATAACCGATAACGATGAATTTTCAAAACCGAAACCGAACCGATAACATGTTATCGGTTTCGGTTCGGTTCGGTTTCAGTCGGTTTTCGGTTCGGTTCGGTTTTTTCGGTCCAAATGCTCACCCCTATACATATCAACTGCGTCATTTTTCCAAAACATAATTGAGGTTGGGCCCACCTGATTGCAATTGAGGCTATGCGTAAATTCGGCCCACCAACACTTTCCAAAATTTGAAATTAAACACGTAAATGAATACACTTTTATGCCTTCGCGTGTTGGAGACTTGGAGGTTAACCTTTAATTTAATTGTTGCCGTTCAAAAAAAAAAAAAAAAAAAGTAAACCTTCAATGATAACCTAACGATTTAAACTTTTATTGGTTGTGAAATTTGAAGATCCTAAATGGGTTTCGGGAACTTGGGATTTTAAGCAGTTTCAGAAATGTGGAGCCACTGAATTGGATGCTGTTATTAATGTTGGTGAGACTCTGCACACCATGTGTTTGATAAAATGTTTGTTTATAATTTTTCAATAAAAAACTTTTTTTTTTTTGAATAAATTTTGCATGTTTGAGATTAAAAGTAAATTGGTTGAGATTGCTTATACATATTTGCAAGAACTTTAATATCAATCTTCATTAATGTTTCAAAGTTTCAGATTTTAGTAGGTTAATTTATTTCCACCTTATATTGACCACATAACCATTTTACCTTTTATTTGACCTCAAAATGAGTTGATCAGTTTGCAAATGTGCGAGTTCAGTCTTCATTTCAAAGCACCAAAGCCTGGTGTTTTTGCCAATGATATTACCAAATACCAAAGCTATATTTTGTTCGTTTGTTGTCTTGATATGTACTATAGATAGAGTATTATTTATTTAAATGGCTTATTTATTAATTTTATTTTGGTTGATATAGTTGTGATTTCATCCAAGAGCCCCCCGCATAAATTGTTTTTGAAAAGATGTAGTCTGTTATTGTTTGACCCGTTAGCCAAATCTACTCATTTTGACCCGTTATCCGATCCCACTCCTTTTGACGGTACCCACTCATTTTGACCTGTGAGCCAAACCCACTCATTTTCACTTAAACAAGGAAAATATAGCCGCGCGTTGCTGCGAATTCTAATTTTCTCATTTGATTTGGATTTATTAATTTAAATCGATTTAGATATACACTTATATATAAAACAATTTGTGGCATCATGTAATCTACACGACAATTATATCTTTTGTTATGTTCATGGACATAGAAAAAAGTTATTCGTATTACTATCAAAATATAAAGTTTTCATATTTGATTTTTTTATAAATATATATTAAATTATAGAGTCGAAAAATAGAACTAAATCCCCTATAAATAAGCACCACTACAAAACACACTTTAACTACATTTACATTTTGGCGGTTGGTATCAATATAAATTTACCAAGTCAACCCTATTTTAGGGTAGTTTTTGAAAATTGTTATTAACCCAATTTCTTTTGAATCGGAATGATGCCAGATTTTAAACACTTTCTTTTTTTTATTTATTAATTATTTTCAACCAATCGCAATCCAATGAACAGTAAATATTGAACCACATTTGTATTATAAGTATAATTACTTGATTGAGTAAAAATTTTGTATGCAAATGTGTCCACAAATAGTAGGTCAGAGAAGCCATATATTTGGCGTTTAACAATCAATAAAGGTCATATGTGAAAAAACACTTTTATTAAAGGTACTTTATCTGTTTCCTTATTAAGTTCAATCTTTTTTACATAGGTGCTGTTTGTTTTTTTAGAGAAAAAAGATCTGCTGTCTGCGGTCTGCAAGAAAACTGTTGTTTGTTTTTTAACATCTGCAGACTGCTTAAATAAACTGAAATTTAAAATATACTTCATCTTGCAACATTGAAATAATAATATATATTAATATAATAATGATAGTATTAATTAATATATTAATAATATTAGTTAATATATTAATATTATATTATATTTTTAAATAATAGTAATATATATAATTTAAATATAATAATATATAATTTAAATATCTTTAAATATAATAATATTTTTATATTTATATATAATAGTAATATATATAATTTAAATATAATAATATATAATTTAAATATATTTCAATATAATAATATTTATAATTTAAATTTAATAATATATCTTATTATATATTAATATAATAATATTATATATTAATATAATAATAACATTAATTAATAAAATAATAATATTAATTAATATAATAATATATATATATTAACATAATAATAAAATATATTAATATAATAATATATAATAATATAATAATAAAATCAATTAATATATAATAATAATATTAATTAATATAATAATATTATATATTAACATAATAATAAAATATATTAATATAATAATATATAATAATAAAATAATAAAATCAATTAATATATAATAATAATATAAATTAATATAATAATATTATATATTAACATAATAATAATATATATTAATATAATAATAATATTAATTAAGTTTGGAGATTTTTTTTTAAGTTTGGAAGACCCAAGAAGCTAATACCCAAGTCTTCCTGGGGAAGACCTTAGGCAGACAATATAAGGTCTGCGGGCTTCCGAAAAACAAACATCTGCGCAAGCCTTTTTCTGCGCATGGTCTGCGCCGTGAAGACAAAAGACCTCAGGAAGACCTTTTGTCAAAAAACAAACAGCACCATATTTTCAGTGATAGGATCTTGTAATTAATTTTTGGCTTTTCCTAATCATTAATTCATTGCCTTCTGGTGTTAATTGTCATGAATGTTTTTTGCCTTCTGAAGTGTAATGAATTGGTCATCGCCTTCTGATTTTCTAATGGTTTTATAGGGTTCTGTTTGTACAAGGAGACTGTAAGGTATTATGTTTTACAGGATGACATTTTCAAGGATATCATTTACCATATGCATGTTTGTGTTTGTGTACGTGCAAAATTTTTTTTGCAGGCTTTTATAATGACCTTTGTCTACAAGCGGAAACAAGTAATTTTGATTGTTAAATATGGTCGGGTTGGATCATCATGCAAAAATTGTGTATATACATTTTTTTTAGGGGTGAGCATGGGGAGGTTTGGGGCGGTTTTCACTAAAACCAAACCCCGCCCCGAAAGTTCGGGTTTTAAGAACTACACCCCGTTCGGTTTCGGGTTTTTCGGTTTTTCGGGTTTTTCGGTTCGGTTTCGGGTTTTTTTCGGTTTTTTTATTTCCTTCAAATTTACCAATTTGTTACCGTAAAAACTAATATTATGATTCAAACTCCCAAACCTTAACTCATTTCGTTATAAATAAAAAACAACTAGTAAGTTTAATATAATGTAATAATAAATTCAACTAACAAAATTTGAATAATATTAACAATAGAATAACATCCAACAATCTTTCGCAACAATCTTAATCTATGTCTTCATCCATAAAAGTTTCATTATATGGTTGTTTTCCTTTTGCAAACAAATCTATATCAAATGTTTTAAAAATATAAGAATATTTTTATAAATCTTGAACTATATATAATGGCAGGGCGGGGCGGGATTTTCGGTTTGGTTTTTCATATGCCCCCGAAAACCGCCCCAAACATTCGGGTTTTCCAAAAATCAAAACCGTTGATATCGGTTTTTCAAATGGTTCGGTTTTTTCGGTTCGGTATTTTCGGGTTTTTCGGTTTCAGTTTGGTTTTTCGGTTTTTATGCTCACCCCTAATTTTTTTAATTGAATTGTACTCGCTCAAAGGGGAGTTTCATCTGACTATATACTATTTCTTACTACAGCTGCCAAGTTTCACGAGAACCATTACATTGTTAGAGAAAAATGTAACGAAACAATATTTGCTCGTTGCAAAATATAGTGAAAGGGTACATGCCGCCGCATTGTGCGGGTACCCTGCTAATCCTTGTAAAATACATAAATTATTTCTATATCCTTCTCAAATTCATAAAATCTCTCTATATCCTTCTAAACTTTATAATTGCCTCCATATCTATTAGGGTTTTTAATCTCTCTTAATTGAGAGAGATGATTTTATTGATTCACTATATATAAGGTACAAAAGATGTAACAAACATTTAAACAAAAGATATATACAATCTTTATAATTCTATCTAAGATTTTGAAGTATCTTGAGAATTATCTATATTACCACCCCCCACCCCCCGCAAGCCAAGAGGGGAAGGACCAACTCGAAGCTTGGACCTAAAATCTTCAAAAAGAGGACGGGGAAGACTCTTCGTAAAGATATCTGCAAGTTGTAGATGTGTAGAGACATAACGAGTGTGGAGCTTCCCTGATAAGACCAATTCTCGTACAAAGTGATAATCAATGTCTATATGCTTTGCTTGTTTGTGAGAGATCGGGTCTTGACTTAAGAAAAGAGCACTGCGATTGTCACATAAGATAGTGGGACGTCCGGATGGAAGAACATGAAGTTCCCGAAGTAAGCGTGTAACACCGCAAAATTTAGGAAGCGTTTTTTTTTTAAAGGTGCGGAAGCATAAAAATAATAGATAGGTTTTAGGTTTAGGTTTTAAAACCAAACGTCCCAATATAAACTCTAAAATAATAATGACATTTAAAGGGTGTTAATAAACGGCATGGCTCATATTACAAAACATACCAAACTGAGCTTGGTCATCCATTCCGTCCAAGGCACCGATCAACCTGAAAAGAGTCAACGAGGGAGGGATTAGCACAAAGCTAAGTGAATGATCATAATCTACAAATTATGTAAAGCACAACAAGCAAGCACAAACATCTCCACGATCGATAATCCACTTAACCACTTGATCACCTAACCACTGTTCCCCTTAACCGTGTAACCTCTTAATTCAGGTAACCACTGTTCCACCTAATCACTGTTTGTTCGAGAAGCTCGGGGTCCTGCCGGAGCCTTAAACCATTGTTGGCCGAACAATGGTAACCGAAGGCCTGTACCCAACTCCCCGGGTAAACCCCCTTACGTGTAACGCATACAGGTAAGGTCCATTCCACCCATTAGTCGATACACTATGCCCAGCGCACTGACTTCTCAAACCTCGGTTGCCCACTAACCGAGTTGTTGCTACCAATCAAGCAAACCTCTACATCTATGTGCACATATCCTATTTCGTTCAACCCGATCAAACATGTACCAAACAAACGAGCTAGTCACGAAAAACTGCATCAAAAACACCACATGTAAGTTCCCACCGCGAACTCCCAGAGTTCGCGTCGCGAACATCGGTTCGCGTCGGGATCTTGGCCGCGAACTCGTTCACGTTTCAACCCCAAAGTCTCTGTTTGAAGTTCGCGTTCGCGAGATGGAGTTCGCGACGCGAACTCCCAAGCTGAGCTATTCTTCCTACGTTTTCACAAGTATGCATATACCAAACCAATTGTAACCAAACATAAGTTGGAGGTTAAATCCACTCACCGTTACTTCCACTTGTCGAACTCAGAGGTCTAATGTTTCTGAGTCTCAATCCCGGTTCCTGTACACCAAAGGAATCCCGAATTAGTATATAATTCCACCAAATTATAAACAATGTTAAATATACATTTAACACTAACACTTGCATCACACGAATAACTAAACACTTGTAATATCATATAAACATGTCATGGTCATGTTACACTTTTGTAATTCAAGTCAAATACAATCAGGCCATATCTAACCAATTTAGCATATTACACCCAAATGGGTCGAGACCCGAATTTAACTACAACAAGTCAACATATTACAATTTACCAAAATATGTAATTATCATGTTATTGTCATTCCTAGTTCAATTCAACCATACTATACACATTTAGCCAACTTTCACAATATTTATCCAAACGGGTCAAAACCCTACATTTGACTTTAACATTTTCCAAGCACAATTTTAAAGCTCTAATCACACCATTTAGCAATCCATGACTAACTAGTCATTTCAAAAATAACAAATTCTATTTCTTAGATTAATTTAATGATTTCCAATTACTAGTTCATATTTTAAATATAAACCATCCAAACACTTTAAAACTAGCATATTTTATCAAATCTCACCAAATCTTGACATAATCCATAACTAACATATATGACATATTATTTTAACCTTTCTAGTAATAAAAGTCATAAAATCTACAAATGACATTTTACACCAATAAATCATTTAACACCATAACTAGTTCACAAATTAGGCTTAAGATCCATACCACTTTTTAACTCACCATTTCATCCAACAAATTTATAATTAAACATCTTAACATTTAATACTTCCAACATGATAGTTTAACCTAAACTAACCTTACAAACCATAAAAATCCAAGATCCACATATCTTTATAAAAACCCATCTTTTCTCCAAAATCACCTAAAATGGTGATTTATTGATCTTCCACTAAAAATATGATTTTCACTACATAAAAGTATACAACAACTTCCATTTAACATATAAAACAAACCATAACAATATTTAGCAAGAATCATCATCTAACATAAAACTCTAGTTTAATAATTAGTCAAGAACTTCAAAGACTACAACAAGGACAATGTCTTACCCACAAGCTTCTTTGATTTCGAGATCTAGGCCGAGAGAATAGAAGAATCAAGCAAGAACTCTTCAAGAACACAAGGAATGTAACGCCCCGTAATTTGTAGTAATTAAATAATATTAACTTAATTGCCACATTTAAATTTAAATGAATAATTAGTAGAAAATGATATATATAATTTAAATAGTTAATATATGTGATTAATGTATCTACTAGACGACCTGTAATTAGACGGTTCGTATTAGTTAGTTGTTTTAATTATTTGGACACGTTATAATATAATGGAAGTTCGTATTTTATTAAATGCAATTGAATTGTTCGTCCCGCGTTTTGACCGGTTAGTTATTTGTAAGAGTTCAGATGTATTCTTTTAAGTCGGGCCGGCCAAAAGCCAAAGACCGGGCTTGGATTTGAATTAAGGAATTGGGCTTGAGGCCTTAACTTGTTAAAAATTTATATAGGCTTAGTCCCCTAAAACCGTTTCCCCTTTGCCTCTTATCTTTTGCTTCGTAAAAATACCTAGGCGTCGTCGAGCATATCCATGGTACCGTGAGCAGCCAATTAGGGGTGATGAGGAATCAACCAAAACGTGATTGACGGTGAGAGTATGATGCTTTGTTTCTTTTCGGGCGGTAGAAAGAAGAAACCATAAAATCTGCCTTGTTTCTTGGTAATCGTGAAATGATAATATGGCAACCAAAATTAATTAATTCGTGTCATATGGGATTTGCTTCCACCGAATTTTCAACAAATACTTCCTCCTTTTGTTTCTTGGATGTGGCGCCAAGCAGAGAAGAAAATAGGATAAATTCCTCTAATAAATATTAACATTCAATTAGTTATTAGCATGATTTCAAAGAAATGTTAGCTGATGCTTCGGGTGTGGGACGCAAGTGGTCATGAGCTGCGCCATGGGATTTTATTCAAGATTTGCCAGTGATCTATCTAAATCAAAAGAGAAAAGTCGTTGGTTTAAAGTATCCAATTTGGACGATGGCAATTGTGTACAAGATGTTGACAAGCTGCTTCCTTTAATTGGAAGCATCTCTCTTTTATTTCGAGCAGCCAACGGAGTAGCGAAGCAAGCAGAGGCAACAAGTGAGCAGCGGTCTTGTTCGTTGTCGAGCCCGAGCAAGTGAATGATCCAGAATTGTGGTGTCTGGTGCGTGCGTGGATTGCTTCGTGATCGGGCAGCAGGCTTGGAGTGGCCGAGTGTGCGCAAGACGAGCCAGAAATTCATGTGTGACGTTGGATCAATTGGACCTTCTAGGAACTGAGTTGCGACTTGTACGTGCCGAGGATACTTCTAGGAGCTTACGTTGATTGAGGTGGGTGATCTCACTATAAACTTACATTTACTTCCATTTCATGATTATGTGCTATGTGTCATGAATTGCTATTGCTTTGAGATGAGCTTGTTTATTTGATGATGTGCTAAGTGTTGTTTATTTTAAATACATTCTGAACTGAGATATGGATACTGAGTAACCGAGCTGGGTACCATAGCATTATGTGTTGATCTGTGTACATGAGTTATATTATGAGTTATATCCATGTGAGATGTGCTAGCTGATTACATATCTGTTGAGATGATATGTGTTGAGTATGAGATGGTTTGTTTTATATGAGTACATGTTGTATGAGTCAACACGTTAATAAAACTAACCTAATAACTATGAGATTTTAATTACCGATCGCAAGAGGCGACGGCGAGAGCCAACTCTTCCCGTTTGAGTTGCCAAGGTACACTACATGACTGTCAGCGTGGTACTGCGGGGCACCTAGAGGACGGGTGTTGGAAGAGGGTGTTGTGATGAGCGTATGGCGGTGGGCGTACGTTGAGCATCGTCACAACCCACGGCGAACCTAAAGAGAATTAATAAAAGGCCTAATAATCGAGAATTGAGTAGAGTCTTTAGGGATCACTTATGTGGTGTGGATTGTTTGTATGTGTATGTTTATTGTGTTGATTATTCACTCAGCGGTGGCTGACCCCAAACACTCCCTCCCATTTTGCAGGTACTAGCAAAGGCAAAGAGAAGGTCAATGGTTGATGAGCTGCGTTTCTATTTTTATATTTATGGATTTGGATTAAAACATTTATCTCGAGTCAAACATGTTTTGTTTTAAAACCTTTAATTATTCCGCATTTAAAACACGAGCGGTTTTACATTTTTATTTATGAGTTGGGACCTTTGAGTTACTTGTACTTTTGGGGGGAAAATGTAATATTTTATTGATTAAATTTTTTTTAAATTCCCCCTGATTTTTGGGATGTTACAAGTTGGTATCAGAGCTCTGGCTTGAGAGAATTGGGTTCACAAGGGGTGGATTCCAAACTCAAGTCGAAGCACGAGATTTTTAAATGAGTTTTTTTTGGTGTTTTTATAACGAGTCCAAATCCAAATCGAGAAGCAGCGCATCACGACGACCTTATGCCTCTAGTACTTTATTTAGGAGATATTTAGTGTATTAAAAACGTCGCGAGTGACACTGATTACTAAGAGAATAAAATAGAATTAACATGAGATGAGCGTGGATTATGCGACTATATATATGTATATATACTACACTTATTGTTGTGAACTACTTGTTATATGGATGGTATGAGGATGGGAGATCGTGGAATTTTTGAAACTGGCTCGAAACCATGACAAGGGTAGGTGCGGATAATAATAGAGGGCCCCTGTTATTATACACACATGACTTTTGCCTATGTTTCGAAAAGGATTTCAAGGAGACCATTCGTCAAGCATCTAAGTATCATTAAAACCCTCAATTATTATATATAATTATTACGCTAGATAACTGGATGAGTAAATTATTACTGAGGAGATAATAAAATCACTAAGAGAGATTTATGCAAAAAACAGTGAAACCAATTGAATAAGGAATCATCAAACACGAATTTATTTAGAGTTATCAAAACATGTCAAGAGAGAGACTAATAAACCAAATTTGGTTGAATTCGTTAAATAATTTAATTGAGTTATTAATACATCGAGAACGATTGAACAATCGTTAAGGCAAAATAAATGAGAACATAAGAAAAATGTTAAGTAATAAGGAGTTATGTGAAAACATCACTAAATCTAGATTTGTGAGAAAATAATAAACAATGAAAAAAACAGATCATTAATTTAATTTGATGAGGAGTTATCAAAACAAATCAAGTGAAAGTTATTAAACCAAAGTGAGTGAGAATTACTAATGATAAATTGTTAAATTGAGTAATAGTAATTGGTCAAAAATCTAAGATAATAATTAAGTAAAAATGATTAAGAATGATTCAATTCGTATAATTGAGAAGTCATCGAAATTACGATAAAATTTATAAAGCAGGAACGATTGGAAAATAATCTAAAACGAATCAAATGGAGAGATTTTAGTTATGCATAATCATTAAATTGAGTAAAGGAGAAACTATGAGTAAACGAATTAATAAAGTCATGAGGGGTAATACAAAATGAGTAAAAGAGTTGTGGATTGAGAATTGTATGCGAAGATGTATGGAGTTAATTTCACATTTACGTAACTGATGGGAAAAACATCAAATGTATGAAATAAATGAGGACTATTAATTGAAGAAGAAATGAAAATTTATAAAGTCAATAAAATTATAAATATTGAGACATCACTAATTGAGTGAGATGAGAAACCCAAGATGAGTTAATTAATGAGTTAATTGACAAAAGAAAATTTACGAGATTTATTCGGTACGAATTTAATGAGAATTTCATTTAACGATAAAACTGTTTTATGGTAATGATAATACCAATACCAAATATGTTATGAGCAACCAAAATGAGGATTAAGACTCAGATTTGATCGAGAGATAATCGTGAATGTTTACCGCGAAATAACAAATGGTGGTGCTAATATGTGTAATAAATTTGATTTATGAGGAGGTATAAAATGAATAATTATTAATGAGAAATAATTATGAAATTATTAAAGAATAACGAGTTATGATTGAGGAAATGTTATAAGATTATGAGAATCCATGAGAATGCTAATGAGAAAGCTAACATCTAATATGAGCAATGAATTTTTATAAAGTAATAAAAATTTAATGAGTAGGGGTGTGAGAGGGGCATAAAGAGTATATGTTGAGACCGACTCACACCTATGCATAAGAGTTGGATTATCGAGTAATTTAATGAAACCTTAAAAATATATAAAAAGGAGAGTCAACAAACCAAACAATCGAGTGTTCATAACGAGTTCTTTGAGATTTTGAGTGCCACTTCCAAACCCGGGGACGAGTTTTCTCCAAGTAGAGTTGAGTGGTGGTAAAAGGGAAAACTACCAATATTAAGAGTGCGAATAGAGAATAATTATAAAGTTGTGAATTATTAAATTTGTATAATTGAGCTAATGAGGATTAATAAATCAAGCCAAATTTAAAAAACATAAAGTTTGTAAAGAGTAAATTACGAGAATTTTGTTATTTATAATTGTTATGAGCATATATGTGCATATAATTGGCTAGAGAAGTTAAAAGAGTGACTAATTGAGCGAGAAATTATTCTTGTGGGAATATAATGAAATAAGAACATATTAATAAAACATGAGAATTTATTCAAGTCAAGTTAAATGAGAAAAATATGATTATGAAAAGTTATTAAATTCAGTCGAAAAAGATATTGAACAAAATTATTGTGTTAAGTATTACACATTACTGAGTAATAATTATTTATGGAGAGTAATGGTGCAAATGAAAAGATCGCCATAATAAATTATGAGGAAAAATTTACTATTACTGAGAAACTACCGAACTGTAAGAAACTAATAAATCAAGTTAAACGAATAAATTATTAAAATGAACCAAACGATAATATTATATTTATGAACACATATTAAATTAAAATTAAGCGGAAAATCGAGTTAAATTATCAAATTGAATGTCATCAAAAAGTATACCTTATTGAGTAATTATTAAATCAAGAGGGGTTACTGGTTACTGAAATGAACAAATGAGGAAACTTTATATTGAGAATGGGAATTTACTGAATAACTGAATACACGAGAATTAATGTGGTAAGTAATTAACGAGTCAATTAACTGAGTAAAGAGAAAAATTAAATTGAGGCGCTTGAGACTAAAAATAAACCGAGATTAATGAGTTGGCATGTAGTCAAATTGATCAAGAGACAGTTAAATGAGAACAACGCGATAAGAATTTATGAACGAGCTAAATGATAAAATCATTAAACGAGTTGATGAGTATCATTAAAATTAGTAGAACGAAAAAAAAAGTAATTGAAGAATTTTTAAATTCGAGTTAACAAAGAGAACCGATAACGCGGATTAAGTGAGGAATTATTCGTTCCAGTAATATAAATTATTAATTTGGAACACGTGAAAAATCGTAAAAGCGAGTAAATGTATACATTATGTGGACTGGTGAGAAGTCATTAAACGAGATTTGAGTTTATAAGGATCATATAGCTTGCATTGAGTTAAAAGCAAGTAGTAAAGATTGAGATGAGTGCATTCTGAGTATATGCAAGTTGAGTAAGAGACACGAGTTGCCTATTATTTGAGATTTTTGTGTGATAAATTATGTAAGTTATATACTTGTTGTGTAGTGATTGATAGTGGTGCGAACCGTTAAATTGTTTATTTTGTTTGAAAACAAATTGGATGTCCCATAGAGCAGAGGACCTTGAGATATCAGTCTTGGTGGAGATTGATATTAAAAAAAATAAAATAATAAATAAATAAAAAAAAATAAAAAAATTGTGGTGTAAATTATATAAAGAGACCATGTAATAGAGCTGTGCGGGAAAGTTTTTCCCGTAAAAACTTATTTTTATCGCCGCGAGAAGGCCGAGTGTGACTGTTAGCACGGATCGAATAACCAAGTACCACGCCAAGATCATCTGTCGCCGCAAACCAAACTGTAACAAATCTCCAACTGGAGTTGAATCGGAGATTCAACGCAACGTTAATCACCGGGTGCAGCAACTGTGTCCGACTACGAGAGCAAGAATACACCCTCAGCAGAGTATCACGAGTTATCTTGAGTTATTTCCGATATCCTTTTCATCGATAAATCGAGATCCTTAGAGAGCATTCTGATTTTATTCCTTTATATCATCATCATTTTGCGCCGTTAGAGACGGAAGATTTGTGTGAGCAGTTGCGAGAGCCAGAGTTATTCTGATCGAGTAGGTCACCTTGAGGAGTTCCTTTTTCATTCTTAACCTTATCGTTTTCTTTTCCTGTCTGAAATGTGTGTCGTTGGAGGACCAGAGTTTGAGATGCGGGATCGCTACCCCGAGTATTTCCGAGTAATGACTTCAGGGACGAAGTCTATTTCAAGTGGAGTTGAGTTGTAACGCCCCGTAATTTGTAGTAATTAAATAATATTAACTTAATTGC
Source organism: Calendula officinalis (assembly GCA_963853835.1). NCBI lineage: Eukaryota > Viridiplantae > Streptophyta > Magnoliopsida > Asterales > Asteraceae > Calendula > Calendula officinalis. Next base: position 28,361,283 of record OY970834.1, read on the forward strand.
CACATTTAAATTTAAATGAATAATTAGTAGAAAATGATATATATAATGTAAATAGTTAATATATGTGATTAATGTATCTACTAGACGACCTGTAATTAGACGGTTCGTATTAGTTAGTTGTTTTAATTATTTGGACACGTTATAATATAATGGAAGTTCGTATTTTATTAAATGCAATTGAATTGTGCGTCCCGCGTTTTGACCGGTTAGTTATTTGTAAGAGTTCAGATGTATTCTTTTAAGTCGGGCCGGCCAAAAGCCAAAGACCGGGCTTGGATTTGAATTAAGGAATTGGGCTTGAGGCCTTAACTTGTTAAAATTTTATATAGGCTTAGACCCCTAAAACCGTTTCCCCTTTGCCTCTTATCTTTTGCTTCGTCAAAATACCTAGGCGCCGTCGAGCATATCCATGGTACCGTGAGCAGCCAATTAGGGGTGATGAGGAATCAACCAAAACGTGATTGACGGTGAGAGTATGATGCTTTGTTTCTTTTCGGGCGGTAGAAAGAAGAAACCATAAAATCTGCCTTGTTTCTTGGTAATCGTGAAATGATAATATGGCAACCAAAATTAATTAATTCGTGTCATATGGGATTTGCTTCCACCGAATTTTCAACAAATACTTCCTCCTTTTGTTTCTTGGATGTGGCGCCAAGCAGAGAAGAAAAGAGGATAAATTCCTCTAATAAATATTAACATTCAATTAGTTATTAGCATGATTTCAAAGAAATGTTAGCTGATGCTTCGGGTGTGGGACGCAAGTGGTCATGAGCTGCGCCATGGGATTCTATTCAAGATTTTCCAGTGATCTATCTAAATCAAAAGAGAAAAGTCGGTGGTTTAAAGTATCCAATTTGGACGATGGCAATTGTGTTCAAGATGTTGACAAGCTGCTTCCTTTAATTGGAAGCATCTCTCTTTTATTTCGAGCAGCCAACGGAGTAGCGAAGCAAGCAGAGGCAACAAGTGAGCAGCGGTCTTGTTCGTTGTCGAGCCCGAGCAAATGAATGATCCAGAATTGTGGTGTCTGGTGCGTGCGTGGATTGCTTCGTGATCGGGCAGCAGGTTTGGAGTGGCCGAGTGTGCGCAAGACGAGCCAGAAATTCATGTGTGACGTTGGATCAATTGGACCTTCTAGGAACTGAGTTGCGACTTGTACGTGCCGAGGATACTTCTAGGAGCTTACGTTGATTGAGGTGGGTGATCTCACTATAAACTTACATTTACTTCCATTTCATGATTATGTGCTATGTGTCATGAATTGCTATTGCTTTGAGATGAGCTTTTTTATTTGATGATGTGCTAAGTGTTGTTTATTTTAAATACATTCTGAACTGAGATATGGATACTGAGTAACCGAGCTGGGTACCATAGCATTATGTGTTGATCTGTGTACATGAGTTATGTTATGAGTTATATGCATGTGAGATGTGCTAGCTGATTACATATCTGTTGAGATGATATGTGCTGAGTATGAGATGGTTTGTTTTATATGAGTACATGTTGTATGAGTCAACACGTTAATAAAACTAACCTAATAACTATGAGATTTTAATTACCGATCGCAAGAGGCGACGGCGAGAGCCAACTCTTCCCGTTTGAGTTGCCAAGGTACACTACATGACTGTCAGCGTGGTACTGCGGGGCACCTAGAGGACGGGTGTTGGAAGAGGGTGTTGTGACGAGCGTATGGCGGTGGGCGTACGTTGAGCATCGTCACAACCCACGGCGAACCTAAAGAGAATTAATAAAAGGCCTAATAATCGAGAATTGAGTAGAGTCTTTAGGGATCACTTATGTGGTGTGGATTGTTTGTATGTGTATGTTTATTGTGTTGATTATTCACTCAGCGGTGGCTGACCCCAAACACTCCCTCCCATTTTGCAGGTACTAGCAAAGGCAAAGAGAAGGTCAATGGTTGATGAGCTGCGTTTCTATTTTTATATTTATGGATTTGGATTGAAACATTTATCTCGAGTCAAACATGTTTTGTTTTAAAACCTTTAATTATTCCGCATTTAAAACACGAGCGGTTTTACATTTTTATTTATGAGTTGGGACCTTTGAGTTACTTGTACTTTTGGGGAAAAATGTAATATTTTATTGATTAAATTTTATTTAAAATACCAAACGAGCTCTGTTTTCAAAAACGAATATATTTTCAGAAACGAAATAAATAGGAGAATCCAAAAATATAAAAATCATACAATCATTTAAACATTTCAGAAACTGGATATTTTAATCCCTTGATTAAAATATCCCAAAAGGACAAAAGGTTAAATAATTCATTTAACACTAAATCAATTTATTTCTCATAAAGTCAAATAGACATTTATCAAATACTAACATATACCTAATACTACTAGGCCGGTTTTATGATGTTACAAAGTGAGTAACCCAAATTATTTCAGACGCAGTGTTGGCAAGTGCCCGATACTCAGATTCACAACTAGACCGTGATACGGTAGGTTGCTTCTTTGCACTCCAAGAAACAAGATTACCTCCAAGAAAAATAGAATAACCATAGGTGGAGCGTCTTGTTTCAATACAACGAGCCCAATCTGCGTCCGAATACCCAAGCACGGTTGGAGTAGTAGCATGTGAAAAAGATAAACCATAGGATATTGTACCTTTAACATAGCGCATGATCCTCTTAACAGCTTCATAGTGATCGTTAGTAGGAGCATGAAGAAATTGACTCACTTGATTAATGGCATATGATAAGTCCGGTCTTGTAATTGTAAGATATTGCAATGCCCCAACAAGTGAGCGATATAAAGTAGGATCATGGAACGGAGTGCCTTGGCTTGTAAAGTAAGTAGATACCGATAAAGGGGTGGTGGCGGGTTTGGCTTCCAACAACTTTGCCCGAGCAAGAATGTCATGAGCATATTTAGATTGACATAAAAATAAATCTGAATCATTGTAAGTTACTTCAAGACCAAGGAAGTAATTGAGTTTGCCAAGATCGGTGATGCGAAATTCCGTATTTAAACGAGTGATAAATTGTTGAATACGTGCAGCATTGTTACCTGTTAGGATAATGTCATCCACGTAAACCAAGAGGTACAAAATATCCGAGTCTTTCTTAAAAACAAACAAAGATGTATCGGTTCTACTGCAAGTAAACCCAAGACTAATATGAAAAGAACTCAAGCGTTGAAACCAAGCACGAGGCGCTTGTTTGAGTCCGTAGAGAGCCTTTTTGAGCCGACAAACGTGATTTGGGAATCGTGAATCAACAAAACCCGGTGGTTGTTCCATGTGAACAACATTAGATAAGTCACCATGTAAAAATGCATTTTTAACATCCAACTGATGCAGTGGCCAACGGTTTAGGACGGCAAGAGAAAGTATGATACGAACCGTAGAGGCTTTGACAACCGGGCTAAAAGTAGCGGAATAGTCAATGCCCGGAACTTGAGTGAAACCTTGAGCCACTAAACGAGCTTTGAACTTGTCAATAGTTCCATCGGAAAGAAACTTAGTTCGAAACACCCATTTCGAGCCAACGATATTCGTGTTGGGTGGTCTTGGTACTAAATCCCAAGTAGAGTTAAGTTTCAAAGCTTTCATCTCGTCACACATCGCCGAGAACCATTTAGGATCCTTTGCAGCGGTTTTGAATCCCTTGGGTTCTTTAGTAGTGAATAAAGCATGATGCAATGGCGAAGCGGAAGTGTGAGATAAATCCGCAGCATGCTTAGGCTTAAAAATCCCATTTTTAGAGCGAGTAACCATGGGATGTTGGGCAGCCGGTGGCAGAGCAGGGGGCTGCTGGGCAGCAGGTGGCGGAGGAGCAGGCTGCGGTTCTGGGGCAGCAACTGGCGGAATAGCAGGCTGCTGTACAGGGGTCGATTCAGTGACAGATTCAGCAACCGAGCCAAGAACATTGTCCGGACATAAGTCACAGCTTGGTGCAGTAGGCTGTGAAGCAACGGGTGGAACCGAAGCTACTGCAGTGGTGGAATCCGGAGCTGCTACGGGAGTGCCAGTTGACAAATTAGTAACCTGATCATCACAATAAGTGGTTAGTAATAAACTAGCCGGTGAAGACAAATTTTGTTTGTCTTTAAATGGAAAATAGGCTTCATCAAAATGAGCGTGTTGGGTAGTGTAGATCCGTTGAGTAGAAGGATCAAGACACCGATAGCCTTTATATTGAGAGCTATATCCGAGAAAAATACACGGTGCACTTCGAGGAGCTAGCTTGTGTGATGAATAGTTGCGGAGGTATGGATAAACGCAACATCCAAAAACCCGAAAATTTCCATAATTTGGTGATGACATAAATAGAAGCTCATATGGAGATTTGTTGTCAAGTAACTTTGTAGGGAGCCGGTTGATAATGTATGTGGCGGAAGAGAACGCATGTGTCCAAAAGGTGGCCGGTACATGGGCGTTAAACATAATAGCTAAACCCGTTTCGGTGATATGCCGATGTTTGCGTTCCGCACGTCCGTTTTGTTGAGGAGTATACGGACATGAAAATATGTGATGTGTACCATTTTGAGACAATAAAGTGCGTACTTTAGCATTTGTAAATTCAGTTCCACCATCTGATTGAAACACTTTTAACTTGCGAGTAAACTGCGTTTGAACTAAAGCAATAAAAGCGGTAAACACATCAAAAAAATCAGATTTATTCTTCATAGGATAAAACCATGTAAATCGGGAATAATCGTCAACGAAAATAGCATAATACTTAAACCCGTCAGTTGATGCAACCGGCGATGGTCCCCACAAATCACAGTGTATAAGATCCAAAACATGCAAGGATCGTTGTAAATTTTGATCAAAAGCCAAGTGTTTGCTTTTAGATAATTGACAAGATGAACAAGATTTAGGATTAGGTAAAACCGAAGTAATAGATAAATGACCTAATTTATTCAAAATAGAAATAGTATCATTTGAAACATGTCCTAATCTAGTATGCCATAAATCAAAAGAAGCTTTTATTCGTTTAGACGATAATCTAGCTAAAAATGCATGTTTTCCTTGCTCTAAGACATATAGTCCATGTCTACGTCTTCCTTGAGCTAGTGGTTCCCTTGTATGTCGATTCTGAATGGTAAACATAGGGTTAGAAAATAAAACATCAACCGGATTATCTTGAGTTAATTTGCTAACTGAAAGTAGGTTCTTAGTGAGATTAGGAACCACAAGAACATCAAGCAAAGACATATTTGGCGATAAAGATGTGTTGCCAATATGTGAAATAAGAGCATCATTACCATTACCAAAAATAACCGTGTCATTACCTTTGTAGGTTAAAGCCGAATCAAGGTTGGAGGAGTTTGAAGTCATGTGAGCCGATGCACCGGTGTCAACATACCAATCCGGTGTAGAGGTGTTGCATTGAGCATGAAAAGCTTCGGCTAGATTGGCATCAACGGAGGAGGGATTGCGAGAAAAAGTGAATTCGGTACATTGAGTCGCATAATGTCCTTCTTTCCGGCATAGTTGGCAATGTGGAGGACGGCGATTGCCACGACCTCGACCACGGTTGGAGTTGCCACGGTTGGATGATCGGCCACGGTTAGAGTTGCCACGAGAGTAATCGGAAGATCGGCCATTAGTAGTAGTGTTAAAAGCAACGGGAGCAACATTCGAATCACTAATGGATTGAAGAAACATCTCATGACTCTCGGCTTGAGAAACAACATCCCGGAACTTAGGTCGCGGGATTAAGAGCCGTTGAGTTGTGGAAAAAGTTTCAAAGGATGAACCGAGCCCACAAAGAAACCAATGTAACTTGTCATCATCGGGAAGTGGGTGACCAATAGCTTGAAGTTGATCACAAATAGCCTTGAACTTTCGTGAAAATTCCGAGACGGTAGTAGTACCCTTTTTTAGATGACGAAGGGAATCTCGGAGCGTGTGAGTGCGTTCAAAGGAATCATGCTGGTAGGAATCGGCAAGGGCTTTCCAAACTGCATGAGAAGTGTCGTGGCCAATGGTCTCGGCCATGGCCTCTTCGGTGAGGGAGGATTGAAGCACGATGAGCGCTTTTTGATCCGCGGCGACCCATGTTGCAAAAGCCGGATTTGGGGAGGTCGAATCCCCAACAGTGACCGTAGGTGGTGGTTTTTCAATGGTGCCATGAACATAACCCATAAGGTTTTGGTAGGCAAGTAGGGGAAGGATTTGTTTTTGCCAAAGGAGGTAGTTGGTGGAAGATAACTTAATAGTTATCATGTGTAACACGGTGGAGAGGGATAATGGTGAATCAGAGGAGATGCTATCACTAGCCATAATGAGGCTGCTGTGAATCGAAGGTAACAGAGAAGAGAAAAAAAAATCGTAGGTAGTAGGTAACGATAATGGCAGAAAGCAAAAGGGAAATAAAAAAAAATACAAAAATTGTGGGAAAAGAACAAAATTAAGGTGTCCTGCTTGTGATTGTCGGCAAAATCACCTTACTCCTTTTCTTTAATTTGGTTGAGGTGGACCTTGTTTCGTTATTCAAAGTAGGCAAAAAGAAAAAGAAAAAAAAGACGAAGGGTGAAGAGCAGAGATGGCTGCCGAATAGGGTTTAGGTGCCAAGAATATTAGGCTGATACCATATTAGGGTTTTTAATCTCTCTTAATTGAGAGAGATGATTTTATTGATTCACTATATATAAGGTACAAAAGATGTAACAAACATTTAAACAAAAGATATATACAATCTTTATAATTCTATCTAAGATTTTGAAGTATCTTGAGAATTATCTCTATTAATATCCTTCTAAATCTTTAAAACTCTTTTTTATGTCCAAAAACCTATTTTAATACTTATTAAATTATTATAATATCAATAATTATCAAATAAGTATGCAATATATCGGTTGATTATATATTAGAAATCGTGTTTATTTGCATGTAGCCATGTACTATTGATATTATCACGATTTAATAAATAATAAAATTGGTTTTTGGACATAAAAAATAGTTTTAAAGGTTTGAAAGGATATGGAGGTAATTATAAAGTTTATAAGGACATAAAGATGATTTATGAATTTAAGAAGGATATAGAAACAATTTATAAATTTTATAAGGATATAAACGCAATTATCCCTTCTTTTTTTAATATTAAACACACGACTAGGCTGGTGCACGATCCATGAACCGGACCAACTAGAACTGAGAATCGAAAAAATGGTTTTGAAAAACATTATTCAAACACCTGATGTTGTGCTTGCTATAGATCAATTCTAACCACTGGGCTGGAAATCAATTTTGATTCATGTTCTCAGTATATATTTTTATATGTTAAAAACCAAAATACCAAAAATAATAAAAAATATTATGAACAGTGTTATATTAATATTTAATTATGGTAAATGTATCTATAGTACAATGTAGAAACTTACCTAAATAAATTATTGTTCCTATAATATAATTAGTGCAATAACAATTTATTGTTAGACATAAGGTATGGTAGTGTGTTAAAGTCTGTTAAAGGTATGTTTAATGTTATTTAGTGTTTTAATATGGGTTTAACACTCATGTTAAAGAAACCCGACATGGTGTTAAAAGGCAAAAGCTTGTTAATGGGCGCCAAAGGTGAAACCAAATCAAGACAGAATGGTGTTTTGCGAGCGCCATTGGGATGGCGATGAGGCCTTTGGCACAGGGAATGATATAGTGTTAAAGTGTTTGGCACCGCCAAAAGAGCTTTGGCAAGCTCTTTGACGTACCCATACCAAGCTCTCTTACTAAAATATAACTAGTGTACCAGTTTTTTTTTCAAATCATACATTATATTAAATATAAAGATTTTTCTAATTTATAACACAGGTATACATGTTAACGTATTGTAAATAAATATAAATATTTTACTTAAACATAAAATCATATTTAATACATCTTCTAAAATATAATAAATTAAAATTAATTAATGTTATTTAATTCATATTTTGAAAATAATTATTTTTTTGATTGCATCTTAATGTATGTCTTTAAGCATAAGTTAAAATAATTCTAAAAATAATTAGATTATATATTTTAATTTAGAGTTTTATTAATGACCTCCTTTTTCAAGGAGATTTACCGATCACAAAAATACATAGAGGAACAATTTTTAAGGTTACGGCTATCTTTAAAAACTAATTATGAAAGAAATCATTGCATAGTCGTAACTTTGTGGACACTTAAGCCCACTAATTATAATTGAGTGGGGACTTGGGGTACAATGTTCTATTCGTAGCTAGAAGTGTAAGTGACCCAAGCTGATTCGCGAGTTATTTGTTATAGACTTGGAAAATACTTTAAATCAACTCGATCTTTCAGCAAAATCACGAATCACTACATCACCTTCAAACACTTTCCAACAATCATCGTGATAATCATAAACGTTCATTTTAGCACTTTCTAGAGAACTAGAAAGATCTAAAGCATATAAATCACCATCAAACAATTACACTTAATTTAGTGTAGGAGGTAATACAAATTTTCATTAATAAAGTGCAATTAAAATAAGGGAAATTGACGAATTCGTTTACAAAATATTGAAATAAAATAAATAGAACAAACAAGTTACAAAGTTTTGGCTGATCCCTTTAAAATAAATTTGTTGTCTATTTCACAGGGTAAAACAACCGAGTAATTTTACACTACCGGATATAATCCAAGCCAGAACACTAACCAAAACTACAAATGAGACCCAGGTTTTCTATTTATAGTGTATAATGATAGCTAATGTTTAATCAAAACATTAAATTCATTCAATACTATTAAACAATAAATCAAAACAGTAAGCTGCAGCAACTTAGGCTCGCAGGTCAGTCCGAGACTGCAGGTCAGCGCAGCCAGTCAGTACAGTACTGAGGCGGTCAGTACGAGTTTACTGCAGTGTCGGTGATATGCAAAAAATGGACCCGCACGAGCCCGAGATTTTGGAGCTGCATTCGTGTCCGCAGATCGCCCGGGCGTAGAGATGCAAACGGGTACGGGTAATAGCGGGTACTGCAAAACATGTACCCGTACCCGACCCGCTATTCCCATACCCGTACCCGCCCCGTACCCGGTCAAATCCCCGTCGGGTTCGGGTAGAAAAATCCTCGCGCGGGTACGGGGAACCCGACGGGTACCCGTTCAATAAAAAAATTAAACAAAATAGCTAAAACATTTAATACTCTTAGTTCGTTCAGGCTTATTTCGTTCAATATGTAATGGACAAACGGGAGACGGGTCAGATTTTAACCATTATTAGATTGGGATAATGAGAGATTAAGAGTTGAGCTAACTTTGGGAAGTGACTAGTGGGCTAAACCTGTATTATAAAAATTACACATTAATATATATATTCGGTTCGGGTATAAACGGTGCGGGTATTATAAAACCCGTACCCGCTCTCGGGTATGAAATTTAAACCCATACCCGACCCGTTACCCGCAAAGACGGGTAATACCCGCCCCCTAAGACTCGGGTACCCGCGGGTACCCAAACCCGCGGGTCAAATTTGCATCCCTACCCGGGCGCGCATGAGTTCAAGCCAATTTCGGTCCACTCGGTCCAAAGTTGGTGAAAAATCATTTATCATAACTTTTCCAACATTTAGTTCCCGCTTGTTTTGCACTTCCATTGAAGCACTTTCTGATGGTACGTTAGGTTTCAGTGGTAATTTTTGCCATCTTTTTGAAGTCGGGTCAAACGCGGTCGATCTCCCTGACTTTTGGTCAAGATGTAGAGCAATTCTTCTGTAGTGCATAATTCTTTTCTGACTTTGTAAATTTCTGGAGTTGTGATAGTGAAACTGCTTTTACATTTAAATAACAGATTCTTGGAAGTCTTGCGAGAATTTCAAGTGATATTACATCAGGGAGACTAGGGATTAATCGAGGTTTATCATCCCAAAAGTTTGATGATGATGTTTTATGTATCTTACAGGATTCATTATGTGGAAAATATCATTGACCCGAACCTAACTCGTTTAATAAACGGGTTAGAGTCAACCTGCGACTCACCCAAAACTTTTTACCTCAACTCAAACCTTTTACATTATGTAACTACGTTCATTATTATTCTTATTTTACAACTAACTTCACATGATATGCAATTTCACCTTTTAAGAAAGTACAAATAAAAGGAAATAAAAGTATATGACCCATACTATTATACTAATGGCTAATTAACGTACGTGAGTTAGCTCCAATGATTGTTGAGAAGACGGTGTTGCATCTTTCGCTTTTTTGTATTCTCCGTAGATGTAAGAAACAGATCCCCATACGGATAATACAAGCGCAATAACTTTTTCAGCCTGAAACTTCTCTTTATAAAAAAACACAGCTAGAACTTCTTTAACTGGAAGTAGAACCGTGATTATAATCTCTAACATCATTGATGATGCACAAAAGATCACTCCTACAACTCCTAAGAAAAAGAATTGCCAAGTTATCGCGCTAGCACATAATATTGTGTAATATTTCGTTTCCCCTAATTCAAAATTCATCGCCTCCTTTGGAATCACCTACAAGAAAACACGACCAAATTTCAATAACCCCGTAACCTGAACCAAAGTATATTATAAAGAAATACAGAGTACAGTGCAAATTATGTTCTTTATGAGAATGGCATGATCGATAGATAAAAATTTAACTTTTGAGAACGACTTCTTTCTTTCACAATCATTACTTCATTGATTTTACATATCAATTAACATATCATATTCTAATTGTAAACTGGTATACATATAAAGTATTAACATGTATTATAAATATGGTCTGCAAGTAATGCGAAGACTGTTGAATTGATCCTTCTATTTTTTATAATAACTCGGTTGTTTACAACAAATATAGAATTGTTTTTATATAATATTTCTTTTCTTCTTTATGGTCGAGGAGAATCCAACGGAGCGAACTTTGTTGACATTGCAAATAAACGTGGGGCTCCATGAATACAGAATACCTTGTGACCCCGTAGAACCAGACAAACCACCCATCTTTGGCTAAGGGAGGTGTTCCCACAGAGTTGTGGCTTATGAAATTTGAACTTGGGGCTTGCTTTGGATAATCTAACACTTGGTATACTTATATTTATTTGTATACTTGATCATATGTTATGTTTTTATACAATTATATCATTCATATGTGATCAAGTATACAATCATGTGTGCAGGGCCGGCCCAAGCCCTGTGCAGCCCGTGCTACGGCCCAGGGCAGCATTGGGTTTTGGGGCATCAAATTTTCAGTCCAATATGTATATACCTAGGCCCATTGGTATAAAAAATATTATAACTAAAAGAGGGCAGCTATGTAATTTACGAGAAAGAGGGCATAGCTGTGATTGACGAGAGAGAGAGTGTTGTGATTTACGAGAACTATGGCAACACATAGTTTCTGATCTTGGACGCTTTCATCTTCATTTTCCCAATTGCATTCTTATTTGTTATTCTTCACATATATCCCCATCAAATTCTCATTTATCTTCTGCTATTCAAGTTCTTAAGTGTAAACATATGGGTTTTTTTAATCGATTCATTACAATTTGCTTTTTAATTCATTAGCTATTAGGTCTATGTCTATGTTCCAATAGCTGATTCATTGAATCTGTTGTGTTGAATTACATTGTATGCTGAAATCGTTTGGCTGTTTGCTTGATTGAGATTTCTTATTAAATCCGTTAATTATGTTTTAGTACACCAGGTAAACACAGCTATAAGTATTTGGACATATGCAAAATCCTTATGATTTTTTGATTATTTGAGGATGACATAAAGCCGTTTTATGCTTCTAATAAGCAATCCTCAAATGTGTTTAATTGTTTAAATTGGAACTTGTTTTCCTTATAGATTTTGAATATTAATAAATTTGGTTTGTGGATTTGTTTTGTTGTGGTTCTTGGAATAATGGGCAGATTATCAAAGATGATAGTGGTTTACTAAATATGGCACCAAGACATTCTTACAATTTCAACCCAGTTACTATTTTTTTATATTTTTCATTGCTTTTTTCCTAAGATCGATTTTATATTAGTTTATGCTGATTTCTAAAGTCTGAAATTGATAAACTTTCACAGCATATTTCATAAAATTAAGCATACGCTGTATACTTTGCAATTCGAATTGTATTTAAAACAGTGCTGACTTACTAGATTCTAATAATCAGTCGTTTCTTCATCTGATTGTTTACCTTAAAGCACAACCGTATGTATTTCTTTTAAATACAACCATTATCGCCACGGTTGTGATATACTTTTGCATTCCGTATGTATTTAAGTGTTAATTCACCCTATTTCTTTTTAGGCAATTTGTAAGTTTTGTGTAACATTTTAAACTCTTTAAGTAAAATATAAGTTATCTTTTTAGGCTACATATGTCTCGTTTGTACACCACTAAGTTCATATTTAAGGGCATTAATAGACCATTTCGCACAGGGCATAAAAACTCATTGGACCGGCTCTGCATGTGTGATTATCACATGATTTTTTTAACAAAAAAAGTTACAAAAATATATTTTTTTAATTAAAAAAAATAATAATTAAAAAAAAATAGTTTGTGTATCAAATGACCAAAATACTTCACACAATATAAAATACTTCCTCCGATTCAAAATAAGTGACACACTTTCCTTTTTGGGGTGATTCAAAATAAGTGACACACTTTGAAAAACTACCTTATTTGGCAAAAAAATAGTGGGACTCACACCCACTAACTATCTACTTTAACAAAGTGAAATGACTCATTTACCCTTACTTTTAACCGTTAAACGTCATTAACCTCACTTTATTCAAAAAGTGTGGGACCCATCCCCACTAACCATCCAATGAATCTAATTTAATCATTATTATAATCTTTTGCCTAAAAAACTGTGATACCCCAAGTGTGTCACTTATTTTGAATCGGAGGAAGTGATGAGTTTATTTCAACTCTATAAAACGATCTTTAGGCTCAAGAATAGTTAGTTCTTGATCTGGAATATATAACTACAAATAATAAAACTTGCGGAATTTAAACGAACATATTTGTATTATTTAAACAAGGTTTTTCATTATTTTCATCACTAAAAGCCCCAATTCTACATAAAATATGTAGAATGGTTTTAAACTTGTAACAGGATCATAATATGACCTTGAGGATTAAATAACACACATACACGTTTTTGATGAAACGTGGGTTTCAAGAACGACTAATTCTATGTCATTAGGTCTCTTTATATAATAGAGAACCTAAGACTTACAAGGAAAAAATAATTATTAAATCTTTTGAATTCTATAAAGATATACTAAATCTTTTACATTTATCATTATCTCCTAAATCTTCATTCAAATCTTGAATTCCATATCAACGATTTTGGTCCTTGTAGTTTCCAAGTTTTGACACATCAAATCTAAATGAATATTATCTAGAATATTCCTAACAATCTTCCCCTAATTGATTTGACAAAACTTATAGAATTAGCTTGGAATCTTCAAGTCTCTTCCCCCTTTTGACATAATCAAATACAAATCTGAAACTTGAACTTCCCCTTGAATGATCAACACTTTTTCTTCCCCTGAAAGTGTTCTATCATTCTTGTGTCTTCGAGGCTATATCAATTACATTGAAAATAAATCATCTCTACTTGAAGTTGAAGTAGAAACTCAAACTATGCATCACATCCCGTCTAAATCAAGTAATCAGCAACATCATATCTTGTATGAAGGACATTCTTGGCCTTCAACAGATCTTTTCGTTAAGATTTTATTGAATTGTAGTTACATCAATACATAACATCTTATGTAGTAAGACTTTCCACTTCTTCTTCAAACAAAATTAAATATATCTTCTTCTGTAATTGACTAATGAAGATCAAATATGTAACAAATAAACCTTCTTCATTTATCTTCATCAATCCTTCAACCTGTGTGTGTGAAATTCTTTAACCAAGAGCCAAGATGACTCTCGAATAAAAAAAATAATGTGATTTGTTTCACATTAATATCACGAGTTATTTACATCCTCTTTTTATCGAGAATAAATAATAATAACTGATTAAACCGGATACCATCAATAAACCGTAGTATGGAACGAACATGGTGTGTGTCATGTTTTCCAAAGTATGATGTATCGGTTATGAGGAAGAAATCATGGTAACTTTGTACTCATGAAGATCAGTAATAAAATTTAATCAGCATTAATAACTTTTTCGGGTCAGTACCCTTGTTTAATACTGATCAGTAGTAAAGAGATGCGCGCGATCAGTAGTAATACTGATCAGTAGTAAAAAAATAATAATTCAGCATCAAAATTTTCAGCGTTAATATTACGATCAGTAGAAACGGTATACCAGTAGTAATTGATCCGTAGCAACAATAGATAAGCAGTAGTAACAACTTGTGATCAGTAATAACCTTTGCATGCATCGATCAGTAGTAATATGCATACCCCATCATTAGGAATATTGTAGCAGTAGTTGAATGATCAGTAATAATCGTGACTGACCAGTAGAAACATATTAGCAGCGCATAAGATGTGAAATTGATATACCAAGAACTTGACGTAAAGGAGTTTGCATACTCCATTTTCTTTTATTAATCATCTTGCGCTAAGTCTAAGGCTTTTTCAACTAACAGGGCCCACCACAATCTCAATCTCAAAAAGTACCGCATATGTACAACTTGTTTCTCATAAAACAAAAAATATGTTCTTAATTTCTCTAAAAATATTTTCTTTTTAGTAATAAAATCCAATAAATTAAATCCTTGATTTTGCACCTTTATTAACATCGAAAAATTCAACAAGATATTTAAGTATATCTTGACTAACGATTTTGAATGCTTTGACTGAATAAGAGCTCATATAAAAATAATGACTAATACGAAGATGTCGAATAAGAGATTCCTTACAGTGATATACATATGCACACATGGTTTAACAATTGAAGATTTTTCCGAAATATGAGATCCATACCAAAACTTCAATTTAACCATTGGTAACGCTACCTTGTTTCATTCCAGATCTGGAGCCACCTCGCTCTGATACCACCTGGTGAGTTTAGAACAACTCTATATAAACGATCTTTAGGCTCAAGAATAGTTAGTTCTTGATCTGGAATATACAACTACAAATAATAAAACTTGCGGAATTTAAACGAACATATTTGTATTGTTTAAACAAGGTTTTTCATTATTTTCATCACTAAAAGCCCCAATTCTACATAAAATATGTAGAACGGTTTTAAACTTGTAACAGGATCATAATATGACCTTGAGGTTTAAAGAACACACACATACATGTTTTTGATGAAACGTGAGTTTCAAGAATGACTAATTCTATGTCATTAGGTCCCTTTATATAATAGAGAACCTAAGACTTACAAGAAAAAGATAATTACTAAATCTTTTGAATTCTATAAAGATATACTAAATCTTTTACATTTATCATTATCTCCTAAATCTTCATTCAAATCTTGAATTCCATATCAACGATTTAGATCCTTGTAGTTTCCAAGTTTTGACACATCAAATCTAAATGAATATTATCTAGAATATTCCTAACAATCTTCCCATATTTGATTTGACAAAACTTATAGAATTAGCTTGGAATAAGTTTTAATCGATCAACAACTCTCAAAGGAACTTTAAATCAATTCACTCTCAATCTCAAATCACAAATCAAACAAAAATGGCAATGAGGAAAACACTAGTTGCTCAAACAGATCTTCTCTACACTAATTTCACAACATGGTTGCATTTCTAAGAAATCCAGATGGAACAAGAAATTTTAGGCAAATAGTCATGTTTCTAAAAAATTCTCCAATAAAATTTGCCCTAACAATAAATCCCACACTCTGTGAGCAACATCTTGTTCAATTTTGGGAAAAGGCTGAAAGAATAGAGGAAGAAAATATCATCAAAATCAAATCTGACATAGATGGCCAATCTATCACTGTTTCTGAACAAACAATTCGACAACATCTACAACTGAATGATGAGTCAGGTATTTCTCTTCTCTCTAAAGAAGATTTGATTGAAAACATTTTAAAAATGGGGTATGAAGGAAGAACAGATATTCAAACTTTTCAAAAAGGTCTTCTGCCACCCCAATAGAAATTTCTGGTACACACTATTCAACATTGTATGTCTCCTAAAAAGAGTACTTGGAATGAGTTCAACAGATCAATAGCTTCTGCTGTTGTCTGTTTGTGCACAGACCAAGTATTTAATTTTTCAAAAATGATCTTTGATGGAATGCTTGGAAATCTATCTTCATCTAAATTTTTAATGTACCCAAGATTCCTTGCACATATTTTTGATTGTGAAATCCCAAATCTAAACAAAACCAAAAACATTTTTCCTATTCCAGAATTAAATAAAAAGGTTTTCTCAAACATGAACAAACAGTTCAAATTTTCTGGAAAGGTAACTCCTTTATTTTCAAATATGATCCATGATCATCCCTCAATTGGAGAATGTTCAAGTCAACCACTTGAATCCCAACCCACTCCAACACAAAATATTACAGCCCAAACAGAACCCCAAGCCACTCAAACAACCACACCTCATGATGTTCCGAATGTGTCCCAGGAACATGTAATAGAACCTCAAAGTGTTACTCTTCACTCTTTGGTTAACCTCCCTAAAAGCCAAATTATTACCTCCAAATATAAAAGGAAAAGAATTTCCAAAAAGGACACCAGGGGACCAACTGAGTCAGACCCCAGACTCCAAGAGTTGACTTCCAAGGAGGAGAGAAGTCATGAGGAAAGGGCTTTCACTACTGATGCACCAAAGGTTGGTGCACAGGCCAGTGAAAACATCATTAGGACCCAGACCTCGGCAACTTTAAGTGATGACTCATCATTTGAGGAAGCACTTAAAGGACCCAGGTGCCAAGAAACCACAAGGGGAGATACTTCTGCTTCTTCTAGGAAGAAGAGAGTATCTAAAACTCCCTATGAATCACCAAGCAGTGATGAGGGAAGACTGGAACCAACTGAATTGATGGAAAGGATGGAAAACCTTAAAGCCAATGTACCAACCCAACCCGAGGATGTTCCTAGAAGGACTGAGGGTAGTATGCAACAACCTGAATTGATGGATAGGATGGAAAACCTTGTAACCACTGTACAAAATTGCCAAATTTTAATCAACAATCAAGATAGAACCATGAGCTATATGAAGCACTACATCAATGTGCTAAACAGAAGAATGCAAAGATGTGAACAAAGACTTCAAAGACAAATTTCATTAATCAGAAAGTTAAAGAAGAAAAGTGTTGTTAGTGATGCACAACAAGTTGAGATCACTAAGGGGGAGAAAGATCAAATTCAAGGAATGATTGAGTTAGTGATTTACGGTTTAATCAAGTAAAACGCAGCGGAAATAATTTGTTAAATCACTAATAACGGATCTACATATTGACAAGATAATTAAGCATAAATGATAAAGAGTTTAGTATGAAGATCATACCCTTGAAGCCTTTGATTACTCCAATGAATGAGGAAGAAGAACTCCAAGAATTCAATGTAGAATTCCTCTAATGGTATCCACACTACACGATATCAAGAACACCAAGTGGGATGCTAGTCCCTTGCTCAAAAGATCAAATATATGACCCCACGTACACAACCACAAATTAACCAGAAACACAAGAATGCGTGTGTCTCATTCTTGTACACGTCCAAACCAAAAATTCAAAGGGAGGAAGAGTATTTTATTTGTTTTGTACGCATGAGAAGCAACCAAAAAAACACAACCTTTTTTTCTTTTGGAGGCTACGGCCGTGAATTGGGAGGAGGGAGGATTAGGGTTTTATTTCTTGCTCCCTAATCTAAGTATATATCCATAATTACAAGTTATGAGATATGACACTTAGCCCCTTGTCCTTTTGATTCTTTATGATTACTCACTAATATGTTTTAACTTAACAATTAATTAAAACATAACTAGTCAAGTAATTATAGTTTATATAAATAATATAATTACCCTAATTATATTATATATATTAAATGGTGTTTGGTGTATAAGTGTGTGACCCTTTAGGCTCACATGCGTCTAGCCATATAACTATATGTCATGTACGTGAAGCATATTCCAATAGCTCCCACTTGCGCACGTCATAACAATCAAGTAGTTATACAAGCAAAGGTTAGAGTCTAGCAACCCGCCAATGCCCCTAGAAGTATATGAGTGAGTTTCAGAAAAGTCCAGGTTCAAAGTTTTTCAATCAGTTATCCTTTTGTTACTGATACCATGTTGAATTTTAGACAAGGATTAATGTCAATCTAAAATTTCAACGATTCTGTTTCTCGATCTTTACATTGAAGTGGATTACCAAACCAATCAAGATTCATCTTGATTACCTTTGGGTACGGCCGTACAAGCATCTATTCAAATCATCGAGGGGCCCAGTAGTATCTAATCCAAACATGTGGAGGAACAAATTCTTTATTGACTACACGTGTTTGATATACGCTTAATGACAAACCCGAAGATAGTTGTTATAGCAGCCTTGTTCAGGTCAGCGTTTAACCACATCAAAGTTTGGCACTCCACATACACAAACCAACTTGCATCTCAAGTCAGAGGATAAGCGACAAAGCCTTTGTGAGATTCACTTGTGACATAAATCCAGGAAGTGATTTCTCATAGGTTAGGTCAGTCCAATTGTGCATCATAATGAACAACATGTGAGTTTGACTTCATCATCCTTAGTCGTACTAAGATGATGTCATCAATGCCCTCAGATTTGTCTTAATAATATTCCCATATTATTAATATGACAATGGACAATTTAGAATATAAAACGCAGTAAATATTCAAGGATATAAACATGCAAATATAGAACACAGTAGATATTCATATAAAAACGATCATATCAAATATATCAATTTATTCCAATATAAACAGCTCAACGTTCCATTATCCAAATACTAAAACAGATTTACATGAAACTACTAGCTTGTCGAAGTCCAATGTTCCATTCATATCCAATATGTTTGGTACAAGACATTAAGTTCGATAAAACGTCAGCTAGTTAGTTATCTGTTTGAACTTTAAGAGTACGAATTTCACATATCTCGATAAATCATTCGAATGTAGTGAACCTTCGTAAATAGGATCTAGCGTTATCACGACCTATTTCAAAACCAGCATAAGTATAGCAAGTATACTTAGTTTCAGTTTGGTATCTCCACCATAGCCAAGGAACAAATATCCAGTACTTTAAAATACTTCAATGTGTTCTTAACAGCAATCAAGTGACTCTCTTATGGATTCTGTTGGTATTTTCTAGTAAGGTCCCCTAAGGACGTTACATTTGGCCCAGTGCTCCTTACAGCGTACATGATGAATGGAATAGCCGATTCATAGGGGATTACATTCATCCGCTTCACCACATCAGGTGTGGAAGGTCCTTGAGTCTCACTCAAGTTTACATTGTGTGGCATACGAGGACTTCCTCGTTTGGGAGTACCACTCTAAACCGTTTAGAATTTTGTCAATGTAAGCACTTTGACTTAAACCAATTAACCGCTTTTATCTATCATTATAGATCTTTACTCCAAGTATGTATGTCGTGTCCCTACAATCCTTCATGCCAAAACATTTTCCAAGCCAGGATTTTCATCTTGTAGCATTGGTATATTGTTTCACATGAGTGATATGTCATCAACATGTATGACTTGAGAAACGACAATGCTCCCACTAGCTTTCATAAATACACATGCTCAATTTGGGCTTTAGGTGAAATCTCATAGTCATAGTACACTACTTTAACTATAAGAATCCTAATGTCTTTAGTAACAGGAAAGAAGGTTTCATCATTGTCAATCCAGTAGGATTGAGTGTAACCTTTTGTTACTAGAAGAGCTTTATAGGTATGTGTATTTTTATCCATGTCAACAGTCTTACTGTTTTGAGAAAGATCAACTAAGTTCAAAACTAGATCGTCTCTCATGGATTTCATTTTCGCATTCATAGCTTCAAGTCATTTTTCGAATTCAAATTTCGATAATGCAACTTGATAGTTAGGGGGTTCATTATGATCCTCGAAACTTTGCTCCTCAGCATCGACATAAGTCTATATCGTTCAGGTGCATGAGGTGTCCTTGTGGACCTACGAATGGGAACAACATCATCCTGTGGTCCAACATCTATATGTCCAGCCTCAGAATGATATTTGCTAGTGTTACCAGAAGGTTGTGTATCTTCACTTTGAATCTTGTCAAAGTCTATAGTGCTCCCACTTGCTTTGTGAAATGAGACTGTTCTCAAGAAACTCAGCATACCGAGTAACAACAATTTGTTCTCAGTTGGGAAGTAAAATCGTAACGAAGATATACTTGATAGATATGGGCTCAAGTTTGTTCGGCATGTCTCGTTCCACGACATCCTCACAACCCCAGATCTTCAAGTAAGACAAATTAGGGACTTTCCCACGCCATATCTCATATGGTGTCTTTTTAACCTTTTGGTCGGAACCATATTAAGTATTCGAGCAGCAGACTTCAGTGCATGCCCTCAAAAGGATAGTGTAAGAGTAGTAGGACTCATCATAGACCGAACCATGTCATACAGGGTCCGATATCTCCTTCCAGACGCACCATTATCTTGTGGAGTGTATGGAGGAGTGAATTGTGAGACAATCTCACGATGTGTTGGATGATCCAGAAACTCTTGACTCATGTACTTTCATCCTCAATCAGGACTGAAAGCCTTTGTGGTCTTGCCGAGTTGATTTTCTACTTTTACTTTAGAAAGCTTTGAACGTTTCAAAGATTTCATGTTTATGTTTAATCAAGTAAACATAACCATAGCGACTGATATCATTAAAGTTTCCATGTTGATGTTTAATCAAGTAGACATAACCACATCGAATGATATCTTCAGTGAAAGTAGGTGGCACCTTCCCTAGTCTTAGTTCTAAAAGGGCCACATACATCAGTATGTATGAGTCCAAGTAGATTTTTAGCTCTTTCACCAACATGGGAGAAAAGCTTTCTTGTTATCTTTCCATAATATACAAGAGAGGCATTTTAAATGATTCATAATCATTTGTAAAGAAGCCCGTCGAGTTGTAGTATCAAAATGCGTTTCTTGTTTATGTGGAAAAGATAACAAGGCTCTAGGTAAATGGAATCCAAACCGTTTTGGATTCTTGAGTGCTACATTTGTATATAGAACTATCGTTTGAACTAGGATCATGCATATTAATTTCAAATGTACCATTACAAGGAATAGTAATAAAAACATGTTATCTTTCATAAAACAAAATATCATAATCCATTATTAAACAAACGATAAAGCTAAACAATGCATAATTGACAATTGTTCAAAACAATAATTAACGCATTAGGAAGGATAAGATCACAGCTTCCATTCATTTAGCTTTCTACTTCACTTTTAATCTTGCACATTTGTGTAAATGTGAGTTCCACAACTAGTGTCATACACTCAAGATTTGTTACGAAAAGTATAGAGTTCTATAATGAAGATACCTAATGTGCTAGCTAGAACACATTTGTCCTTCATCAACTCTGCCAAGTAGGCAGGACAGTTCCTCCTTCAATGGCCGGTTTCATCTCAATGATGTTAAGAAATATCCTTTGTAGGGTGCTCCTTTTTAGCAGGTGGGGGAATCGTAGGTTTGGAAAAGTAAACTAGCTTACCCTTACCTAGACTCTTGCCTTGTGTTTGCGGTTTACCTTCCCTGATTGCTAGAAAAGAATTGGGTAACCTTTGCTCAACCAGTTTTACCATAGCATGTAATTCACCAATTGTCTTCCCCATGCTATGTATTTTTAAAACTCTTTTCAAACTGGTCATAGTCCTTGGATAGTGAGGTGCGAATCAAGCTCATTCCAAGAACTTGTGGCAATGGGTAACCAAGACGTTCCATTTGATCAATATAGCACTTCATATTCAAGATATAAGTGCTATTTGGTTGGCCTAGCCTGCTTGTAAGCGTGGAATGCTTTAACTGTTTTGAACAGTTCATGTTCTGCTTGTTGTTGAAATATCATTTTCAACTCGCTTATCGTGTCATATGCTGTGAGTTCCTCGAAGTTCTTTCGGATATCGGGGTTCATGCTCACAAGCATAGGAGTAGCAACTTGTTGGTGTTCGTTAAAACGTTTCGGTAAAGGCTTGACGAACAGCAGCAGAATCATTTGCAGGAGGTGCCTCAGGTAAGGCCTCTTATAGGTGTATCAACTTGTATACATCTCTAAGGACAATCCTTAGAGTTCCATATCAGTCGATAAAGTTGATATTAGTCAGTTTCAGTTTTCAAGAACTGATTTTAGAGTGGAGATACTTAGGTTTTGATTTGTTGTTGTTATCTGTTCAACACACAAAGTTCAAAAAATAGTATTTTCAATAATAATTTCTTTTAATCAATTAACTACCCAATTAATTTTAATTAAAAGCTAAGATCCCATTGAGCTTCTATCACCGCATCAGTTGATCTGCTAGAGATGATAGATCCAATAGGTAGGTGACGATCAAAATAGATCTAGGTCTCACGCGTAGAGAATAATGACCTCGGATCTAAATTCAAACCACGTCTCACGTGAATTTAAAAGTAGAAGCAAGTGATTTTAACCAATTGGACGGCGTGACTTAAATTTTAGGTATGAAATTTTAAGAAAAAATTTATTTAAGATATGAATGAATCATGTATTTCATTCATACCACTTCATAAGTCGATTTAATAAGCGGTAAAAACGTTTTAGCGATTATTAAATTTATAAGTTTCAAATCATATTTAAACTTTTGTTTTAATCTCAAAAACACGTTTAGATTAAAGAGTAATCATCAATGATTAACAAGTAATCATTGATGATTAAAATTTTGGATGTTTTAATGTTTGTGTTTCAAAAATCATACTTTTAGTTGTTTATTATTTGTATCATATAGAAATTATGTCACAACCACAAACATATAATAAAGCATGCAACACAATTTGTGCAAAACCTCGACCGATGATAACCTAAGTTCGGTCACGTGAGTCATCACGACGGACCGAAGGGTCAAGCTAGGGGACGGGCCAACATGAACCCGAGTGGGCCTACATAAACCTAATGGGCTCCCACTTGCTCCAAGACATTCTTGAGCAAGTAGAAACCAAATTTTGTGAAAAATGCAATCTCCCAGGAAATTCCAGCAGACTTTGAAGCCCGAAAAGTCACTGAAGGAGTCCTCGTTGGTCTTCCCTGCCTTCTGGAAAGTTGTAGCCCACGACTTTGCAAGCATTTTAGGCTTTTGAATCGCCCAAAACGGAGTCCGTATGCTCCTGGAAAACCTGTTTTCGTACAGCCCTCGCGTCGGTGACGGAAATTTGTTGTTTTCTTCATTTTTCTTCAATCTTGGTCAACAATTTACAATACAAAAAATAATGAAATACAACCTATTCTATTACTTTTACATTGACAAATTGCCCCAAAAAAATGGCACCAAAATAAAAATAAAAAATAAAAATTACAACATCGCCAAAAACCACGGCTTTTCCAAACAAACAACCAATCCAAGCATTCAACTCAATCACAAACGTTCTAGGTTTTCATCGGTTTTGCACAATCAATCAACATTTGACTAGGTTTTGGCTTGGTATATGGCAAAAATACATGTTTTGCCATATGATAAATTAACAATTAAAATAAAATTCCAAGCCAAATAATATAAAAAATTCAATAAACAAGATTAATTTTTTATTTTAGGTTTTTATAACTAGTAGCAATTAGGGTTCCAAAAAATCAAATTTTTAACCCAATTTTAATAAAATGTCCGAAAATTGAAAAAAAAACAAAGAACCCTAGAGTTCTTTTCTTTCCGTTCGCACGCCTCTAGGGGTCCAAAATTTGGATTTTGCTACTTTTTACAAAAAACTTGCTAATTAAATCATCAATATGATGACTCGTGATACCACTGTTAGTGATTTACGGTTTAATCAAGTAAAACGCAGCGGAAATAATTTGTTAAATCACTAATAACGGATCTACATATTGACAAGATAATTAAGCATAAATAATAAAGAGTTTAGTATGAAGATCATACCCTTGAAGTCTTTGATTACTCCAATGAATGAGGAAGAAGAATTCCAAGAATTCAATGTAGAATTCCTCTAATGGTATCCACACTACACCATATCAAGAACACCAAGTGGGATGCTAGTCCCTTACTCAAAAGATCAAATATATGACCCCACGTACACAACCACAAATTAACCAGAAACACAAGAATGAGTGTGTCTCATTCTTGTACACGCCCAAACCAAAAATTCAAAGGGAGGAAGAGTATTTTATTTGTTTTGTACGTATGAGAAGCAACCAAAAAAACACAACCTTTTTTTCTTTTGGAGGCTACGGCCGTGAATTGGGAGGAGGGAGGATTAGGGTTTTATTTCTTACTCCCTAATCCTACCCTATATATGAGGCCTAAATTTGAAGAGGGTTTGACACCATGGCAATTCCAAGTATTCCTATTCGTCCATAATGCCACTTGGAATTCCCTGATTGGTCCACGTCATTTGCACTAATACAAACGAATCTGGTACGGCTTACGGTCTACATTCATATTCATATGCTCCATATACCGCAAACGAATCTGGTACGGCTTACGGTCTACATTTATATGCTCCATATACGGCTTCCTACATACAAGGAAACAAATAACTATTTAAAAGATCGTACATACAAATAACTATTTAAAAGATCCTACATACAAGGAAACAAATAAATATTTAAAAGATCAATCAGCGAAGGAAACAAATAACTATATGTAACATTTATATGTAACATTTCTTCATTTACCTTTTTTTGTACAAAATCATCATCACATCTATCGATTATTATGTCATTTAGAAGTATATAAAGTTTTTGGACATTTTTCTAAGTATATATCCATAATTACAAGTTATGAGATATGACACTTAGCCCCTTGTCCTTTTGATTCTTTATGATTACTCACTAATATGTTTTAACTTAACAATTAATTAAAACTTAACTAGTCAAGTAATTATAGTTTATATAAATAATATAATTACCCTAATTATATTATATATATATTAAATGATGTTTGGTGTATAAGTGTGTGACCCTTTAGGCTCACATGCGTCTAGCCATATAACTATATGTCATGTACGTGAAGCATATTCCAACAGATTGACACCTCAATTGCAGCAGCGGCCTCCCTCTTAAATCTCAAAGAAGCTCATGGTGAAACAGGTCAAAGTGATGAAGACCTTGATAGAGGAGTCAGGAGTATGGATGAAGATGTATTTGTATCTGCACACCAACCTCCAACAGCAGATACCATACCTCATTCAATTACTATTGAAGTACTTGAACCAACTGAAGTGATTATTACTGATTCAATTGAAGAAGAAACACAAGAAGCAACATCAGTGTTAACTCCTTCAGTAGCAGCCACAAATGTTCAAATTACTACGGATGATGCTCCAGTAGCAATTATAGTTGAAACCACACCAGTAGCAGACTCCTCAAACCTACAAATGGTACTCTACATACCCTTTAACAAATGGTACTCTACATATCCTTCATTTACTCGTTTCACAGTTTACTCATTTCAATAACTCTTTTTATTAAGTACTTTTCCAAAACGAAAGATTTTAATATTTTCTTAATATGAAAAAAATTTATTACTCATCATTTCTTATTTACCCACATGTTATCATTAAATAATTTATGGAATTTATATCATAATTTCATATCCATTATTACATTGTTGGTTAAAATTTCTCAGAATTTCTAAATCTCACTTCAACTCTATTAGGTGTTCTTTTAAATTGGAAAATTTTATTACTTTCTCATTGAAATTTATAATTTCACATTTCTCAGTATATGTTTTCGTATATATATAAAAAAAACTCAAAGAAATAAAAATCAAAATTTAGCTCAATTTAAGCTCTAAATTTTACTCGGAATTATAGAATCTTGTATTAGTATATCTATTTACATATATGATTAGCCATACAATTTACATGTAATTCTCTGAAGAAATAAACCCAAAATTCTCAGAATACGCTACTCGTCTATACTATAGCAAAATCTCAAATAAGTAATACTCTTAAATATTACCAGCAGTAGGAAAACGAGGGTTGACGTGACATGCTGTACGTTTGATGTGAAACTTCTCTCAGAAACTGTTTTACCCTTTTCTAAAAAAAAAATTCAACTTGAGTTTGAATTCGCCCCTTGCGAATCCAAATCCCTCAAGTCAGTGCTCTGATACCAACTTGTAACACCCTAAAATTTTACAAGATTTTTAAAAATTTTGTGTGCAATATTATAATCAAAAGGTCCAATAAATAACCCAAAAATAATTGTTTAATATAAAATGTATTAAATGCGGAAAAGTCTTAAATAAATTCAGAGTTTTAAAATAATAAAAACGTTTCACATCCGCACTCAGAAGCAGTACAGCAGTCAACCGTCCACCTTCTCTTTTCCTTTGCTAGTACCTGAAAAATGGGAGGGAGTTTTTGGGTCAGCGGGGAAGCTGAGTGAATAAACTCAAAATGCAAACAACTACAACATACAATACATGAGGGCACACAAGTGAACTCCTACTCATTTGCTACTCAGTTAATTTCTCAGTTTTCGTATCTTTTAAATTTATATAGCGCGCTTGTGTAAATCGAGTCGAGAGATCAACCTCGCCTCTCCTTACACTAAAATGCCACTGAGGCTACCACACAGAATTTCCACACAGAATTTCCACACAGAATTTCCACACAGAATTACCACACAGATTTTTCACTGAGATTTATTAATTATTTTTATGTTTTCAACTCCTAACATAAACCACACAGATAGCCCTATCACTTAGTAGCACAAAATGACTTGGTACCGGCTCACATACTCGGCACGTCTGTCTCAGATCAGTGGTAAATAACAATAGTCACTCAGATACTCAGATAACAGATCAATCACACAGAAAGTAAAAATAGATCAAAACAGTTAACCACATAAGTCATGCACGTATCGTTATAACTGAATACACGGTGAGAATACTCACCTCGAATAAACATATGCTCCTAATATCCTCGGTACAGTAGAGCGTCTCTAACAGGTTCTAGAAGGGCCTAGCAATCACAAACAAGTAACCAACAAAACTCGAACTCGACTACACGACACCATGAATTCTGCTCATTCCTCCATGCGCTGCTGCTCCAATTTGTCGAAGAATTCAGCACTTCCTCTCCACATAAACGCAGCAAGCAGCTCCTCTAATTAATTAGAGGAGCTTGCCGTCCAATCTATACATGATATTCCAATCTTTGTCGCCCACACTTGTTGACCACCAATAATAAAAGATTTGACATTCCACCTCCATTTCAAACAATGAAATTCCATCCCCACCGTCCCAAATCAGTTGACCAACTTCAAATCATATCTTGACGCATGTTGATAAATCACGAGCAGAAGAAAAGAAAAAGTTATACGAATGGGGAAAACGGCCGAAGTAGATTAGGGTAAAATTAGGAGTTAATTGGTTTAAGTACTCAAGGTGTTCAGGCTTGGGAATCTTACAACTCGGGCTCCACTAAAACGTTTTGGGCCAAAAATATGTAACGCTAAACCGGTCCACTTTTCTTCTGAATTCGCAACTCCCGGCCCGACCAGGGCCTCGATGCTCACTCATACTCAAGATTTACAATAATTAAACGAGGCTCGGTTTTAAATCATAAACGGAAATAACTATCATATATCTCGATAATAAAATTTACCCTTAATTAACACGTATTCAAAACGTCACGTAATTAATGTGTCTATAACTAATTATCCCGCCACATAACCGCATGTAATTAATATACGGACACTCGTGGTGCAACAAAAACGTAATTTAAACTTATTTTAAATCATTATTTAATTATTTAAAATTCCAGGGCGTTACAACTCAACTCCACTTAAAATAGACTTCGTCCTCAAAGTCACTAGTCGGGAGAAACTCAGGGTAGCGATCTCGCATCTCGTACTCAAGCTTGCCAACATCACACATCCATAGATGGCGAAAACGATGAAGGTTATAAATAAAAAGAGAAACTCTTCAAGGTGACCACTCTATCAAAATGAACTCCGGCTCTCGAAGAATCTCGATTTATCGTCGAGAATGGTGTCGATAATATACATAAAATGACTCACGATACTCTGCTGAAGGTGTCTTCGTGCCCTCGCAGCCGAACACGAGTGCCTCGATCAACAGTTAATGTTGCATTGAATCTCCGATTCAACCCCACTTGGAGATTTGTTACGGATCTGTTTAAGGCGACAGATAATCTCGGTGTGATACTCGGTTATCCAATCCGCGCTTATAATGACACTCGGCCCTCTCATGGCGATAAGCCGATAACAAATAAGTTTAATGGAAAGAATCCCTCCCGAACAGCTCTATCAATTACTCGCTCATACAATTTAGCAACATATAGACTTATTATTGGTGATCTTCTACCAGTAATAGCACTTCGAAGTCCTCTACTACATGGGACATTGGTTTGTTTTAAAGAAAAATAAACAATCTAGCGGTGATCACACCGCTATTAAAGCATATACAAACATGTACACTATTCACATAAATGTATTCATCACATATAAATCTCATATAGAAAGCAACTCATGTCTCTTACTCAATTTGCATATACTCAGATAGCACTCGTCTCAAATTTCTACAACTTGCTTTTAACTTAACGCAAGCTATATATTCAATTTAACTCAAATCTTGCTTAATGGCTTCTCACAAGTCGCACAATTTGCTCATTTTCTCTTTCTTTGCGATCCCTCGCGTGATCAAATTAAATTATTAAGTTACAAGAACATATAATATCTCTTTTTAATATTACTCGCTCAACTCATTTTATTGGTACACATTAACTTATTTTAATGATACCCATGCATTAACTCTTTTAATGGTTTTTATCATTCAGCTCATTAATAAATTTATCGCTTTGTTCTCATTCAAATTGTCTCTAGATCATCAATTTGACCAAAATTTCCACTCATTAATCTCATTTTTATTTTTTATTTTTTTATTTTTTATTTTTGGTCTCAAACACTTTCATTTAATATTTTCTCTTCACTTGGTTAATTAATCAACTCGCTAATTCTCATGCACTTGATTACACAGCTATTTTCTCGTTATCCATATAAAGTTTCCTCATTACTTTATATTTTTATTGTTTTCTTGATTTAGAAACTCATAGTATTTTATTGTTTGATACGCTTATATTTTGCCCATTTTAATAACTATTCTTGATTTAGTAAAACGCAATATTTGATGATATTCAATTTAATAATTTAACTTGATACTCCTCTTTAGTTTTAATTTAATATTCGTTCATAAATAAAGTTTTGTCACTTGGTTCATTTTAATAAGTTATTTTCTTAACTCGATTCATTAGTTTCTTATAGCTCGGCAATTTCTCAGTAATAATAAATTTTTCCTCATAATTATTATGGCGATCTTCTCTTGACCGACTTATTAACAACATTTTTATTACTCTAATTGCATAATTTCTCGTTTTTTATATGATTATATACTTGCCTCTTCTCATTTGCACCGTTATTCTTGATTTATGAATTTCTTATAACTTGATAATTATACTATCACATGAAATTAATTATTCTCATTTTATTCTTATAAATTCTCTAGTCACATGCATATATATATATCTCGCTCAGAAATATAATTTCATTGGTCGATCCACTTACTATTTTTCTCTTTTACTTATTTCAGTAATTACCCTCGACTTAATATTTACTCAGTAATATATAATACTCAACACAATACTTTGGTTCAATAATTTTCTCGACTGCATTTAATAATTTCTCATAATCACGCTTTTCTCATTTAACTCGATTTGGAATAATTCATAATAAATTCTCATATTTTAATAACCTCTTATTATCTCATTATATTCTCATATGAATAGTTTCTCGATTTAAAAGTTACTCGTATAAACTCTCTAGCCAATAATATGAATATATATACTCATAACAATTTTTATATATAATTCCCGATGATAATTATTATTATTTTGGAAATTGCCCTTTTTACTCCTACTCAACTCCACTTGGAGAAAACTCGTCCTCGAGTTTGGCGCTAGAATTCTCTATCATAATAATACAACAACATCCCCTCACTCAAGCAAATATGCATATAATAAATTCACAATAGCAAGCATTGGTCCATCGTTCCCCTCAAAATCTCCCCATAACCAACCAAAAGTCCTGTGTATACGGTAATAGGGGCCCTCTATTACTTTCGACACCTACCTTTGTTTGGTCACGGGTCAATCCCAAAGTTCACAACTTCCCACACATAAATCCACCAGCAATTCACACTAAAAAAGAAGAAAATTTTACTTTCATATCTGATAAATTACTCAAAATCTTATAAACATTACTCATAAATGCACTCAGTAAAAAGGCACTCAGCCAAAGTATTTTATTATGTTTTTAACTCAGAACATAATATAACTAATAAGCTCTTCTGATTCATTTTTAAATAAATCATCACCGAATTCATGATGATAGTCTCCCTTTAGTTCACTTTTAATAAATACCCTTTAAGA
The DNA here is from genome assembly GCA_963853835.1 of Calendula officinalis. Classification (NCBI taxonomy): domain Eukaryota; kingdom Viridiplantae; phylum Streptophyta; class Magnoliopsida; order Asterales; family Asteraceae; genus Calendula; species Calendula officinalis. The sequence goes on from OY970834.1 coordinate 28,391,776, forward strand.
TAAACTTGAATAATTTCTGTTTAATTTGACTCGGCAATTCTCGATTAGTTGGTATAACAAACTTATATAGATTATTCAATATCTCTGTGTTAAATTAATAATCTCTCACTGAATTCATAACAAAAAATTTATGGATTTTCAGACTCAGCTATTAAAATCACATACTTTAAAAGTTTTCACCTTTGATCTCACTTTAATAAATCTCGGTTTATTATTTTCTCAGCAAAAAGATTTTCCCAATACATCATGTCTCATCTCTTTATAAAAATATTTTCCTTTTTAATTGTCCAAAGATTTCACAACACCCAAAATTCTCATAAATTTTTTTTTGTTTTTTTTATTTTTTTTTTTTAAAATTTGATAAAGAAGTGAAAAGGTTCCACTAAATAGAATCTCAAATGATAATTCAGCATTTTAAAAAAAACATGCTTAATCCAACTGAAGTTTTAAAATTAAAAACTAAAACGACTCTGAAATAACGGATAAAAATAAAATCCCATTCTAGTTAAGATTTATCGTCTAGCTCAAATGTAAATAATTTAAAATAATTATCAATTTAAAAAAATTATATATAAATATATGTTCTCGGTATTTTCACTTTATTCGACTTGATAAACCGTCATAAAAATATTCTTTAAATCAGTTGATAATAAAATTATCCTTCATTTACTCGTTTCACAGTTTACTCATTTCAATAACTCTTTTTATTAAGTACTTTTCCAAAACGAAAGATTTTAATATTTTCTTGATATGAAAAAAAATTATTACTCATCATTTCTTATTTACCCACATGTTATCATTAAATAATTTATGGAATTTATATCAGAATTTCATATCCATTATTACATTGTTGGTTAAAATTGCTCAGAATTTCTAAATCTCACTTCAACTCTATTAGGTGTTCCTTTAAATTGGAAACTTTTATTATTTTCTCATTGAAATTTATAATTTCACATTTCTCAGTATATGTTTTCGTATATATATAAAAAAAACTCTAAAAAATAAAAATCAAAATTTAGCTCAATTTAAGCTCTAAATTTTACTCGGAATTATAGAATCTTGTATTAGTATATCTATTTACATATATGATTAGCCATACAATTCACATGTAATTCTCTGAAGAAATAAACCCAAAATTCTCAGAATACGCTACTCGTCTATACTATAGCAAAATCTCAAATAAGTAATACTCTTAAATATTACCAGCAGTAGGAAAACGAGGGTTGACGTGACATGCTGTACGTTTGATGTGAAACTTCTCTCAGAAACTGTTTTACCCTTTTCTAAAAAAAAATTTCAACTTGAGTTTGAATTCGCCCCTTGCGAATCCAAACCCCTCAAGTCAGTGCTCTGATACCAACTTGAAACACCCTAAAATTTTACAAGATTTTTAAAAATTTTGTGTGCAATATTATAATCAAAAGGTCCCATAAATAATCCCAAAAATAATTGTTTAATATAAAATGTATTAAATGCGTAAAAGTCTTAAATAAATTCAGAGTTTTAAAATAATAAAAACGTTTCACATCCGCACTCAGAAGTAGTACAGCAGTCAACCGTCCACCTTCTCTTTTCCTTTGCTAGTACCTGAAAAATGGGAGGGAGTTTTTGGGTCAGCGGGGAAGCTGAGTGAATAAACTCAAAATGCAAACAACTACAACATACAATACATGAGGGCACACAAGTGAACTCCTACTCATTTGCTACTCAGTTAATTTCTCAGTTTTCGTATCTTTTAAATTTGTATAGCGCGCTTGTGTAAATCGAGTCGAGAGATCAACCTCGCCTCTCCTTACACTAAAATGCCACTGAGGCTACCACACAGAATTTCCACACAGAATTTCCACACAGAATTACCACACAGATTTTCCACTGAGATTTATTAATTATTTTTATGTTTTCAACTCCTAACATAAACCACACAGATAGCCCTATCACTTAGTAGCACAAAATGACTTGGTACCGGCTCACATACTCGGCACGTCTGTCTCAGATCAGTGGTAAATAACAATAGTCACTCAGATACTCAGATAACAGATCAATCACACAGAAAGTAAAAATAGATCAAAACAGTTAACCACATAAGTCATGCACGTATCGTTATAACTGAATACACGGTGAGAATACTCACCTCGAATAAACATATGCTCCTAAATATCCTCGGTACAGTAGAGCGTCTCTAACAGGTTCTAGAAGGGCCTAGCAATCACAAACAAGTAACCAACAAAACTCGAACTCGACTACACGACACCATGAATTCTGCTCATTCCTCCATGCGCTGCTGCTCCAATTTGTCGAAGAATTCAGCACTTCCTCTCCACATAAACGCAGCAAGCAGCTCCTCTAATTAATTAGAGGAGCTTGCCGTCCAATCTATATATGATATTCCAATCTTTGTCGCCCACACTTGTTGACCACCAATAATAAAAGATTTGCCATTCCACCTCCATTTCAAACAATGAAATTCCATCCCCACCGTCCCAAATCAGTTGACCAGCTTCAAATCATATCTTGACGCATGTTGATAAATCACGAGCAGAAGAAAAGAAAAAGTTATACGAATGGGGAAAACGGCCGAAGTAGATTAGGGTAAAATTAGGAGTTAATTGGTTTAAGTACTCAAGGTGTTCAGGCTTGGGAATCTTACAACTCGGGCTCCACTAAAACGTTTTGGGCCAAAAATATGTAACGCTAAACCGGTCCACTTTTCTTCTGAATTCGCAACTCCCGGCCCTTGGCCAAAACGGTCGGGCCTCGATGCTCACTCATACTCAAGATTTACAATAATTAAACGAGGCTCGGTTTTAAATCATAAACGGAAATAACTATCATATATCTCGATAATAAAATTTACCCTTAATTAACACGTATTCAAAACGTCACGTAATTAATGTGTCTATAACTAATTATCCCGCCACATAACCGCATGTAATTAATATACGGACACTCGTGGTGCAACAAAAACGTAATTTAAACTTAATTTAAATCATTAGTTAATTATTTAAAATTCCAGGGCGTTACAAAGAGGTAGATGAATGTACTTTGCCTCCTCACCCAAAAATTCTGGATGATGATGAAGCTCATACCTTTGCACCAAAAATCCAAATTAATGAAGTACCAGATATGAAATATACACCTCCATCACAGTGCATAGGTAAAGGAAAACAAAAGTTTGATGATGACTATCCACACAGAGCACTTGGTCACTATATGGTAAACAAGATGAATCTAGTCAGGGAGCTTAGACAATCACACTGGAAAGTCAAGAGAATGAGGTACCACAGAAAATGTGCCAAAACTCTTGCACTTAAAAATAAAAGGAAGACTGAAAAAGAAAAAGCTATTCAACCAGAAGAACAATCTGCAACTGAAGCAGTTCAAGAAATAGAAGAATCTCTGATAGAAGGTCAACAAGCAGAACTTGATAAAATTAGGAAATATGAAGAAGAAAGACTGCAACTTCTTGAAGAACAAATTAATGAATGCAAAAGATGCAAGATTGACATGCCTGAACCATTTAATGAAGAGAAAAGCATGATGGTTGAATATCTTAAGTCAAGAGGTCACAGTGCAAAATCCTTTGGAAGAATGAAAATTATTACACTAGTTGAAAGATATTGCACTGAGAAAAAGAAACAATTAAATGAAGGTGTACAAGTTGTTGAACCTTTTAATGTGGTAAATATTGATCCCAATATTGTGCTAGACAGAAAAACTATAGTTGGTGAATCTTCTGAACAAGGATCAAAGAAAAGAAAATTTACAGAAGATGATGATTCAAATACAAAGAAACTGAAACAAACTTCCCAAATCATAGAAGATGATCCACAACCAATCCAACAAGACAACCCTATTCTTAATTGGAGAGAAAATCAAGGAATCCATGAGATCATCAGAGCAGACAAGAGTGTTCAAAAATTCAAGGCATGGAAACCTATGTTATTTTCTTTTAACAGAAGTGATATTCTTACAATGTTAGAGATTGGAAAACCTAGAATGAAAAATAAAAAGTGGAAAAACTCTGGAGCTGGATACTTAACTGAAATGTTTGATGCTGCATTTCATCCAGAGAAGTATAAAGAAAAGGTTGAAAGTGAAGATAATCTTTTTGCTTGGAATGTTCTTCCCACAGTCAATATGTACTTATTTGAAAGAACTAACAGAAGATGTGAGCTGTATTTAATGGAAAGAAACTACAATCACTCACAGAAAACTCTGTATCAAACTGTATGCTGTGCAGTTAAGAGAAATACAGAGAACATATATTTATATATAATTTTTTATATATATTTATATATATTTAAAAACTTACTACTGATCTTGGTTATTACTACTGCTCGATGAAGATTACTACTGCTAAGCTTATTTATGGAGTTTATCGAGTCCGAGATCTTAGGAAAGTTTGTTTAGAATTAATATCTTTTGTAATTCAATTGTAATCGTATCCTAGAATAACTAGGGTAAATAGTTAGGCTTCAAGGACTATTATATATAGTTACTTATGAATTGTAAACATACGTGTATATTGTAATTCATTTATCAATATACATTGAAGCTTTTTGTGATAATTCTGTGTTCTTATTATTCATATAATTATTTACAGTTTATCGTTCTTGATTAAATCAACATAGTGTTAATCCGCTGTAACTTCTATTGTTGAGTAGATCATTGTGTTTATTAACTGTTTTGGTTAATCGATCTTGACAGGAAGTATGTGATTGGTTATTATTGATCAATAGTTGAAATGTGTTTCTCGAAACTACACAAAAATTAAAAACTATGTTAAATATATCTCTGTAATTATATTTATTAAAACCCTTATCAAAACTTAAAAAAAAAATATATTTAATAAAAAATAAAGGAAAATGATAATGACAGTCTTTAGGGCTGTTAATAAGAAGCTAAAATCAATATAAAAACTACCCCTGCATTTTAGGATAACTACTCCATCAATAAATGTACAAGCATTTTATGCATGTTTTAGGGTTGTCATTAACAAAAACCAAGAATATATAATAACTTTCAAATGTTATTTAGATAATTTTATGAAGAAATAATACAGTAATTAAGAGCAGTGTGTAACGAGCCATCATACCTTGAAGTCAGTATTGATGATCATTCCAATGCAACAAAATAGTGTAGCAAACAAACAGATAACCATTTGAATCTCCAACACGAGTGTATAAGTAATCTCCTGCTTTGCCTTGCTGTACGTTAATTGAGTCAACGGCAACAAAAACCCATCCAGCCCCGCCGCCACCACCGTCATCATAAACCCCATCACATACTCCTTCTTACTCTCTCCCTCCGGCCGGTCACTTCTCGTATGCAAAGCCAACACCGCCGCCCCCACCGTCAAAACCACCATCGCGTTGATAGAATACGGTGTAAACTTCTGTCTCAAGAAAAGGTAAGCAAAGACCGCCGTGAAACCCGGCTGGGAAGAAATGATCAGGGAGTAGGGGGAGGCGGGAAACGCTGTAAGTGTAGAGGTAGGTGCTTACACCGTCGATGATTCCGATGAACGCAACTGCAAAGAATAGTCGTGGACGAATGTTGCTGTTTTGTTTCTGTTTTTTCCGATGGTGTGGCGGTGGAAATACAGGATAATAACGATGAGTGGCCAGCCGGTGGATCTGAAGAAGCTTGATCAAAACCAGACGTGGTTGCCACCGTGGATGAAGTAGAGGCGCGCGATCAATGGACTACCGCAAAGTCCGACGGCTAACAAGATACAATTGATGATTAGAAGTGTCTTTTTTGCAGCCTCATGACTTTCGCCGTCGTAGGCACGGTGGCGGTGATTTCTTTATCGTTCTCCATCAATGTAGCTAAACTATTAGTCGTTAAAATATGCGGGGAACTCATATGTGTACTCTATGTAAGTTTTGCCAAACAGGTGTCCAGTGACGTGGAGGCACAAGTATGCAAACATGGTCAATGCCTTTGTCGTATCCAGCAGAAAGCGTCCAAGGGTGTTAAATCCGTATTAAAACTAAAAGTACTTTTTGATTATTTAATATTCTCATTTCAAAACTTTTCATTTCATCCTAAATTTTTGTCCCACAAAAAATTTCACATTTCTTACATTAATAGGCTCCACATAATAAAATACTATTAATACTAAAAACCTCACCACTAACTATGCACTAATCATTTTTCTCTTTCCAAATCAAAGTTATATTTTAATTAAAATTATTACTAATGACTCAACCACTAATTATCATCTTAAAACTTATGCCAAGGTGAAATGAGAAGTTTTTTGTGGAACGGAAGAGCATAATTTTAATACTAATTACTATTTCTCATTTAATATTCTTACAGCATTCATAATGGTTAACCTCACAATAACTTATTATTTTTGTCACATTATCTAATAATCTATTAATTAAAAATCTCTCCAATGGTGATTTTTTTTTCCCAAAAATGATGCCCTTTCTCCAAAAAATTTCACAAATAATGCAGTTTTTTACCACTTTTCAAAAATAAGGTTATAGGTCACGTGGAGACCGGTTCTTATTTAAAAGCGGGTACCGCCGAGACCGGCTTTATGACCAACTCCCCAACCACAAAAAAATAATAATTAAAAGCATGTGTACTTCGGTCAGAAGACTCGGTCACGAAGAGACTTGTTGTTACAAGAGCAGGTTATGAGGAGGCCTGTTTTAAGCGGGCCCGGTCAAATGAGCATTTATCTTTTTTTGAAAGAGTAAATTACACGGATGATCCTTTAAATTTATAGTAAATTTTACAAATGGTCATTTAGTTTCAAAAATTACACCGATGATCTTTAATTCTAAAAGGTTTTTCACCGATGGTCCTTTACACTAACTGACGTTAATTTTTTCTGTTAACTTACCCCATGTGCAATGCACATGAGGGTAAAAAAATCACTTTTCATTTCTTTTCTTTTTATTCTAAAACTAAAAACTTTTATTTAAGATAAAAAAATTATTTAAGAATGAAAAGAAATGAAAAATGACTTTTCTTTACCCTCATATGCATTGCACATGGGGTACGTTAACAGAAAAAATTAACGTCAATTAGTGTAAAGGGCTATCGGTGAAAAACCTTTCAGAATTAAGGACCACCGGTGTAATTTTTGAAACTAAAAGACCATTTGTGAAATTTACTATAATCTTAAATGACCATCTGTGTAATTTACTCTTTTTGAAACTTACCGTAATTTCAATTTAAAAAGAAAAGTAAAATAGATAATTGCGTTGATAAGACACATTAGCCCATCACTTCATATTTCTCAATTTCCAATAAATGCTCTCTTTCAAACAACACTCTATCTTTTTCTTTATTGTATTTCTATATTTACCATTTTCAATCAAAAGATTATATATATAGTCCTACGGAATTTTTTATTTGTTCTTAATTTTACATAATACTCATTCCGTCCCTAAATAAAGTTCTCATTTATGTTTGGCACAAGTTTTAAACGAAAAGTTAGTGATGATATCATTGGTAATAAATTTGATTAAAATATAATGTGGGTTTGGAGAGAGAAAGATAGTTAGTGCATAGTTAGAGTGGGGTCCTTGATAATTATATTATTCTATTAAGTGGACCTCATTAACTTGTGAAATGAAAACTTTATTTAGGGACAAAAATTGAAGGAAAAATGTGAACTTTATTTAGGGACGGAGGGAATATATGTTAAAAGGGAATTAATTAATGTATCATATTTTGTTTGTTTATATCATACTAGCTTCAAAGCACGCCCGATTGGGTGGGCTAACTTCAAAAAATATAATGCAAAACAAAAAAAAACATAAGAAATCATATAGTGATCGTTTTCTTATAAACGTCATTTTAAAGGTGATTTAAAATGTCAGATTAGTATTGAAATCATATAGTCAATTATTATTGAAATGATGAATAAACATTTTTCTTATATTAAAGATGAAATATAAGTCCTTTGTATACGATGATTTTTATTGAGTTTGTGTAGTTGCCATATCTATGATTAATATAATTTACACAATTAAGTTACACAATTTAACACAAAAGTGAGTAAGGCATAAAGTGAGTAAGCTAAAACAGTTATTTACACAATTAACTTGCATATATATATACAAAATTTAAAAGAAAATTTTAATCATTAACGGTACACAATATTAAGGCTGCAATGATACAAACCTTGGGTTGAAGACGAAGGCTGCAATAACAAAATACGAATGAATAAGAAAAATACAAACCGCAAGAATGATGATGGCTAGTGTCTGATAACATACGAAGACAATATGTTAGGGATATTGTATACATAGGAGCCACAAATTAGTAAATTTCAAGTTCTTGCCCAAGTGAACCGATTGACCATAACATGACCAGATCAACCCATTTACATTTTATAAGGGAAAACACTATATATTTTGGGCTGAGTACTTACATTCTTGCTCTTTTTGACAGTAACACGACTATCTCCAGGGATGGGCTTCATCCCGAGCTTTAACATAGCTTTTCGACTTTTTTCTCACTTCGGCTTTGCTTAGACCTACCATCGTATCTAACTGGCCTGCTTGCAAACCATGAAGAATTAATCCGTCATTAATATATAATAAGTGGGCGTTAGTTGTTAGTTAAAACAAAGAGTATAAAGACTTACCAAGATATGACATTGATCGCAAACAATATTGTTGTAGTCTTCATATTCCATAATAATATAAAATTAAATAAAACAAATTTTATTTATCTTTCTCGGATCTTGAGAGACCAAGTGACATGAAATCCTAAAAAGCTTCACAAGTCTCTCAATTACACCGACCTCCATTATAGCCTAAAATTCAGAAAATTAAAAAAAAATAAAAAAATCGTGTATTATGTTTTAACATTGAGCAAAATACACTTCGATTATGACAAAAAAAAACATACAAATTCTTCCTAAAAATAAATCAGTACTCTGTGACACGACACAAATGCAAGAATCTACAATTGCACTTGTTAATGGGTTGTGTAAATTAATTTGAATACAATTATTGATTACAATTACATATAATTAGAGATAAAATATGAAAATGAAAAATGTACGTAGTACCTGTGAAATTCTTCAATCTCTGTGATTAAATGCTAACGATCATTTCATAAGTATACGGGTCAACATTGACACCTGAGGATCATAAGGGTAGAAGACTTATCAAGATAATTTGCCTCAACATCCACAATCCCAAGAAGTAAATCATAGTACCCTTTTGCGTGCAAATGTTTACATAAAATGAATTAGCCATTTTTCAAATGGTAATATAACGATTAGGGTGCGTTTGGCTATTGAACAAATTGAAGATGAAGAAAGTCAAGATGAAGATGTTGCTTATTCCTACTTTCTTACTCTATGCTATTAAAAAGGAATATATCATTTTAAGTGAGTCAACTGAACGAAGCTTTTAGGACCCGTATCCAATCCATCAAGTAAACAAAACTTTATCTCAAAAGAATTTTGAACTCCAGACATCTTTATATGTATCCAAACACCTAGGAATCTTTAATTTATTCAATATTACTCTAACTGTCAAGAAATGATCTTTATGATTCCAATTAGATCATAATATTTATTATTTAGCTTCACTAAAATAATTGACAAACTCAGATAAAAATTCATAATTAAAATTTACCCTAAGTGTCTCTCAGGCCTTTGTATGACCTTCTGGTGTCCGTAAAAAACAAAACAATTATGAAGTAAATAATTGAAATTATAGCTATCCAAGTTTACTTAGGCATCTAATCGACCGTATGGAGGGCATGCGGTTTAGTTTTAAAGCATCACGAACAATAAAAAAAATTGAAGGGAAACCATATGCTGGATATGGTTTCTTGCCATATGTGTTGACGGATGTAATTCCCAATTTGAAGCATGCGGATGATCGATCCCTATTCGATTAAAGTTAAAAAAAAAAACCCCTAATTCATAAAAGGAAACCTTTCAATTTTGTTTCCGAGGTTCCGCAACAGAAATCTTCGATTGGGGTTCGATATTAAAACACACAATTTCACCCTGTCATTTTGTGTACCGAAAATTGACGCCAAGTGTTCCGACATCTTCCTCCGTTGATTTCAATTATCGTATGAGATGATCTGTTGTAGGTCTATGAAACCAGGGTTAGGGTTTATGTGAAAAAGCGGTGGGTTCGCACGCACAGATTTGGGGGAGAGAATTGAAATTTTCGTAGGTTGAAAACTTGAAATTGAAGATGCCAGCTAGTATTATGGGCCAATTACACGTGGCATTGACAGCCAATAGAAATGTTGTAAATTGATGAGTTGTCAAACTAAAGTCAAATCCAAACCTCATATATAGAGGAAGATTATACAAATATTTTTGTGGACTGTACAAACATATTGTAATAATTGGCACCAGTCTAAAATGAACAATAATGTTCAAAATTGATTTATTTAAATCAATTCAACATGATTAATTTCGAATCATGATCGATACACAATATTTGTTGCATATATATGAGAGTAGATTCGAGAACAAGAACTTGAAGTGGGCACCACATTTCACAAGTGGATGGAGGATGCAGATGGATATCACCATCCTTTAATCTGATTGGCCAGAAATCTATCCAATATATAGTTTCATCCTACGTGGCACCATTCACTTGTTCCCTTTATCACCATTCCCATATAATTTCAGACCCAATTCATCAAACACACACTCTCATCAACCACCATAACTGAAGACAAAAATGGCGGCTGCATCCTCTGCTGCGGTGCTTAATGGACTAGGATCACCCTTCTTGTCTGGCGGAAAGAGGAGCCAGACACTGTTGGCTGCTGCCGTTGGTGGTGCCAACGTGGCAGCTGCACCTAGGCGGTTTGTCGTCACAGCCGCTGTTGCTAAGAAATCTTGGATCCCGGCTGTTAAAGGTGGCGGTAATTTGATCGATCCCGAGTGGCTTGATGGCTCGTAAGTCTTTGACTTCTCTCAATGTGGCAATTTCGACTAATGTACTTTTAAATGAGTTAATGTAGATTATGTTTTATCTCTAATACGAATCAACTTGGTAAAATACAAAATGTTTGATATAGAAAACATGTCAAATATGTAGATAGTTGATTAGATGTGTTTTTTAAGCACAAAATCTTATAAATAATTTTTAAAAAACTTTATGTTATTACCATTTACCAAGAGCTTTTGGCTTAGGTGCTGATTGGTAGTATTTGAATGATTAATATCTGAATGATGCAGATGTCTGAATGATTCAGACTTTCTCTTACATCCGTGTTCGATTAAGAGGCACAACATGTTCAATTTTTTATTCAGATGCTGATTAAGAGGTTTTACCAAACGCTCTGAATCAGTCTGATTAATATGTTATCCTCTTAACTGAATCATTAAGAGGCTTACCAAACAATAAATCGCCCTACAACCAACCAAGAAGTTCTGTTGGAGATGGTTGTAACATTTTGCATTAAAAAAAACTTAGGTTATTATTAAAATAAGGGATATCATATACGAGTAACATTTTTCATTTAGACCACCTAATTATTGAAACAATTTTACAGGCCACCAAGTGTACAAATAGTTTGTTTATATCAAACTTTGGAAAAAGAACATGTTGGATGAGAAATATAACAGTATAGTTTATGAAAAACTATCCTTAAATACTTTGTCTATTATGTAAAGTAAAGTGAAAAATACTAAAAAAAACCCTGGTCATTCAACTTGGTGGCTTCTAAAAATTGTTGGGTTGATGTCTATAGCCTATAGGTTTAGTATATTTATAGGTGGTCTTTTCCTTTCAAGCGTTTATTTGGTTGGTGTTTAGCGATTCTTGTCAACATGACCCGTTTCAACTAGTACCAAACCACTCTCAACCGTTACTTGACCCAACTGATTTCGGGTTTTATCAAACACTTTCTAAACCATTTCTCACCAAATTCAATTTACTATACTACAGGTTACCAGGAGACTTCGGGTTCGACCCACTTGGTCTAGGAAAAGACCCAGCATTCCTAAAATGGTACCGAGAAGCCGAGCTCATTCACGGGCGGTGGGCCATGGCAGCAGTCCTGGGCATCTTTGTGGGCCAGGCATGGAGTGGCATCCCATGGTTCGAAGCCGGAGCTGACCCGGGTGCCATTGCCCCATTTTCATTTGGAACCCTTCTTGGGACCCAACTCCTTCTCATGGGTTGGGTCGAGAGCAAACGGTGGGTTGACTTTTTCAACCCGGAGTCACAATCCGTTGACTGGGCCACCCCATGGTCCAAAACGGCTGAGAATTTTGCTAATGCTACGGGCGAACAAGGGTATCCAGGTGGCAAGTTTTTTGACCCGTTAAGCTTTGCGGGCACGATTGAGAATGGAGTTTATATACCGGATAGTGAGAAGTTGGATAGACTGAAATTGGCTGAGATTAAGCATGCGAGATTAGCAATGGTGGCAATGCTAATTTTCTATTTTGAAGCAGGGCAAGGGAAAACACCACTTGGAGCTCTTGGGTTATAATTAATTTCGCTATGTAAATTTATTTATTTAGAGGAATCCCATAAACCAAAGCTTGATTTATTAATGTGTGGTTTGGTGTAAAATTTTCTATTTAGTAACAAACTTTGCTATAAGCAATTTTGAGCCCGTAAGAACGAGAGATTTAAATCAAATTGTTGCAAGAAAACTAACCAACAACATTTCGATTTATTAGAACTATATGAAAGTTGGGAATTGGGCATCTCAAGTATCAAATGCATAAAACATGAAAGATAAATCCTCACATCAAACTAAAAATAAATTGTTACAACAATGAATGTTGATACATGTGGTGATAATAACTCAAAACTTGAACTAGTAAAAAGGAAGGAAATGTTAGAAAATGTGAATGAGTCATTACTTACCCATAGCCATCAAGAACTCGCCCTCACAAACAACCTCGCCACCAACATAGGCTTTCCCGTCCATTTTTGCAATTCCAAACCGTTTTTGAAGTTTGGTGAGAGTCATTCTCATGACCAAAGTGTCACCAGCAACAACTGGTTTTCTGAACCTCACTTTATCAATTCCAGCAAAGAAGAAACTATCACGGGACCCACCTACCTCTGGTGTCAGCATCACCAACTTGTGCCATTGCCTGTAAACACAAATATAGTTAGTTAGTTGTACCCACCCAATCTTTTTTATATTTTTTCAAGTAAACAAGATCCCTCTTTTTCCATTTTGATATGATTTTTCAATACTTACATAAAAAGGGAAGAAAAAGATTATATCTAGTACAACAATCTTTAATTGAAAATACCTACTTAGGGTGTGTTTGTTTAGTAGGTTTTGTAATGAGTTTGTTGGGAATGAAAACTGGGTATGAAACCCATTGATTCAAACCCCACAAGATTGGTGGGTATGCACATTTTTGTGGGTCCTTTTCCATCCTCATTTCTTTGATTTTTTTTTTTTTATTTAAATTTACAAAATTCAAATCTCAATAACTATTCGGCAATATAATGATATAAGCCGATATTTTTTCTCTCATACTTTTCGGTAAAACCTATACCCGTTCCCTAAACCCATTTACAAACCAAACACACTCTTAAGTTAAACATGCCTAAAGATTTGTGTAAGTACGACAGTGGGACACATGACATAGCAAAACCAAAGGTGAAAATAAAGGGAGAAAAATTGGAAAACATGTGTGAAACAGTGATTGGATTTAGGGATATCTTTAGGCTTATTTTTAGGCATATATAACAGTATTCAACTTAATCAATTTGGTAATGATTATTAATGATCATAAAATTTACTTGGAAGTAAAGAGGAAAATTTTACATTTATCTTGGGACAGAAGATGTGATGCTTGTTTGACCATTTATTCCTATTTTCTAAAACATGCTTAGGTATTTCATGTTTTGTTAGGAAATAACTAAACTTTAACTAACTATCTTTATTGTCAAGCGCCTTTTTTAGCTAAAAAGACAATCCTAATTCCTAGGGTTGTCAAGGAGGTTCCCTCAAACTAAAACTAGTATATTTCTACTCATTTGTTTATCCATTCAGTTTACACAAGATTCAGTTTGAACTATGAATTCTCATGCACAATAACAAATCTACAATATACGTAAAATTATAAATTTGAAGAAGAATTGTGAGGTGTACCTCAACCATAAGAACACCAGGCATAATTGGTCTGTCAGGAAAATGACCAGGAAAAAAGTTATCATTAATGGTCACATTCTTGATACCAACTGCTGAAACTCCTGGATTGTACTCAATCACCCTGTCCACCAAAAGAAATGGAAATCTACAACCGAACAAAAAAACAGCAGATCAGAAAGCAAACTATACATCATAATCTCTACTAAATTTAACAAGTTCCAGTTTTGTTAGAGAACAAAAAATTGGAACAAACAAAACCCACACCAGAAATCAAAATAATCATTTCTACAAAAAGTTCAGTTTTTTTGGGTAAAGAAAAAAGGTTCAGTTAGTGACCAAAACAAGCAAAAATCAAGCAAAAAGTACAAACCGATGTGGTAAAATTTCACGAATCTGATTGATATCAATTACCGTAGGAAATGCAGGGAACCCTGAAAGAATTGAACTCATTAGAAACAGAAACAATTAAAGAAAAAAAGCTTTGAAACTTATAACGTACTGAGTTCAATTGGGGTTTGGTCTTTTGAGCTACTATCACTCGCCGGTGAAGCACAATTGGCGATAAAACTGGCTTGAGTTGTCTTCAATTGAAGTGACAACAAAGGGGATCTAGAGATTCTTGGAAAAGAGAATCGACTGGAAGATGAAACAGAGATCGGAGTTTCAGGGGTTCGATTTGCAATTGGGGAGATGAGAGAATGAGAGAGAGCTGAAGAAGCCATTGGAGATAGAAGTGATTTAGGGCTTTGATTTGGGTGTATTTGAGGTGGCGGACGGCGGAGGTTTGTTAGATGGTTGGGAGTGATAATGGCGGGCGGAGATACCGAAAGTGTGTGTGTTCGCTTACTGGTTTTCTTGACAAGTTGGAGTTTGGTTGGGACTTAAATTTTCTTTAAGGTTAATTGATTTTTTATTTTCTTTTTGTATATTTTTGGTACTTCTCCATTTTAATAAAGGCAAATTACATAAAATAGCAACATACTATTAGGTGATTCCTAATTCTAGTAATGAACTATCAAAATTTTCTAAAATAGCAACGAATTTTAAAATTTTTGCAATTTGGGAAACATTTTACCTGAAATAACGGTAGTCGGTATTTTATTGTGACGTAGCCGGTTATTTAATTTTTCTAATTTTATTCCAATTAATCTTAAGATGATTTGAGCAATAATTCTTAAACGGTTCCTCAATCCAGACCCTTCTTCATCTTCTATAAAATACTGACTAGCGTCATTCCGGGTAAAATGTTTCCCAAATTGCTAAAAATTGAAAGTTCGTTGCTATTTTTGAAAACTATGATAGTTCGTTGCTATAATTAGGAATCACCTAATAGTATGTTGCTATTTTATGCAATTTGCCCTTTTAATAAACCAAACCCCACCACCATCAAAGTTCATCCCAAAACACCACCACCATCACCGGCCGACTCCACTACCATCGTCACCCAGCTCCACATACATCATTGTCGCTAGCAGTGTTAAAAAATATATGTATCCGAATATGTTATATGAATATCCGAAAATTTTAATCACCAATCATCCGAAATATTGGATTCGGATTCAGATTCAAATATATGTTTTCGAAATTTTCGGATAATCAACTATCCAAAATATTTGAAAATATATTTCCTTGTACAAATTTTGTATATTTTTAGTTTTTAAGTAATATACCATACGAGAATAAGTAAAATTGACAATTATGACAATTCATTTTTCTTTTTACTAAAGGGCTTTTGGCTTAGCGGTGTGGTGTATGACTATCAAGTTTGAGGTCTGGAGTTCGAGTCCATATGTGATAATTAGGAGTAGATTAGATTTGTCGTTTAAAAAAAATGACAATTCATTTTAGTTTTCACATTATAATGCAATTTTGAATGAGTTTTAAGTGTTTAACGTTTGAATATTTAAGAGAAATTAAATCATTATTCGTATTATTTAGATAACTGGACACTATTAAAAAAATTCGGACATGGAATATCATCTATCCAAATGACGTTAAAAAAAGAAAGTATAGTGAAATATAATTGTACAGGGTATCGTGTAAAAAAAGTATAGTGAAAATGACATTAAAAAAAAGAAAGTATAGTGAAATATTAATATTTTATTAAATTGAGTAGGAGGAAAACAGAAAAGCAACGGCTTCGTTAAGCGACGTTATCTTTTCGTTTCCATTTATCGCACCAAAAACACCACCGCGGTGAACTCCCGCAGCAACCACCGGAGATGAACGTCGGTCACCAAAAATCCGGCATCTCTCCTTCCTCCTCCCAAAACCGATCACTGGGTAGCCAACACAGCGACAATACCGGCACCGCCATAACAACTACCATCACCAACGATGATCAGACGGATTCATCTCCGTCGGCCTCCGGAGCCCATTCTCGCATCCGCTTTCTGTCATCCCTTTTACGACCCGAATCCACAAATCCGAACTCGATTGCATCTCTGGCAGACTCCGATCGACCCGCACGATCCCTCCTGTCTTCCTCTGCTGCATACACCGCCGTAACAGCTTCCATAACCACCGACAACGACGGAGACGACGCACTTTGTCACTGGATGTACGACACATTTATCTCCTCCGATCCAGATTTTCGTCTCGTCGTTCTCTCCTTCATCCCTGTCATCGTCGGCATCTATTTCTCTCGTATACACTGTCAATCCACCCCGCCGCCGTCGATTGCCGGAATCGAAGCCGTTCTCCTTGCTATATATTCATCGGAAACAAAGTCTCGCGCCGGAAAATATGTCCACATTTCCATCCCTGATCTCTCTCAACCGTCTCCATATCACGATCCTACGGTTAGCAACATTAACCAAAACCCTAATTATCAATCTCAGCCGACTGTGATCGGATTATTATCTCCTCCAATTGAGCCAGAAACAGTCATAAAATCGATGAAACGCGCTACAATTATCTCAGTCATTCTCGATTTTTACTACAGACAGATCTCTAAAATGCCTCAGTGCTCAAAACTTGATTTCTGCAAGTTGACTGCCGATTGGGCGCACCAGGATTGCCCTTGCAAGTCTGAACTCTACCACAAACCTGACACCGCCATAATTTCTGAAGAAATCAATACAAAAGAGACAGAAATCGAGGGAAGTGTTTCAGAACAGATGAAGAATTTGGAGATCAATGAAGGAAATTTGAACAATGTGGCTGCAAAAGGGACCAGAATTCCACTACCATGGGAGCTATTACAGCCAATATTGAGGATTTTGGCTCACTGTTTATTGGCCCCTTCGAATGGTAATGATGTGAAGGATGCAGCATCGAATGCAATTGGATGTTTGTATGCGAGATCATGTCATGATTTAATTCCTGATGCGATTTTGGCAACTCGGGGTCTGATCCAGCTTGATAATAGAGCTCGTGAGGTTGCTACAGCAGCAGCTTCAGCAGCAGTTAATACAGTTGATAACACACCTACTGAAAGCTAAGAAACTTGAAATCAGTTTGGTATGAAAGTGAAGGCAGAGTATGTGTTACAGTCTCCATGTTGTTACTTTTGTTTTTGAATATAGGTGTAGAGCAATTAACAGTATAGTGATATTACTAGTGACTTTTTTCTTTTATAATTGACAGCTGGAAGAAGATGAGAATTCATTTGTCTAAATCTTTTTGTTGGGTTCTTAGTCTGCATCATATTCTAATTTGATCCTTGAATGTTTGCTTTATTATTCCATGCTTTTTTTGGCTTTACTAATTGGTCTCTTTGAACCACCCAGGTAATCCAATTGCTTAATGAAGTTAAAATTCAGTCCAATATGTGTTTAGTTAAATATTTAGTTTGGGTTGTTAAATAGTTACTTAGCAGCAGTTAGATGAGAGATTAAGCAACTATAATTTTGGTCTGCATGTAGAGACAGTTGGAATGGATTAAAAAGGAATTCAATTTTCCACATATGAAATCTTCATCAAATTTACAATTGTATTACTGACATTGAAACATCTCTAGGCTGCTAAAAGTGTTGCATTCAATGTCTTAGTTTCTTTTTTAACATTTGTTGAGAAACAATTCAATTCCACTGTCACAATAATCAGATTTGATAATGACATTGAATTTTAATATTCATCTGCTTTATCTTTCTATGAAATTAAAGGCATTATACATCAAACCACGTTTAATGACACACCTCAGCAAATTGGTGTTGTTGACAGATTCTGGTTTCTTGCACAAGTCGATCTGTGTAACTGGTTAAATGCAGCAGCTGAAGTAACTGGGTTGGTTCAATTATTTGATGAACTAGGCATCACAAATATAAAGCCTGTTACCTTACTGAAATGTAACTACGGGGTTTAGTTTATAATTATTAAATAGTTAGAGGATGCACTTTGTAAATAATATAGCACATAACCATTATATAACCACACAATCACAAAATAAAATTGAGTGACTATTGTTTGTCCCTATAGCCACATGACACATAATATAATGATCGTGGTTGTATGTTAACTTTCAACAACAAATTCATGTGATTAATAAACACCATTTTTTTGGACACACAAACTATTAATTCATGTGATCAAATATGTGTCTTTCGCCTCACTAAATAACCATCACAAAATAAGGTCACACTTTAATCAATAACCTTGGAGAAAATTGTGACGTTTAGCCACGCTACATGATCGTGATAAGTAATGAACACTTTTATCTTGTTAAATCATGACTAAAGTGTTTGAATCCAATTTGAAATTATCACTGTAATTAAGTTAAAATGTGTTTAAAATAATATTAGAACTTTGTTTATCACCTTTAGTCACACGAATAAGTCAAAGTGTAGCTAAAGTGCTAAACTATTTAAAAGAGAATGTGGTTATAGGCTAATTTCGTACCAGTGGTTCTCCAAATCTCCTCAGTTTCTCATCCCCATAAGGAGTTTGCGCTCGAAGGATATACCAACGGAACAAGTTCCGTCAGCTACAAAAATGGTAATGTATAGTAAGTTTTTTTTCCCAAACTGTAATAATTAAGTATTGAGTTTTGTGATCACTACACTTCCATTTTGTGAGCATGCACGAGTCTGCTTGACTAGTTATTATTATTGGATTTTTTTAACATGTGTCCCCTAGGTACATGTTTATGTGCATTAACTAGCATCAACTTTCTAATTAAACTTAAAAATCCATTTAATACATCCTTTAAAAATGTGAAATATGAACTTTATTAATGAGTAACAAACATTTATTAAGAAACTTTAAGTGAAATAAATACCCCAAAACATGTACCTATGACGCTATGAGGCATATGTTAAAAAAACTCTTATTATTATTAGGGTTTTTCTAACGTATGCCCTTGGGGCATACATTAGGTGCAATCAATGAACATCACTAGTACAAAAATAGCTTTTAGCCATGGTTTTTTTTAAACAACCTCGCCACAGGTTCACATGTTCATGTGGCTAAATATCACAAATAATGTTCTAATGTTGTTTTAGCCACATTTTAACTTAATTATTGTGGCAATTAAAAATTAGATTTGAACACTTTAGCCACGATTTAACATAATAAACGTGTCCATTGCTAGCCACGGTCATGTAGCGTGGCCATATGTCACACTTTTCGCCATGATTTTTTTTGTTAAAACGTGACATTATATTGTGACGGTTAATACGTGAGGCGAAAGACAAATATTTAGCCACATGAATCAACTACTTGTGTGTCCAAAAATTGGTATTCATTTGCCACATAAAATTCATTGTTGTTGAAAGAAGTATATAGCCATGGGTCATTATTGTGTGTGTTATGTGGCTATACAATAAACAATAGTCACTCAAAACTTTTCTTTGTCTGTGTGGCTATATGATGGATATTTGCCATACCCTAAATCAAATTAAGATAAAACTAAAATTGTGTGTGACCATAACCTAAATAATAGCAATGGTAGAGGTAAAATTAAAATTATGTCTCTATAATTAATTTATAATCACCATTTTATCGTATATAAATGTGTGTCTACAAGTAGCAAATTGTCACGTTAATAATGTTAAATGTGGCTAAGTATTATCAGGGGTCATATATATGTGATAACGACTTATGTGGCTAAAGGGCAAACAATAGCCATGATTAAGTGTGATACTAGTATTTGTGGGCATATGTGTTTATTAGCCACATGAAGTCGTTGTTGTTGAAAGTTAGTATATAACCACGATCATTATTGTGTGTCATGTGGCTATAGGACAAAATAAAGTCACTCAATTTTTCATGTGGCTATAACAAATTTACGACTACAGTTAAATTGATTATGTGTCTAAAAGCAACCAATTGTCTCATTAATTCGTATAAATGTGGCTAAATGTTGTCCCACATTGCTATTTGTATGAAAGTTGGGTGAATTACTTTCACTATAAAAAGAAGTGTGCACCAACTATGTTGAAGCAATTAAAGCTTGAGTCCATTAGGCCTATCACGTTGTGTGGCCATTTGACTTAAGGCTCGGTGCAGTGCAATTCTTTGGCCGACAATTTAACGATTTAACTCGGTTTTTTACTTGGGTTTAACTATTACCAATCGGGTTTGATCGGTCAAGAAGGAAATAATAACTATGTTGGTATTTTTTTTTTTAGTGTGGCCAAATGATATCAAAAGTCACGGATTAAAAATAATTTAATGTGGCTATAGGTTAAACTATAGCCACAATTACAAAAACCTTATGTGTCTATAAGAACTCTACGGTCACTCTCAACATAACTACACGTGACAATACACAATAGATTAGTCACATTGTATATAAAACTATGTGTCTAAAATCGGGCTTGTAGTCACCACCATTATAACGATATGTGGCTATATGGTAACCATTAGCCTCAGTTTACAATAAATTGTGTCTCTAAAAGTAGGATTACAACTATTGTCGTTTTAATTACATATGACTATATGGTAACCATTAGCCACGGTTGTATGCTATCGCCACACTTTTCCATATGATATGGCCACTAAAATTTAGCGTAGCCATATATACACTTTAAAACGCGGGAGAATAGACTACGCTTTTGATGTAAAATAAAACTGTGGCTAATTACTTATGGCCACAGTTTTTTGTAGTGGCGATTGATGTTTTTTGTACTAGTGCATCAAATTGTCATATACATCAAGAATCGTATTTATTACATCTTCAAAAATGATAAATATTAAAATTCATTAATGTTATTCGAAATATATTAGGAAACTAAATAGTTTATTAATTGCACCTAATGTATGCCTCAGGACATACGTTATATTATTGTACTATAAAAGTTAAGTTTTTGCCATAAATAAAAGTAATAAATGCAGGCATAGAAATTTTAAAAATTTAATGAATTGTCATACTAAAGGTTTTAATATCACAAATACTAATATTCAATACAATTTAAAATTTTGAAATTAAAAAATTAAATATTAAATATTAAGAAATTGATCAAATTGTAACACCAAGAGCTTTTGACATAATAATAAATAGTACTACCTCCGTCACAATTTAATTGTCCACTTTTAAAATGCACATAGTTTAAGATAAATAGGACCGTTGTACTATGCATTAATAGAATACTAGGCTAATACCCGCGCGATGCGGCGGCTGCAAAGTATATATTTATGACGATTAAAAGTCCATTGGTTACATATTTTTATAACGAATATAATACATAAGCATGAAAACTGTGTATAAAATAGAGGAAAAATGCAATAATTAGTATTGGCATTGAAATGTTGTTCGATTACATGTTTTGATATATAGTAGGGTACCCGCACAATGAGGCGGCGGGTACCCTGATACATCTTTTTCACGAAGATGTTGATGGTGTTCGTTTACATGTTATTTTATAACGATTATTATACAAATGACTGATAGTTGGGAATGAAATATGGATAAAGACTATTATACAAATGACGATTATTATACAAATGACTTGGTCTCCCACAACTTACCACCTCTGATATAGTAAACATCGTCTTCCTTCAATATTTTTTGAAATTTACTCATCAATTTAACGTAAATAGAAGCTTGAATCTTGCCTCCCTACAAAAAATGGATAATACGTATGATTTTAATTAATAGTTAATTTAGTAAAAATAATATCTATACCTAATGATCATTTATCGAATATGATTAAGTGTAATACCTCCTCGTCAATTAACAGCATCTCAAGTGATATTATCTCATTTTTATTGTTGAAGTTCGTGTGGGGCCAAATTCGTAGAACCCTGACCTTGAGGTGAATTTTGTCCTTGAAATCATGAATGTTTCTTATAAAGTGCAATCCGATTGTTGACATTTTAAGAGTACCTTACATAAAAAGATTATAATTTACGAAAGTCATAGATAATAGGAACCAAATTTCTATCAAATGTGTAAAAAATAAGAAAAAAAAAAAAAACAGAGGCGTGGGTGATAAGCTCTATCGTTGTTTACTTTGCTTTGTAGAATTATGATGAAAACGGTGAGGGGTGATGCTTGGTGGTATGTGTTTCGTATCGTCAATGCGAAGGTTAAATGGTAGAGTCTTCAATTTATACACATGCAAAACGTAGATATGTATATTTTGTGTAATAAAACGTAATAAAAACATTTAATGAGAAATTAAGTTAAGAAACGGTTTTAAAATTTCAAAACGTATATATGTATATTATGTGTAAAATAAAACGTAAGTCAAACATTTAATGAGAAATTAAGTTAATTAAGAAACGGTTTTAAAATTTCAAAACGTATATATGTATATTATGTGTAAAATAAAACGTAAGTCAAACATTTAATGAGAAATTAAGTTAAGAAACGGTTTTAAAATTTCAAAACGTATATATGTATATTATGTGTAAAATAAAACGTAAGTCAAACATTTAATGAGAGTGTAGAATAAAACGTAAGTCAAAGATTGTTAATGAGAAATTAAGTTAAGAAACGGTTTTATTCTTACTATTTTAAGCATTTAATTTTCGTGGACGTTTTAATTTAAGGCATTTGTTGACAGTGAGTTGGCGTCATAAGTGTTGTGTGTTTGGAAAGTCTAACCAAACGTGGTTCTTTGCTTAGTGGTAAGATGTTTATGTATGGATCAAACAGACCAGGGTTCGAATTTTGCAGGAAGCAGCTTTTTAATTCATCATGGCTAAGAGGACATTGCTATTTAAGGAAGGTTTGAATTCAGACCTTCCTTTTTTAGAAAAGTCCAATCTGCTTTATAAAGTAGTAAGATTATCTTGATCTTTTAAAAACATTTTGATTGGTTGAATTATAAAATTTGTGACAAACCAAAATATAAAGGTGGACACTTAAAGTGGGAAGGAGGGAGTAATATTTTACAACCTTTCATTGGGATCTGGTGAGTTCTTTGTTAAGAAAGTTCCTCCATAACTGTTGTTCTTCATTTCATCTCTAGTAAAAAAAAATTATCGTCTTAAATATCTTGAAAAACGCTATGACTCGTCGTGACTTGAAACTTTATTATGCCACCACGTCACATTTTACGCGTTTTTTAGAACCTTATTATAATCGATGTAATTGTTATTAGCAATCTACTAAACGACTGACATAATTTTTTATTAGCATTTTTGGAGAGAAAATACCAACAAAATAAATCATTCTATGGATTTTGTTTTAGACAGACAATATGTTAGTGATTTTTATTTATACTGACACGTTTTTTGTATTCGTATAAGTTTGTTATCTTTGTTACTATTTATATATGGTTTAATCCATAGACTATAAATGTTAAGATATGATAAAAAATGGTATTATATATGATAATAATTTTAAAGGTTTGGTAACCAATTAAACTGACTAAAAAATATCAAAATGTGCATATTTAGTTTTGAAAGAGAAACAAACGGGTTAAACTTTGATGTATTTTAACTCAAATTCACACACAACCCACTACAAAATAAGACCTATTTCGACTTTTTAACCAACCTACACTAACATTACAAAAATAATTAGTATTTTTCATCTTGAGATAGTTTAGTAATTAGACATATCGTTACATTAATCTGAAAAAAAAAATAGTTACTCAACAATTAAATACTCTATATTAAGAAGGAAAATGATAATGATAGGCTTAAGGGTTGTCAATAACAAGGTAAAACTAATACAAAAATAGCCCCCTAAATTTTAGGAACATTACTCTATCCATGAATGTACAATCGTTTAATGCATGTTAGAGACACCCCTAAGGGCTGTCATTAACAAAATTTTATTAAAAAAAAGGGTATTTTCGTCCAAATATATAATATTCCTTGGTCCTTTTAATGGATCTTCAGCCGTTAAAGATGCATAAAGTTAGAAGGGTTGTTACTACATAATTCGATATAACAAACTCATTGATGAATAATTCAAAGGTTTTCGAGAAAATCATGTGTTGAAATAAAACCCATATAACAAATCCCTACTTTTTTGTTTATATTTCATGTTTTAGGATCCATTCAACAATCAGTTCTTGAGAGTAATTTTATGCTCACCTTTTTGTATTTTTCACACAATTTCACTGTAAGTGTGTGTTTGTTCCTCTCTCCAGCTTTTATGGCGTGAGTGTGTACACTATACATACATACTCTGTGTGTATTAATGTATAAAATGTTTCTTCATCTTTGCATGCTTCACCAAACTCATAATTATTTTCCCAAAATTTAAAAAGATATGATGCCGATGATAAAATGGGATGATCAAATCGTTTCCAGGCGAACCCAGATGGAAAAACTGGTAATTTGATGTGGGTTTTCGATTTAAGTGTTAATTGATCAGTTTCTTGATTTGGGTGTTTTAAATTTGTCTGTTTTTTTGTTTTTGTTGTTGTACAATTCTGTTTCTTGTGTTGTTTGATTGAAAATGGTTGAGCAAATTGAGATTGCTAATGAGAATTTGAAAGATGATGATGAGCTTGAAATGTTGTTGGGTGAGATCCCTCATGCCACGTCATCACTAACTCATCATCATCATCAATACAATAATAACCATCATTCATTACATGTTAATGAAAATGGTTATGAATCTTACCCAATTGTATCTCAACCCATTAATGGAAATGGAAAGATGTATGGTATGTATCAGGATCATGATAACCCATCATGTAGTTTAAGTCCTGTCCAATCTAACGGATCTTTTTCAAGCTATTTCTCTAAAGAAGATGTTGATCACACCCCTAAATCCCATGTGCTTTTTAGAAGTTATAATTCCATTTCACCCTATTCTTCTTTCGGGAAGAAAATCGATGGGAATTCGGGGACTAATTTAATCGATTCTAGCAACCCTTTTTTGGATTATGGTGTAATTCAATCGAATTCGCCTACGAACCCAATGTTTAATAGTCAAATGAGTCCTGTTTTCGGGTTTGATCGAAGTTATGGAGTCCCGCAATCGAATTTTAATAGAATTATGTATCCTCAAAGTTACCATAGGGGAATTCCAGCTCTAGATTTAGCTGCTTTTAATGATTTATATCGCGCAAGACGAAATGGGATCTTAGAAGCTAATGAGAATAGTTTGATCGTTCAAGGAGAAAGTGTGAATCATGTCAGAAACGGGAGTTTTAGAGGGCAAAACAAGAAATGTAATCATTCTCAATTCTCGGGTTTTTGCGAAAATGGTAGAGTGTCAACGGGAAATCGGTCTTTTTCGACACACTTGAAATATAACACATTATCTGATGTTAAAGGGTACATATATGTGTTTGCTAAAGACCAAAACGGGTGTCGATTTATTCAATCTGTTTTTGATTCCGATAATCAAGAACATGTAAAAATGGTATTTGATGAGACAATCGGGCATGTTAGTGAGCTTATGGTTAATTCATTTGGGAATTATCTTATGCAAAAACTTTTGGAAGTTTGTAACGAAGAACAAAGAATGTGTATTTTGATGGAGGTCACTCGTGAGCCGCGGGAACTTGTTCATATTTCTTTGAATCCTCATGGGTATGTTTCTTTTTCTTATACAAAATTTTGTTTACTTTTATTAAATGCTTATTTATATTAATACTTTGTAATTTAAAGGACAAGGGCAGTGCAAAAGCTTATAGAGACTTTGAAGACAAGAAAACAAATTAAGATGGTTATTACTGCACTCGAACCGGGATTTCTTGCTCTTATTAAGGATCTCAACGGTAACCATGTTATTCAACGGTGTTTGCAATGTCTCAGCAATGAAGATAATAAGGTTTTAACTTACCTTTGAATGTTTAACACGTTTAAGGAAAATATCGCTTAACTTTTAATTAATGGAAAATGATAATGACAACCCTAAGAGCTGTCAATAAGAAGTCAAAACTAATGTAAAGACAGCTTCTGAATTTTAAGATCACTACTTCATCACTAATTGTACAAACATTTTATGCATGTTAAAGACAGCTCTAAGAGCTGTCATAAATAAAACTCATAATTTATTTATTATTTATTTATCTTTGATCTTTTTGTTCTTGATGGGCAGTTCATTTTCGAAGCGGCTGCAAAGTACTGTGTGGATATTGCTACACATCAACACGGGTGTTGTGTATTGCAAAGATGCATAAATCACTCATCTGGCAAGCACCAAGAACGCCTCGTTCTAGAAATTTCTTCAAACGGGCTTCTTCTAGCACAAGATGCATTCGGGTATGTAAACAATCATCATTATTGGACATTATATTTCATATAAACCTGCTTAAACTCTCTAATATCTTTGAACCCAATGCAGAAACTATGTTGTACAATCTATCTTGGAGTTACAAGTCCCATCTGCAGTATCATTGTTGACTTGTCAATTTGAGGGCAATTATGTCCATCTCGCGACACAAAAATTCAGTAGCCATGTTGTTGAAAAATGTTTATCGGTTCTTGATGACCATTCTAGGTCCATGATTATTCGTGAATTGCTTTCCGCTACTCATTTTGAACAATTGCTTCAAGATCCGCATGCAAATTATGTTGTCCAAACTGCCCTTCGTGTTGCTGAGGTCTGCATCTCTTTTTCTTTCTAGTTGGGTAACAGGTCAACATGAGTTCAGATAAAAAAAGTACATTTTTAACGTGTCGGGTTGACTTTAAAAACTTTTTGTCCAAATAATTAAAATTTCTATTATATTTAATTTGTTTGTAAACAGGGTTCTCTTCATAACTCATTGGTGAAAGCAATTGAATCACACAAGGCAATCTCGAGAAACAGCCCGTATTCAAAGCGGATTTTCTCACACAAGCTTTTGAAGAAGTGACTATGTTTGTCATAATGTTGTTGTTTTCTGTGTTCACTACCAGTTCTTTTTCCATTTCGCCATAAGTTATCTTTAAGGACATGATGATGTGACATTTGTCATGTGTTCAATAACCCCTATTCTGTTAAAATCGTGTTTTTTATTCTGCTGTTTATGTAATTTCTATTGAACTTACCATGACGTGTACACGTCCGTTTTATGTGCATTTCCGTTATTTAAGGGTATTATAGCCTTTTCCATTGTTTGGATATCGCATTGGGGTTCTATACTTGTATGCTATGATTCATGAATGTTTTTTTTGAATATTGGAAAAGAAAGGGAGAAATGCGAGAGAAAAAAAAAAACTTTTATTAATTTGCCTCTAGGACGAATTAAAAACCGAGTTTTGCTTCGGGATATGATTGTTTTTGCTTGTTTTGTAGGGGGGTAGGGGGGGGGGGGGGGGGGGGGGAGATAAACTTGCCATTTCCAAAAGATGGAAAGTAAGATGAAAGTTTTAATGTATTTTAAAAAACAACTACTGTAACTAATCCCTTCAAATTGGGTATACAGAAGGTAAGATATAGTAAATCATATCTTTAATAAAGAAAATAAGATTTAATAAGTCATATCTTTACTTGAATATAGAGAGAATACTTCCCGTTTGAAGGGTTTCATTAGAACTGATTGACCACTTGGGTCAACCTCCTAGTGACTTGGTTCGAACCATGCTGACCAAGAACATGGACTTGTTCTTGACCAGTTAAAGCCAACTAGCTGATTTAATCCCTAAATGCGGAACTGAGATTAAACCTAATGCTTAAACCCTAAAGGATTGGGATCTTGGAAATCTAGATTAGATTAACAATGGAAGAAACCTTGTACGAAAACCCAAACACACACACACACACTTGTGTGTGTTTCGACCAACACCAAGAACCCTAGGGTTCTTGGTTGAGTTCGTCCAATAGGGGAGAAGGGAGAAAAGGTTTTCTCAAAACATACCTTTAATCTTGCTTAAGTTAGTACACTGATGATGAACACAACGAGCGATCTTCTAGTTGATCCTTGTAATGATCTTCGAATCTTCAAGACTTGAAGAATACGAAGAACGAACGAAGAACACGAAGAACACGAAGAACACAAGGCTTGTGTTCTTGTGTGTGTGTTTCGGCCGAATGGGGTACAAGGGGAGGGCTAGGGTTTCGTGTAAGGTGATCAAGGGAATAAGGGAACCCCATGCCTTCTATTTATAATAGAAGGACTTTCACTTAGGGCCCTTCTAGTTTAATTAATATTAATCTCTTAATTAAACTTATCTTTTACACATTAAACCCTTATAGTTTTACTAGTTATTATTATCCCACTTAATTATTAAATGTCTAGTATTATACACTTATATATATTTCGTGTACAAAATATATACTTGCATTTAATACTTTTAATAATTAATTAGACAATAATATTATCCAAACACTATATGATTTAATAGCTTTAAATCATATTATGGATAACTTATAATTAACACATTGTATATTTACTCAACTAGTAAATGTACAAATACTTGTATTAATTAGTTAGTTAAACTAATTTAGTAATAAGTCAAACTTGACTTAATACTTAACTTGATTCATAAATGACTTATTATGAATCAATCCTCTTCCAAGTATCATTACATATCTTACTCGTATTACATGCACTCACCGGTGTGACCCTTAAGTGTTTTGTAGGCATGGATGTATCATCATAGGTTGACTAACTGTGCACATAAATCCTTCAGACTCCCACTTGTGCAAGTTTGTAACCTTTGTCTTAATGATACGAGCTACAGTGGCCTTCTAGATGGACATCTAGGTAACCAACCCCATAAAAACAGCTTTGTGTAACCCAGGTATAGTTTCTTGAAAAACTCTTTAATAGCGTCTCCTAGTAAAGAACACTCTGTCTTTACTTCTTGGGCAACTATGTTAGGTTCATCCCTTGCAGCACGATATTTGTGATAACGAATACGAGCATGGTAGAAATTATCAACTCCTGTATTCGAAATCATTTAATGACTTCTTGATTCAAACTGTTGTGATAAACGACAAAGAACAAATCAGTTCGTTTGGGCATGGCCATGCACTTTCCAGTTATCATCATGTCAAAGGACCCATAAATATCTCTCCTAAAGAGGAGGTGCAATTACCATCTTGTTATATTTCGATTCAAAATACAAATTCCTTTGTACCCAGTAAGGCCTCGTATGACAACCATATTTCAGAATTGTCTAAGACGAACCAAAGCACATCAGTCAATGTATCCCAAACCAAATACCTCAGGCTTAAGGACAATCCTAGTGAATAATACTTTTGAACATTTCAACCACGAAGTATTATCACGGTGGTCAATCCAATATTCGTCTAGCTCCAACAGAATATCACCGATATTTGGTTTACACAAAACTTGTGCAACTATCTTCGAAGAACTTCGAATCTACCACCAAATACCGCGATGACGTTAACGTCCCATCGAGGTTCCCACCAAGACGAGTAGTCATGGATTTTATACCTTTTTGAATAAATAGACTTTTATTCATGGATATTGTAAAACATACAAATTCTGAATAATAATGATACTAACTCATGTATTATTCCTCACTGGACATAGATACTGAATTATTACTGGATCATTACTTATTCTATGCGTTTGTGTTGATCACTTCAATAACTCTTAATTGTAACTTTTATCACTAATTACAATTAGTTATTTCTATTAAACTAAAGACATAAGACGAGTATTAAGAATACTATTACTTTTGTCTTTGCTAGATATTGTTCATGCAACGTTCTAGAACATATTCTAGTCTTGTCTTTTTATATGATTCGATAAACGTAGGAGGATTGGAAAATGACTCCTTGGTTTCTTGAATATATAAAAACTTATCTTGTAACTAAATCTCTTTTAGCTACTTGATTTGTAGATATTCTTACTAGTTAAATAAATTTCCTTAAATGATTAACTTGTTCACTGGAATGTGAACATCCTATAAGATATGCAATAATTAATCACAAGACTTGTGATCACGCTATTAGGTTTGCAATAATCTAATTACTGATCATTTATTTCTCTTAACTCTTTGGCTAACGACTAGGTAAAACCTTGTTGTTAATGTCCTAACTAACTTTATTATATTCATTAGTACCTCTAGTGAATATGTTAGTCATAGCTCCCACTAAATTTTATGGAATTTAAGCATCACTTAAACTACTACTTTTGACCTAGTCAAAACTTATAGTTTAACCCTTTAAGAATTAATCAATTATCAAAGTAATCATTCGGATTTGCGAATATCCAATATTCCTTTGAAAGGAATCATGACTTTCATTGATTACTGTATCTAACAAGTATAAGACACTTGATAGGATACTTCCAATTCTTAAGTGCATTAGTATTCTTTTAAGAATCTCATTTAATGTCAAAGTCATTTCTTGGATTTCTCAAATATCCATTATTCCTATTAGGGAATTATGACTTGATTAAATATTGTATTTATTACAAGTATAAAAGACTTGCAATAATACCTTTTAATTCTTAAATACTTTAATATAGTTTTGTCCCTTTTAAGAGTTCATTTAATGTCTAAGTCACTTTACTTGGATTATACGAATATCCAATTATTTCTATTAAGGAATTATGACTTCATTAAATTCCTTTATTACAAGTGTAAAAGACTTGTAATAATACTCTTTAAAGTCTATCTTAGATTATATCCAATATAATCATACTATATTAATACTAACACCTTGAAACTTACTATCACAAGTAACCATTACTTAAGATGTTTCAACTAGGTTCAATAACTTTTGAACCTTATGCTTCTCATAAAATCTCTTAAATACTTTAGAATAAAAACTTCTAATTTCTAGTATCTAAGTATTGAGCTTCTAAAACATTACTCATACAACAATCAAACAAGTATAAAACACGGGATTATCAGTAAATCAAAACTTGACTTACAATCTAATCATAAAACTTGACTAGTGTAATTATCATACATGCACACATTATAATTCAACTATGGATTCATAATTTGGTAAAACCAAAATTGAGTTTAACATAAAAATTTGTCTTAACAAAATAAAATTGTTTTCCTTGAATCCAAAGTGAGAAATACTGAATTATAAGATTAACTTGGTGCTTGTGAGATTATTACTATCTCACGATGGCCATCTTCACTTTCTTTCATCTCTTGCAATAAACGATTGCAAAAGTTGAGTTACTCGTAATAAACTTCACAAGTATGTTAAAGTGAATATCTAGAAGTTGGTCAAGTCAACCGAGGAGCTTGCACTGCCTCCTACCCTTTGACCATTGCCACAACCAAGACACCGTTTCTCGGTCCTTGCTTGTTTGGCTTCACCTTCTTGACCCTTTTGTTTGACTCTATTACCCTTGGGCACGTCTTGGCTGAGATCGGTTTTACCCTTTCCCTTTCCACTGCGCCTCTTTCTCTTTTCACTACCATCATCAGTTACTTACGAGATCATTCTTAAACTTGGTCCCCAAACTCAACCAATTAGTCTTGAGCATGGAATGTAGCTCATCAATGGATTGCTCCATGTTATGCATGTTGTAGTTGACTACATAAGACTTATAGTCATCTAACAACGAGTTGAGTATCATTACTGTTGCTAACTGCAACGGTACTGGGTGTCCTAGTCATTCAACATGATCCATGTGCTCTTTCATTTTCATGACGTGAGCACTTACTGATGATCCCTTAACCATCTTGCAAGAGTTGAACACTCTACAAGCGTAATATGCTTGTACTGGTTCATTTCTAGCATTCGCGGCAGGGGTATTTAGCATTGCTCTTTCTAGGACGTTCTCTCATGCCTAAGCATAATCCGAAGATCACGCTTCCAATTGAGAAACTTTGACCTAGTCAATTTGTCCTTTTCTAGAAACAAGCGTAGTGAGAGATTGGTACGTGTCGTGTTGGTTGTTGCGCCATCTACAAATCAAACCCAGTTTAATTAGTAATCATCAACAAACATTCTCTAAAATATATTATAAACCCATAATTAATATTTTAGGCCTAGGATCCATATATCACATTCTCGCCGCAAGGTTTGGGCACTTCCCGACGAGACATGCTGTTTCTGGTAGGTAACATCCTTACCGATCGTATCAAGACTTGACACGATTCCTAGGGGTCGTAGAATCTTTAGACTTATAACTTATTACAACTTTGTACAATCTAGTTGTACATTTCTAAGTTAGTAATAAAGTCTAGTATGTTTATTCTACTCAAGTACTTTTTGGGCCGGGACTCCCGATTATCACCAAAGTAGATCATACCATCTAAGACAGTGCGATGTTCTGCTCCGGGACTCCCGATAATCACAGAACCTTACGCACCCTAACACTCGCAATGATTTGAATCCATATCTAAGGTTCTTTATCCTTACAATATGAATATCGTTTAACAAGCGAGGTGTTCCATTAGGTGGATAGTACTTAGATCTAAGATTTTCTTGGGTTTGTTTAAGTTTTGAACTAAACTTAAACCTTATTCCAATCTTAATCCTTGTTTAAAAATGTGTGATTTGTGAATTCAAGAATTCAACAAGACATCCTTTTTAAACCTTAAGAACTTTCTTTAAAACTTATAGTTTCAAGAATTTACGCGTTTTATATGTATACCTAAAAACGAGGTGTACAAAAACGTATCACTAGGTTTTTTGTGGAAAACCTTATCTAAAATAAAACTTACTTGTTTTATCTTTCTTGAAAAACTTAAAACTTATGTTAAACTTTTAATCCATTTATAATTTATAGACTTGAATCATAAACCTAGTTTAACACACCTATTTTTTCATATGTTTAATAATGAAATCAAACATTTGTTTTGACTTACTAGATTTCATCAAAACTTATGTCTTAGCGACACACTTATAAACGTTGTGATTTTCTTGTGTAGCTCCCACTAGTTCCAACAATCATGATGGAACTTAAGCTAACACAATCACCGGTTTATACTTGGTGAAACTAATAAACTTATTATATAAAGACTATATATAATAATTCTTAGTTTGTTTAAACATTTCTTACATTTAACTAAAACTAGTTAAATATAGGTTCTTGTTATTTACACTTGATCATTAATCTAGTATATTACATGACTTGTAAAATACTTATATTATACTTGTATAATTACTAGTTATAATAATTTATAACTTTATACACCTTATAATATTAATATATAACTTTGTATATTTCTAGTTCATCATATAATCTCAACTTGTACAATTTCTAGTTATAATGGAATCATAACTTTGTACTTTCTAGTTTTAATTATATAATTAACTTATACAATTTCTAGTTATATTATTTAGCCTTTAAGATCAAAATAACATTATCTTTTAATGTTCCATTTAATCTTGTATTTAATTTATATACATATATATTTATTTTTTAAAATAAACTTGTAATCATTCTAATAAGAATATTACATCTAATTTATATGTATTTTAACTTGAAGTAATTAAAATACGTATAAACTACTTTATTTATGAAAATTCATTTTATCCTTTTAAATATTTAAAAAACGAAATATAATACATAAATAAATAAATACATCTTGTTAATTTCTTGAACTAGAAATCAACACTTCTTTTAATTCTCATTAAATGGTCTAACCCTAATCTTGTTTTTGATCAACAAAAACTAGGGTTTTGACTTTCTTGATCAAAGACATTATTTAATTAAAGATTAATTCTAATCAATCCTATTTAAACAATAAACTTTATTTAAATTCTAGGATAGATTATAATCCTAATAAATTTATTTAAACCTTTTAATTTAAACCTTATAGACAATAACTTTGTCTAGATTTCTAGGTTTAAAGAACTAGTTTTTAATAAATCTATTAAGATAATAATTAAACCTATTAAACATAAACTTGTTTAATTATCTAGGTTTTAGATTATTAACCTAATTAATTCTTTTAAAACATTAAACTTAACTAGTTTAAAGTTCTAGGGTTCTAGATTACATCTAGGGTTTTTTCGGAAAAATCCTTAAAGTCTAGGAAACTTTTCCACCAATTAAACTAGGCTAATTTAACAAAATTGGTGTCCAAGAAACCTCCTAGATTTAGAAATCTTTAAGAAAAAGGAAAGAATCATTTTTGATCAATTAAACCAAATCTTGGTTTAACATATTTGATCCTAGATTTGGAAGATCATGTAATTAAGGAAAGAATCCTCTTGATCAAGATTTTTGACATTCTTGATCCTAGGGTTCTAGATTTCCGAAAAATAGCTAGGGTTAGGGAAAAGAAGCCTTTTGATCAATTAAACAAAGCTTGTTTAATGTTCTTGATCCTAGGGTTCTTTTACCCATGTTCAAATTTTCTAGGGTTTTTTCTAGAATCCTTTTGACCAATTAAACTTAACTAGTTTAACATACTTGGTCCTAGGGTTCTTTACCCTATTCGAACTTAAAGAAGAAGAAGAAGAAGTTGGAACAAAAAAACTTAATAAAAATTAAACAAACAAACTTTGTTAATCTAGTTTAGATCTCTAAACCAACGCTCTGATACCACTGAAGGGTTTCACTAGAACTGATTGACCACTTGGGTCAACCTCCTACTGACTTGGTTCGAACCATGCTGACCAAGAACATGAACTTGTTCTTGACCGGTTAAAACCAACTAGCTGATTTAATCCCTAAATGCGGAACTGAGATTAAACCTAATCCTTAAACCCTAAAGGATTGGGATCTTGGAAATCTAGATTATATTAACAATGGAAGAAACCTTGTACGAAAACCTAAACACACACACACACACACACTTGTGTGTGTTTCGACCAACACCAAGAACCCTAGGGTTCTTGGTTGAGTTCGTCCAAGAGGGGAGAAGGGAGAAAATATTTTCTCAAAACATACCTTTAATCTTGCTTAAGTTAGTCCACTGATGATGAACACAACGAGCGATCTTCTAGTTGATCCTTGTAATGATCTTCGAATCTTCAAGACTTGAAGAATACGAAGAACGAACGAAGAACACGAAGAACACGAAGAACACAAGGCTTGTGTTCTTGTGTGTGTGTTTCGGCCGAATGGGGTACAAGGGGAGGGCTAGGGTTTCGTGTAAGGTGATCAAGGGAATAAGGGAACCCCATGCCTTCTATTTATAATAGAAGGACTTTCACTTAGGGCCCTTCTAGTTTAATTAATATTAATCTCTTAATTAAACTTATCTTTTACACATTAAACCCTTATAGTTTTACTAGTTATTATTATCCCACTTAATTATTAAATGTCTAGTATTATACACTTATATATATTTCGTGTACAAAATATATACTTGCATTTAATACTTTTAATAATTAATTAGACAATAATATTATCCAAACACTATATGATTTAATAGCTTTAAATCATATTATGGATAACTTATAATTAACAAATTGTATATTTACTCAACTAGTAAATGTACAAATACTTGTATTAATTAGTTAGTTAAACTAATTTAGTAATAAGTCAAACTTGACTTAATACTTAACTTGATTCATAAATGACTTATTATGAATCAATCCTCTTCCAAGTATCATTACATATCTTACTCGTATTACATGCACTCACCGGTGTGACCCTTAGGTGTTTTGTAGGCATGGATGTATCATCATAGGTTGACTAACTATGCACATAAATCCTTTACCTTTAACCTCCCATTAAAATGTAAGTGAGAATAAATTTGTCCTCTATTATTGCTTCTTGGTGATAATTACCTAAACCATTGTACCAACCTACAATATTGTGATATGGGTTCCAATAAAAGCACAGATTTCTTGCTCATTTCCCTCAAATTCCTTTTCTGAGTGTTACTTTTAACCAACAATTTTCAAAGATTTTTATGCTTTTTCCCGAATTTTCAGTTGATGACTCTCCTCTTTTCGGCTTTTTTGTTTTCTTGATCTTAGGCACATCTCTCCCTAACAATTCTCATTCTTTTGTAATAAAGGCTAAGAAGTCATGTGGAAGAAAACAATACAACCATATAATCGAGCCATTTACGACCCATAACTGAACATACCTCAAGTCCTCAACCACATAACCAAAAACTTTACCTTTAGGCTCTATTTGAGGTCACAACCAAACCGCGCTCATCCATACATGAAAACGCCGCCTACAACAAAATCACGATCTTCTTCGTCTCTTTCATTTTGTTCCCCATCGTACTTTTCTTCATATTCTGCTAGTTTATTGCCATTAACTTCCATTTTTTCAACATTTCCCTCATCATTGTTGTTCGTATCTTTATTTGAACCAAAGAGTTCTTACTATGATTACATTATGTATTTTAAAAATGAATAATCAAATAATCTTTACAAAATATAATTTTGAAATATAATATTTAGATCTGATTGTGCTATTTGAAATCACAATAATCAAATAATCAACTTTTTTAGTTTTTGACAAAACTGATTATTTGTTTAATTAATAGGTAAAATAAAGAAAAAAAATTTGTCTTCAAAACACAGTAAGATACCCAGACGTTAATTGATTTTTCAGATTATTTGCCAACACTAATTTAGATTATTTGCGTTTCAAAACGCAATACTATTAATATACAAATAAAATTATATCTTTTTACTTGCGATTATTTGGTATTAAATACTTCAGTGTTTATAAATTATATTATTTTTTTAAATGCAAAATACATTTCCAAATGGTAACTAAAAAAAAAAGTTCAACATTCAGGCACTTGACAAGGAAACTCGAGGTCTTGTGGTCGAGCCTCTCTTTGGTACCACTTATTTTTTTTCTTTTTTCAATAAACGTGAAAGTCTAGTTTTGAAACGTTTGGATGTATGTGGGGGTTTATATATATTTGAAGTTTTTAATAACTTTTATTGTAAGACTACTTTCAAATGTTAACTGAAAATTAATACTATTAAGTTTTTACTTTATCAGTATCATCTCATGTGACATTCTAACTAGCATCAAATTGACACATTCCTATCTATACTTTCATTTATATTTTTGAGTCTACACATTATAAAATATACACACTATTAACACTTTTTATTCAACATCGTCGCCGCCTTCTCCAAATCTAACTTGGAGCACATAATCGAAGGTGAGAGCCGATAACTTCGTACTAATATTTTCTAAACTGAAGCTCACTTAAAAGCCAATCGAATGAATGATTGGCAGTAATCTAATAATATTCACGAAACAATTCAATTAAGGCCATGTTTGGGAAAACTTATTTAAAGGGTTTTTAAGCTTATTAGCTTATTAAGATTAAGTTTGCATGCGTATTTAAGCTTAATAAGCTAATAAGCTTATAAGCCCCTTAAATAAGCTTTCCCAAACATGCCCTAACTCGGAATCTTCAAATTGGCCACTAGTTAAATTTATGACCCAAATCTTTAAAAATGACAATATAATTTATAAGGCTAAAAGACTAATCATTATGATTTGGTCTTCAAAGTATTTTTTTAGAGAAATGATATTTGTGTCTATTATTTATGCTTGCTCATCTTTAAACTTAACATGTGTTATCTATTAATTTATTTTCCTTATATTATCCCTTGATTTTGACACTTGTTATCATCAAATAAATAGATATAAATGATAGACACAAATACCATTCTTCTATTTTTTGAGAGTCAATATAATAAAATAATATTAAATTAAAAACAGCAAACCGTTTGACCCTACTTGAGCACTGAAAGTCGACCACAGCCACCACTTGCTTGCCGTTGGGTCCCACTCTTCCACGTGGCAAATAAAATGCATACGTGGCACAAATCATATGTTGGAAACGGATCGTATATCGTCCCTCTCTTCTCGACCACCAATTTCTAGATACGCTCTCTCTCTTTGCCCGTCTTTCTTTTGATCTTCTGCCACGCGTCACCCAATCAACGCCCCCTTATTTTCCCCATGAAATTATTATTTTACTTTTTATTTTTCTCTCTCAGATTTCTCTCTCTCGAACCTACGAGATTTGTTTCTGTGGATCCGAAATTAGGGTTTTTGGTTGTCTAAGTGCTGAGTTCCGCGGCGGAACCTTGTGGAATTTGAGCTGCTGTATTGATTTTGACTATTCCGGTGAGTTTTTCCGGTAGATCTTACTTAAACTGCTGATTCTAGTTTTGTTTTTGTTTAAAATACGTTTATGAGCTAAGATGCCATATCGTTTGATAATAGTACATGTTAGTTATAGTTGATTTAAAGAAATAATCAAAAGAATAAATAACTTTTTAATCGATGTTTTGATTGTTTGACTTTATAATTCCTAATTTATTCGTTAGCTTGTGTTGAATTTCATATAATTGAGAAAGCATACTGTGAAACCTAAAACGAATTCTGGCTATATCTTCATTCTGCTACCTGATTGGGAAAAGTCTGAACTCTGAAGTAAGAAGTTTGTGATAGAATGAGTATTGTTCTGGATCTGAATTGTATTTCTAAATGAGCAAATTCTGATTTTAATTGACCTATTGAATACTGTAATTTTTAGGTGTAAT
This sequence comes from Calendula officinalis, assembly GCA_963853835.1. Lineage (NCBI taxonomy): Eukaryota > Viridiplantae > Streptophyta > Magnoliopsida > Asterales > Asteraceae > Calendula > Calendula officinalis. The sequence continues at coordinate 28,430,528 of OY970834.1, forward strand.
TTCTTTGTTGATTTATTGAAGAAAGGTAAAGGGCAGTCTATCAGTTGTGCTGTTATTGTTAATTTGGTAAAGTATGAAGGCGAATCAATCTATGTGGTGCATAATCAGTACTGGATAGAAGTTGAAGGAATGTCAGACTTGTCTATTTATGAGGTAGGATCTTCATTTTCATCCATTTTGAGATATTAATTTTATTTAATAAGGGTTCGAGTAATTTGTCTAATAAGTTATAATCATAATGATATGCAAAATTTAATGTTGTGTATTCGGAATTGTTGAAATTCTAGTTAGTGAAGAAGGCATGTGATTAGCTAGTAATATCTATTGTACCTTAGGCACAAATGTATTTTACATTTTTACTAATCACTAAATGGTATTGCTTGTTTTATATGAAGTTTAATAGAACTTTGTTAAATGTTAATTGTACGTTTGTTATGATATCTAAAATCTTGTAACCGATGTAACAGCTTGAAGATATCTGGGATGACTTTGAGCGTACTGGTGATCATATAGTTCCTGAACCTGCTAACAATCATGATAATGAAGATAAATCTGAAAATGACAGCTGTAAAAAGCCTCGACTTGAAGTTACACCTGTTCAAAATAATGAAGAAGACTCTAAAACCTTAAATAATGAAAATAACATGATGGAAAAAGACTCATGGTCTAATATACCTGATGGTGGTGTATACTCTGCTTCTGGTGATGCTGAGTCAGCAAAAGTCATACCTCCAGATGTGGGAATCAACGATGTTAACTTATTCTCCAATAATGGTGATGGTGATGGTAAAGAATCAAATGATCTTTTATATTATGGTTGGCCTGACATTGGAAACTTTGAGGATGTAGACAGAATGTTAAGGTAATCTTCACTTTAAAAAACTATAGTTTGATCGCTTAGTTTCGTGTGAAAATATTTTTATATGTCGCCCAAGCATGTATTTTTTTTCTTCATTTATACCATTGTTGACCAAATTCATTGAACTTGTCGTGAACATATTAACATAAAACTAATAAAATTTCAGTTTTAAATATTAGTTATACCCTTAAAACTCACTCTCTGTAAAATAAAGATGCACTTTAAAGAAAATTAAATTTGGTATTTCACGTTTAAATTAATATTTGGGTTATTTTATAACTTTATAATTAAGTTCATTATTATAAGAAAATATGGATTTACATAATATTATATGTTTTGTGTAGCAATTGTGATTCGTCATTTGGACTAGGTGTTACGGGAAATGACGATGAATTGGTCTGGTTTACATCTGAAGATCCAGCTGGCAGTTATGAAGAAGCCATGAAAATGGATCTTAAGTTTCCATGCTCAGAGCAAAGTGATTTAACAAAGGAAAGTGAATCTCAAGTATCCAATAATAAAAGATCTACTTTTGTGTCTCAAACTGAAAATGAGTTTAAGCTTAAAAATCAGGTTGGTCAACAAAATGAGACAAAAGGAAATTATGGTTTGAAAAGCTATAACATCCAGATTTCTTCAAGCAATGAATCTGGTCTAGGTTTGACCTCTATATACAATCAACAACAAAACAAAATCTCACAACATGACTACATGCAAAACAACCTTTATCTGCATCATAATTATGTTCCATCTGGTATCAAATTTGAAAATACAACTCAAAAAGAGAATTTCAATGCATCAATGGAGAATTCTGGTGATATATTATTTAGTGGAGACCAAAAACAAATGCTTGAAAAGCAATTTCATATGTTTGAAAGTCAAAGTGATATGAAATTGGTCAACAAAGGGGGTTCAGCAGAAATTGATGTTCCAGAAGGTTCTTCCATTAGTTCTGAGTTGGATGAAATCTCACTAGAAGCAACTAGTTTTCGCCAGCTTCTACAAGTTATGGAACAAGTGAGTTGACTTTTTCTTTGACATTATTCATAAATAAAGTCCTTCAACTTGTTAAATTTATACAAACTTGTGGATATATTGGAAAACATGACTCATAACCAGTGCAACTAGTTGTCTAAGTTACATTTCATATATGGAAATATAGAAATAAACAATTAGTCAGACAAGATAATAGATGATGAGTTATTTAACATCTCATTAAAACCTAAATTAGCAAGTCTTAAATTAATTTCAGTTGGATTTGAGGACAAAGTTATGCATAAGGGACAGTCTGTACCGTTTGGCTAGAAGTGCAGAACAAAGACATAATTATGCAGGCATAAGTGACAGCACAACAACTGGTGGGCCCTTATTGCCTCAAGGGACTAACAAGTATGTTATCTTTCTCTAATCTAATATCAAGATTATTTATAAATCATAATTTTTACTGAATTTGTAATGTTTTGTTTCAGGTACAGTGGCCTTATGGATATGGAAACCGATACAAATCCTATAGATCGAACAATAGCCCATTTATTGTTTCACAGGCCTTCTGAATCTTCTACTCCTATACCTCTCAAACCAAATGTAAAATTCAACTTTTTGTTTTTTATTTATTTATTAATTTATAAAAGTTAATGTGTTGACTTGTTTGACCCCTGGGACCCTTTCTGACCCCATTTCCTCTTTTTTTGGAAACGGCAAATGAAACAACGGAAGCCTACTCGCAATATTCCAGCGAGCACCCCCGGTTCCTTTTTAGCCGTCTTTTTTATTTTAATTAAAAGTTAACTTATTTTATTTAACAGGTTCCTGGACCCACAACGGTTACTCCATCACCTATGGTGGTCGATGAACTTTCTTGTGAACAAGTGGAAAATGAATCAGATGACAAGATTTCGAGCACTGGAAAAAACTGATGTGTCGTTAGGTAGGCATGCTAGATTTCATGTGCAGATATATGTATTTAATCTATTAAATCATAAAAAAGAGTCCGATATGGACTCATAATTAAGCTTGTTAAAATTTTAAAGAATTTAGCGTTTGTTGGTGTCCATCTTTTTGTATCTTATTTACTTTAAGCTTCTGGTGGCCCAATTTTGACCTGGAATTCATCCATATATGTTCATATAATCTTGTTTTATATTCTTCTGAGTTACTGGAATCACACTTTTCATGTTTTCTTATATCAGTTGATGGTACTTATCAGTTGGTTTTACACCAGCTGATCAAGTGTTTTTTTTAGCCTTGAACTTTCGCCTTGTTTAAAACGTCTTTGGTTCTTCATATCAGATGTTATAAGATCTTGTATAAGTCCAGCTAGTGATTTACTATAATGTTGTTATTTTCCTATACAATGTATGACTTGTAACATCACCAGCTAGCTTTTTATATGTACATCAAACCAATCTAAAGTTAAGTATGAGGACTAACACTCTAGCTATTGGAAAGACTGTAGGCTTAGGCTTTGACCAAATTCGTATGGTTTATTATAGATTTACCCGAATTTTCACAAGTTACTAAATAAAATTTTGGTTACAAAGTTCGTGCACTTTGTCATGAGCTCTTACATGGTTCTTACATATTTTTTTAAGAAAATATAATTTTTAAGTTTTGTTAATAACAGTTCTCTGAAAAATTATTACATCGTAAAAAGTTTATATAATCATTAATAAAAAACTAATTTCTAAAATTCATGGAGGTGGTTACATTGATTTACAAGTTTTTAAACATGTCTTGTCATCTTGTTGACACTCTTGGAATTGCGATTATCAAAACCCTTAATAAAAAACAAAGAATCACTTAGAAAAGAAAATCTCGCAATTTACCTTTTTGATAAATGCTATATATATAATTTATAATAATTTTTTTTAGAGGTTTCGAAACTATTGGACGGACCCCTTCGTCTTATTTTCTTTTAACTATTTTATACTATGACAAATTATGAGAGGATTTATTTATAGTACTTCTATGTAGTTTTCTTAAACAGAATGTGCAATCCGCAATTTAAGTAAACTTGAGGGTTGTTTCTGAAATATTAATTCTATTCGATGTCATTAAAAACCGCATCCCCGTATATCAGTAATTGAACGTTCGACCCAAAAATTCGCATTTAGAACCAAGAAAAAAACTCATTCAATGGCGGATTATCGTCCAGCGAATTCAAAACTAACGAAAAACCTCACCGGAGATCACATAAAATTGTTCTCTTACATTTTCCGGCCGCCGGCCGTCTTCCTCATCCTTCATTTGGAATACGAAAATGCATGTAGTTATAGGAATGACAATCGAGGGGCTGCGTTTTAAATTTGATGCAAAATAATCTGAATTTGAACAGAAATTGTTTTCGGTTTGGAATTTCGCCATGTCTTCAGGCATTATGAACAGAGTTTTCAGTAGGGTTCGGAATCTGGATGCGTACCCCAAAGTCAATGAGGATTTCTATAGCCGTACGCTTTCTGGTGGTCTTATAACCCTAGCTTCCTCCATTGCAATGCTCTTCCTTGTTATCTCGGAGCTCGGTAATCTGTTTATAGCGTATGATTTTTATAGGATTAAAATAAATTGTTATTTTCCATAATTCTGTATGAGATTCTAAATTCCTCATTATGAATGTCAATGAAGTTGTTAACGATCTAATGTCAAATTCGATTTAGTTCCCTACATTCGTGAAAAATATTAGCAATTTAGCATGCATTTCCTTATTGTTCATTAACATCATGCTTTTATAGTATTTGAGATCCAATTTAATGTGTATAAATCGTACAGTCATTTATGCATAAATTTAAAGCTAAAACCTATAAGTATAAATGATAATTGAACAGTTTGAATGGTTCCTTTCTTGCATATTTTTTATATATTGGTGCCTTCTCCAATTGCAGCACTATATCTCCAAACAGTTACAGAATCAAAGCTTGTAGTTGATACTTCAAGAGGGGAAAAACTCAGAATTAATGTAATAATCCTCTATAATTTCTGAAATTTAGATTAAAATATAAACTCAGAACTCAATGCATCTTTGTTGTTTGTAATGCAGTTTAATATCACATTCCCTGCTGTTTCATGTACACTACTGAGTCTTGATGCCATCGATATCAGTGGGGAACAACATCTTGATATTGTATGTCTTCTTAAAACCTTAAACAATTATACATCAATTTCATAAAAACCATTTATGGCTGTAGAAACATGCTGTAATCAAGAACAGAATTGATCCTAATGGCAATGTGATTCAAGTGAGATATGATCAAATTGGAGTACCTAAAATCGGAAAACCAATTCAGAAACATGGTGGCGAGGTTGCACATAATGAAACATATTGTGGTTCATGTTTTGGTGCAGAAATGGTACGTTTTCTTTGATAGATCACTAAATGAACTTATAGAAACATTAATTTTTGTTATTGTTTTAATATTGTAGGCAGAAACTGAATGTTGTAATACATGTGACGAGGTTCGTGAAGCATATAGAAGGAGAGGTTGGGGATTGATGAATCCTGATTTGATTGACCAGGTTGGTTGTTTGATTCATGATTATATTCAAATATTCAAAAGGTCAAATACTATAGAAAACCAACCTATTTTCTAAATTTTGCATTTAAGTCCCTCTACTATTATTGAAATGTTAGTGCAAAAGAGAAGGTTTTGTTCAAAGGATTAAAGCTGAAGAAGGTGAAGGATGCAATGTGTACGGGTCATTAGAAGTGAACAAAGTGGCTGGAAATTTCCATTTTGTTAAAAGTTTTCATCTTGCAAATGTGCATGCACCCCGTGATCATGTTAAAGCTTTTCAAGAAGACAGTTACAATGTATGCTATGGCTATGCCACCATTTTTATTTTTCAAAAAAATTCTGTGATTTGTTTCAGCTACTTTATAAATGTTGCAGATAAGTCACAAGATAAATAAACTATCTTTTGGAAGCCCTTACCCTGGTATTATAAATCCACTTGATGGGTAAGATTTTTTCTCTACTTTTTAGTTATACCTTTTTTAACCCACAGATTAATTATTTTTTTATTGTTGTTTATTTATATGGTTATTCAGTGTGCATTGGTTTCAAAAAACTCCAAATGGAATGTATCAGTATTTCATCAAGGTTTGTATTCTATATATTTTCTACTTGCATACAATATAATATGATAATGATAATCTTACCTAATTGCAGGTGGTACCAACTGTGTACACTCCTCTTAGAGGCCCAATTATTCGGTCAAATCAGGTATTTGATGAAGTTTAAACAAAAAATGTATTAATTTAGATTTGGCAAAATGGGTGACATGGAATATTAGTTAAAAATAATTAGTATTTTAGTGATTTGATATGTTAGAGATGGAATTTGTATGGTGCAGTTCTCTGTGACAGAACATTTTAAAATTCCAGAAGCTGGTCAACGAGCACTTCCTGGAGTCTTCTTCTTCTATGACCTCTCTGCAATTAAGGTGTGTTTGTCACCCACTGTAGCTTTAGCATTTATGCATATGTTACTTTTAAGCATTTAACAACCTCGTTATGTGGGGCCCGTTTTTATCTACAAACCGTTTTTCACATTGATTACTGTTTGTGGCTTTTGCAGGTGACTTTCACAGAAACACACGCCTCCTTCTTACACTTCTTGACCAATATTTGTGCAATTGTTGGAGGTAAATCTCATTATTATTATTGAAATAGAAAATATTATGCCATGATTTTTGACATTTTATTGTACAGATAAGTAACGGATAATTGTTTGATTTTATGTGCTCAGGTATCTTCACAGTGGCAGGGATTGTAGATTCATTCATTTACCATGGTCATAGGGCTTTGAAGAAGAAACGGGAAATTGGAAAATTAGGCTAAGGTTATAACTATGCTCTTTTCTACTTTAAAATTCGTCTTTTGTCTATGTCTAGCTTTTTTTTATATATAACAATTTATGTAACTCTGTATAGTTGAGTGACATAGGGCATTTTTTTTATTCTTTTTAGAAACTGTACACAATTTTTGGTCTCAATATACTAAACAAATATTGCTTTCATACTTCAAATGCTTAATATGTATGACAGATACAAAATGTGTTCCAACTTATTTTTAGTAACATCAATGACTACATGCAATAACTAAATAAAACACTCATTAACCAAATTCAAACAATCTTCACACCTATGTATCTCTTTAGCCCTGCATGTCCCAAATCATTATCTACTTGTATTCTGAAATGCACAAATGATTTAAGATGAAGATTTTCTGTCATCATTCAACATTCATCTTGACGGGGTTGCTGACATGGAATCATAGTCATCGGTCAATGAACGGTCAACTGATAAATCGTCTTCACTCTCTGATTCGACATTAGGAGCCCTAATGCTCTCGACTTCTCTTGCCACCTCACTCATATCCGGTCGTTTTTCGGGTGATTTATCACAACAACGAACCGCTAATTGTAACAATTTCAACATCCCATGGATTGCACTTCTTTGCACCATGAGCTCCAAATCAAAGATCTCGGCGGTCCATTCTTCACGAACCGCACGGTGCACCCAACTGCAAAGGTCCACGGCTCTGTTGTCTTGTGGGACCGAGTGCACACTAACTCGCCCGGTTAGGAGTTCCATGACTAGGCTACCATAGCTCCATACATCCGATTTCTTTGAGACCTTTTTGGAGGTTTGGTATTCGGGGGATTGGAAACAAACCATTCGTTGGGTGGAGATTGTTTTTGAGATGATCGAGGTGAGACCATAGTCCGATACTAGAACCATGTTGTTCTCATCAATGAGTACATTGGATGATTTTAGATCTCCATGGGGAACTTGGGTTTGTGTGTTATTATGGTTCATGTGTAAGTACTCCATGGCTCGAGCCACTCCGCGTGCAACGGCTAACCTTGCGCTCCACCGAAATGGGATTCGTCCATTTGTCCCTCTTCCTCCTAATATAGATGAGTCAAGATCGAAAATTAGAAAAAAATGAGTTTTTCTTTCGTATGACAGTATATTTTTACATTTTTTCATGTTTAATCAGTATGCAAATTCATGTCCATTTTGGACATTAAAAGATGCATTTTTGTCCTCTTTGGGTCAATTCGACCTGATTACTTGACGAATTGATGACATGGTAGTAATCGAATGGCACAAACGGGACAAAAACCATGTTTTGATTGACCAAAATGAGACAAAAACTGACATGTCACTTCGCTAGTTGTCGAATGACCCAAACGGGGCACAAAACTAGCTTTCACCGACCTAATCGAACAAAACTTGTTATATGAACAAATGTAAAAGTACGGTACGTTGTCGTATTAAACAAAAAATTATAAAGAGAAGAGGTTTGAGTAAAAGTCACCGTGAAGAAGATTAAAAACGTTCTCATTTGGTGTGAACTTATGAACCAACAATTTCTCTTCTTGTGAGTAAAAATAAGCAAGAAGTGGTTTCAAGTTCGGGTGTTTATAAGCCGCTATGACTTCCAATTTGTTCATGAATTCATCGCGGCTCAACGGCTTCAAATCTCTTAGCCTTTTCACTATCACATTCCTTCCATCTTCCAATCTAGCCCGATAAGTGTTCCCAAAATTTCCTTTGCCCAAACTCTCGGCAGATGCCTTCATAAGGTCACCTAGCTCGAACTCGGGCTCCCCATCCACAAAAACGAGCTTTCCTTGGTCTTGTTTTGGCCCCTTTGCTTCTTGATCGATCACTATACTTGATATTTCCTCCCCCTTTTGCCCACCGTCCTCAACTATAGTGTTCCTTTTCGCTATGATCTTTTGATTAAGTTGTTTATTCTTTAGGTAAAACATCATAATCAGTATAATAAGAACGAGCAAACCTATAAGATTAAGGATAATCAAAACAATGCCCGTTGGAGACTTGTTTGAAGTACCCGAAGTATCATTAGCGGGTGATTTGAGGGGACATGTTGTAGAAGAGGGTGGCCCACACAACAAAGGGTTATGATCATACGATGAAGAGTTAAACGATTGAAGTTTACTAGTATTCGGTATAGGCCCCGAGAGATTATTGTTTGAGACATTAAATTCTTTCAAACTAGACTGATCAAAAAATGGAATTGAACCCGTCAACCCGTTTTCTTGGAGTTGTAAAGACTCCAAGACAACTAGGTTGGCAAGTGAAGGTGAAATCGGCCCGTTAAATTTGTTGTTAGACAAATCAAGTTGCGCCAAATCCAAGTTCCTTGAGAAATCCATTAGTTGCCCATATATCAAATTATTCCTAAAGCTTAAAACCGATAATGCAGGGAGATTGAAAAGTGCATCAACCTTGATATTTCCGGTGATGTTAAGATTCTCGAGGGTCACACCAACGACTCTACCATTACAACTAAGCCCAACCCATTCATAACAATTGAAGCTTTGCCATTTTTGGTCAAGAAATGGATTGTGAAAACCAGCCTTGAGTGCCAAAAGGGCATTTCTTTCATCCTCGGTGAAACCTACAACAATGTCGGCATTCTCATCAGCAACAATTACATAATTATGTACAACAAAAGATGAAAAAAGTATCAACATGAAAAACTTAGGAAAACCCATGATTTTGGTTTTCATGGATTTGGTATTGAATATGAGCGAAAGGTTGTGTACTAATAGCAGAATACGGAAAACATATTCCATAAGGATACCATTACGACTATGGGATGTGGATTGAACATTGTTTGAAGATGATTTCAAGACATTTTAATATATATTTTGATTTTTGGATTTTTCCTAGCTGAGAATCCTAAGAGGCAAAGACCAAGGACATGCGGTTTTGTTCATTTGTTGTTCGTGTTTCTAAAATGTATATATAGAATTCACCAAGGTTTTAAAATGTAAACATCGAATTGAAAAAAATTTAATATAACAAATATGTGTATTTTTTAAATATATCTATTAAAAATTGTACGACTTTAAGGTCTTTTTTTCTTGAGGCTAAATACAACTAATCTATACTCTGTGTTGCCCGGCCCATAAGGATGGACGATATAACGAGGAAGAAGAGAAGGAAGTTCTCAAAGAAATTGAATTCAGAACAATATCTGATTTGTTCTGAGGAAATCGACTAAAATTCAAGAGCGTTGTTGAGATGTTAGCCCCAAATTGGTTAAAAGAGGATATCGATGGTGAGAGTATGGTCACTAATATAAGACCATTTAATTGATTTCGACATATTTTAAAAGTAAAAAGTTATCGCTATTTGTATTGTATTCGGAGAAGGGATTTGAAAGTAACATTTATCGTGATCATCTAAAGAGGTGCAGTCGAGTTGTGACTTATAAATCACCTGCCAAAACATATCTGATTCCAGTTCCGGTATTATTAGATGCGAAAGACAATTAAAATGCCTCTTTTACCGTGTATTTATGTGAGTTGTCCGAGCGTAGTTTAGGGAGTTAGTTATGGTTAATGGTTTGTTTTTTATGGAGCTGTCTTTGCTAGTGTGAGCTTTCCAAGGGTCCTTGTTTGTGCTTTTAATTATGGGTTTTGTTAATGACAGCCCTTAGGGCTGTCACTAACATGCATAAAAAGCTTGTACATTGATTAAAAAAGTAATATTCCTAAAATTCAGGGGGGGTTGTCTTTTGTTATTTTGCCTTCTTAATGACAGCCCTAAGGGCTCCTTTAATTATTTATGTTCTCTTCATGTTTTGTAATTTTTAACCTTTCAATAAACAACAACGTAACCTATCAACGCAATTCCCGAAGATCTCCGATGACAAAATTGGTGGAGAAAAATGAAAATAAATTAAATGAATAGAAATAAACAATAATAATAACAAAAAAATTAAAAAATTAAAGCGAGCGTTGTTATGTGTATACATATGCATATATAGAATAAAAAGTATATGAAAGATGGAAGAATACAGTTTCAAAATATCATATAAGACAAAATATGGGAAAGATGAATAAGCAAAATATGTTCATATGGACACATAAGATGGACAAAAATGGGTTAAAATCAACAGTCTGAAATTTACCGATATACATTACCCTTATTGGAAAGGTCATATAAGTATAACCCTGCAGTTAGAAGAAAACAATATAGGTTGCCCAAACTAAAAAAAACAATAAAAAAAAAAAAAAAACTGTGGCATAATAAGAGGGTTGTCAAGTGCCACCATATCTTTGGTTGGCCTTCACTTCACGTCAATCTGGAAAAACCATTAGTACGGAATCGTCGATTTTTACCTTTGGTTTCGTGCTTCGGTTAAGGTGAGGTTCATTTGAATAAAAGTGAGTATTTTTTATGTATTTTATATAAGTATGGGTATTTTTTGTCGTGTATTTTAAAATGTACGAGACTCAAAAATATTTAGTGAACGTGTATTATTGGCATTGGTGTGTCAATTGATGTACCATTGAGTTGCAAAAATTGAAGTCACGAACTCACGATTAGGACACGTCTAAATTGCTGTTTTTCCTTTTCTTATATTTCTCAACATCCATAAGGGTCAAATTTTGATATGAGTTTCTATGTATCTTCGTATATATTATGTTTTATATTTCTTAATACTAATAAGTAAACAACTCCAATACTACTTGTGGTGCCTTGGTCAAAAGAAGTTTCCGCGTAAAAATTTTCCTTGTACAACACTTCGGGATCGAGTTGACAAATGACATCTCAATCTTAAAGTCAACAAACACATTTTGTTTAAAGCCTTTCTCAAATTCTTCAAACACTAAAAAACAACAAATTTTGTTTAACAAAAGTATTTTTTTAAGTCCTTTCACATTTGGTGATTATGTCCCAACCAAGTTCTATTCCTGTTTCTGTGATCGGGTCTCAATTTATGGCACCATATCCATTTGATATAATCGTTGACCCGAATTCTGGTGGAAACATCGTGATCTCCGATATTAACCATAAAATCTTGCTCGAAGTAAAACCATGTGACACAACATTTCATCATCAACGGATACTGCTCCATGCTGATGGTACACCCATTGTTAAGCTCCGAGAGAAGGTAAATTTTAATTACTTCGTAATTATTTTATTCTAACGCTTTTTGGAAGTTTTGCTAACTCGATACTGAAATTGTTTACTTGTGTTTTCAAGATCTTGAGTCAACATAATAGATGGAAAGTATTTAGGGGTGACAGTACATCAAAATCGAATATGATTTTTAGTACAAAAGAACCAAACATGATTCAGTTTAAGACCAGTTTGCATGTGTTCTTAGCGAACAAAAAGAGTAAGAAGGATGTTTGCGATTTCAAGATTAAAGGAAGTTGGTCCAAGAAAAATTGCACTGTCTATGCCGGAGATTCAGATTCCTCGACGAAAATAGCCCAAGTAATTTTCATACTTTATGCTTAAGTTGTTTTTCTAATAATTTTGGTTACTGCAAACACCACAAAAAGGTATTCAACTTTCTAAAATTTTCAATTGAGATACGGAACTCTTTTTTTACAATCAAACCTAGGTATTAACGTTTCTTTCTGCGACCAAAATGGAAACTTCTTTTACCTATTAAAGATATCAAAGTGTTTTAACTTTATAGTAACTATAAAATAGTGGCAAAACACATTTTAGTATCTTAACCTGATTTACAAGGCCTTTTACCACACAACAATTAAATGTGCAACATGATACTATAACTTTGAAAATTAGTCAATTTATTCTCATAACTCACTAATTTGATCTTGAATATGCACGTTAATTGCTTCTAATTTTAATACATTGAGATAAACTTTTATTTTTCAATTCGTTAAAAGTTAAGATACTAAATTGACCATTTTTTCAAGTTTACTGTACTATGTTACACTTTTTGTAATTTATGGTGGTAGAGAACCCGGTCAACCAGGTACAATATAATAAAATGCATGTTGTCCCTAAAATAATGAACTTTTTTAACCCAACAACTTTCTAATGGTAAAAAAACTTCACTATAGTCAAAAAAAAATTTGATAGTTTTAACTGCAGAAAAAAGTTCAGTATTTGAAGTGGATAATTTTGAAAAGTTGGATATCTTTTTATACAGTTTGCCAGTAGTACGATCTAATAAAATAAAGAATGGACTGTAGATGTATAAAGTGAAAAAATCAAAGAAAGTGAAGTTTGATAAGCACAAATTTATGGTGACTATTTATCCAAATGTGGACTACGCATTCGTGATCGCTCTTATTGCTATTATCGATGCTATGAAAAGCGTAGATAAAGAGTATGGTGAGGCAATGACTAATTCTACATCTCAAGTTATTGGTGCGACTGTTGGCGCGGGTGCTTCCTAAACATATTAATTAGTACTGCACTTTATCTGGTTTTAAAAATTAATATGTTACTCAGAGAGTTTAAGATTTATTTATATATATGTATATGTATACTATATATTTGAATTTGTTAATATAAACGTAATGTTATACTCCGTACCCAAGTTTATTTCACATCGGATATCAAATTATTGAATGAACTTTTAATCGATACATACTATATTTTATTTTTATTGAATGGTTTGACATGTGATTTAATTTATATAGATTACTTACAATGCACATATAGACTTTTATATGTATCAAATCAACAAAATACAAACAATATAATAATTTGTAAACAATATAAAATATGAGTTGTGTTACAGTTAGTCCACCTTTAAAACATAGTCTTAAACTCTTAATGGACAAATCTAATCATTGGATCAAAAAATCTTTTAACAACCACCATCATCAAATCACATGTGATTGTTGCCGTCAGCCCACCACCGCCCACCGCCGCCGCTTCCGGCCGCCGCAATCACATGTGATTGAAAGCAGTCGATGGTGGTGAAGGGTTGCCGATGGTGGAGACGGTGACCGGGAAGGTGTGACGGTGGTGGTTGTGGTGGTGGTGGTGGTCGGAAGTGTTCAATCACATGAGATTTAATACACGTGCGGTGGTGGTGGTGGACTGGTGGTGGTCGACGGTGTGTAATCACATGTGATCTAATACACATGAGGTGATGGTGGTGTTGATGTATTGAATCATATGTGATTTTAATGGTGGTGGTGTGATAATTTTGGAGTTTATTGATCCAAAAATTAAGATTTATCCCTCAATACTTCACAGAAAAAATGGTTACCTTAAACGTTTCTAAAATGTACATCAAAATCATATCGAAAAATTCACAATTTCTTTCTTGCAAAATCTCATTATATATACAACATTTTTTATGATCAGAGAAAATCATAAATATTTATGTTTTTCTATTAAAGTTGAAATTAGCTTTAGAATATGAGACTTTTTGATACGTTACATATTAAATGATTAGTTTCAAATTAAAATAATGAGGAAAAATATTAAATATTTGATGGGAATTAGTGAAATGAGGGACTCTTATTTAGGCATGTGAAAAAAAAACCGCAACCGACAGAATCAAATCGTACCAGCCCTGAACCGCTTTACCAGTCCCGTCCACGGTTCGTAAATTCTAAGAACCAGTGCATCGGTCCGGTTCAATTATAAACCGATGGAACCATTAAAGACCGGTTTTTGAATGTTAAAAACAACCCAACAGCCTTGTGCCTGTCTTCAGCTTACATGACTCGTCAGTGCCTGGTTTGTCTTCAAACGTTTATATAGTTCGTATTCTTCATTCCAGCCAAAGGAGGCACACGTATACATAGCAAGTAGCTAAAACAAATTATATCAACATAACAACAATGAGAAACACAATAATTAATTGAAAATAAAAAATAAAAAATAAAAATTACTCCTCCGTCCCATTTTTATTGTCCATGTTTCATTTTTTAAATGTCCCAAAATGACTGTCCACTTGAAAATTCAACCAATCAAAAAACATTTAGGTGGTAAAGATAAAATTATATTGGTTGCACAGTCTAATAAATGCATCTTTTTTTTAACTATGTGATATTCAAATGTGGACAATAATTTTGGGACGGAGGTAGTAAAAAATTAAAAATTAAAAAAGAATAAGATGAGATGCTTACTTTAAAGCACGTGCTATCCCAAAAGCAATTCTTAAACGAAGGCCCCATGATAAAGGCACTAGCAGGGTACCCGCACAATGCTGCGACGGGTACCTTGTGGCAATAGTGATGGTGATGACAATAATAGTGATGATGGTGGGTGGTGGGTACACTTAGTGATCCTAAATATTTAATCAAGTGACCACATACACTCACTAATCCTAACAATGTTGCTTTCTCATGAATCACAATTTGTAATAAATAAGTTACTCACTGCAAGAAATACATTGAACCACGGAGATTGGAGACATGAAATATCTAAACAACTGGATATCAATCGAGATGGCGAATCAATTTCAAAGAAGTTTTCACCATGTCAACAACGGATACTAAGAGTACAAAGGTTTTAATCGATCTTGAAATTTTCCAAAACCATTTCTAGAGATGTAACTAAATTTATACAAGTCCAAATAAATTACAAAGTAGTTTTATCTCTGTCAAAAGTTTTAAACAATTTACAATTCCACATTTTCAAATTAATAAACCAGATCAAAATTTTTGATAATAAAAGAAAGAGTTGTTAAAACGCCCAATGAGTGAAATTTTGAATACTAAAAACATAAAAAGAAATGAGTACGAGATAAAATTCAAGTTGAGGACAACAAAACTTCCAGCTTCCACACAAGTTTTTATCCATGATAAAATTTATAAAAACAAATGTCATATTTTTATCTAATAATATAAAACATGAACAAAAACCTTAGATTTTAATCTTACAATCCAATTTCCATTTAAATTAGCCATAAGAACTTAAACTGTTCTTAAGCATGCACCATTTGAAATTGTTACATTTTATCTCCAGTATTTCGACACTATTGCCCCGTTACTTCTTACGAAATTAACCGAACCTATTTACAAAACTAATTAATTAAACTCATTAAAGTAATTATAATTAACAACAACAAATTAGTCTTGTACACCATCCTTTTCTTCGGAAGAAAGAGCTGAACAAACCATCACCAGAATCTGTCAACAATTTAAGGTTGTGAAGGATTTAAACTCGTCAAGATACTGCTATCAAAAGGATAAATATTACATTTTTTATTTCTAAAACCAAAAAAAATTATAAACAAAAAAGATACATGTTTGGGATTGTACTGCTAGTGGTAATGTACTAGTTACGTATAATGAATAGACATAACATATAGAATTGTAGATATGGTTTTGGGTTATTTTCAAGTAACCCAAAATATTATGGTTAAATTGTAACTGACTAATCGATGTTTTAATCATTCTGTAATTTTTTTTTTATATAAACTGATCTTTTGCCATGAAATGGAGCTCAAGATAAACAGTATCTCTCTATATAATAAAAGAAAAGTTTTTACCACACAGACAATACCATGTCATAATAGCACCTCATCAAACTGCCCCGCATTTGACCTACTTTACCAGTTTTGAATTCAGCCGTGATTTCAATCTCTTCGAACCCCAAACCTAATCTATTCCTCTCCCCTCAGCTTGCAAGAACCCTAATTTTCAATACAATCAAAATTTCTCTTCGATTACTCAAGGTTTCGTATGGCGATTTGTTGTTTTCCCATTTAATATTTTAGGGTTTATAAGGAATTTCTATAACGACCGATTACTCAAGGTCTCATATGGAGATTTGTTGTTTTTCCCATTTAATCGTTTATAAGGAATTGAGTTTTGGAAACTGGTTCCGTATTCAATCAAATTATAGATGTAGTTGATTAATATTCGATGCACATGATTTGGTTGTGCTATGATATTGTTTCGATTGATTCATGGTTTACAATCCAAATGATACAAAAATGTTGATGTACCTTGTCAACATTTACTACATAATAAAGATGATTGGCTACAATGGATTCGTTACATCCACCCTTAATTCCTTACTTGATATAATGGCTGGTGGCATCCTCTGGCTAAATATCAACGTATATAAGTACCCTGTCTCATGGTTTGGAATCATTATCTTTGTTGCAATACTCTACAATTCATATGTTAAGCATCTAACTGATCTTCATGTTTATAATAATGATTTTTACATCCATATAAGTAAATTAGGGTACATATTAACGGTAATGACATTAACCTTGATTTCAATTTAATTGAAGATAATACACATGAGAAGATGTCATCTTTTCAGCAGTTATGGTTAGCATGTTAACTGAAACAGTTGTTAAACTTATGGTTGTACTGCAAAAGTTTGAAAAAGTTCAGCAAAAGTTTAAAATCTCGATCAAACTGGTAAATTAAATCAACATTACTAGAAAAGAAACGGGTCGACCAAAATGTATATTTAAGCATAATAAAGAAAGGTAATTTTGAAGTTTGACGGTATGAATCAATTCTGAATGAACAGTATTTACAATTCACGACTTTTGTAGTCATAGTAATCAAAACATGAACATGAGTTTTTACTCTTCTTTCATTAATTAATTATTTAAATGTTTTTATGGTATTTTTTTTATGTGAAACAGACTTTGATGGAAGATGAACCTACCAAATAATGTCTTATATTCCTTTTCCTCGATGTTCTTAATATAAAAGTGTTGATCTCCCCATGACCATTTTTTCCAGATTTTGAGCTGCACATATGAACTAGTAAATTGCAACATCTCTTCATGAGCATGTTCGTTACACAAAAGACCAGGTGGTATGGATTAGAAATACACTTTATGGATTAGACCAGGTGTTACATAAAAGATCAGCTGCACAATGGTTTTATGGGTTAGAAATACATTTTGGTGACTTTTGACCCATTTTGTTCAATGTTTTAGATATTAATGGTATTTTATTGATATATTTGTATGCATCATATCAGTTGAACTTCTCGTAATATTTTCATATTTCCAGGGTACGGGTTTTTATCATATTCCGAAGTTGAAAAAATGGGTATGTTGAATCAAGTTAAACCTACACTGCCTGTTAAGAAAGATGTTGCGGTTATTATGTGTGCCGGTTTACACAAGGTTTGATTGAGCTTCTTCAATTGTTTTTTTTTCTTCCAGTTTTTGATACTTAATAGAAATATAAATGCCCCAATTGCTGAATGAATCAACAGGCTGAAATTTCACATAGATGGTAAACTATCAAAATTACGTTTTTTGTTCAGATGATATACATATACCCCCTAATTGCACATCAGTTCTAAATTTAAGTAAATATCGTGACATATATATTTTTATGATTTTTGTTCTTTTTCTTTTAGTCGTCTCAGGCTGCAGTAATGCATGCTGAACTCCACACGCATAGTATTGCATAAATGAGGTCGAGCGAGTGTTCTCAGGAGCTCTTTATATAGGAAATTAAATCATTATTATTTTATTTATTTTTTTCATGTAGATTCATTTCAAGATCTTCAAATTTTTTGAGATCCTTCACATTTACCAACTGTAATTATGGAACTATGTAGTGAATGCATGGTTACATTCACATAGTGGAAATTCTTATTTCATAAATATCCAGGACAAAGCTAATAATGCCTTCATGTCTGAAATATGCACCAGGTAATCAGCAAAAAGCCCTTATTTTGAAGATAGCTGTATTTGTTCATGGTTTTCACGCATGTTCAGCTATGTATTTTCATTTGTCCCAATTTATCTATATATTTCCTGACGGTGTTAGATGAAACTTAAAAGTTAGAAGAAGCACTTTCAACCTATTTACATGTGAATGGGTCAAACGGGTCAAATAAAATATGATCTCCTACAAAGGGGAACGGGGTAGTCACAAAAAGTTGATCTTTTTACTCTTAGAATATTAAACTTTCAAATTATGCAGGGTCAAGACCAAAAGAACTTGAGCTCGAGACCAAAAGATCATAGAGGCTCTCACAGGTTATATTTTTTGAAGGATTTATTGATTGATACCCAAATTACGGTTCTTTTTTAATCTTGATGATAAATTATATACGTTGATGAAATTAACATACAACACTTAAGTATGGGCGCGGGCGCATAGTTTCTCAACTATATAATTACAATTGTTCCGCAATTAATAGTTTTTTACTTCTTTAAATTTTGCGAATATTCTGATGATTTATGGAGCGTTTTTGGCTGTTATTGAATTTGAAATCTCTTTATAGTAGATGTTCTTTAAATTTCTATAAGCCACCCGTGATTTATCATGGGTTATAGGCTAGTATAGTATATACACGTACAGTGTCGGTTTGGAATTGGTTCTAAGTCGCGGGCTCAAACTTTTGGTTTAATGAGTCTATCTTAATTAGTTAATTCCTAGAGTTAACGACAACTTTATGCTAAAAGAAAAAAAAAACACATAACCTTATTGGGCGCTATTTTATTTACGTCGTTTGTGAAATCAATAAACATAAACATATGTCAAGTTCGTTTATTTACGTTCTTAAATGTTTGCTAATTTATTCGTTTGCGTATGTGATAAATTCATATGTTATTAAAAATACTTGTTAGAACCAGTAAGCACAGACAATCATAATACAAAATGAGTATATAAAAGTTCTTTTGTATTAACTCATGTAATTTTTTTTTAATACGATCGCGTTCATTCGTATGGTCTTTCACACCCAAAGCTTAAAAAAAATTAAAAAGTATCAAATGTGGCAGTGTTACCAAAAGGGGAAAAACCCGTTTGTCAAAACCAAATCATGGTTAAGATTCAGATTAATTTCAGTGTCATAATATTAAAAACTATGAATTGTTGGAGGCATACCAAGAAGGTAATATCTCTCCAAAAATAGGCATATGCCATTTATCGTAATAAACACACGGTATTCTTTAGTAAAAGGCGAAAGAATAGTTCGCTCTGTGCTCATCACATGGCTGCGTGATTTTTCAATCATGTTGAGTGGTCTCTTTTATGCACTCGCTTCACATCCGTATTTGCATTCAACATCCGATGTGGGATAAATGGAATTCGTGGTTTAGAACTAGTTCTAAATCGGTCCAAATCCCGACTCGGGCTTTTGGGTTACTAGTCAAGCTTAATGTTTTGTGTTGATGTCTTGTTTCGTTAAAATGTTATGGAAAAAAGTTACGGTTTTGGACAGGAAACAAAACGATAAGTCGATAACCGATTATTTTCATATGTTGGAACGGAAACAGATAAACATAAGTAAGCAGTAAAATTTTCATTTGGTCAGACAGTGCTTAAACAAGTGAGAAAGCACGGTTAGACAATATCACACATCATATTTGTGTATTGCGGTTGCTAGAGGCATACCAAAAAGGTAAAACATCATATCTCTATCTCTACTATATTATAAAGCATTTAAGTCTTTCTCTAAATGGAAGTTTTAAAATTCAGTCAAAAAATTACTATCTTTAGAATTATTTACATTTAAAATATTTAAGCTTGGGAACAAGGTCGAATCCGTAACGTCGGGTTTAATAACAAACACACTCTCCAACTGAACTAAACCAATAGCCCACTTGTTTTTATATGACTTTAATACTTATTTATCTTTTCGAGCTATGGACTATGCATTTCCTCCTACTCATATACGCATGGCTTACATTTATTTGGGGAATGCCAAACGTTTGTGGGGAACTGAACCGACTTCTTTGGAAGTCGATCCCATACGAACCTGCTACTAATCTAATATCCGTTGCAATTCCTAATCAATATTTAAGCAAACAAGCGAGTATGTTTTCTGATCTCGATTCAATACTCAAATAACATTCTTCTTTGTTTTCATTCACGCCATTAAACTGAATCCAAAATCGATTCCACAAACCCCGTCTGGACGCCCAAATAGCCTTGCTAGATGAGCTCATTGGTTTAGGCTCGTCTTTTTATTTTATTTTTTTTCTAGTTATTTATGCAATCCCCACCAGCCACCAATCTTGTGTTTACCTTATGTGATTTTGTTCGGGTACTAATTTTGTTATATTGGATTCGAATTGAGCTTAATTGAATATCAACTTGTGCATACCGGGACCTGAAATTTCGAGACCCTAATAATGTAAATTGCTTATTGGTTGTATGTGTGCTTTTAGATGCAATTTGAATGAAGACGAGAGAACGGGACACACAGAAATGGTGAAACTTTGTATGCACAATCTGTTCGTCAACACTCCAAGTGTACGTTTTGAGCCTTGTAAAAGTCAATTTTTTAATACAGAAATCAAGTTTTCAAAGTCAAGTTTTGAGCTGGTAAATTTTATGTATTTTCGATTAATAAGTGCGGGATGTGGTCGTTTTTCAAGTTCGATAGTAGCCATCTCTATTGTTGGTTGGTGGTTGTTGCCATTTCTTTCCAAAGAACCAGTAGTAATTCCACCAAATCCCGAAATTATGTATTGAGGTATGATGATCTTATAAAGTGTAAGATTTCAAATAAACTTTTTTTTTTTGTAAATTGGTCAAAACTGCTACTTTTACAAAAATATACCACTTTTAATTTCCTTGCATTTTTTCTGATATATTTTTTTAATTTAGGTTTTGATAGCTTTCTTGATCTTCTGTCCAGTTTATTTGGAGGGCCTCAATGATGTGTATACTTGTCTTCAAACTGTAAGGAAGGAAAATCGTCGTATCTATGTTGTTGTGCTTGAAGAACCGGTTAATCAGATGCTTTAATAATGGAAGGATGAAATGAATTTGATTTCCGGGACATATTATTGGCCTTGGTGTAATTTCATGTTCACTCTTTTAGCTAATCCTTGTAATAGAGAGATACTTCAGGATTGGCTCGAAAAAGCTATTTTATATAGAACACCATTTGGATCAAATGATGACTTGTAAACAATTTCATGACATCTTTTATATTTTCATGCTAATTGTAGTTAGTGTTGATTCCAACTGGTACGTCCAACAAATTGAAAACTTAGTTAAATTTAATGTGGGTTGAGTTTAGGTTAATTAATTCAAGCTTGAATTCTGTTAAAGTTTGAGTTTGACTAAAAAACAAGCACAAAGTTTTAATTTTGTTTTAATGCTCTGTTTTGTATTAATTTGGATTATGGAAGAACATCAGTTTGAAGTTTCATCAATCTTTAATTTGTTTGTAGTTTCATCCCCGTATGTTGTGACTTATGAAGTATGAAGATTATGGAGCTCATTTGCCAATTTCATAGACCTTTTATTCTTTTTCATGTCAGATATCCGCCCCAAAGTATAAATCCAGGGTACCCACCGCCGCATAGCGCGGGTACCCTGCTAGTTATAGACTAATTTGTGTATCATAATATTAAAACTATCATTTGCTAGAAGCATACCAAAAAGGTAAAACATCATACTATAGACTAATTTGTGTTTCATAATATTAAAACTAGGAATTGCTGGAGGCATACCAAAAACGTAATGCCTCTCCAAAAATAGGCATATGCCATTTGTCATGATGAACATACGGTATTCTTTAGTAAAAGGCGAAAGAATAGTTCGCTTTGTGTTCATCACATGGCTGCGTGTTTTTTAATTCTTGTTGACTGGTCTTTTTTATCCACCTGCCTCACCTTTATATTTGCATTCAACATCCAATGTGGGAGCCTAAAAAGAAAATGTCAATGGGATGAAGAGGTTAAAAATCACCCAAAGTTTTTTTTTTTTTTTTTGGGGTGGGTGGGGGGAATGATCCCTACAGGCTACAACAAAGGGTAAAAGAGGGTTGTTTGTATTCATGTAAGGAAGTCAGAGGGTTGTAATTTTAATTCATTTTCCTTTTCCTCTTAATGCAAAAACTGCTTAATATAAGATTTAGATAATTATTGAATTAATATAATTGTTGTATTTAATAAACTAATTATTTATAAAAAAAAGTATGAAAAAAAAGAGTGAGGCTCAACGCCTCAACCTGGACCATTGTGACCCATAAACAAAATTAGCCATTTTGCCTAGTGTACCTATAATCTTGAAAATTTGGGTATTGTTTTCTTTTTTTGTTCTCTTTTTCCCAGCATTTATGTAGCAGTCCTACAAGTGAAACCAGTTTAGGAGAAAAACTATTCGGTCAAGATAAAAATAATATGTGAAGATTACACTGAAAATGACGATAATTCAAGAAACATGATACGTGTATGTAGAAGCTCACAACAATTACAGTACGGTCAAAGAAGTCAAAGACCAGTCGATGCCTTAATGTAGCCGGTAACGATAATGTGCTGATTGTAGTTCAGCTGAGCCCGATTGGGCTTCCTGAAATTGTGGAATTGTTATCTGCATTAAGTGTTGAGATGTTCATCATAATTTTCCTGTGGATATATCTAAAGTATGTTGAAGGTTCTTTTTAAACTATAATCAAGCTAATCCATGAAGATTCAAGTGAGAAATAGAAGATTTGAGTGAGTGTGTGTTCTTGGTGTAAGTGTGTGAAATTGAGAGAGAATGAGATGAATGAAACTTTCCCTAAAAATGTATTCAGTAATTGTGTGGAAAGCTTGACTTGAAAGTCAAAGATACAACCTTATATACTCCTACTACTTAACAAAGGATAAGTTAACTAACGGACTTTAAAGATCAAAACTATTACAAAACTAGTCCTAACAATCTCCCCCTTTTTGATCTTTAACACGTCATCCCAGTCTTCAAACTTCAGATTCTTCTCATTATCTGTCTTTGGCAAGAAAATGTTTTTCTGAATTTCAAGATTAAAACATTTCAGAAATCTGGAAGTTTAAGATACTCAAAGTGGATATGTTTTTCGTTGATAGTGTTTGAGTGAGGAAATCCTATAACTGATTTACTAAAGATTTGAAAATTTTAGGAAAGAGAATATCAGTTAAGTAAGGATTTGACTGGGTTTTCAGATAATGGAGAGGTTGTTTTTGGATTTTGTGGTAGAGGTGGATAAGGATATAATGATAGTGTTTTTGAATGATTTGTCAGTTAAAGTTTTGGATGTGTATGTATGATTGTTTAGTATGTATGAAAAAATGATATGTAGATTTTGGATTTGGGTGAATGTGGATAATTTGTATTTGATATGGAACAAAAGGTTTGTACAGTTAAGCTTTTGTACGGATAATGAATGTTATGGAATTTTGGAAAGAATGGTTTAAACGGTTAAACTTTTGAATGTATGTGATCGTTACGGAATTTGAAAAGAAAAATTTAAACGGTTAAGATTCGGATGGAAATGGATGTGGATTTGTGGTTTGGATAGAAAGATTTATTCGATTAAGTTTCTGGTTGAAATGGTTGAGTTTTTTAATGTAATGGTTGAGATTTTTGAGAGAGATATCTGTAGATATGTCGATTTCTTCTTCTTCTTCACTTGTCTTTCTTTTTAAACTTTGTTAATCACTTTCTCTTCCTCTGAATTTCTTGAAATATACTATCTCTGATTTTACTGATAAGTTAGGTACTTTAGACATGAATTTTCTTCGTTGATGAGATGTTTGTGGTTCTTCTTAAAGTTGTACATTTCTTGCTCATTTATTTCTTGCTCATTTCTCCCCCTCATGAGGATCATAAAAAAGGAGCCTCATGTTAATGATGAATAAATGCTTTGTGAAAACGGAGAGAGGATAGTTGTACGGTGCAGTTTGGAATCAAGAACCAGTAACATGTAGTATTAATGAAGTATCCAGCTAAAATTGATTTTCCAGAATCTTTGAGAAAAATATTTGAAAAATAGAGAATAACAGTGTCAAGAATCACCGGAAGTCATAAACAGATGCAATCTTTACTGAAGATCTTCAGTAAAGAGATCGACGAATTTGACAGACAGGATGATTGAAGACATTGTTAAGCAAAGATTTGGGATTTAAAAGAAATCAATTTGAAGTGGATCAATGATCAGTGCACAAAGATGATTTTGTGTGTGAGATCATATGAATAATTCAGAATTTAATCTGAACCATTTGGAGAAAAAGTAAAATACATTCTTCATTGCTATATGTTTGTACAAATTGTTTGAAAAATGGTAAGAACAATCAATTCAAGAAGTTGTTATAAACAGATGCAATCAGTACTAATCGAAATTAGTAAAGAGATCGGCGAATTTAACAACAGCTTGTGGTGAGTATTACAAACAAATATTTGAAAATTTAAAAATTGTGCAAAATCAGAAAAATGATTTGAAAAATTATGTCAGCAACGCAAGAGAAAAAAGTTGGGCATAAACAGATGCAATCTTTACTAATCAGATTAGTAAAGAGATCGACGAATTTGACCAAAATTTATATCCTACGTTGTGAACACATCATTGTGAGCACAAAGTATGAGTAAAAATTTTGTGAGGAATATACAGATGTTGAGCATAGAGTGTCAACTCTGTATGAGAAAGTGAGGTCAACAACGCAAGAGAAAAGAGTTTGACATAAACAGATGCAATCTTTACTAATTAGATTAGTAAAGAGATCGACGAATTTGTCAAAAACTTATATCCTACGTAACTAACACATGAGTTGAGTAAAAAAAAATATAACAGTTAAGATTGAGTTGTGCGAAAGTTGTAGCAACAACGAAACTCAAAATGTTGAATTTTGTAGAAAAATTTGAGTTTCACAAGAATATGAAAAATCAGAATGTGATGTCAACAATGCAAGAGACAAAAAGGTGTCATAAACAGATGCAATCTTTACTAATGAAAGTAGTAAAGAGATCGACGAATTTGACAACAGTTTGTATCCTACATTGGTAACATGTGAGTTTAAGTAAAATTTTTGAATATAGTGTGAAGTTGTGCCAACGGTATGACAACAACGAAACTCAAATAGGTTTTGAAAGATATTGAGTTTAAGTTTGAAAACAAAACTGAGGAGATAATGTCATCAACGCAAGAGACAAAAGTATGTCATATACAGATGCAATCAATACTAATCGAAACAAGTAGAGAGATCGACGAATTTGACAAAAATTTGTATCCTACGTAGACAACATATAAGTGAGAAAAACATTTTTGAACTAAAATAATGAAACTCAATTGAACAAATTTTGAAAATATTGAGATTGAGTTTCTGAAAGATTTGAATAATGAATAAAAATGTGTTAACAATGAACATGCTCCCCCTTTATCGATGAAGGTTCATAAAAATGCTCCCCCTTGACCAATGAATGTCAATTTTCTCCCCCTTAACAAGTGAATATTGATTTTCTCCCCCTCAACCAATTAAGAGCTATTTGCTCCCCCTCAATCAATTAAGAGCTATTTGCTCCCCCTCAACCAATGAAATCATTGAGAAACGGGTTTCAAGCTGAGTTACTTGAAAGCCATTAAGTTGAAAAACGAGTTATACACTGATTTATGTATAAGTCATACTCCTGCAAAACAAATCAAACAACTTTTGGTACCCATTTGTGTTTGGGTCCGACAATGTTAGCGTGGGAATGAAACCACCGATAAGCTGTATCGATTTGATTTAAAGATTGAGAGTTCCATGAAAAACTGAAACTTGATGTTTCACTTTCAAATAATTTCCGGGGAATTATTTGAGATGTTGGAGTTTTGGGAACCCATTTTGCTTTTAAGATTGAGGATGTTTTGTAAACATAAACAGGAGATGTTTTTGGCACTTGTGTAAAAGTCATATTAGGTGCCAATGAAAGTAAATCATTTCTTGAGTATTTTAACGATTTCGTTTTGGAAAAGATTTTCTTTGAAGCACTCGAATGTTTCAACACGGTTGATGGTGTAGGTTTATCCACTTGAGAATGCTTAAGTCTATAAGAGGAACCTAATTTATTTGGAGTTTTAGGTGCGGAATTTCCTCTAATAACTTGTTTAAGGGCATTCAGTTTCTTATCAGAGTGTGGCGGGACCGTGGATCTCCTAGGCTTAGGCTTGGTAGAGGATCTGACTTGTGATTTCGGTTTAGGTGTAGAATTTCCTCTATGAACCTCAGTTTGCTTGATTTTATAAAAATCACGATATGCCATGACAGGAGAAAACATTCTTGAGTTTTTACTTTTATTCGTTGCAATTAAAGGAGAATCTAAGTTCATAGATGCACTAGGCTTCTTAAGTTTCTGAAGATTAGATGATTTAGATTCTAAATTTTGAATTTGTGCTTGCAACATTAGTTTCTCTTTCTCATAAGATTTATGTGTTTCATCAATTTTATTTTCTAATCCATGAATTTTTGTTTGTAGAACTGATTTTTCTTTGTCAAACGCCTTATGTGTTTCATCTATTTCAGTTTCCAATTGACAAATTTTCTTTTCAAGAATTAGATTTGGTACATAAATCTTTGGTGTAACCTTTTGTTGAATAACATCATTTCCCTTAATTTCAAATTCTTCTGGTTTTATAATGGGAAAATAATCATCATTTTCAAAGTGAGCCCTTTTAGTTTCATATGTTTTATTTAATTCAGTGTAATTGAAACTAATTTGAGCATTCTCCGTTTTAGCTCTGTTGAAGGTCTCAATTTCTTCTTCCTCGTCAGTCATCCGAATGAAACGCTGCGAGATTCCATTGAGTAGATATCTTGAATCATATAATGTAGGAGCCATTTTGCACGCGGTCTTAAGATATTCAAGATTGTCAGCTCCTAGCCCTTCTCGAGAGTTGAAATATTTGAAATCTTTAGGCTTGTTAAGATGAATGGTTTGATCAGTGTGTCCTCGTTTAACAATCAATTCCTCAAGATGTTTGATATGTGAATTCAATTTAATTGTTTCATGCCATGTGTCAATGTACAATTTGTAATATTTGTCATTTCGATCGTTTGAAATTGTATTTTGGGCATTTTTAAGATTTGTTATTTCCATTTCTTTTTCAGAAATTGTATGAGACAAATTCTTAACATCATTATCATATTTGACATTCAATTCTGATACTTGATTTTGTAACTCCAGATTCTCAAGTTTGACATTTTTAATTTGTTTAATCTGTTGAACAAGTTGTTCATTTTCATTTTGCAAATTATTTAAACGTTCTTGAAATTGATTATTTAAATCTTTTTCATCTAAAATATTTTGTTTTAAAGAATCAATTTCAGAAATCTGAGTTGTAACAAAACAAGTATCCGGACCAATAAGATTATCAGAATTTGAAAAGAGGGAACTGATTACCTCAAGTTCTTTGTTGGTCTCTTCATTAAATCGATCAGTAACCTCCATATGCTTTTCAGCCTTAGGATCTGAATCTTCCATCCATTTACTATCTTCAACTAAGAACACTTTTTCATATTTAATTTGTTTAGCCCTCGACATTTTACGTTTATAATACTCGGAATCCCGAACTATTAATTTCTTTGAAGCATCCAAAGGTGTGACGGTTGGCTTTTTAGTTGAGATTGTAGCAGATATATCAGGCTTAATGTCGAATGAAGATCTCATATTATTGTTTGTAGGCTTTGAATTATATTTCTTCTCATAGTCTGAAATTTTTGCCATAATTCGTAGTACGTCTTGACGTTCTTTATCCAAATCATCATTGATAGCTGGTGTAGGTTTTTTCCATTTGTTTATAATATTCGGCAGCTTTTCTCGCATTGGCAAGGTCTTTATCCATATTTTTCAATTAGGGGTGAAATTCCTTTTTAAGACTAGAATTTTGGGTAAAAGTTCTTGTGTGTGTTTTTTTTTTTTTTAAATAAATGTAAACGTTAAAATGTATATTTGATGTAGTTGGGAATGTCAAAAAATATGTAAAAAAAAATTTAAACTGTAATAGAAATGTAAGATATGAAAAAAAAAATTCAAGTTTGACCAAAAAGTATTGTGTGGACTTCGTGTGATTTTTTTTTGTTGTAAGTGTGAGCCCCTA
Organism: Calendula officinalis; assembly: GCA_963853835.1. NCBI lineage: Eukaryota > Viridiplantae > Streptophyta > Magnoliopsida > Asterales > Asteraceae > Calendula > Calendula officinalis. Next base: position 28,458,921 of record OY970834.1, read on the forward strand.
ATATGACTTTGGGCTTTTAACAAGGAATAATAACGATGGACTTTTTTTTTTTTTTAAACAATACTTGAGTTGGGCTTATATTTAAGAGTTTGTGTATTTGGTTTTTTTTTTTTGTTTTGGGCTTAAAATGTTTTAGGTTTACTGGTTTGGATCGGAAACAACTGTGGACGAATTTAACAAATTTAGACGGAAACTACAAATTTCAGAATTGTTGAAGTTGTTACGATTTCAGAATTGAACGATTTCTGATTTGAACGATTTCTGAAATCTGATTTCTGATTGACGAACTCTTATGGAGTGATTTCTGATTTCTGATTGACGAGAGTGGTATATGATTTCTGATTTCTGATTTCAGAATTGAACGATTTCTTATGGAGTTAATCAATATATGATTTTGAAACTCATAAATTGTGAACGATTATGAGGTTTACGAAACTAAATTCTGATTACTGATTAATGTGAATTGATTTGAATGGCCGAACAGTGATTGAAGCCAAGATTGGTCACGAAGCAGATGAACTTTCTTTGATAATGTCGAAATCCTTGAGATCAATTGATGAAATTGTTGGAATTGAGATCAATTAAGAACAAGTTGAAATTGAATCTGGTAAAAATTGATCTTTGTTGAAGATTGAAATTGGATTCTGGGTTTGAAGCAGTCGAAGTTTATTCAAGGCTGTTAAGAGCCGAACTTTGTTGAAGACGAGAATCTTCTGCCGAAGATTGAAATTCCAATTTGGATCGAACTTAGGTATGGGCCGAACTTAGGTATGGGCCGAAGTTCTAAACAAGTTCGGTATGGGCCGAACTTGTAGAGTAGTTCGGGCCGAACTAGGTTTAATACTTCGGGCCGAACTAGGTTTAATTCTTCGGGCCGAACTACAAATAAAAAGAACTTCGGGACGAACAAACCTTGGGCCGAAGTGAATAGAAGTTCGGGCCGAACTTGTTGGGCCGAGAAACTACTTCGGGCCGAAGTTGTTCATCAACGTTCTTGAAGCCGAAGATGACGAACACCAGTACGCTACTTTTCTTCTCTATTTCGATCTTATTTTGCTCATTTCTTCACCGATTTCAATGATTCTTCTTGCTAAACGATAGAAATCAAATTGCTAACACTTTGATCCGATCAATTTCTTCAATCCATTACACAAAATCTTCGAATCTTCGATTTACAGTAACTTTTCTACTTTTTCACTTTTTCACCAAAATCATCAAATTGAAGGTCGATTGTTGATGGAATGAATCTGAATTTGATTCAATTCTTCTTAGAAACACTGGAGAAACACTAATCCATGATCAAATCTTCAATTCTAACAAAAATTTTACAACATTAAATTTCTCATTGACGAACAAACTTTTTCTTCTATTTTCTCAGATCTTGATCATTGTAGCTCGATTTGGATCTTCTCTTAATAGAGATTTTGCTCTGATACCAATTGAAGGTTCTTTTTACAAAAATTTTACAACATTAAATTTCTCATTGACGAACAAACTTTTTCTTCTATTTTCTCAGATCTTGATCATTGTAGCTCGATTTGGATCTTCTCTTAATAGAGATTTTGCTCTGATACCAATTGAAGGTTCTTTTTAAACTATAATCAAGCTAATCCATGAAGATTCAAGTGAGAAATAGAAGATTTGAGTGAGTGTGTGTTCTTGGTGTAAGTGTGTGAAATTGAGAGAGAATGAGATGAATGAAACTTTCCCTAAAAATGTATTCAGTAATTGTGTGGAAAGCTTGACTTGAAAGTCAAAGATACAACCTTATATACTCCTACTACTTAACAAAGGACAAGTTAACTAACGGACTTTAAAGATCAAAACTATTACAAAACTAGTCCTAACATATGTTTTATGTTAATTCGATTTTATTTTACTTGTAATGTGTCATATTGTGATGGGTTTTTTTTTTAAAATAATTTGCAGGTAAGATATTTGTGATGGTTTTGTCTCTCTACCTTCAGGTAGAAATTAATATGACTGTCCATCTTATTACCCTATATTCATTCTTTAAAGAGATTAGTTATCGTTATTGTGGTATATTTGGAACTTGATGTGAAAGTGTGGGAACCTTCTGTTATAATGTTGTTTCAGTCACTTGGTAATGTTATTACTAGCTAAGGGGGTGTATGTGTATGGTATGTGTGTATGTTTATGAAAGGTCAATTTTGTTTAATTAAAGGCCTAATCATACAAAAAGATACCCAACTTTAGTCAAATTTCTGTTAGGGGTAATTGTAATATACGCATGTCAACTTGTACAGTACAACCCAATAGTGCATATCTGGTTAGTCTTTGACAATGCTCAATTAAATAATAAAAAGGAATGGACTTATACAAAACTGATTTATGTTATATTCATTTTCTTATACTATAATTTTATTATTTTTATGTAAAATTGAGAACTACGCTCATCCCGGTGGCATTTTTGTTCATATAAAAACAAACAATCTTCAAGGTTCACCTTGCAGACTTCAAGACCACATATTTTACTCCAGACATGGGGGGAAATTGCATATGTTTAACAACTTCAAGAACAAACAGCTCCTTAAAATCTTCCTTAAACATACAGGGTAGAGGGCTAGAGGCCGCGCGAACACATCCCCACACGCAGTGGCGGTACCAGGAAAAATATTATGAGGAGGCAAAACTCAAAATAATAAAAATGTATTAAAATATCAGTCTACATATTAAGTCGTTAAAAAGGCAATGCATATATTAAATGCGATAAGTCATAAATAATTACCTATCATTGTTTTGGCAATTGACAATGACGAGATCTTGCATCTAGCAATTGCGTGTAGTGTGCTTCATCATCAAAGTGGAAAAACATAATCTTACTAGTGTTGATTCAATGCACCAATTTTGTAACTAAACAGATCTTTTTGAGACTTGAGAGACAACAATATGTTTTGTCGCCATTAATTGTGATTTTCAGTGATGTTTTGGTGTTGTTTCGGGTCATAGAAACTTCATTAAAAGTGATAATATGATTCATAAATATGTACATAAGATAACATAACAAAAATATACGAGATTGTTTCATTAACTACCATAAACTACAAACGATCTGAAACCGAACTCAACCACAGAACTCTCTATAATATGTAAGAAATGGCAATGAGAACACAAAATTATACAACTGTTTTTAGAGATTTTCATATGAATTTAGTTCACTTCCATCTAATTTACTAGCAGCGAGAACATAATATTACAAAGTTAAGAAGAAGTAGCTCAACTACTTGTCATCTCCTTTGCTAGTAATTAATTGAACGGGTACTATATATAAACCAACGGACCATAATTGCTAGTTTTGCTAATTGCTTAGATGACTGACTAGATGAAGGCAAGATGTATGACCCTCCCGTTAAAACTTTTAATTTAGTATTTGTGCAATTGGGGTGGTCAAATTATTTGCATATTACAATTTATAATTTCAAATTTTTTTTTTTTTAAACTTGAAAATTGAAGGGTGGTCAATGGCCCACCTAGACCACCCTCTCCTACCTGTCACACGCACAAATTATGACACTAATCAGATGAAAAAATATCAAATTTCCCCAAAAAAATAAATAAAGAAATGTAAACAATGCTACACCATTCCTTATTTCTATGTTATCCACTTTTTCCATCAAAATCCAGGTATCAAAGCTAATCCAACGAACTCATTGTTTGAATGAACATGTAAAAAATAAAACCTATAGGATGAAAATAAATAGAGCTGCTTATAACGACGTAGGATAGATCAGTTGGACTGACCTTAGACAAGCACCCTACATACACATAATGGAGGTCACCAACCTAAACGGCTAAACCATGGGCCTTTTTGATTGCTCAATGATCTCATGCTGGTAAGTAATTTTAAGATGTACAACACCCTTTTAAATGAGAATTCAATAATACACCACAACTTTTAACTCATACATCACACAATATACATCACAAAATATAAGTTTTAAAGCTAATTGTACAACCATATTAAGCAAGGGTGATACATGCAATAAAAGTTGTGGTGTAAAAATTTACTCCCTTTCTTAAATAACTCTTGTACGTTATTCCTGAACCGCTCATTCCCCCCACCAATGTGGAATATAATCATCCATTATTTTCCCAAAACTAAAAATATATTCCAATCAAGTGGAGCTCAAACTAGAGGTGCAATCATCCAAAACTGGACCGTACCCAACCAAACCAAAAAGTATATACCGTTTGGTGTCAGTTTAATTAAGAACCGGTTTGATATGAAGCATTTTTGGGTTAGTGATATAGTAATGGCATTTTTTGGCCGGAAAGCAAAGTTAACTGATTATATTCAAATCATGGGACGAAAACAGACAAGTGAAGCGTAACAGTTAACGTACTAGATTAATTTGAGATTCAAGATATTAAAAACTATGAATTGTTGGAGGCATACCAAAAAGGTAATACCTCTCAAAAAATAGGCATATGCCACTTGTAGTAACGAACACACGGTATTCTTTAGTAAAAGGCGAAAGAATAGTTCGTTTTGTGTTCATCACATGGCTGCATGATTTTTCAATGATGTTGAGTGGTCTTTTTTATGCACCCGCTTCTCCTCTGTATTTGCGTCATCATGCGATGTGGGAATATTGACTTTTCACTCTTTTTCCGTTCTTCCTTTTCCATTTTTGGGTGAGACGTGAGACCAAACAATCATAGGAAATTACTAGTGAACATAAATGTAGTTGGGTAATTTTCAAAATAAAAGATTAGCCTTTGCCTTCCAAACAAAGCTTTATTTTTAACGAGAGCTTACATTTTATTTTTCTTTAAAACATTAATGTAGGTATTCAGACGCACGTGCCATACATAGTATTGATGCCTGCTAACATAGTCTCTTTATGCACCTGTTTCATCCTCTCTTAGCAATAAGACATGTCACACCCCGCCAAAAGTGGTTTGCGGAAGAACGGACATGCGACTATCATGAGTAAACATAACATATGATTATCGTAAACAATAAATGTTTGATAAAAAGTAATGTCACCAAAATTTAATGTAAACAAAGTAATTGGAATCCAAAACATAATTTAATAAAAATGAAATAAAGAGGTGACATCTTATTAGAATGAAAGCTTGACTCCCAATGCATGTGACTCAATACCTAACTTGTTTACCTGAAAAACATAAGTAAAAGTATCAACAAAATTGTTGAGTGAATTCACAGGTTTTTAATGAGTTCAAAAGGTTTCATATTTTTCGTATGCCATTCGTGGCAAAAATTGAATGATGATATAAAACGTCAAAAATAGTTTGCTCAAAAGCAATAGTAGAACAATAGTTTTCGTATGTCATCGTCGGCAAAAATAAGGTGATAATAATAACGTTAAAAAAATGACCTGCTCCGAGAGCAGTAGTACGATTTTACTCGCGTTAGTAGAAACAATAGTTTTAGTATGCCATCGTTGGCAAAATAGTGTGATGATATAGAAGGTTAAAAATGGCCTGCTCCGAGAGCAGTAGTAGAAACATAATAGACGGTGATCCCCCAACAGGGTTGCAAGGCCTTTGAGTTAAAATGCTGACCCTAAGTCCATAATCAGAACAACAACCTTAAACGTGCTAGATATGCACTCCTCGTGGTCGGTAAACACCGATAAATGATCAATAACGTGGGAGGGTAGGTCTCCGCCAATAGTACTATTTGCATATCCAGGGCCTAGTCGAAACTAGCTAATGATTATGTATGTAACATATACGCACTTCCATGTACATCTAAACTTAGTCCAAGCATAAGGATTCGTTGTCTAGTTTCCAAAAATAGTTTTCATCACGATATAGTAAATGTTTAAAAATGTTGTAAACGTTTATAAAATAGTTCATATGTTTCAAAACAGTTAAAATGTAGTAAAAGAGAGGTTGTGAACTCAGTCACAAAAATATTTATAAAATACGTTGTGATAAATAATGTGAACATTTGTAAAAACATTTGTTATGTTTTTCACCCCAAAGTTGTAAACCATTAAATAAAATGCGGTAAAAAGTGGGGCTGTGAACTCACTGTCACAATAAGGTTTATTAAATACGCATTGATAAATAGTTTGAATGTTTATAAAACATTTGTTATGTTTTTCACCCCAAGTTAATTTGTAAAACAGTAAATAAAATATAAAAAGTGGGGCTGTGAACCCACCTGATGCAATGATAGCCAAACGACTCAAATAATGAGATGACATTTCCAACAAAACGACTTTTAGTGCCCTATATGCATAAGAAATAATGAAATGAGTGACGGTCTAAATGACCCGTCTATGCCAAATGACGCAAAATGATTCCCTAAAAGAGAATTAGACTCGAGCGATAAGTTGGTGACTTTGAGAAAAGATCGTGTATTTTAAATACGTTTATTCGATCGAAACAAGTTTGTATTATAATTAATAGTTATTTAAATAAATAATATTTAAATAATAAACTATTATTTAAACCATTAAGTAAGTGTTTAACTACTTAAAGAAATTTAATCCGTTGTTACTATTACGTAACTACTAAGACTTTTAAAAATTTTTATTAGTTAAATAAGAAATTAAAGAATTAAATAAATAACGATACTTTAAATGTTTATTTGTAATAACAGATATTAAAAGAATTAATTAAGTTTTTATTTAATAAACAATTGATTTAAATCTAAATGTAAAATCTGACTAAATTTTAGTTTAAAGGATTTAAATTAAAACAAAGCAGACCATGAAACTTGTGTTGGGTTCCATTTAAAAGAGTTAAAACATTTGGGCTAGACAAATTTGATCGATTTGGGCTGAGCAAAATAAAACAGCGAAGGCCTTTTATTATATTTGATAAAACACAAGTGGCCTAAAATTTTATAAAAGACGACTGGAATGTTGATGATGAGCAGAAAAATACTCCGGCAGCTCAGGCTGCCGGCGACTGCAAATTTGGCCGGAAAAATGGATTTTTAATACCCACATACCCAACACGTTAACTTATACATAATTTGGAAATAAATAAATATAAATAATTAAGAATGGCGATGGTGTGTTGTCCGTAGACACTCACGAGAACACACACATGCCGGAATCATAAGACAGAAAACGGAAAACAACGACCTAACAGATACGATTTAAAGTATTACATGATCAAGAAAACATGAAAACGAGACAGTTCAAGAGATCATACCTTCGGTGAGATAGATAACCGAGAGACGTTTGGCGGGTTTTGAGCTTGTCGCCGGAGGGATAAGGAGATCGCCGGAAAACCGCTTCTGGTGTTACCGAAAACGGTGAGGAAACTGAGCAGAAAAATATACAATGAATAAGAAACGGGATGAGAACCACATACATGTATGATTAAAAGGAACGGTTCGAGTTATATACCTTCGCCGGGATTAAAGTTGGTGAGTCGTCGGACCTTCTTATTTGCCGGAAATTCTAAGTTGTTTTCACTTTTATTTCTCTTTGATTTCTGGAACGCGAGGAAGTAGTGACGAAAGAGATGGAGCGGTTTTTGGGAGTAAGTTCACGTGGAGAAGATGGCATGAAGAATGAGTTGTTAATTTTTGGTTTAATAAGAGGATGGTGATATTGAGTATCAAATGGTTTTTGGAATCACGAGAATCTTAGATTATTTAGAGAAAATCGGTTAGTTTGTTGTGGGAATGGTTGAACGTGTGGGATGGAGCAGATAAGATGGAACTTTTCATTTTATTTAATTAATTTATTGTTTGTTAAATCACGTAAGGTAATTTTGTGCATTACTTCTTGTATCATTTTATTCACTTTAGCTTAAGTTATCCTTATAACTTACAAATATTTTTATAGTTTTGGTTTGATTTGAATTTAAGTTGAGTCACCAACTCGCTAGATTAAGGTTTAATTGTACCGAAATGTAGCCAAATGACACGTGTCTAAATAAATGATGTGCACTAATAACACAATGCATGTTTTGCTAGACTTAAATGCAACAATGAATGTTATTCTAAATAAAAAGATTGTACTAAGACAAAATGAGCTATAAATTATCGCCGGGTCAATTACTCGATTGCGAGGGGTGTCACAAGACAACACTTTGTACTATGAATTGTAATACCTCTCCAAAAATAAGCGTATGCCATTTATTATAACAAACACACGGTATTCTTTAGTAAAAGGCGAAAGAATAATTCGCTTTGTGTTTATCACATGACTGCCGTAATTTTCAAACTTGTTGAGTGGTCTTTTTTATGCACCTGCTTTACCTCTACATTTGCATTCTACATCCAATGTGGGATAAATGCAGCTGTTTCGTTTTTTACATAAAGTTTTATCCTTACTTTATCATCCTAAGAATTACCACGGATTTAGAAAAAAATTAGTTACTGTATAATATTTGTCCTAGCAATTCTTACTCCCTGTAACATATTAATTGTCCTCAACGATATAAAAAATTAATATTTTAGTTTTCTTTTCATTACAACCATCAGCATCATTACATCAAATACACTAGACAATATATCTATTCAGAGAACAACCAAAAGCAAATAATATCCGCAATTACTACCGCAAGATATGGAAATGAGTAGGAAGATAACTATTCACTTTTTGACTTTCTCCAGACAAACTAACTATTTTAATGAAATTGTAATAGTTCTTCTAACCCTGTTCATACAAGTCTCCATCTAAGAATCTTAACTTATTCAGAATAAAATATGGGAAACATTGGATGAGGTTAGCTGCACCTAACGTAGTACTCCGTATAATACTTGTCCTACCATATATTATTTCCTGAAAGACATTAATTGTCCTCAAAATGATATAAAAAATTAAATTTCATTTTCCTTGTTAACCACCACATCTTATTTGGCTTCCTTGACCAAAGGATATACATTTCCAAATTGCGTTGAGTCAGGCCAATCTCATAACAGACTTGTGTATTTTTCACTTCCTGTTTCAAAGAAAACATCAATTGTCATATTTCTGGAACAAAAACACAACACTCTTAATGCTATAATGTTTCACACTGATTTGAGCTTCAAAATATTAAAAACTATGAATTGTTGGAGGAATACCAATAAGGTAATACCTCTCCAAAAATAGGCGTATGCCACTTGTTGTAACGAACACACGGTATTCTTTAGTAAAAGGCGAAAGAATAGTTAGCTTTGTGTTCATCAAATGGCTGCGTGTTTTTTCAAACTTGTTGAGTGGTCTTCTTTATGCACCTGCTTCTCCTCTACACTTGCATTCAGCATCCGATGTGGGAATATTGCAGTTTCACTCTTTTTCCATTCAAACTTGTTGATTGGTCTTCTGTTTCCATTTTTAGGTGAGAAGTGAAACCAAACAATCATAGGAAACGACTAGTGAAGAAGTACAATACATCACATTATCAATCCATGCCTTGTTTAAGGAACTTTCAATGGAGTTTAAGAAGGAGCTAGGATCAACTAAAAACATTACATGCCTTTTCCATAGAAAAAAATTTTCCGAAAAAACACTCTTAATTGTTCCTTAATGTGAATACTGATAAAGGTAAGTGAAAAGCAATGGATTGAATCCACCAAGCTTTTGCTCCAATAAAAGAGGAAACATGCCCAAAAAGACATACTGCACATAAAACCCAAGAAATTGCAAGTCCCCTGCCTGTTAAAAATAAAAATATTTAATTAGAAAAGATTATGAATTAATATTATGTAAATGCATACCATTTTCTTTGAATTGGTTATGCTTTTCCTTCACCTTTGTTTGAAATGTTTGGAACGCGCATGTGGAAGAATAGATCCATAATGATTAAAAGAATGCAAGATAAGTTTCTAATAGTTCTTGATGAATTTTTGATATCAACGTCAGTAAGATAAGAATACACAATCGATTAATATTGTTGGAAACAACAATCCCCTCCATAGTATGTTGAAATAATAGGAAACATGTGTAAAATTAATTAGACTGCAAGAAATATACAATCCCACTAGATATCTACCACAAAGCAATATTCATTATTCAATATTACTAGTTTTAAAATAAGATAAAAGGAAATCAAACTAATTAAGCCTTCCAAAATTCGAGGGTGCTCCAGTGCCTTCTTGGCTGACTCACCTCACATCTGGATTGGATATAATGAAAACCAAATTAAAAATGACTCAAAAATCAAACCATCTTTCTAAGATATAACAAATTATATATAGAATTTATAGAAATGAAAAAATCAAAGTCTAAGTAACAAGGAGATACCACACAGGATTATCATTATTCATTGCTCTGCTATTACAAAAACCAATTGCAGTTTTTCAAGATTCTGTTGCAGCCTCACCTGTCAGTTACACACCAATCCGAAAATATAATTACTGACTCTAATTTTTGTACAGCTCAGCTTTTTCCACAGGCCTTTGCCAAATTGTAAAATAATAATAATTATAAAAAGAAAAAACAGAATTGTCTAAAGCATAACATGTTCCTATTATTGAATATACAAAAATAATCAGGTATATTTAATAAAATGCTGACCTCTAAATCTAAGGTTACATTTAAATCCACAAGTTGTCAAATGTTTTGCAAGTTCTTCTCCTAATTCTTTTTGCTAGTTTGGTGTAATTTTGGCTTCAGATACTGGCCATACAATTGTTGTCTCTGTTGTAAGATTCACACTTGCAGAAGATACCAGTGGCTGTCAAAATTTATTCAATTTTCAGAAACTCGGCTTATTTCAAGACCTAAAAGAACTTGATTTTATAAAAATATATCCACTTATTTTGGTTACACAAATAGCAAAACATGAATATGGAAGACATATACAACTACTTACTCGGCTTTCCAGAATTCTTTTTACTTTTCCAGCACACCCTCCACAACTCATACCCTAACAGCAAACAGGATTTACTAATTTAGAAATTACCTATAATATACTAATATTATTTATCAACTTCATAAATAGTGCTTTTTTCATGAATTATCTTTTTTAATTGTAGTGTTATGAATATGTTAGTCTGTAAATATGATTTGTTCATTAAAATAGGAAATAAGGAAGATGATGAACAAAAAGGGAAATTATAAAATGATCAATTATGCTTACTCCAACATCTAGAATGATAACATCAGATGAAAAAGCAGAATCATCATCAGCTCCTACAGCGATCGGATTCACCTTGACCTCCCCTCCGTCAGCACCACCACCGCCGCCGCCACTATAAACACCTCCTCCGGTTCCTCCTCCACCGGAAGCTAATGAAGCAGCAGAGCTCGACACACATGCCAACCGATGCCCCACCGGACGCATTGCACCGGCAACATTTCTGAATCCAAACAACGGAGTTGCAAAACCAGACTTCCTAGATGATCTCCGGAACTCAGCTCTAGTGGCGGTGGTGATCCGTCGGAAACTAAGAACACTACAAAAAAAAGCACTTTTAGCGACACAGTTAGCGACATCATTAGTGACATATTTGAAGCTAGTGACGCTCATAGTGACATCCACCGGAGAGTCACTACTAAGAAGTCGATGATTTAGTGACATCCACCATCGTGTCTCTAATTGTAGAGACGCCTTGTAGTGACTTTCATTAAAATGTCACTATTTTTTATCAAAAGTCATTACTCATGTCGCTAAAAATGTCACTCTTTTTATCAAAAGTCACTATTCATGTCGCTAAAAATGTCACTATTTTTTTCGAAAATCACTATTCATGTCGCTAAAAATGTCACTATTTTTTATTAAAAGTCACTATTCATGTCGCTAAAAATGTCACTATTTTTTATTTCGAAAGTCACTATTCATGTCGTTAAAAATGTCACTATTTTTATCACTATTCATGTCGTTAAAATGTCACTATTTTATCAAAAGTCACTATTCATGTCGCTAAAAATGTCACTATTTTTTTCGAATGTCATTATTCATGTCACTATTTTTATCACATGTCACTAAAAATGTCACTAAAAATGTCACTATGTTTATATCAAATGTCGATATTCATGTCGCTAATAATGTCACTATTTTAAAAGAAATTTCAATTCAATTTTAGCATCCCATCCCTATTTGTAACAAATATAAAAACACAAATCTAACAAACTAAAATATTTTATTGTCAAAACAAATATTTAAAAAAATTGTGTATTACATAAATTAATAATACAATATGTCATCAAATTTCAATCCAAATTACAAAAGTATAAAGTTTTCAAATTAGATTGTCCAACTCAACTTGTAGAAGTGCTTCTTCAAATTTTTGGTTCTGATCATGAATGTCCATTTTCTGAAAATAAGAAACCGAGCATTCAGTAAACTACAAAGATACAAGAACGGTATATATAATTTGAAATTATATAAAACAACCAGTTTTAAACAAATTTCCAGAATCACCTGTTTCTAAGAACAAGAGCTTTTGTAAGATGGCTACGAAAATGTGGAACAACAAATGAGACAACCTAATTGCATAAAATTAAAAACATAGATTAAGGAATTATCCACTGTGTTAAATTAATTAATGTTAACAAAGAAAAATGATTAGAAATAGTTTATTTACCTGATTCAAAGAAACATATGCATACCATTTCTGGATTAAGATTTAAGACTCTGCAACTTGCCACAAGTTCTGGAACTTGTTCAAATAGAACCACCAAATATTAAAATTAAACTAACATTAAAAAAGAGCAAATAGGACTTATAAATACTTTGTATAATGGGTTAAATTAGGCAATATACCTTGTAAATTATCCCATCTGCTGCAATACAAAACATAAAAGATATAAATAAAGTTAGAAACACTCAAACTCAATAACAAAAGTAAAAACTTAGGTTAATGATTTAAATGTAAATATGCCTTCGATCACAATTCACAACACCCCAAAAAACGAAAAGACGCGACATTAGAATACTGGCATGAAGTTTAGCGGAGGGGATACCTGGTGTCATGGTTACTCTCTCACAACACTAAATTACCATCTAGAAATTATAAACCTTACCTTGTATTTTTCTCTAAGAAATTTTTCACGTATTGAATTCAAAGACGTTGCAGTCTAAATGAGATTATATATACACATTATTAAATCCCAATAAATTAATATAAGTACCTTTGAAGCAACCATAGGCTGAAAGATGGCAATATATTGTGGTGGCTCTTTTTCTGAATATATTCGACCCTGGACAAAATTGTAACACCCGTATTTTTAAAACATCGTTTAAATCATTTAAAATACATTTTTCCCAATATTTGACATATTGTCCAAAATACAGTTTAACAAAAACTTTAAAACCCATATCAGAGTTTACAAAAATACGGTGTCACCAAGTATATCAAAACCATAGGCAGCGGGATCTACCTATTAGCTCCCGAGCTAAACATCTCTAGGCCACTTCTAGTGCAACTTTCTATCACTTCAAACCTGTACCTGAGTAGACAGCCACAAACAAACGTAGTACGTGAGACAAAATAGTCTCGTGAGATACATTTCTTATTTATCGATATCATAATACTTTCATCTCTTCATTGACTATAATACATAACCATTACCAGTCACATCATAATCATTTTCATATATATTCGTTCTTTTCTTTTATTAGTAATTCTTACCAATAGATACTCATTACTATCAAATCATTTCTCATTTGCTTTACTAATACATATTTATTAATCAAGACTCAGTATACATTCTTTTACTCCATAACTTTATTATTATGGTTCATTAATAAGGATTTCATAATCACCTTAGTTATCATATTTACTTCCAATATCAACAATCATACTAGACATATTCTAGTATCACATTCTACTTACTTTCATACATTTTCAGTCACTATCTTTATCAAAATATTTATTAATAAAGACCCATAAACTATCATATGTATTATCAAAACTAATTGCTATGTACCCAGTTTAAAAGTCTCATGTACTCACCTTAGCGATAGCTATATCCATATCGTATTTATCAACACGAATCCTTGCTTCCCGCCTTTGGAACATCTTCAACTTTTAGGTTCTCGCAACCTATTAACACAATCATCACAATTCTAGTTATCATCCATAACTAGACATCATTTAACATCAACATAATCAACCCCAACCACCAAGTTCACCAACTTGGTGGAGATCCATAAACCCTAGTTCATGAAACTACTTTGTGGTGTTCTACATACTTCCTATGGGTGTTCTACACCCTCAATACCCATCTTTAACAAGATTCCAACCCAACACATTCAAATTTCATCATTTCCCCCAAATCTTGTTTACAACTAGCTAGGAGATGAAAATACCTTAGATCCTTAATCAAGGAATGAAGATCTCCAAGTATAGTGGTGTTCTATGCCCAAGAACACCCAAAATCGCCCCCAAGAGCTCCCAAATCGGGTGCACATTTTGGTGTAGTGAAAAATGAGAGAAAACCCTAGAATTCCCGACTTTTATGCTACAGCGACGACTTCGCGTCGCTATCTTTGCGATAGCGTCGCTATCTTGCAAACCGCCATAAATCGCGACGGAGATAGCGTCGCTATCTCTGACGCTATCTCGTCCAGACTCGTTTTCGCGACACATCTCCGACGCTATCTTGGGTCGCTGTTTGAAAGCCATAAGATCGCGTCGCTATCTTCAAGATAGCGGCGCTATCTCGCCCTTATGCAGCAGGGCTGCAACTTTTGCTTCCCGCTTCGACCCGGTTTCGTCCATAACTTTCTCATACGGTCTCCAAACGACACGAAACCAATTCCTACGTTCTTTAAACGATTTATCCTTATTTATCATATTTTTATATAATTTGTTTATAAATTTCAGGTCGTTACAAAAATGTTTCAAAAATAAGATTGAAAAAGTAGTTGAAACACTATTTATTCATTTATTATTATTAATTTTAATAATTAAGGTACCTGAACTGGTTTGCACTTCATATCTCTGAATATAGATGTAGTCTGTTAGGAAGCAAATGTTATAGAAGTATAAACAATAAAAGGTGAATTATTTGTGTTAATCTTACCCATTACTTTGTGGTGCTCCATCACTTTGGAGATAAAGTTTTGTCACTTTATCCAGATTTAATAACCTCAAAGCAGCCTTATAAACAACTAAGTTTCAGTTTCAAATGATAAACAAAACTTTCATTATATGGAAGAAATTAATCATAATATTACCTTTCCTTCAAAATATGTGAGCTCATTTTCTTGAAATGGAAGATTCTCTTAAGTATGTCGAACAGGATCAAACATCTACCACCCAAATTCAAACAATTATATAGCATTTTTCTACACATGACATGTATGTAGTATAAAAATCTTAAAAATATGTTAAAAATCTTCATAAAATTCTTCAAGTTCATCCACTATTTGACCATGAGACGTACTCCCATATATTGAGCTTAATTCTTCTGAACTTGAAGAAAGACTTTGCCTATGATATGGAGTTGAAGCAAGTGCATAATTTCGCATAGCCTATGATATGGAGTTGAAGCAAGTGCATAATTTCGCATAGTGACAGTAATATCCAATTCAATTCAAAATCTAAATCAGAATTCATGTTCTACCACACTAAAATTCACATAATTAGCTAGAAATAACAAAATTCCGTGATCATGTCAATAGTGTAATTTTTAATTTTAATCGAAGTAAAACCTAGAACGCACAGTACATACATCATGCAATTTCAATTTTAATCTAAATACAACAATAATTGATGTAAAATTAATTCTAATTTTGTGAAATTACCATGTATTTTGCATTTTTGCCCTAAAATTGAGATGAGATACATACAGCATCAACAATCGCGTCAAAGTATCGAACCAATCCATCGTCTATATACACAGCATACATCAGCATGCCTTCTAGCACTCCTGAACACTCATCACCTCGATTGGTTCCGGCGGAATCTACGGACGAATTCTTCAATTTGATCATGATTCGAGATATAATCGATGGAGAATATCTCGTACTTCACTCGGAGCTGTTTTCCGTCTCTGAAAACGACACGCCTCATCCTTCTTCGACAAGTGCTCGATATTGTACGATACGTTGTCACCGTTGAGATCGCCATTGTCGCCGGTGATTGAAGGGGGTGCAGTGGTGTCACTCATTCCAGAAAATGCAAATCGAGAATGTATCTGGACCTAGTTGAATAACAGTACTGAATGGCCATAAATGGGCCCATATTTTGGGCCACGTACTAACAGCCTATTTGTACAGTAAATTGAATTTTGAGTTTGATTTCAATTAAACTTAGATGAAAGACGTTAAAAATAATTATAATTATTTTATATACAATAAGTTATATTTATCTACAAATTAGCGATTTAATTTATAACCTTTTTAAGAAAGTCCCAAAATTAGCGACATGATTGGTGTCTTTTTAAACAAGTCACAAAATTAGCAACTTGTTTTGTAACTTGTTTGAGCTAAGTCACAAAATTAGCGACTTGGTTAGAGACTTGTTTGAGCAAGTCACAAAACTAGCGACTTGGTTAGAGATTTGTTTGAGCAAGTCACAAATTAGCGACATGTTTAGTAACGTTTTTGAGAAAGTCACTAAATTAGCGACTTGCTTAGTGTCTTTTTTAAACAAGTCACAAAATTAGCGACACGATTAATGACACAGTTTCTGACTTTGTGTATTTTGTGACATAATTTATGACGTGGAAGACTTGATGATCGCTAAAGTTGTCAATAAATTTGTCGCAATTTTGTGACATCAATTCTGTGTCACTAAGAATGTCGCTAAATGGCTTTTTTATTGTAGTGGAAATGCGAGCTGAGTCAGGGGGATTTGAGCACCGGTGGTGGAGTAATTTAGGGTTTTGGAAAGACCGGTTACGGCGGCAGATGCGGATACCGACAATGTTGACTCCATTGTTGTTAAGTGGAACTTGATTGGATTGAGGGAAGAATCAAGGTGAATGGATTTTGTATTTTTGTTAGGGCATTTGATGTGTACCTACCACCAGACCAGTTGACACCCAAGACAGAATTAGTAATTAATTCAATACTGCAACGATATCTGCGCCACGTTAAGAACATTGGATTGAGAGCAATTGGAGCAGTGGATGATACGATAATGATAAAGTAGTTCAAATCCCGCAAGTTTGGAATTTGGACCATGCTTTTCACGTGTTCATAACAGTACATTTTCTCTTTTAGTTTTTTAATTCCATCACTATAAAATATACATATAAAATAATAAATACCCTGTTAAAATACCACTTGAGCACACCTCTCCTTTGTCCGTTCTCTTCAACCAAGCCGATTGAAAAAACCGAAGGCACCTCATTGACAAAGCGTACCAACAGTTAGAGGAAAGCAATGGACGTCGATTTGGAACCATCATGTCGTTCGCACCGATCTATACATTTGTTTTTACTTTTTACATAATCAAAAGTCTATTAATATTATAAAATTAACTTTCAGTTACCCTCGATATTTAAAAATGGGCAAAAACTTTTTATAGGATATCATTTCTCTATTTTGAATTGCATCATGTGGCTCTCATTTGGTATTAATTTAGTTTTAACAAAGTCACACAAGGAAATACCCTTACGGCATTATGAGGCTTATACACGTCGTTAATATAGCCTATCCTGACAATAAGTCATCATAGAGTCACATCTAGAGTTTAAAATTTTCATCGCCATATATGTTATCAGGATAGATGATACCTATACTGACGACATGTTATCAGGAGAAGTATCGGTCACCTCACAACTGATTCAATCAAAACAAACAAGAATATATTTGGAGAGAGAAAAAATTGTCCAAACTTAATTCACGTGGGAAAGAGGTACAAAGATCATATCTTTTATAATTCGCACTCTTAAAAGATCAAGTCAATTCACGTAATATTCTATCACCAACATAGGAAATTGGTATACTGCACCTTATTCATTATTTTTTAAGCTAAACTCGTGAAATTAATCGAGCACTAATTTTTGTTATTAAGCTTGAACTCAAGCTTGCTAAAAAAAAAGACTATCAACATAAGGATATGCCAGCGCCTCATAAAGTCACATATTAATTAACCACAAGTAGTCAAGCATACTTCATATCAAACTTTTAAAATTTAGTAAATGGTTTCATAAAATTTAGAAAATACTTACTTACCTCAACCAGTTTTAAATTTTTAATCATATGATCATAGAGCTAGAGAAATGACATTGTTCAATTCATTATCTATTTAAAAACTTTTTGGAGATTTCCATCATCAATAACTACTACTTTGATTGAGATTTCAACTTCTAATTAACACAGTTTGACTATTTGAGGACAAAACAAAGTCAATACCATTAATATGTAACAATCATAAATATGTAATATCAGATGGAAAAGCAAGGGAATATAAAAAATTCATCATGAAGCAAATTGTTACGAACAAGGACTTCCGGGTCACATATGCTAGAAGGCAGAAGAGATCAAGTATTGGTCAAGAAGATGTTTAATGAGTTGACTGATTTGGTCAACTCATTCTGTTTGGGTCAGTTGCATCTAACTGATAGTTAGTTAGATGATATAAGTCAATTGTATCTTGTCTTTCACATTCATTCAGATATTAAGTGTGTGTAACCCTTGGGAGAGTTTTCTTTCACCTCTCGAATTGTGAAAGTAAATACATTGATTGATTGAATCACATTGATTCAATCATTGTTTGCAATTGATTTCTATTGTTTGATTACTGATCTTAACAAATTGGTATCAGAGCAGTTGCGATCATGGCAGCTACTCGATCAAATCAAAGCCGGTTTGATGAATTGGAGGCTGCGGTGGAGAATTTGAATAATGCGCAGCCATTGTTGAATAAAAAGTTTGATTCAATTGATGCGAGGTTTGTATCGGTGGAAGGAACGCTGGCGACGATGATGTTACAGTTGGAAGCGATTGGTCGGACCGTCAATCGGAATCAATCACCACCACCTCAAGGAGGTCGGAGAACTGCGACGCCGGAAGACGAACCAATCCGGAACGGCGGTCGCAATTATGATACTGGACCGTTTCATTCGATTAAAGGACGGAAGCTCGAGATACCGACCTTCGATGGCGTCGATCCTGATGTTTGGATATTACGAGCGGAACGTTATTTCTCGATTAATCGTTTGACAGAGGAGGAGAAATTGGAAATTGCGATTATAGCCTTTGAAACCAGAGCACTACGGTGGTTTCAGTGGGAAAACAGACGACGCCGAGTACGTCGTTGGGATGATTTGAAGGAATTGTTATTGTTGAAGTTTCGAAGCCACAGTGAAGGAACCCTACACGAACAATTCTTGTCGATTAAACAGGAGGGAACTGTTGAGGAGTATATCCAACAATTCATATCAATGGCGGCACCATTAGAAGGAGTGACGGAAGATATGTTGACCGGTCAGTTCATGACCGGACTTCGACCGGAACTCAAGGTTGACGTTCGTGTTATGGACCAGTAGGGTTGGATGAAACGATGGTGATGGCGGCTAAGGCAGAGGAGAGGTATAAGGTATGGAGTAAATACAAGCCATACAAAAGCACTTTCAAAAGTACCTATGCCTTTGATAGAAAAGATACAAACAGTGGTGAAAAAGGGGAGAATAAAGATGGTAAAGTCCACACGAGTCAATATCGGCGTTTAACGGATAAAGAGTTACAACACAAGAGATCACAAGGTTTATGTTATCGATGTGATGAAAAGTATATGCCGGGTCACCAATGCAAAAAGAAAGAATTGAATGTGGTAGTGGTACAAGAGTGTGAATCGGGTGATGACGATCATTCTGATGGAGAGGCGGAATTAGCAACGGTGATTAAAGAATCTACAATTGAGGTATCCCTAAACTCTATTGTAGGATTATCTAACCCGAAAACTATTAAGTTGGAAGGATTAATTGATAATCAAAAAGTTGTTGTGATGATTGATTGTGGAGCCACACACAATTTTATCTCATCCGAATTGGTGGACAAGTTGAAATTAAGAGTTAAACCCACCAAGAATTATAAAATTGCGGTTGGTACCGGTGGTCCCGTTGGAAGTCAAGGATTATGTACCGGTATTACTTTATGGATGCAAGGATTGGAAGTAGTGGAAGATTTCTTACCCATTCAATTGGGTAATTCGGATGTGATAGTGGGTATGTTATGGCTTGAAAAACTTGGTCCAATGGAAGTGGATTGGCAATTACAATCCATGAAATTTGATTGGAAAGGTGAAAGGGTGAAATTACAAGGAGATAAGTCATTGGGTAGATCCTTGGTATCCTTGAAATCCATGATTAAGTCTATTCAACATGGAGGTCAAGGAGTATTGATTGAAATGAGCAATATGGAAGGTGGTGGGTCTTGTGAATCTACAATTCCTTCTAGGATTCATGAGATTTTGGAAGAGTTTGAGATGGTGTTTGATTCTCCAAATGGGTTACCTCCCAAAAGAGAATCCGAGCATAGTATTATTCTTAGAAATGAGGTTGAACCCATTAACATACGGCCATATAGATACCCACAATTTCAAAAAAATGAGATTGAAAAGGTGGTCAAGGAAATGTTACAAGCCGGTATTATTCAAAATAGTAAGAGTGCTTTTTCAAGTCCGGTTCTTCTTGTCAAGAAGAAGGATGGTAGTTGGCGATTTTGTATTGACTACCGGGCCCTTAATAAAGGTACTATTCCGGATAAATTTCCTATCCCAATTATTGATGAACTTTTAGATGAGTTACATGGGGCTCACTATTTTTCTAAACTTGATTTAAAAGTCGGTTATCACCAAATACGTATGAAAAAAGAAGATATAGAAAAAACCGCATTTAGAACTCATGAGGGTCATTATGAGTTCTTAGTAATGCCGTTTGGCCTTACTAATGCACCGGCTACTTTTCAATCACTCATGAATGAGATTTTTAAACCTTACTTAAGAAAATTTGTATTGGTATTTTTTGATGATATTTTGGTGTATAGTCCAACTTTGGAGGAACATGCCAAACACTTGTACAAAGTGTTACAAATTTTAAAGGAAAATGGGTTATATGCTAATAAGAAAAAGTGTGAATTTGCTCAAACTAAAATTGGGTATTTGGGTCATATCATTTCATTTGAAGGTGTAGAAATGGATAATGACAAAATTGAAGTAATGTTGAAATGACCCCAACCGGTGACAATTACCCATTTGAGAGGGTTTTTAGGGTTGACCGGGTACTATAGGAAGTTTATAAGAGGGTATGGTAAAATTGCAAAACCCTTGACCGATTTACTTAAAAAGAATGGTTTTGTTTGGAATCAAGAGGCTCAAGAAGCTTTTGAATTACTTAAATCGGCTATGACTAAAGCTCCCGTTTTAGCACTACCAAATTTTAGTCAACCATTTATCATTGAAACGGATGCATCGGGGGAGGACTTGGGGCGGTTTTGATGCAAAATGAAAACCCGGTTGCATTTTTTAGTCAAGTATTGGGAATTCGGGCTCGTCAAAAACCCATTTATGAAAAAGAACTTATGGCAATTGTTTTTGCTATTACTAAGTGGCGAGCATACTTGTTGGGAAGAAAATTTTTGGTGAGAACGGATCAAAAGAGTTTAAAGTTTTTACTTGAACAACGGGTCATTGAGCCACCATATCAAAAATGGGTTATTAAACTTTTAGCCTATGATTTTGATATTGTGTATAAACCGGGTGTTACTAATAAAGCCGCCGATGCACTTTCCCGAAAAGACCTTGAGTTATCTACTATGGTGGGCCCACATTGGCGGGATTGGAATATTATTAAAACCGAATACTTGCAAGACCCGTTTTTAACAAAAGTCATTGATACCATTAAAGAGGGCTCTTCAAATTTTAATGGATTTGAATTCCTTCATGATATACTTTGGTACAAAGGTCGTCTGGTGTTATCTCAACATTCAAGTTTGATTCCGGCTATATTAGACGAATTTCATGGTACGGTTAGTGGGGGACATTCGGGTGAAGTTAGAACACTTCAACGAATTGTTACCGAACTTTATTGGGTGGGTATCCGGAAACAAGTAAAGGATTTTGTTCAAAAGTGTGAAATTTGTCAAAAGAACAAATTCTTATCCGGGTCTCCAAGAGGGTTACTCCAACCCATTGCTTTACCCATGCGGGTATGGGATGCAATCACTATGGATTTTGTGGAAGGACTTCCAAAGTCAAGTGGGTTTGATTCCATTTTAGTTGTGGTAGACCGCTTGAGTAAGTTTGCTCATTTCATTGCTCTTAAACATCCATTTACCGCACACCAAGTGGCGGATGCGTTTGTGAAAGAGATTATTAGACTTCATGGAACTCCTATGTCAATTATTTCGGATCGTGATAAGGTTTTTTTGAGCTTATTTTGGAAACAATTGTTCAAACAATTGGGTACTCGTTTATGCTATTCTACCGCTTATCATCCACAATTGGATGGTCAAACGGAGGTGGTTAATCGTTGCATTGAGCAATATTTGCGTTGTTTTACTTCCACTAAACCTAAGCAATGGAAAAATTATTTGTGTTGTGCGGAATTTTGGTATAATACCACTTATCATGATTCTTTAAAATGTAGTCCTTTTAAGGCATTATATGGACGAGACCCGCCCCGAATCATTAAATACACCACCGGTACAACAGTGGTCCAAAACATTGAGGACATTTTGATAGAACGTGATCTTTTACTGGATGAATTAAAGATGAATTTGTTGAAAGCCCAACAACGTATGAAGATTCAAGCGGATAAACATCGACGAGATGAAGTTTTTTCGGTTGATGATCGAGTTTTTTTGAAACTGCGACCATACCGTTTGAAGTCGCTACGAGCTACTGGAAATCAGAAATTAGCTCCACGGTTTTATGGACCGTTTGTGATTGTAGAGAAAATTGGTGCGGTGGCATATCGATTGGAATTACCACCCACGTCTCGCATCCACCCGGTGTTTCCTGTGTCTCAATTACGCCGGTGTTTGGGGTCTGGATTGACTGCGGGAGTGCTGCCACCACAACTAACCGATGATTTGGATTTAGTGGTGGAGCCGGAAAAAGTGTTGCAATGGCGCACAAATTCTTTAAACCAACGAGAAGTGTTGGTTAAGTGGAAACACTTAACCGAATTAGAAGCCACTTGGGAGCAGGCTGAATTGTTGAAGGCTTCTTTTCCTTCCCTGCACATTGAGGACAACGTGCTTGTCGAAGGGGAGGGTATTGTTACGAACAAGGACTTCCGGGTCACATATGCTAGAAGGCAGAAGAGATCAAGTATTGGTCAAGAAGATGTTTAATGAGTTGACTGATTTGGTCAACTCATTCTGTTTGGGTCAGTTGCATCTAACTGATAGTTAGTTTAGATGATATAAGTCAATTGTATCTTGTCTTTCACATTCATTCAGATATTATGTGTGTGTAACCCTTGGGAGAGTTTTCTTTCACCTCTCGAATTGTGAAAGTAAATACATTGATTGATTGAATCACATTGATTCAATCATTGTTTGCAATTGATTTCTATTGTTTGATTACTGATCTTAACACAAATCTGCAAGTTGACGCCTGAAAGAAGCAATGATCGAGTACGCCTTAGAAATTGAGATTCAGTGCTTTATCATCAACCAAATTGAGGGTTTGGGAATGTATGCAGGAAGTGTTTGTTTTTAGTTCTAGAAATGTAAGAATGCTTTTCGGAATGTTTTTTCTATGGAAAAGGCAGGAAGTTCCTTAAACACCATTGGAAGTTCCTTGAACACCACTCAAAAAGTATGAAAGGAAAAAAGAGTGAAACTGCAATATTCCCACATCGGATGCTGAATGCAAGTGTAGAGGAGAAGCAGGTGCATAAAGAAGACCACTCAACAAGTTTGAAAAATCACGCAGCCATGTGATGAACACAAAGCGAACTATTCTTTCGCCTTTTACTAAAGAATACCGTGTGTTCGTTACAACAAGTGGCATATGCCTATTTTTGGAGAGGTATTACCTTATTGGTATTCCTCCAACAATTCATAGTTTTTAAATTATATGAAACTCAAATTAATCTGAAATATGTACGTGTTTTAACTGGAAGATTTTAACGTGTTTGTTTCATGTGTGTTTCTGAAGTTGTTAAATATCTGCAGTTAAATATGTGGTCCTGCAGCTTGATGACAGTTTGTTTTATGAACAAAAATAGTATCGGAATGAGCATAATTTCTTCCACCATCGGTAGGGTCCCTTCATCACTTCTGGAAAGTTGGGATTTTCTTCATCGTTCCAAACTGAAGCTCCTCAATCTGGAAATAAGTTTGAGAAGAAGAAGGTTTCTACAAATCCATGTGCCAACTCTCATTTGTCTCTCTGGCCACAAACCACCACTGCCCGCCACTTCCACGGTTGTAAAATAGGGTGAAGTTTTTACATGGACTTTGATGGTAGTTGAACATCAGGTTTTGGATTTTTTATTTTGTTAGTTACAGGTTATTCATTTCTTTGATTCAAGTTATGTTAAAGATGAAATTGGATGGTAGTTAACAACAGGTTTAATACAAAATTGGTGATGATGGTAGTTGCAGGTTATTCATTGTTTTATTCAAGGTGTATTTTGATTTTTACATTTTGAAGGTAGTTGAGAACAGCAGGTTTAAATTGATGATGAGGGATGATAAAAAAGTTAAAACTGGGGCATCAGGGTTTATTCAAATAAGAAAGAAAGAAAACGTTAAAAATATTAAAATGCCACTTACATGTTAATTTACCCTTAAATAGAACTTAGAAGTACAAAATTGTGATGTTTAATATAAAAAAATCGTGGGCATGCTATCTTAAAGTATAAATGGATCCCCTTATAGACCCCACATTTTTTTAATGTAGAACAACATGATCAATCTCTTAAATTCATTATTTTTATGAATAACGCTTATAGAAATATTAAAAGGAAAATCATACTATAAAATCCCAAAAAAATTCTATCAGTTATGAATAATCGAAATTTTTTACAGCCTCTATATCTCCACGATTTTCTACATTCTGCAGATACCCAACAATAAGGGATCTTCTTGATCCAAACTAACTTTCCCAATATCGTCCATATATAGAAAACTACACAACAAAAATTCCTTAAACCACATCTATATGTTTGAAAAACCGAAAACATCACCAAGTCAACAATTATGGAAGAACCCGAGGAACCCTGCAAAACACCATTGACGAACACTGTTATATTTATTTGTATTATTGCAGGTTCTTCAGGTCTAATGTATGGATACGATACAACGGTTTCTGGTTAGTTGTTTATTTCCTTCAATCCATAAATAAAATAGCAAATTACAAATAACAAAATATAATTCTTGAATGAATGAACACAATATGTTTGGTTGTAGGAGGGGTTATGATGATGGGGCCATTTTTGGAAAAATTCTTCCCGTCGATTTTGGAAAAAATGAGGGATGTGCAACAAGACCAATATTGCCTATTCGATAGCCATAAATTGACTGCAATTGTGTCTTCAATGTTCATAGCGGGTTTGTTGTCATCTTTGTTGGCGGGTCGAATCACAAGTATGATTGGGAGAAGGTCTAGTTTGATTACGGGTGGGATGCTCTTTTTAATGGGAAACGCCTTTTCGGTTTTTGCAAATGATTTGTCTACACTCCTTGCTGGTCGTCTGTTTGTGGGATTTGGCATTGGTTTCGCTAATCAGGTGTGCACTTTTTATATAATGTAAGTCCCCGCGGCCGGACTCCATTACATGCCAGCGCATAATGATTAAAAGCCCATTAAAAACCAAAATCGAACCGAACCGAACCGAACCGAACCGAAACTGAAAAAATGTAATCGCTTTAGTTTTCGGTTTTCACAATTCATTATTACAGGTTTCGGTCCTATCAATTTCGGTTTCGATTCGATTTCTGGACTGGCTCACCCTAATTAATGATAATAAGGGTATCTTTACCTAGATATAGCATTGTGTTGGCTACAAACACTTTTTATTCATTTTTTAAAAACTTAATGATTAACCAAAACATTTATTATGATTGAAATAATCTTAGGACATGTTCAAAATTTTTTATTTAAGTGGCTGTTACTTATTAACTTAAATAAACTTTAATCTTCAAGATGATTTAAGCTTATTAAGTTAATAAGTTTAAAAGCTCCTTAAATAAGTTTTTTCAAACATGTCCATAATCTTTGAATTAAATTGTTTAGAAGGTTATAAATATAGACCGAGATCTTTTTATTACAACAATATATGCATAATTTGTTGCATATATCTATGTACAAGGCTGCTCCGGTTTACATATCCGAAATGGCACCATCCAAATGCCGAGGAGCACTAACCACCGCATTCCAATTCTTCGTATGTTTGGGGTCTGTAATCGCGAGCTTAGTCAACCTAGCCGCCAACCACTCAAACAACACCCATGGTTGGCGGCTAGCTTTGGGATGCGCAAGTGTCCCAGCCATGATCCTAATCATTGGGGCCACGTTCATCCCAGACACCCCATCTAGCTTGATCCAAAGGGGCAAGAACACCGAGGCCCTAGCCGCGTTGACCAAGGTTCGGTCAACAAAGGCGGGAGCTATAGCCGAGCTAAAGGATTTAATTAGCACGAGTCAGGTGGGTAAGCTGAGCCTTGGGGAACCGTATAAGAAATTGATGGAACGGAAATATAGGCCGCATTTGTTGTTGGTGATGGCGATTGCGGGGTTTCAGCAGCTAACGGGGGTGGGTATGGTTGCGTTTTATGCGCCGGTGGTGATGAGGACGATTGGGATAGAAGCTGAAGGGTCGTTATTTGCTTCTGTTCTTATTGGGGTTGTGAATTTGCTGGCTGTATCGATGTCGACTTGCATGGTTGATCATATTGGAAGACGGTTTTTGTTTTTACAAGGTGGTGTGCAGATCATTATTGCTCAGGTATATATATGCTCCTGAATAACTTTCTTTTTTATTTAGGGATCAATCTGTGTTATGGTTTTTGTTTTACTTAACCGGTCAAATATGAAAAATGTATAAGGGGGAAGAGGTTATATGGGTTGAATGTCGCCCACGTTACACTTTTCAAATGCTTATGTAAACAAACTATACTTTTATTGTAATAACATAGTTTTTGTCAAGGAAAAGTGCCAAGAGTGGTTACCAAAAATCCTAAATTTGACATTGTCTGAGTTTAATTTCTGACAATATTAGTAAAAGTATAACTTTTGACAAATATATATTAGATACCCAAATATAGTTTAATTATGACAAATTATATTAAATTTCTAGAATTGAACAATCGCTTATTTTGATGACAGAGAAGTCATATTATTCACTCCTAATTGTGGTGGCAAATTTGTTTATTTTTGGCAATTTCCCCTTTTGTAATGATGCTTGCTTAACACATTTATTATTTTTATAAAATGGAGACAATATGTTTTTGGGCCAGCCCAACCGACAAACCCAAAAAACTAAAAAACAACAGATTTCAACTTCAGCCCATTTCCAACCCGGTCCATGTTGTCACATCTACTTAAACGATCAAATTAAGACTGACTAGACGGTTTATAGATAGTTTATACTTACACCCCAACTTTTACGTATTTAGAATAATTTACCAAGTTAAAGCGTGCGAAATGAAATTGTAGGTGTTTATTGCATGCACACTAGCAATTCAAGAGCAAAATGAGATATTGGATTTTGAATTTAGTGACGGCATCGTGGTGCTAGTCCTAATGTGTCTTATCTCAGCCGCTTATGGATGGTCATGGGGCCCACTAACTTGGCTGATCCCGAGTGAAATACTACCAATAGAGGTTCGTACAGCTGGAACAGGCATAAGTGTTGCAACAAACTTCCTCATCACATTTATCCTAACTCAGTTGTCAATGTCGATGCTATGTGCTATGAAGTTCGGGTTGTTCTTGTTTTTTGGGGGCACAACGTTGCTCATGACTATTATTATTGCCGTCTTTTTGCCTGAAACCAAAGGTGTTCCCCTTGAGGATATGGATCATGTTTGGAATAAACATTGGTATTGGAAATGGCTTACTCCTGCCTAAAAAATAGCAGAAATACGAATTGAATCAAGTTTCTGGCTAACATCTTGCGGTCGCTTTGAACATTTGTTTCAAATTGTCATGTGTTCTCGTCGAAGAGGATCTCGAGCAAAGATATAGACATGCAATTTGCTTGTAGAGATCACTTTGAATCCTGTATTAACGACTATTTTACTAAAGGGCGTGATTTCTACACTACAAACAATGTTCATGCACCACATTGTACAACATTTAAAGCAAACTATACAAGTCTTTTAAAGCAATGATTGTGGTGTGTAGAGTAGTTTTGTGGTGTAGAAATTACCTCCTTTTACTAAAACATGGATGACGTAAGTATTGTTTGGGTGGTCAACATCATGAGTTCAACAAGTCGATCTTGTTGTCTTTTCGAATATGGAAAATGAAGATCTTAATGTAAATATATAGGACCTCAGTTTCATTTCTTTCATTTTAGTTTAATGTTGTAGGTCATATTGAAAAGCTAGTTTGAAAGTATACACGAAAAGCTAGTTTGAAAGTAATTCTAACGTACCACTAAAGTAAAATGATACGGTGACGTGTAATATTCGTATTGGTACTATATACGCAGACAAGGTGGATACATAGAAATATGTTTAGGTAGGTTGGACATTTTAAAATGGGTTTTTCTATAATTGGATGCCCATGGGGCACATAATAAAGCCATTTAAATGAAGTCAAAAATTCTAGAAATGAAGTAATTAACATCAATGATACTCAAAGTTTCTATATTGTTGTGATGTATTAAATAGTTTTTGTAATTTAATTGGAAGGTTAAAGATTATTAAATGGCTTTATTATATACCTTATGGGCACATATTAAAAAAACCCTTTTAAAATTGAATTTTAGAGTTACGTTAGTGATATAAATATTTATATAATAATACAAATATACACATGGAGTAATTATTAATAAATGTTTGCATTATTAAATATAAACAAAGAAATGAAAAACTATTAAAAAAATTCAGAAAAGTATGACTTATATTGATTCATCACTAAACAAAAAATGATCACTTACTTCAATACCGAGGTAGTAATATATTTTGGTCGGGTAGAAAAAAAGAATCCCGCAAAAAAATTTAGTGATAAGAATTCAAGATATCACTTGATAATTTAATTTCTGTAATTTATCCAGACAATTAAAAAAGAAGCAAGCAAAGTAAATGATATATTTAATGAAAATGTTAGGAGTTACAAAAAGTGACATTCTTCATTGAATTATGTGTTTATAACGTTTGTACTATATGCATTAGAAAGTTGTAATGCTTAAGGCATTTTTAACTAAACTTTTTAAAAGTGCTTATTGACTTATTAACTTTTTGAAAAACTTCTTGATTTTAATTTTTAAAATGTCAATAAGCCATTTTAAAAAGTTTAGCTAAACATGCTGTTTGTTTAAAAAGTTTCTTTAGTGTAGATATTTTAAAATACTATTTTTTTAACTCACCTTTTATAAATGCTTTTATTCGTTAAAAAATTAAATTACTTCTATACATCTAGTTACTCGTATTTTTTTTTTTAATAATATATTGCATAAGTAAAAGGTTTTGTTTAAATTTACATAAAAATTTCATACTTTTGGGTCATATTTTAAATTTTGTTATGGGGCATTTAAAATTGAAAGAGCAGCTCCATTGAGTTCAGCTGTTCAAAAAAAAAGCTCCAGCCCATCAGTTTGTAACAGTAGTAACGAAGGATTGAACTTGTCATGAGCTATAGGAAGTAATTAAAAAGTCTTATAGGTTATTAAGAGATGATTTCAATAATAATGTGTTTTGCATATAATCATTGAATAAATTCAATGATTAATCATTAACATGAAGATGTAGTTATTAAAACATCAAGTAACTTTAAAGTTTCGTCAATGCAGCGTTTGTCCCTTAGCCTACCAAAAACCATAACCCCATCGCCATCCATCTCCTATAAATTTCCACCAACACATTATCTCAAACCACAATACACAACAAATCACAAATCATGGCTAACTCTTCTCCAATGATCATTTTAACCCTACTTCTTGCAACCATGTCCATGTTGGTACAAACAAGGCGGTTAACCAACATGCCAAAAGTTGATGGACCATCCCTAATGGCACAACTCAAGATTGATGAAGGTTACAGCCAAGATGATGGTTTGACAGACTGTTGGGACACAATGTTTGAACTCCAATCGTGCACCGGAGAAATTTTACTTTTTTTCATAAATGGGGAGACTAACTTAGGGGCGGATTGTTGTAGGGCAATAAAGAGAATTGAAAGAAAATGTTGGCCATCTTTGATGGGATCACTTGGCTTTACTACTGAAGAAGGTGATGTGTTACGTGGTTATTGTGATGTTTCGGATGACGATAGTCCTCCAACCGCCACACCTCCACCACAAACCGCTAATACCACCACTCATAATTCTACATCAGGGGATAATGGCATATTTTGATTGTTCTTTGTGAGATCAAAAGCATAATCATGAATAATGTTCTAAAGAAAATTTTGTTATAATTAGCTTTCTTCCCTCTTGTTATTACTAATTAATGGGGTTTTGGAATGAAGATGTCACCCGTTTTAACCTTTTTTATCCTCGTAATTGCAATATGAATAAATCATACAGTTTTACCAAAAACATAACATAACTCTTTCCTCTCATTATTTTAATAAAATTGAATCCTCCCATACAAAAAAAAAAAAAAAATATACTCCGTAACACTTTAAGCATATCAGCATAACCTTCAAAGAAGTTTAATGAAGAGAAACCAAAATGGCTGCACAGCACAAACCATCGACTGTACATCTTAAACCCAAATAACGACAACATATTCAAAATCAAAATGTCGTATAACAAAAACAAAAACAACTTATGAGCTGGAACTATTAGCATTAATGCTCTCATAAAACAGAATATACCCATGATCCGTATTACTTGCATACTCTTGAGCAGAACCGAACGCGGTTTGAACAGCTGATTCTTCAATCATTTCCACATTTTCATCATCAAAAAACAGCCAGTGGTTATGGCTTTTAACCAGGCTTACATAATGACCATGGTTAGGTCCACTGCCCACATGGACCACAACCGCGAATAATGAATATTCACAGTCAGCATCCTCCATTGTGTTTGTTAGCTTTAGCTCTAGTGGGAAGACCACACGGTATGATAACTTCTTGTACCTACCCAGTTGTTCCATGTATTTGAAACGTTTTAAATGTATCACTAAAATATTTGGCGGCTTTTTTATCTTCATCCTCTTTTGTGCTTCCTGCAAGCTGTAACCAACAATTAAACCTACATTGAACTATTTGCTAAATAAAATAATGCATTTATTTTAGGCCA
The DNA here is from genome assembly GCA_963853835.1 of Calendula officinalis. Lineage (NCBI taxonomy): Eukaryota > Viridiplantae > Streptophyta > Magnoliopsida > Asterales > Asteraceae > Calendula > Calendula officinalis. The sequence continues at coordinate 28,490,134 of OY970834.1, forward strand.
AAATGTATGTTACTACCCTAAACTTGGTTAACTAGGTCATCTACTACCCAGGACTATTAAAGGTGCAACATGGTACCCTGAACTTGACAAAATTGTCGATTTAGTACCCTGACAAAATGGACTTACTTTTGAAGGACTAAAATATTGATATTAGAAGTAAAATACGTGAGAAAACAAGACCAAATTAGTGAGTCAGGGTACTATATATAGACCATTTTGTCAAGTTTAGGGTACCATGCTGCACCTTTAATAGTTCAGGATAATAAAATACATTTTGGCCTTTATTTTAGGATTAGAGAAAAACCTGCAGCATTTATCACAGAAAAACTTATCCTCGGCATTTAAGGTCTCGGTGGAACTGAAGTTTTTTAAACAACTTGTAATCGAACTGTTTTGCTCTATATCAAGGCTCAAATCCAAGAATGTTTCATCTCTTGCAGTTACAGTCTCACACCTTAAGCACTTTGTTTCATTTGTAAGTATACCCTGCATATACAACAAAGAAATGCACATGAATCATCAAATATTATTGTACAATTTTCACTACTTAAATTAGCATTAAACTTAACCTGAAAGTTTTTGTGAACCCAAGTAAGTACAGGTTCCTTTTTTGCACCATTGACCTGACCACCATTAGCAACCTTATCAGGAGGTGATAAATTCTCCATTGGACCCTTGGCTGTTTCTTTCTCCACTATTTCAACAAGATCGTTTAACAAAAAGTTCAAAAACTCGTGTGCATCCTACACAACATTTTAAAGAGAGCTCGTATCAGAAATTAAAATCACCAAAAGCTCATAATTTAGGTTCACCTGATGCATGTAGCCACGAAAGAGCTCGTTTTCTTTCTTCACTCTTTGTACAAATCGCTTTGGGGCAATAACACCGGTTTTCTTCTTTTGTGTACTAATCTATACACAATATGACAAAATCAAGTCACCTATTTATTACTAATAAACAAAAGCAAGAAGTAGAACTACTTAGGTTTATTTATAACTATATATATGCTACCTGCATAAACAATTCAGCTAAACACGTGAGGAGATTCTCTTCTACATCTCCTGGATTTTTACTGTTTCCATTGTATTCAAGCAACTGTTCACGAAATGGAACGCAGAAATAAAGAGCCTGAAAAATAGTATCCAACAAAACAACATTAGGCTGGTTTGGTTGGTAAGGCTGAAAAATATTAACTAAAACTATAGCCAGAAGCCAAGTAGCAATTTAGTTATAGATACGACTTTGTTAATTCTTAGCCAACAAGAACACATTCCACACAACAACAATCTGTAGTCTACAATCTGTTCCTTCATGAGACAATCAATATTTACAAATTGAGTGATATTCCAACAATGTCAAACTAATCACTGACTCACTGTATCATGAAGAGAACATGCTGAATATAGTTTATTAATTCATTTCAATTGTGATTAGACATATATAGACACAGTTTAGCCTCAAAACAAACTAATATTGAGATCACATAACACCAGAAAAGGCGATCTTACACAAAATCAACAAATTGAAAACAGTCGAACAAAAACCTGTAAAACGCTGTTGCAATAGCAAGTGTTGCCAAAGTTTTCGAGTCCAAAATAGCGTTCGCCTTCGGGAAATTGGTCTCCTAGAGCTTTCTCGAGCTTAGACCCCGCTGCACCCATGAGACCATCCACCAAATACCAAAATTCCTCTATTTCTTTCCTATATCTATCTCTATACCAATCTCAAAACTCCTTTCTTAACCTAATAATCTGGAAACAAATGAAATCCAGATTGAATCAAAACTTTATTACCTAGGGTTCTTCGAAACAAATTACAGTACGTGTATAGCAGAAACCGATTGGATTTAGTGATTGATTAGGGTTTACTCTTGGAAACGGATTTCAGAAACAGACGAGTAAGAAATTGGATTGAAGAAGGTGTGTATGAGTCTAATTTGATCGATTTGGTATCAACAGTAGGTATCTGGGGCCTTCGTTTTGGTCGGTTGACTCCGTTTTGTTGCTCATCAAGAACATTTATTTCAGCCTTAAAGATCCACAGTTTGTACCCAATGCCCACTCACCATCATTCATGTGCATTTACCGTTTGCACCGTACAAACAATTCATATTGATTTTGAGACAATTGACAATTCGTAAATTTTGGTATTTTACACACTCGGTGTAATTTACAATGACGCTTCTTGTTTACATAAGATGTTTTGAACTTCAAATCCAACAGGACTTCAAATTTTGATAGTTTGTTTTGTTTTTTGAACAACTAACACACCTCTAAATCTACATTATTTTAGTCTACAGAAAGATTTTAACTCAGAACCATATTTGATTTATCTTATACTCCCTCCGTCCCACAAAAAACTTCTCATTTCATTTGGGCACAAGATTTAAAGTGATAGTTAGTGGTGGGGTCATTGGTAATATTTTTGATTAAAATATATGATTGGTTTGGAGAGAGAAAGATCATTAGTGGATAGTTAGTGGTGGAGTCTTTAATAATAATAATATTTTATTAGGTGGATCCCATCAAATATGAAATGAGAAGTTTTTTGGGAGACAAAAATTTAAGATGAAATGAGAAGTTTTTTATGAGACGGAGGGAGTATAAAGATATTGTAGAATTACCAAAAAAAAATGTTGTGTAAAAAAATTGGCTGTGGTGAACTTCTGTTTTTTCGTGAACCAACGAGTTCAGTCGTGTTAGATAGATGACAAAAATTGTAAGTTCTTTATACTTCCTCCGTATCAAAATAAGTGAATCACTTTGAAGTTTACGTTTTTTTGAGGCAAAATAAGGTAATAAGATATTAGTGAAATTAAATGTGGTAATTAGAATGGATGAGCATCAAATATAGGAAGATGACAAAAATGGATGGGGCCCCACACCTTTAATGATGTTTAAAAAGAGATATGTAAGGATAAATGAGTAGTCTTAAATATAAAAACTTACCAAATAAGTAAAGTGATTCACTTATTTTGATACACCCCGTAAAAGAAAGTGATTCACTTATTTTGATACGGAGGAAGTATAAGCTTAAAAAACTATGTTTAAATGACTTTGCTTAAATAAGCACAAGCTTTTAAACCCTCAAAACAGCTAATCTTAAATAAACTATGACCTCTGCCAACGGATGGTGTCGGTTTGGCCGCCGGTCCAACTGGCGGCGTGCCACCGTGGGCACGGCCCCGCCGGTTTGGCCCCCGGTTGAGCCACACGAGTTTGAAGATGGGACGAGGGACGGAATCTTGGTGGGGCCCCTCTGTTTTTTAGCCGTTCATGATAAATAAAAAAACCTTTTTTTTTAATTTTCAAATTCAAAAAAAGGGTAACAAATTCAAAAAATTTAAAAAAATTCAATTTTTTTTAATAAATATGACCTTTTACATCTATAAATACCCACTCATTTCTTCTATTTTTTTACACCACATTTCACCTTCTTTTTAATTAATGTCTTTTTTTATACAATGTTTTTTTGTGTAATGTCTTTTTTTAATTAATGTAATTTATTTTTATTAGTTATATGTTTTAATTAGTTATATATTTTGATTAGAAAAAGAAAAGTAAATGGTGAGGCCCAAATTTGGTGAAGAGGGGGTGCTGTTGGCATGACTACGTCAGTTTATTATTAGTTAATGTGTCTGTTAACGTGACGCTGAGTTGGCAGAAACTGACAGCGTCAGTTTCTGTCACCATTGGGAGTGGTCTAATAAACTATTCAAGTCCTCACAAACACTTCAAAATAAGCTTATCCAAACTTTGCTCTCTTATATACTTCCTCCGTATTACAACAAGTGACACACTTTCTATTTATGGGTGTTTCATAATAAGTGATACACCTCAAAAGTTCCTTAAATTTGGTAAAAATGTAGGATTCATCATTCACTAACTATCCATTTTAATAAAATGAAATTATCTTTATACCCTTATTTTTAATTTTAAAACTCATTATATCACTTTATTTAAAAGAAGTTGGACCCAGCCTCCACTAATTATGTACTTTAATATATTTAAATTCCTACTTGGATCTTTTGCTCAAAAACCGCGAAACACCAAATGTATCACTTATTGTGATATGGAGGAACTATTTATTAAACCTAACTGATATAGAGTCAGATTTCAAGTTTTTGTGTATAAACAGGTATATTTGAAATTGGGTCGATATAAGCTGTAAGTTTAATAACAAAGTTCAACCATACAACCGAAGAACACTTTTGAGTTTAAATCTTTTTTTTTTTGTTGCACGAAACAGTTACTAATTTTGAACAAAAAAATTCTTCAAAACGAGGACCTAAGATGCAAATTGTGTAAACCCTAGGTACAATTTTCGTAATTAACAGTCAAAATCGGCTTGGTAATTGGGTCAGAAGAAACTATGGTGTCCACTGCACATTAGTGATCTTCTGTAGGTTTTTGTATCGGATAGCTACAACATTTTAGCCTTTTAATCACTTAATCGTTGGCTTCACATAGAAACAATTGTCGATCTTTGGGTAATTCACCAATGATCTTCACAAGACTTTTCCCTGGTTATTATAACAAAGGTAACACATGTCTTCTCTTTCAGCAACATTTTTCACATAATTACTCTACTATTTCAAGTTACCCTTTGAATCCAAGATCTTTTTCTGTGAAACCTACTCGTGGTGTTCCTAAAGTCACCAAGCTCAATGATGCCCTCCAACTGTTCGATGAAATGCTTCAGAGGCAACCTCCAGCATCCATCATCGAATTAACTAAGCTGATTAATGTGATTGTAAATATGAAACATTACTCCACTGCACTTTCACTTCTGAAGCAAATAAACTTGATTGGTATTCGTTCAGATATTTATGCAATGAACATCTCCATTAACTGCTATTGCCGCCTGAATCAAGTGACTTACGGTTTTTCCTTACTAGCCACCATCTTCAAGCAAGGTCATCCACCTGATGTGGCCACATATACCACTCTCATAAATGGGCTTGTTCTGGTTGATCGTGTTTCTGAAGCTATTGAGATGTTCAAGAAACTTGTCAAAGAGAAAATTTGCGAGCCTAATGAGGTTATGTATGGAACCATTATTAATGGCCTTTGTAAAGTAGGTCACACCAGCAAGGCCCTTGAATTGCTTAGGTACATGGAAGCAGGCTCATGTAAACCTAATGTAGAACAATACAGTCCGATCATTGACAGTCTTTGCAAAGACAAAATGGTTGATGAGGCATTACAACTCTTCACCAACATGAATGAAAAAGGCATCAATGCAAATGTTTTCACTTACACTAGTTTGATTCATGGTCTATGTAACTTTGGACGAGAGAGGGAAGCTACAAACATGTTGAGAGATATGGAGGAGGAATGAATCTTTCCAGGGGTGCATACCTATACGGTTTTGGTAAACTTCTTTTGCAAGCAAGGATCTGTAAAAGATGCAGAGCTTGTTGTGCAAGCAATGGAACGAAGAGGTCTACTTCCAAATGTAATCACTTATAATGCACTAATTGATGGCTATTGTTTACGTGGTGAGTTAACTAAAGCAAAAAAAGGTGTAGACTGCATGGTGGAGAAGGGTCTTATTCCTAATATCATCACCTATAACAGCTTGATAAATGGATATTGCAAAAAGAAGAAAATTAATGAGGCCATTAATCTCTTTCAAGAAATCCCAAATATGGATTTGGTTCCTGATGTTGTTACTTACAGTAGTATGATGCAAGGTTTGTTTCAAGTAGGGAATCATAAAGCTGCTAGAGAACTCTTGAATGATATGCAAGCCAACGGATTGACTCCGAATATATGCACTTATCGTATATTGCTCCATGGAATGTGCCAAAACTCCCAATGTTTAGACGCATTGGTTCTTTTTCGTTCACTTGAAAACAATGAATTGATGAAAGATGTAAGTTTGTATAATATATTGATTGATGGTTGTAACAAATGTAGGAAGCCAAGCTTGGCAATGGATCTGTTTGATGAGCTCTCACTGAAAGGATTAAAGCCGAATATTAAGACATATACGATAATGATAGGTGTGCTATGCCAAGAAGGGTTAGTTGTTAGAGCAAAAGAATTGCTTAAAAAGATGGAAGAGGACGGTTGCTTGCCAAATAGTGTCACGTACAATGTTATTGTTCAAGAGTTATTGAAAAAAACCGAGTGTCGGGAGGCAGAGAAGTATCTTGAAGAGATGATTAACTATGGTTTTATGCCTGATGCTGCTACTTTTGAGATATTGCTGCCTCTAATCCCGAATGTGGGAAAAGATTCTCGTTTGCGAACTATTATTCAAAAGATAGAAAGTGTCGAAAGAAAAGATGATAGAATACGTGGTTCAACATCTCATGTCATTTCCTGAACTTCTCAGGGTATAATTATTATTATTGTTGTTGTTGTTGGACATTAGATGCATTGTTATAACAATATATAAAAGCTTATTAGGATTGTCATCCAAATGTCAAATTCTAGATTTCATGGGTTATGATATTAGTAACTTTTATCAGAGTAAGAAGAGAGAGGTATGAACACTTTGAACTGTATTACCTGAGCTTCAATGTTAACCTCTTATTATTTCATGTTTTCATTGTTACATATCCACATGTAATGTAGGGAGATTATTTAAAATCTATAATCCCATTACCATCTTTTTCAGTGTGAACATGAGCAATTCAACATCGTGTTTGATTCTTGGTATTATAACACCAAACTGCCATTAAACGGGTAAGCGGGCGAGGTTTTCTCTCGGGTATCTTGAAAGTTTCAGTAATAGTTTTCAAAGCGATCTCTATTTGTGTTTTTACCGTGAAAACTATAGCACATTAGATCCTTGAGTAAAAGAAAACATTTTTAAATATTTTGTAACAAAAAATATTCGAATCTTGAAAGTGTAACCAGACAGTTTGTATATGGGAGTTGAACTTTACATTGTAAATTTTGATTCACACACAATGTTACAAATTGGCTTCAAACACACCCAACATTAAACGTAATACAGTCCAGTGTTCTGTTTTTGATTATTTATTCTGGTAACCCAAATATTACCTGATAAACTAGAAACCAACTAACCTAAACCATTGACGGTTCGGTCTTTGGGTAAATTTCTGGAAAAAAAAAACCCAACTAATCCGACTCGAAACAACATTAATATTTAAATATTCGTTTAAACAACATTAAAGGTTGTAAAAAAAGATGGGAAAAAATGGTTGTTTGCCCAATAGCATTACGTACAGCGTTATTCTTAAAGGGTTCTTAGAGAAAAACGAGTATCAAGAGTCACAGATTATTTGGAAGAAACGATCAATAAAGGTTTCTTGTGAGATGCTACTAATCCCGAATGTGGGAAAAGATTCTCATGTGGGAACTATTATTAAGAAGATAACAAATGTCAAAAGAAGCTATCATCAGAATACTTGATTGAACGCCTCGTATCATTTCCTTAACTTTAAAAGGTATATCAGCTTCAGTTTGGATGTGTTATTGTAGATGTTAGTTGCACAACACTCTTTAAGATTTTTGAAAGTCATATATCTACTTTTCAACTAGAACATATTTCGTTGTAAAATTTTGATTTTAAAACATACTTATTAGGTTTGTCATCTAATTCTTAGAATGTAATGAGACCACTAAAGAAACCAGGGCTGATTAAGGGTAAGGGTGTGTTTCGGAATGTTTATTGAAAATAAAAAATGCATTTTGAAAATGAATAACCAGATAATCAGCGGTTACAAAAGGTGATTTTGAAAAATAGTGTTTGATTTGAGTTTTCTGTATGAAATCACAATAACTAGATAATCAGTTTCTTAGTGTTTAGTGATACGTGCTAGAACCAACCTACATCCATAAGAGAACTAGTCCACCTTGAGTTACCCTCAACTACTCCACGTTTGCATATGTTTCACAGTTTATTTGTTTTGCATGTTACAAGTTTTCCTTTTTGTAGGACACGTAGTAGACCACTCTCCCATAATGAGAGTATGTTAGTTTAGTTTCCTCTTTATTTCCTATATATATATATTGTAGTGCATCTTTTTAATTAATGTAGAGAAGAAAAAGTTTGTTAAAAGTGTTTTCTAGTTTCTTTCTTAATTTTTTGGGAGATTGACCATCTCAAATAGGTCTCTATCAATGGTGCTTTCATTCACTCGTCTCATGCCTCCACAACATACTCCGCCAACCCTCGGAGAATCCATGGCATCCTTCCCCGAAACCATGGGTAAGTTGGTCACCATTTTCACTTCAATTAACACCAATCTTGAAATTATCTCTAACAATATCGCCATCCAAACCACTATTATCACCAATCTTCTTAATGTCATAACCAAGAACAACACTAACCTCACCACCCAAGATCCCTCTCCCCTAACCAATACCGCCACAAGTATCACCAAGACCAACATAGAGGTCGCCAACGAAACTTCCCCATCGCAGCCCCCTCCACCTACCAAACCAACTCAAAACACCCCAAAAGTTCAAGAGGAGATAGTAATTTTCCATCAATCAAAACTTCACAAAAGTTATAACATTGCCAATTTCATTGAGTACAAGTTCACAACCTCAAACCAACCCGTTGCACTACCGTTACAATGTCTTTCACCCAATGACATTCAAGTTAATCGACGTCAAGGACTTTATTTTCAATGCCTGAAAATATTTTACACCCGTCACCAACCGAAACCTCCTCCCAAACCACCGGACGAGAACTTCGACCTTGAGGACAGGGTCGTTTTTGAGGCGCGAAGTATTGATACGTGCTAGAACCAACCTACATCCATAAGAGAACTAGTCCACCTTGAGCTACCCTCAACTACTCCACGTTTGCATATGTTTCACAGTTTATTTGTTTTGCATGTTACAAGTTTTCCTTTTTGTAGGACACGTAGTAGACCACTCTCCCATAATGAGAGTATGTTAGTTTAGTTTCCTCTTTATTTCCTATATATATTGTAGTGCATCTTTTTAATTAATGTAGAGAAGAAAAAGTTTGTTAAAAGTGTTTTCTAGTTTCTTTCTTAGTTTTTTGGGAGATTGACCATCTCAAATAGGTCTCTATCATTTAGCATACCTAATTATATATTTACTTAATAGTTAAAGTGCAAATAATTAGTTTCGAAAACGCATACCAATTGGTTTATGCTTATCGCTTTGAAGGGTAGTGATACTATATTTCCAAACCAAATTAACAAATAAACTGTACAATTGTATTTGTTAAGTTATATTTACGTCTTTGTAAAGAATATTTCACAAAAATTTAGTTCAACAACAACAATACTCAATTCCTTCAAATGAGAGATATGATGAGGATAGGTTGTACATAGTCATATTTTGATCCAAAACGCCATTCAAGAAGAAGTCATTACCGGTGCTCGTGTAGGGTATTCTAACGTCTATTTATCTCATTTGTTCTCTGCAGATGATGTAATGTTTATTACGGAATGGAGCAAAAGTGATTTGGATGGAATTATTAAAATTCTAAAACAATTCTATGATATTTCGGGTCTTAAGCTTAACATCCATAAATCAAACATAATGGGCATTGGCACTATGGAGCATGAAGTTGACTCAATCTGCGAGTCCACTGGTTGCGCAAAAGGGAACCTCCCATTTCAATATCTTGGGCTTATATTGGGCTCCAACATGGGCAGAGACCCAAGTTGGTTAAATATTCACAAACGGTTGATTAAAAAGCTTTCTATGTGGAAGGCAAACATGTTATTCGTGGGGGAAGACTCACCCTTATAAAATCCGTCTTGGGTAGTTTGGGTATTTTCTGGATGTCTCTCTTTCGGGCCCCTCAATCTACGATAAAAAAGATGGAGCAGTTGAGATCAAAATTTCTTTGGGGTAGTTATGGTCAAAACAGAAAAATGAGTTGGGTCAAATGGAACACGTGTTTGTCGTCAAAAGAAAAAGGAGGTTTGGGAATTCCTAGTTTAGAGGCCCTTAACTTAGCTCTTATAAAAAAATGGAGATGGAGATTTTATAATGAAAAATCTTCTCTATGGTGTCATGTTATTCAATGCATATATGGAGAAGATGGTGGATTCCACAAGCCGGTTCATTCTCGTCACAAAAAATCTACTTGGGGCCGTATTATAGGTACTTTAAATTACCTACATGATTCTAAAATTGTAGACTATAATGAGCTAAAATTCGAATTAAGAGATGGTAAAAACATCAATTTTTGGTCCGACATTTGGATAAGTCATGATCCTCTAAGCTCTCATTTTAATCGGCTCTTTAAATTAGAGTTGAACCCATTTTGTACAGTAAATGATAGATTGACTAGAAACCGGTTGGTCTTTTAATTGGAGAAGACCTATAAGAGGAGGAGTAGAAGAGTCACAATTGCAAAATCTAATGGCCCTTATTAGTGACTCTTACTTACAAGATGAAAATGATAAAGTTATTTGGTCCCTTGGGGATTCTCTTGAGTTTACGGTTGCGGACACGAGATCTCATATAAACAATTTGCTTTTCCCTGGTTTTTCTTATGATTAATAATGGTGTAATTCTATCCCGATCAAGGTAAATATTTTCATTTGTAAGCTCAGCTTGGATAGACTTCCCACTAGATTAAACCTCTCTAAAAGAGGTTTAGAGATTAACTCCATCGTCTGCCCTTTGTGTGAAGTGAGTGTAGAATCTGCATCTCATTGTCTATTCTCATGCTCACTCGCAAATGACGTATGGATCAGTGTTATGAAGTGGTGTGGTGTTATGAAGTGGTGTGAAAACCATGCAATCACATTTTCTTCTTTTGATGATTGGTGGGCTTATAGTCAATCTATTACGAACCCTAAACTTTCGTCGTCTAAAATTTTAAGTTATTCGTTCTACTACTTATACTTGTTGGATGCTTTGGAAATTTAGGAACTCTTTGATTTTTGACAAATGGAAGATGCGTATAAAATATTTAGTTGATAACATTGTTTTATTTTCTTTTTCTTGGTTGACTAATCGAAATCTTAAAAGTAAGATTTCGTGGATGGATTGGGTCAAATTTCCTTTGTAATTTCCTTTTTTGTTTCTTTAGTCCAGCTCTTGGCTAGACTATAGTAATAATATTTCGGCGTTCAAAAAAAAAAAAGGTTGTAGACAGTCATACCTATATATAATGAACACAATGTACAAATGTACAAATATATATATATAATGAACACAATGTACAAATCTACAAAATGCACATTAACAAAATCATACATAAATCCATAACTCATTACTGATCACTAGTGCACGCATTTATAAATCATTACTGATCACTAGTGAACACATTTAAAAAATTACAAACCAACAAACTACTAGTGTACATTGATGAACAAATAATATTGACACATTCTTCACCGTTGTTCATCATTTGATTCACCACATTCATTTGATTCATCATTTGACATATCACCTACAAATTGCAATCCATGTTACACCAAAAAACAATTAGAAATCAAATCATCTATGTTAATAATAACCGATTACTCAAATTCAATTGGTAATATATAAATTAAACTTCGGTTTACAATATAATTCAACATACATGTAATTATACAAATGTGTATTCAATAAGTATAGTAGGTCACCGCGCTCTGCTGCGGTTTATATGAATCGTTAATTTATTGTAAGAATTAATATAGAATTGTTTTATTTTATATATACACGTATATACAATTTTTTGCATTTTACTTGTTTGTGACCCATTCAAAATAATATATAAGCTAAATTAACCCATTTTAAATACGCAAACAAAAATTGTGTTGCCTCTACATCTTTTAAATTTCAACTAATGATTTCTAAAATAGGATACACAAATAAATTTATTGATGCATTGCTGCATCATGTATTATTTTAAACAAAGTTGTATAACTAAAGTATTGCTCTACATAAAATATATGTATACGTACTCTAAATATTTTATGTACATTACATAATTTACATATTTTATATGTCTTACACTCTTATCTAATCCTTTAGACCTGTAGGTTTACATACTTTACATAACTTTCGTGTTATATATCGTACATGCTACACAATATTTTACCTCTCTAGTTATGTCTGTTAGGTTTCAATATTAGCTTAACACAAATACTTTTGTTTTATTTTTTTTTTATTTTTGAAATGATAACACTTGCAATATAATGTGAGAAATAGATAAAAATCTGAAAATTATATGCAAATTATAAGTTTCCTATAAATTGCAACGTTTTATAATATATATATATATATATATATATATATATATATATATATATATATATATATATATATATATATATATATAAATAAGTATAATATAAAATGATTAAATTAGACAAACAAATATTTGATAAAGACATAAGTAAAGAAAAAAAAAGAAGAAAAAAATGAAAGGCTTCTAAGAAAAAGAAAGGAGCAAAATAAAGATCTTAGGGAGTCGAACTGTTGGCCTTAAGTATATTGGTGAAGTGACTTGCCAGTGGGCTAGACTTTTCATTTAGTTTTAATATGTAAATGTATGTATATAAAATAGTGAGAGCTTTTTTGTTGTTGTCAAGGTAAAAATACACGTTGCATCTATTCTAAATTTCAGACATTTTCATTTTTTAGTTAAATAATTTTCAGCCAATAGCCTTTCAATGAATTGAACCACATTTGACATTTTATTTTTTAGTTAAATAATTATCAGCCAATAGCCTCTCCTCTCAATGAACAGTAACATTGAACCACATTTGTATAATAGGAGTAATTTGTACCTAACATATGTCAAAGCATATCTGGTATATCAAATTAAACAACAAAATAAGATGTCAATTTGTACTTAGACATTTTTCAAAGCAGGTCTTCACATACTCATGGTATTTTTAGAGAAGATATGCATAAATTAAATCCAATCCTCATTCTGTTGCCTTCATAATGATATTTGACCACGTCTACAAGCAAATACCATACACAAACATGTAGCCGGAAAAATGACCAAAAAAAGAAATGTTTATACAATGGTCACTTTTCATCGGTTACTCAATGACAAAAAAGCCACTTTGTTTCTGATTACTCGTGGAAATTCTGAAACAGATCTGAAAAACAATAAATATTTAGAAAATTAGAGTGTATTATTCATGTTCAGTTGAGAAGAACAATAACCCGAAGTAAAAAGTTCACCTTGATAACCAGATCTGAAGGAGATTCACACACTGTAACAGAGGAAGGCCTCGAAGAAGAACCCTAGATCGGTCGCCGACTTGATGCTTGCGATGTGCGAGGGCGGCGGTGGTTGCCGGAAACCTCGAAGAAGATCACCGGAGTAGAACTGAAATCATGGCGGCGACCAAGGTTTAGATCCAGATGAAACCCAGAATCTCGAACAAATAAAATGGTATTTTTTTTCCGCAAAATCTCGAACAGAAATTGAAACTCAAACCTGCATTTTTGTTGGTGGTGATAGATCTAGATGAAGGCGGTGGATCTTGGTGGCGGTGACAATGAAGTCACCGGCGGCTATGTAGAAACCAACGAGGTGTGGGGAGGATGGGGAACCCTAACTTGCATTTTGATTGTCCATGCTATTTTGACGGAAGAGATGAGAATCTATTTAATAAGGAAGAGTAGGGGTGTAATCGAGTCGAGACAGCTCGTGAGTTACTTGAGACCGACTCGAAAAATACTCGAAATCGACTCGTTGTGAACCGAGTCGAGCTCGAGCTCGAGCTACTCGAGTAGGGTTTCGAGCCGAGTTCGAGTTCCAAAATACACAGCTCGTTAGGCTCGCGAGCCTTATCGAGCTTTTATTTAATTACCATTTTACCCTTTTCCATATACATAATTACATTTTACCCTTTTCCATATACATATTTACAACAAAAAAAGTGCACTTTTAAATAAATATGAATTTTTCGAGCCGAGCCGAGTATCGAGTCGAGTTTCGAGCTTTCACCGAGTCGAGTTCGAGCTTAAAAATGGAAGCTCGTCGAGTATCGAGTCGAGTTTCGAGCTCGAGTTTTAATTGTCGAGTCGAGCTCGAGCTTGGCAGAACTCGGCTCGACTCGACTCGTTTACACCCCTAAGGAAGAGTGAATTACATCTAAGGTTCCTGGGTTTATCACTTATTGCAACCACGGTCCCTAAACTTCATTAAGTACACTGGGAGTCCCTGATGTGCTACTTTGTTGCACCCGTAGTCCCTGAAGCAGACGATCGTTTATTAGGTTTGTTAAATCCTACATGTGCAAAACACATGATGGGTACTATGGTAATTGTCCACCCCTCCTCATATTTAAACCCGAGTAAATTACATGGAGGGTCCCTGTGGTATACTACTTATTACAACATTAGTCCGTGAACTTCATTTATTACACCGGAAGTCCCTGGTGTATACACTTTGTTACACACATGTAGGCCTGTAAACGAACCGAACGTTCAACGAACCGAACGTTCAACGAACCGTTCAGCGGGAGTTCGTTTATGTTCGTTCGTTTAGCTAAATAAACGAACACAAACAAGATTTTGTGTTCGTTTAGTTAAACAAATGAACACGAACAAATGCCCGTTCGTTCGTTTACGTTCGTGAACATCCGTTCGTGTTCGTTTGTTTACGTCCGTGAACATCCGTTCGTGTTCGTTTGTTTACGTTCGTTTGTTTCGTGTTTGTTTGTGTTTGTTTCATGTTCGTTTGTGTTTGCCATTGTTCATGAACGTAAACAAACGAACACGAACGAACACGAAACAAACACGAACGAACAAACACGAAACAAACACAAAACAAACGAACGTAAACAAACGAACACGAACGGATGTTCACGAACGATATATCAAACGAACACGAACGGATGTTTACGAACGTAAACGAACGAACGGGCCTTTATTCGTGTTCGTTTTTTTAACTAAACGAACACAAAATCTTGTTTGTGTTCGTTTATTTAGCTAAACGAACGAACATAAACGAATTCCCGCCGAACGGTTCGTTGAACACTCGGTTCGTTTACAGGCCTACATGTGTGTAACAAAGTGTATACACTAGGAACTTCCGGTGTAATAAATGAAGTTCAGGGACTAAGGCTGTAATAAGTAGTATACCACAGGGACCTTCCATGTAATTTACTCGGGTTTAAATATGATGAAGGGGTGTACAATTACCATAGTACCCATAATGTGCTTTGCACATGTGGGATTTAACAGACCTGATAAACAGTCGTCTGCTTCAGGGACTACGGGTGCAACAAAGTGGCAACACCATGGACTCTCAGTGTACTTAATGAAGTTTAGGGACCATGACTGCAATAAGTGGTAAACCACAGGGACCTTAGATGTAATTCGCTCAATAAGGAATTAAATTACTAGCACATGATGATTTTCCCATAATACCCTTTTATTCATAACTTTTAATCCTCTAATATTAACTTATTTACTAAACTGCCACCGTCCATCTTAACCATCGATCTCTTAATCTTAGGGCTATAAAGTTGTTCTCACGGTTCTCGCAATTTTAATGGTTCTCGCATTAACCTTGTCTATATATGTTTTAATAATCATTTAATATTATTATTATTGTTATTATTATTAGGGTTTTTCTAACGTATGCCCCTCGGGCATACGATAATGTGCATTTAATGAGCCGATAATTACCATTTAAACATAAATTCGAATTTAATGAATCTTATAAAATGGTAGTTTTTAGAGTGCATTAATATCAATCAATACATATTTAGGAAATTATCGCTTCATTAATACACGTTATCGTATGCCCTAGGGGCATACGTTAAAAAAAACCCTTATTATTATCATCATTAACTTTTTTATGTCATGTTTAATCTTTTAGGTTTTGCTCTCAATGCCATGAGATTAATCAAGCACTTAAAGAATTCAGTATTACGAGGCTTCCAAATGTTTTAATCATCCATTCGTTGAGATTTAGTTCCAATAATGAGAAGGTATATTTAGGAAGGAAATGTACATTACTTGCTACATTCTTATAATCTTTTCCATTTTTTAAAGTCCGGTTTTTACTGCCTTTGCTCTGTAGTGCTTTACTTTTTAAATTATTGTATTTGGTTCTTCATTAACTAACCATTGTTAGTACGAGTATTGTCAAAAAAAAAATCATATAATTGCACACTGCGAACACATAATCCGGCTTGCATTGTAGAAATGGGTCAAAATGGGCACTCTTTTGCTCTTGAATTGATTGGCAATGACAACTTGGGACATCAACAGCAGCTGTATCATATGCATATCTATTGAATGATTTCACAACTTCTTTCTTGTCAATGCATGGACAAAGAGTGTTAATGAAGTTTCTGCATAAAATTTGCCAACTGAAATCGAGAAAAAGTTTGGATTAAGAGTGATATTGCATCTTGGTGTTTACTTGCATATGTTTAGAACCTCCATTAATGCAAACCAAACCTACATGGAGGGAAGAATGACGCCAACAGGTGATGTCTTCGTCAACAGGTGATACCCGCTGGCGCCTGCAAGACATCCTTTTTCCATACAAACTTTTTCTCGATTTCAGATGTCAAAATCTACGCAGAAGCTTCATTAACACTCTTTTTCCATGCATTGAGAAGAAGGAATGTGTGAAATCATTCAATAGATCTGCATATGATAAAACTGCTCCTGATGTCCCAAGTTTGTCACTGCAATCAATTCAAAAACAAAAGAGTGCCCATTTCTGCAATGCAAGTTGACTTATGTGTTTGCAGTGTGCAATTATATGATGCTTTTTTTTGGCAATACTCGTAATAACAATGGTTATTTAATGAAGAACCAATTAGGATAATTCAAAAAGTAAAGCATTATAAAGCAAAGGCAATAAAAATCGAACTTTAAAAAATGGAAAAGATTATAAGAAAGTAGGAAGTAACGTACATTTCCTTCTCAAATTCTGACCTTGAGATCTGACCCATTCATGTACTTTGATTTTATGGTGAAATTACTTTCAAGTATACAACAATCTAATAAATTTGCTGTTAAAAAACAACAATTTAACCATTTTCAGGTGCAGTTGAGCAAAGTTATAAAGATTTCACGTGCACTCTTGAAGGCATTCAGGCCGTAGGTATTCCTTTATTTAACTAAAGGTTCTTGTCATTAGTTAGTTTGGAACACTTCCTAAATGTTGGCTTCTACTCCTGCAGTCTATTCTCACCTTTTTTGGTCTCTTGAAACTCAAATTCTCTGTTTTAGCCGTTACTCAATCTTAAGAAATGGGCGCCCTAAATAAACAAAACTCAAAATCCTCCTAGTCAAACTGTAGCACCTGGAGCATGTAATTTCATCTTTCAGTGTGACTGCAATAGGCTACTACCTTACCAGAAACTGATCAAAATACACCAATATCCATATTAAAAGAGAGATAAAAATAACTCAAAACTAAAGATCTATTAATAACGGAAAACGATCTGTGAGAAAATAATTACCTCTGAATCAATGGTTATTGCTTCACCTTCAGCTGTATGAATCCACTACTAATAAACATGACATTGAGAATTCAAATGAAGAACAAATCAATTAAATCCCATAAAACATGCATGACTCCAATGCTGTTTCGACACCTTCATTACTAATACGTCCATTTTAACTTGGGCGGCCCAAAAGCCTAATACGTATGCAGCCCAGTAATGTTTTATTTACCTTCTTGCAAAAAGAACGCCCACTGTTCCTCACTTCCTTATTTTACAAATTTAATTCCCGCTCCAAAGTTACAGCTGTAACATCAAAACTCTCCAAAATCATCTTTCAAGAACGATTCCCAAAAACTCACAATCGGTGCCGGTCAATCCACCCCACCGGACGATTAAGTAGTTAAGCACTATTAGCTTTGCCGGAGGTTTTGATCGAACCCTAACTAACAGAGATTCAACCACTGTTACCTCTCTGTAACACGGACTTACGAGCTAACGAATCTGAGATTAAGAAAGCTTATTACATCAAGGTTATGCGTTCACGTTATAATATTCTGTCTCCTTCATCATGGATCATAAATCAATTCGTTTTTTCTACTCTGATTTTGTGTTGGATTATCCACAAAATGGTTAGCTCGATTCATTCGCTAAAATTTATTTGTTAATTGTTACTTTAGATTCCTAAACTGAAATGCTTTTTTTTTCAGCTTGTCGATTGCTTACATTGGAGGATAGAGAATGAGATCTATGATATATAGTGGGTGACTTTGTACTATCGTTATGTAAAGCTTCCTCAAGCTTCCTCTTTTATATGTGTTCTGTCATGTCTGTTTGCCAAAAACAAACAAAATTTTGTTTTAATATCACAGAAACCGATCATTCCCATTGACTTTTATAGAGGAGTCCACAGCTTATAGGAATGTCAGGTTATACAAAAGAGTATTTCATAAGCTCCATATATTTGCTTATATTTATTCTATCTTAAATAATTTATGCTATTTTCAGCAATCTGATATTTACTGACCTTTATTTTGTTAAAAGTTGCCTAAAGTATTGTGTATTTTAACATTCATAACCCCCAAAATCACTCATTACAAAGATTAGACTAATAAAAGTTGGAAAAAGGGTCAAACGGGTCAACTTGCCCGTTTGGGACCAAAGCCAAAACATACCTAGAAATCATAGATTATTCTTCTTTTTATATACTTTCTTACTTTTGATAGGTTTTTTATAGCTGAAAAGATATTTGTAGTTATGAACTTTGTTAAAGGTAGTGATAATGTTAATATATGTTATGATTTTGTTAAAAGCTAGCCGAATTTAACAATTATGATGTTGTCCTTGTGGTACACTTGCTTCCAAAGAACAAATCCCAATTGTTTCCAAAGATTAAGTTTTGCAGTTCTAGCTAATAATACTCCTTTAATAAAGGAATTACGATTAAGAATTAAAGAATTAGAACGGGGGGCATGGGAGATGTCAACAAAGATTCTGATTTGTCTAAAAGGTTACTAGATTTGTAAAATGGGTGAGTTGGTTATCGGGTCAAAACAGATTTGAGTTAAAAGTATATATGTTTTGGCACAGGTCAAAACGGGTGGGGCTGGGTTGACCTGGAATCTTCTCTTTTTTCCTTGCAAGTTTCTAAATATTTCAAGGTAATAACATGTCAAATATGATTACAAAAGATTTTATTGTCTTAATAAAAATTTGATCTTTTCTAATAAAATGATTAAGGATGTTTTATGCATTATAAAATTACCTGAGCTGTTCTGGTTTAGCTATTTTTTGTTTTTTACTTCCCGAATCGACCCATTTACAAGTCAAAATTGCTATTTTTACTGATTACCTAAGAGGGGTAGATTCAGGAAAAAGAAAATCCTAATTGAAAACATAATTAATATCATATTAATCTAAACCCATAAAATTTTCAGGGCTTTACAAAGAATACGGGCCATGGAGATTTTATTTGTAATAAGTGGGCGGATGTTAATATTCTAGAGTATTAAGGTTGTATTCCATTTGTGCCACTTCAAAAGCAATTCCACTTGTGCCACTTCCAGTGTTATTATATCCAAATATTGACATTAATGCTTATAGTGTCGTCCTGGGTTGTATTATTACGCCAAAAAATACGACCACTTTTTTTAGTAATTTCATTGCCAAGAAATTGATTCAATCCAAAGCAGAAAACTGAAACTAAAAAAAATAAAATGTTAGTGAGATGAATAGCTTATCGTGTAAAGTTTCTCACTTCCAATTGTTGATTGAAGATGGTTCACACATCATTTGAACAATCGTTTACTAAAAAGATTATAACTACATTATTTACAATTTTTTAATTTTTTTTTAGGCAAGTACAATTTTAATATGTAGTTGATTCAATTCATGGTCAGGAAGAAAGTAGCTTGCTTTTCCAACGGGTTAGAGTGAATGATAATGGTTCCAAGCAATGTTTGAAAACCCAGATTTTTAATCGGATCGCCCATGCCTTAAAAACGGTCATCGGTCGGTTGAACCGGATTACAATATTATTTATTATTTACTCCCTCCGTCCCTAAATAAAGTTCTCATTTCTCCTTAAATTTTTGTCCCTAAATAAAGTTCTCATTTCACAAGTTAATGGGGTCCACTTAATGAAATAATATTCTCCCTCCGTCCCTAAATAAAGTTCCCATTTCACTTGGGCACAAGTTTTAAGGAGAAAGTTAGTGGTGTGGTCATTGGTAATAAAATTGATTAAAATATAAAGTTGGTTTGGACAGAGAAAGATAGTTAGTGGATAGTAAGTAGTGGGGTCCTTGGAAGATACGGAGTATAATTTAAGAATGGATCAAATATACATTTGACAACTTTTAACACATTTTCGTTTTAGCTAAAGCTTGTGATGTATGCATGTGACTTGTTAGAGTTCGGTATTATCCATGGATTTTAATTTTAACTAATATATACAAACTTAAGACTAGAAATCAAATTAATAACTAAATCATATGTTATTCTATTTGAATTTGCATTTGCATTTTCAAAGAACTTATTCGTTGCAGTTTTGTTCGCTAGATTTTTGTATCATTATTATTATTTTAAAATTTTAAACGACGAAATATTCATGCACTCAATACAACCTAATAACTCAGAAATATCTCTAATAAAACTTAAAACTTATAATCTCTTGATCGGTAGAGAACTCAATCCTTTGGTATTTACATAATATTATAAGTGATACCTAATTATTTGTTTATTTGACATGAGTAATATATAGAAATACCCGCAAAGTAAATTCAAGAATATGTTACTAAAATTGTTTGGGGCTGGGGGCGAGGGGATGGGGAAGGGTGGTTTATTTTACACTAACTTATTTTTCATGTGTTATGTATTAGTCATCTTATTTCAATGGTACATCTCAAAGGATGTTTGGTAAGTTTATTTAAAAAAGTTTAGAATTATAATTTTACAGAGCTTATTTTAATTAATTATTTTTTATTAAATAAAGTATTGGATTTAACTCATAAAGGATATTGTAAAGGTAATAGATTCTTTAAAACAAAGATAGTATTTAAGTTCTGAAGAAAAGAAGAAGCGATAAAAAAGCTAATAAGGATATAAGTACCCTTTGAGTGCTCACAAGGTTAGTAAAATCGTCGATCGATGATGCCCTCCACCTGTTCGATGAAATGCTTTAGAGGCAACCTCGACCACCCATCATCGAATTTAATAAACTTATTACTGTTATTGTAAAGATGAAACATTATTCCACTGCACTTTCACTTCTGAAGCAAATAAATTTGACGCGTATTCCTGCTGATATCTATACACTAAACATCTTCATTAACTGCCATTGCCGTCTGAATCAAGTGACTTATGGTTTTCCGTTATTAGCAACCATCTTCAAGCAAGGCCATCCACCTAATGTGGCCACCTATAGCACCCTGATAAATAGGCTTGTTCTGGTTGATCGGGTTTTTGAAGGTGTTGAGTTATTCAAGAAATTGCAAAGAGAGAAAATATGCGAGCCTAATCAGGTTATGTATGGAATCATTATTAATGGCCTTTGTAAAGTAGGTCTCACCAGCAAGGCCCTTGAATTGCTCATGTTCATGGAAGCAGGCTCGTGTGAATCCTGTGTAGAAATTTACAATCCAATCATTGACAGTCTTTGCAAAGATAGTATGGTTGATGAGGCATTACAACTCTTCATCAAGATGACTGAAAAAGGCATTAATCTAAATGTTATCACTTACACTACTTTGATTCATGGTCTATGTAACTTTGGTCGAGTGAGGGAAGCTACATAGAGAAATATGGAGGAAGGAATCTTTCCGGAGGTGCGCATACCTTTAATATATTGGTAAACTTCTTTTGCAATCAAGACTCTGTAAAAGATATGCAGAGCTTGTTATGCAAGCAATGGAACGAAGAGGTCTACTTCCAAATGTAATCACTTACAGTGCCTTAATTGATGGATATTGTTTACGTGGTGAATTGGGCAAAGCTAATAAACTTGTTAATGTGATGGAGGAGAAGGGTCTTATTCCTAATATCATCACCTATAACAGCCTGATAAATGGATATTGCAAAAAGAAGAAAATTGATGAGGCCATGAATGTTTTTAAAGAAATCCCAAATATGGGTTTGGTTTCTAATGTTGTCACTTACAATAGTATGATGCAAGGTTTGTTTCCATTAGGGAATCCTAAAGCTGCTAGAGAACTCTTCAATGAGATGCAAGCTCCCGATTTATGTAGTTACCGTATCTTGCTTCAAGGAATGTGCCAAAACTCCCAATGTTCCGATGCATTGGTTCTTTTTTGTTCGCTAGGAAACATGAATTGATGAAAGATGTAGTTTTATATACAATCTTGATTTATGGTTGTGCAAATGTGGGAAGCATGACTTAGCAATGGATTTGTTTGATGAACTCTCAATGAAAGGATTGAAACCAGATGCTAGGACCCATACGGTGATGATTCATGTGTTTTGCCAACAAGGTTTATTTGATGAAGCTAAGGAATTTCTTAAAAACATGGAAGAAAATGGTTGCTTGGCTGATAGCATTACGTACAATGTTATTGTGCAAGGGGAACTAAAGAAAAGCGAGTGTCAAGAGGCAGAGATTTTTCTTGAAGAAATGATAAATCGTGGTTTCTTGCCTGATGCTGCTACCTTTGAGTCGTTGCTACCACGAATCCCTAATGTTGGAAAAGATTCTCGTTTGCGAACTATTATTGAGAAGATAAAATAGATAGTGATTTTGTTGATTGCAACAGTCACCATTGAGAGTTTTATGAATCCAAAATCCAAAATTCCTTTCTATTTTGTAGCTGGAATGATTTTTCTAACGTGATGGAACTTGATTTCACCATTGATGATATTAGTAATTTTAGTGAGAGGAGAGATGTATGGACACTATGTACTACTCCCTCCGTCTTACAAAAAATTTCTCATTTCACTTTGGCACAAGTTTTAAGATGATAGTTATTGGTAGTGTCATTGTTAATAATTTTGAGTAAAATATAAGATTGGTTTGGAGAGAGAAAGATAGTTAGTGGATAGTTAGTGGTGGGGTCTTTAGTAATAATAGTATTTTATTATATGGAGTTCATCTAATGTAAGAAATGACAAGTTTTTTTTTGGACAAAAATTTAGGATGAAATGAGAAGTTTTTTGTGGGATGGAGGGAGTATTACCTAAGCTTCAATGTTGACCTCTTTCTACTTTGTGTTTTCATAGTTGTATGTCGACATGTAAGCAGAGCATGGAAAAAAAATGAGAGATATTGTTGGGATATAAAACAAGTTACTACTGATTTGCATACTTGTTACTGATATGCAGTTAATGTTGATTAACTACTTAATGCTGCTAAGGAGTTGATACTGATTACAGAAGATACTACTGATCTTGGTCATTACTACTGATGTTCATATTTACTACTGACGATGGCATATACTACTGATGTCTATATATGGTGTTGATCGTGTCTGAGATCTTCGTAGAGATAGTTTAGAATATCATATCTTTTGACATTCGAATTGTAATCGTATTCTAGAATAACTAGGGTAAATAGTTAGGCTTCAAGGACTATTATAAATAGTTCCTTATGAATTGTAAACATACGTGTGTATTGTATTCGATCAATCAATATACATTGAAGCTTTTTGTGATAACTGAGTTCTTAATAATTCTCATATTATTTACAGTTTATTGTTCTTGATTGAATCAACATAGTGTTAATCCGCTGTAACTTCTATTGTTGAGTAGATCATTGTGTTTATTAACTATTCTGGTTAATCGATCTTGACAAGTGGTATCAGAGCTTTGTACTCTAGATCTACGAATCAAGAACTCATAAAAGTTTTTAATACTTTCACAAACCAAGTTTTCATCATGTCTGAAAATAATGAAAGCACACACGCAAACAAAATTCCCATCCTCACTCCAAATAACTTTGGGATGTGGAAAAACAGAATTAAGCAATACATGCTTATTACTGATTACACCATGTGGGAAGTTGTACTTGAAGGCAATAAAACCATTCCAGTTGCCACAACTAGCACAACTACTGAATCCGATAAAATCAAGTGTGATAAAGAAAGGAAGGATAGAGGAATTGAACTAAAATCTTTAAGCACCTTATTGCTTGCAATTCCTAATGACTATCAACACTTATTTGTTGAGTTTGATGATGCAAAACTGCTACGGCAAGCCTTGGAGAAAAGGTTTGTGGGTACTAAGAGCACAAAAAGAAACATGAAATCTGTGCTGAAACAAGAGTTTGAAAACTTCAAAGGACAAAAAAATGAATCTTTGTCACAAGTTTTTGATAGATTCAATAAACTTATTGGTGAACTCAACCAAGTTGGAGTTCAACCAGACAAAGATGATGTCAATAGAAAGTTTCTCAGATCTCTAAGTGAAGAATGGTATATGTACACTGTGGTATATAGACAAGGTGATGCTTTAGAAGAGAAGGAGCTTGATGAACTCTACAATGACTTAAGGGTGTTCGAATCTGAGGTAAGTCAGAAAACTCCTAGTGTAAATTCAAACAATGCTGCTTTTGTGTCCACTGCAGGTACAAATCAAGATGCTACAAGAGGAAAGGCAAAGGAAACAGAAGATCTTACTAAAAAATCCTTCTTCACTAGTCATGTGCATACTGCACTAATTAGTGAAGATTTGGAGCAAATCAATCCTGATGATCTTGAAGCGATGGATATCAAATGGCAGATGGCTATGCTCAGTTTCAGAACAAAGAAGTTTCTAAAAAGGACAGGTAGATCAATCTTGAGCTTCAACAAAGGTGACAGGCCAGGTTTTGACAAAACTAAAGTCAAATGCTACAACTGTAGCAATCTTGGTCACTTTGAAAGAGAATGTCCTAACAAAGATAAAAGGACAAACTCATCTGCACTTGTATCCCAAGAAGGACTAGGATATGATTGGAGCTTTCAAGCTGAAGAACATGCTCAAAACCAAGCTCTTATGGCCTTCTCTGAATCCAAATCTGAGGTAAATCCTAAACCATGCTCTCCTGAAGGCATTAAATTATTTAAATCTCTGGAAAAGGAAACAAAAGAAATCAATGAAGACTTAATTAAAAACAGAAAAAGAAGAATAGAATTGAATGGTGTTATAGCTGATTTAGAAAATCAAATTAAAATTTATCAAATAACAGATCAAAAACTTAAAGATGAGCTATTGCAAGCTGTATATGATAAAGAATATGCTGAATCAAAAGCAAAAGAAGCTATAACCAAATTAGAAGAATGTCAATTAGAATTAGAACAAAATAAACTAACAATTAAGAAATTTGAAAGAAGTTCTAAAATAATTGATGAATTAACAAGCAATCAATCAACTGAAAAAGTTGTTCATGGTGTTGGTTATCATGGTGTCCCACCCCCAACAAATTTTATACCTCCACTTAAGTCTAGTTCAGAAAGAATCTTAGATGAATTAAATTTAGAAAGTCAAACTGAAACAAGTAATGATTCATCTGATGAAGAAAATACTATTAAATCTGATGATATAAGTTTTCACACTACACAAAGTCAAGAATCTCCAAAATACAATTATGAAAATATTCCAACTATTTTAAAAAGGGGAAATCAAAGAAACTTGAATCAGTTAAAAGAACAAAGAAAACCAGAATCCTTAAAATCAACCAAACCTAAATGTCTAATTTGCAATAAAGTAAACCATATAGCAAAGGATTGTCACTTCAATCCAATAAATTGCAAAGAATTCAAGGAATTTAAGGAAAACAAATTAAAAATAAAAGAACAAAAATTAAAAGAATTAAATTTAAAACAACAGTCCAAACCTCCACAAGATGAAATTCCTAAGTTTGGCAGGTCAGCCAAAAGATTTGTTCAAAATATCAGATATGGAAATCCTAAAACAAATCAAAATTTTGAAAAGAAAAGAAGACTTGGTAAGTACAACAAATACCCAGCACACACGACCACAAAGAGAAACCAACAAAGATATCCTACTGATCAGTATCCAAGATACAATGCAGTAAGATATAACTACACAAATACTACTGATAAGTACAAAAAATACTTTCACAGAGTTACTACTGATCCATCAGTAGTAACCAAATCAAAGCAAAGTAAATGGGCACCAAAACAGAAATCAGTAGTAACACCAAAGAGCAATATCAATCAAACCACTCATGGTACTTTCTTCATTAAAAAGGATGAACCCAAGACAAAACAAGCTTGGGTTCCCAAAAAGAATTAATTTAATCTTCTTTTGTGCAGAACATCCAGGTGAATACATGGCATATTGATAGTGGATGCTCTAGGCACATGACTGGGAATCTACAAATTCTCAGAAACTTTGAACAATTTGATGGTGGTTATGTTGCATTTGGTGAAAATCCTAAAGGTGGTCGTATCACTGGTAAAGGTATTGTATCAAATGGTAAGATTACATTTGATAATGTATTTTATGTTGCTGAACTTCAATACAATCTGGTTAGTGTCTCACAAGTATGTGATAAAAAGAACAAAATTCTTTTTACAGATACAGAGTGCATCATTCTTTCTCCTGACTTTGTTTTAGATGAAAAATATGTTGTTTTAAGAACACCAAGGAGAAATAATGTGTATTGCCTGGATATAGGGGAGAAATCATTTCTCCAAATGAAATTAACTGCTTTATATCCAAGGCAAACACAAATGAATCAGAATTATGGCATAGAAGGATGTGTCACAAAAACTTTAAAAACATGAATAATTTGGTCAAAAAGAATTTAGTAATTGGTCTTCCACAAAAATAATTCATGTGTGATCATCATTGTGTTGCATGCCTAAAAGGTAAGCAGCACAAGACATCTCATAAGTCCAAATTAATCAACTCTATTTCTAACCCATTGCAGCTACTTCACATGGATTTATTTGGTCCAACAAATGTAATGAGTATTGGAAAGAAGCAATACTGTCTAGTTATTACTGATGATTTTTCTAGATTTACTTGGGTATTTTTTTCTCAGGACCAAAGATGAAACAAGTGAAATCATCAAGAACCTAATAATCAAACTGGAAAATACTAGAGATCTTAAAGTGAAAGCCATTAGATGTGACAATGGCACAGAATTTAAAAATGAAAATCTAATCTCTTTTTGTGATCTTAAAGGTATTGACAGGCAGTATAGCTCTCCTAGAACTCCTCAACAAAATGGTGTAGCTGAAAGAAGAAATAGAACAATCATTGAAGCAGCAAGGTCTATGCTTGCAGATGCAAAGTTACCAATAACTTTTTGGGCTGAAGCTGTTAATACTGCTTGTTATGTACAAAACAGAGTATTAATAGTCAAACCACATCTTAAGACACCATA
The DNA here is from genome assembly GCA_963853835.1 of Calendula officinalis. Taxonomy (NCBI): domain Eukaryota; kingdom Viridiplantae; phylum Streptophyta; class Magnoliopsida; order Asterales; family Asteraceae; genus Calendula; species Calendula officinalis. Next base: position 28,517,316 of record OY970834.1, read on the forward strand.
TGAACTTCTCAACAAAAGAAAACCTTCAATAAGCTTTTTAAAATCATTTGGTTGTCCATGTACTATCTTAATTACAAGAGAACAAATTGGTAAGTTTGACTGCAAAGCAGATGATGGAATCTTTGTAGGATACTCTACTCAAAGCAAAGCATACAGAGTATTCAACAAAAGATTAAGGATTGTCGAAGAAAGTGCTGATGTATCCTTTAATGAAAATCTTGTTAATGAAAAAGGAAATGGTCCAGATTGGTTATTTAATATTGATTCACTAACAAAATCTCTTGATTTCAGTTTTAACTTTAATGCAGGTGACTCAACTAATCAACCAACTAAAGAAGGATCATCATCACTTAATGGAAGTCAAAATTCTCTGCAATATATCATTATTAATCCTGATCCTACAGTAAATACTAAGGACAGTAACAACTCTGATAATACAGAGAATACTAGTGTCAGTAACAACTCAGAAAATCAAAATCTTGAAGAAACAAGAAATGATACTGACACCAGTAACAACTCAGAAACCATAAATGATGATGCTGCAAGAAATGATACTGATACCAGTAATAACTCTCAAACACTTGATCTCAACAATGATGTTATTGACAACAGTATCAATGAAGAAAATCAAGAAGACCAAGAAGATTCAGAAACTCAAGAAGAAAACTGGACTGATGCTCAAGTTCCTGAATCCAATGAATCAAATCTTGACAGTCAAATAGTTGTTGACAAAGCTTCCAATTCTAGAGCTCAAAAGAATCATCCTTTAGACCTTGTTCTAAGTGATGTCAACTCAAATATGCAGACAAAAAGCAAATTTAATTCAAGTTTAAACAACAACTCTTGCAATATAAGTCTAATATCTAATGAGTGTGTGTTTGCATGTTTTCTATCACAGGATGAACCTAAAAAGATCCAACAAGTAATGAAAGACTCAAATTGGATTGAAGCAATGCAAGAAGAACTTCTTCAGTTCAAATTACAAGCTGTTTGGACACTAGTACCTCTTCCAAAAGGAAAAAGAGCCATTGGAACCAGATGGATCTTCAAAAATAAGAAGGATGAAAGAGGAATAGTGATAAAAAATAAAGCCAGACTTGTAGCACAAGGATACACTCAAGAAGAAGGAATAGACTATGATGAAGTATATGCTCCTGTAGCAAGGATTGAAGCAATCAGAATATTTTTGGCATATGCATCATTCAAAAGATTCAAAGTCTATCAAATGGATGTAAAGAGTGCATTCTTATATGGAAAAATAGAAGAAGAAGTCTATGTTTGTCAACCTCCAGGATTTGAAGATCCTGAACATGATGACTATGTGTTCAAATTAGATAAAGCTCTTTATGGCCTACATCAGGCACCAAGAGCTTGGTATGACACATTATCATCATATCTGTTAAAGAACAATTTTCAAAGAGGTGCCTTTGACAAAACCCTATTCACCAAGAAGGTCAAAGATGACATACTACTTGTTCAAATATACGTAGATGATATCATCTTTGGATCAACAAATGATCAACTGTGCAAAGAATTTGAAGAACTTATGCAGATCAAATTCAAGATGAGCTCAATGGGTCCAATGAACTTCTTTCTTGGACTCCAAGTCAATCAAAAACCAGATGGCATCTTAATCAATCAATCTAAATATGTTAAAGACATATTAGAGAAATTTGCAATGAAAGACTTCAAAAGTGCAAGCACTCCTATGGAAACACATAAACACCTACATCCTGACATTGAGGGGGAGGAGGTAGATGAACACTTATATAGATCAATGATAGGTTCTTTAATGTATTTAACTGCATCTAGACCTGATATTATGTATAGTGTTTGTGTATGTGCCAGGTATCAAGCAAAACCAAAGGAACTGCATATGCAAGCAGTCAAAAGAATCTTTAGATACTTGAAAGGAAAACCATCACTAGGTCTTTGGTATCCACATGACTAACCTTTTGAACTTACAGCATACACAGATAGTGATTATGGTTAGGGGTGCCCAAAGGGTTGACCCGACCCGACCCGGACCCGAACCCGATAACACTAGTCGGGTCGGGTTCAATCGGGTCCTGTGGTGATATCGGGTTTTGTAAACCCGACCCGACTAACCCGATTCCTTATCGGGTCGGGTTTCGGGTTATGATTATTACTATTTTCGGGTTTCGGGTTGACCCGATTGACCCGATTAGAGTTGCGTTCAAAATTTAAATTTTAAAATTTTTAAATATCTTTACCAAAAATATACAAAAAGAAAAGGAAACCAAAAGTCAAAATTATTACCTATTAGCGATTTAGCGTCGTTTTATTTTCAAAGTATATACAGAGAACAAGAGAGCATGTTTACCTATCTTCAAAGTCGACGTTTGATGTTACCTGCTTGAAGCAGCCTGCTTCCATGCTCCTTTACAAAAAAATCACATATGTTTATTGCTTGAAATCCAACGATTCCTATTTGCTAATATACAAAGGTATTTGTTTTTTCTTTTTTGTAATTTTTTTGTTAGTACGTATTCGACACACATGTTACAACAAGTTATTTTGATTCTGATTCAAGTTCTTATTTGCAATTAGTATGAATTAATGTACTCTCTTTTTATAAATGTGTGTTTCTTGAACTTTTATAAATGTTTTTGTTTGGTGTTGTATCCGGTTCTTGTATTCTAGGATGTATGTTTAAAGTTATATATATTGTTTTCCTTTTTTTTAAAAAAAAGAAAAAAAAAACTTGTATAAATGGCTAACCTGGCCAACCCGATCGGGTCAACCCGACAAACCCGAACCCGACTAACCCGATTCCTTATCGGGTCGGGTTTCGGGTTATAATTTTTTTTTATCTCAAACCCGATAGACCCGACCCGATAAGAGCCGGGTCGGGTCAGGTTGACCCGTTGGGCACCCCTAATTATGGTGGTGAATGATTGGATAGAAAGTCAACTACTGGTGGATGTCAATTCTTTGGATCAAGACTTGTGTCATGGCAATGCAAGAAGCAAACAAATGTTTCAACATCTTCTGCAGAAGCAGAGTATGTAGCTGCATCTGCATGTTGTGCCCAAGTCCTATGGATTCAAAATCAACTCATAGACTTTGGTATGTCTATTCTCAAAACTCCTATTTTTATAGATAATCAAAGTGCAATCAGTATTGTGAACAACCCAGTAAAACACTCAAAAACTAAACATATTGAAATCAGATTTCATTTCATAAGAGATTGTAATGAAAAGAAATTAATTAAAGTGGTTAAAATTCATACTGATAATCAACTAGCAGATCTTTTTACAAAAGCATTTGATGTAGGAAGGTTTAACTATTTAGTTAACATTGTTGGAATGATCTTTATAAATTAAAATCTCATATGTAAAGTTTCATTATAATATTAATTAAGTTATTAAAAATATTGACTACTGGTTCTTCATTTATTACTGATTATAGTTGTTAGTTACTACTGATCAGTCTTTAAAACATTCAAGCCTCAATTTCTACTGACGTTTGTTATTACTGATACTTAGTTACTACTGATCGGCGGTTTACTCTTAAAAACGATAAAATTACTTAACTAACCCCATGAAAATAGCCGTTATGCTATGATTCGAAGGGCATTTGTGACTTTTTGCAGGTTAATTTCGAAAACTATAAATAACAGAAGTCGGTTAATCTTACATTATCCAAACCTCGATCTGCTAAAACCCACTATAAACCCTAAAGGTCGGCAATCTTGTTTAAAACCATAAAAGGCAATAATAAATCTCAATTCAATTCAAAAACTCTCAGACAAACCGAATTTCAAACACAATCCAATCAAAAATGGCGATGAGGAAACCTCTAGTTGCTCAAACAGATCTTCTTTACTCAGAATTTCACAACATGGTTGCATTTCTAAAAAACCCAGATGGAACAAGAAAGTTTAGGCAAATAGTTATGTTTCTCAAGAAATCCACAATCAAATTTTCCTTAACAATAAATCCCACACTCTGTGAACAACATATTGTTCAATTCTGGGAAAAAGCTGAAAGAATAGAAGAAGAGGATATCATCAAAATCAAATCAGACATAGATGGACACTCCATTGTAATCACTGAACAAACCATTAGGCAACATCTACAACTCAATGATGAAACATGTATATCTCTTCTCTCTAAAGAGGATTTGATTGAAAACATTTTAAAAATGGGGTATGAAGGAAGAACAGATATTCAAACTTTTCAAAAAGGTCTTTTTTCACCCCAATGGAAATTTCTGGTACATACTATTCAACATTGTATGTCACCTAAAAAGAGTACTTGGAATGAGTTCAACAGATCAATAGCATCTGCTGTTGTATGTTTGTGCACAGACCAAGTATTTAATTTTTCAAAAATGATTTTTGAAGGAATGCTTGGAAACTTGTCTGTATCAAAAATTTTAATGTATCCAAGGTTCCTTGCACATATTTTTGACTGTGCAATCCCAAATTTAAATAAAACCAAAAATATTTTTCCTATTCCAGAACTTAATAAAAAGATTTTCTCAAATATGAACAAAAAGTTCAAATTTTCTGGAAAGGAAACACCTTTGTTTCCAAATATGATCCATGATCAACCCCAAACTGGAGAAGGTTCAAGTCACCCCATTGAACCCCAACCCACTCCATCACTAAATATTGCAGCCCAAATACAATCCCCAATAACCACTCAAACATCCTCACCTCAAGATGTCCTGAATGTGTCCCAGGAACATGTAATAGAACCTCAGAGTGCTACTCTTCACTCTTTGGTAAACCTACCAAAAAGCCAAATTATTACATCCAAATACAAAAGGAAAAGAATCTCCAAAAAGGACACCAGGGGACCAACTGAGTCAGACCCCAGACTCCAAGAGTTGACTTCCAAGGAGGAGAGAAGTCATGAGGAAAGGGCTCTCACTACTGATGTACCAAAGGTTGGTGCACAGGCTAGTGAGAACATCATTAGGACCCAGACCTCGGAAACTTTGAGTGATGAATCATTTGAGGAAGCACTCAAAGGACCCCGGTGCCAAGAAACCACAAGGGGAGATACTACTGCTTCTTCTAGGAAGAAGAGAGTATCTAAAACTCCCAATGAATCACCAAGCCGTGATGAGGGAAGAATGGAACATATTGATTTGACGGAAAGGATGGAAAACCTTCAAACCAATGTACCAACTCAACCCGATGATGTTCCTAGAAGGACTGAGGGTAGTATGCAACAATCTGAATTGATGGATAGGATGGAAAACCTTGAAACCACTGTACAAAACTGCCATACACTCATCAACAATCAAGGTAGAACCATGAGCTATATGAAGCATTACATCAATGTTCTGAACAGAAGGATGCAAAGAATGGATCAAAGGCTTCATAGACAAACTTCAATAATCAGAAAATTGAAGAAGAAGGTTGATATTAGTGATCCACAACAGGTTGAGATCACTAAGGGGGAGAAAGATACAATTCAAGGAATGATTGATACATCAATTGCAGCAGCAGCAGCCTCCCTCTTAAATCTCAAAGAAGCTCATGGTGAAACAGGTCAAAGTGATGATGAATTTGACAGAGGAGTCAAAAGTATGGAAGATGTATTTGTGTCTGCACAACAATCACCAACAGCAGAACAAGTACCTTCTCAAGTTGCTAATGAAGTCATGGGTACTACTGATCCCATGGATACTACTGAAGTTCATCAAACAACTGAAGTGATTATTACTGATCCAACTGAAGAAGAAACACAAGAAGCAACATCAGTAATAACTCCTTCACCAGTAGCAGACCCCTCTACTCTACAAATGGTACTTTACAGACCCTTTAACATTCTAAATCTAATACCAGTAGTAACTACATTGGTTACTACTGAGTCTGTAACAGAAACAATTGAAGTACCAGTTACTACTGATTCACCAGTAGTAACCGCAACACCAGCAACAACAACAGCATTAATTACTCAAGACTTTGATGCCAATGTAAATTTGGATGAGGTGGATGAATGTGAACTACCTCCTCACCCAAAGATCTTAGAAAAGAAGAAAGTAAAAACCTTTGCACCAAAAATACAAATAAATGAGGTACCAGATATGAAGTACACACCTCCACCTCAGTGCATAGGTAAAGGCAAAGAAAAATTTGATGATGACTATCCACACAGAGCTCTTGGTCACCATATGGTGAATAAGATGAATCTAGTCAGGCCTTTGAAACAATCACATTGGAAAGTCAAAAGAATGAGGTACCACAGAAAATGTGCCAAAACTCTTGAACTTGAAAACAAGAAAAAGGCTCAACAAGAACAATCTGCGGCTGAAGCAATTCAAGAAATTCAAGAAATAGAAGATTTTCTTCTAGAAGGTCAACAAGAAGAACTTGACAAAATAAGAAAATATGAAGAAGAAAGACTGGAACTTCTAGAAGAACAAATCAATGAATGCAAAAGATGCAAGATTGACATGCCTCAACCTTTTGATGAAGAGAAAAGTATGATGGTTGAATATCTTAAGTCAAGAGGTCACAGTGCAAAATCCTTTGGAAGAATGAAAATTATTACACTAGTTGAAAGGTATTGCATTGAGAAAAAGAAACAACTGAATGAAGGTGTACAAGTCATTGAACCTTCAAATATAATCAAAATTGATCCCAATATTGTATTAAACAGAAAGACTGAAGTTGGTGAATCTTCAGAGCAAGGCTCAAAGAAAAGAAAAATTACAGAAGATGATGATACAACTACAAAGAAACTAAAACAAACTCCCCAATTCATAGATGAACCACAACCAATCCAACAAGACAATCCTATTATTAACTGGGGAGAAAATCAAGGAATTCATGAAATCATAAGAAAAGACAAAAGTGTTCAGAAGTTCAAAGCATGGAAACCAATGTTATTCTCCTTTAACAGAAGTGATGTTATAACTATGTTGGAGATTGGTAAACCCAGAATGAAGAATAAAAGCTGGAAAAACTCTGGAGCTAGATACTTAACTGAGATGTTTGATGCTGCATTTCATCCAGAGAAATATAAAGCAAAGATTAAAAGTGAAGATAATTTATTTGCTTGGAATGTTCTTCCCACAGTCAACATGTATTTCTTTGAGAGAACTAACAGAAGATGTGAGCTATATTTAATGGAAAGAGACTATGATCACTCACCAAAGACTTTGTATCAAATCATATGCTGTGCTTTTGTAAGACCAAATGATCAAAATATGTATACAGAAAAATACAGACTATTATTTCAAAAGAATAAAGCATATGTGGATGAACAAAGAAGATTAAGAGATCAAAGAAAGAAGGAAGGAGATGAAAGAAGAGCTAAGGAAGAAGAAGAAAAGAAAAGAAACTTGATTAATTCAAACTGAATTAAGAAGTTTAGGGGGAGATTGTTGGGATATAAAACAAGTTACTACTGATTTGCATACTTGTTACTGATATGCAGTTAATGTTGATTAACTACTTAATGCTGCTAAGGAGTTGATACTGATTACAGAAGATACTACTGATCTTGGTCATTACTACTGATGTTCATATTTACTACTGACGATGGCATATACTACTGATGTCTATATATGGTGCTGATCGTGTCCGAGATCTTCGTAGAGATAGTTTAGAATATCATATCTTTTGACATTCGAATTGTAATCGTATCCTAGAATAACTAGGGTAAATAGTTAGGCTTCAAGGACTATTATAAATAGTTCCTTATGAATTGTAAACATACGTGTGTATTGTATTCGATCAATCAATATACATTGAAGCTTTTTGTGATAACTGAGTTCTTAATAATTCTCATATTATTTACAGTTTATTGTTCTTGATTGAATCAACATAGTGTTAATCCGCTGTAACTTCTATTGTTGAGTAGATCATTGTGTTTATTAACTATTCTGGTTAATCGATCTTGACAGATATCACCGGTTGCACCTTTTTTTCTTGGCTGTCATCTATTTTTGTAACACTATTTTAACATTGTTCGGGAGATTTTGAGAGGTTGCATGAGCTTACCATCATTTTTGGGTATGCATTTTATCTGGCTAACGATTTTGGTATTTTTACCATGAAACTTTAGTACATGAGATATTTGAAGCAAAAGAAAACAGTTATAAAATTCTATATAAGTATTCAGAACATGAAACAATGGTAATAACAAAACTAGTTAACGCTAATCCCGAATGTAGGAAAATATTCTCGTTTGCAATCTATTATTGAGAAGATAAAAAGTGTGGAAAGAAAAGACGAATGATAGCTATTTTGTTGATTGCAGATGAGAGTAGTGTGTATTGGAACTGATTTCACCATTGTTGGATGATAATAGTAATTTTGTTCTATATTTTAACACCAAACTGCCATTAAAACTTTACAACTACAAGTTAGAGATAGACCAAACATCAAATCGAACCACATTTTATTGGTGAAGTCTCATGTTCTTTTAAGTTTCAATACTAGTTTTCAAAACGATTTTGGTATTTTGACCATAAAAACAATGGCACATTAGATCATTAAAAGTAAAGGAAAACATTTATAAAATTTTATATAAAACGTTTTCAAAAGAAAACTATAGAGTTACATGATATTACATTATTATTATTAGGACATCTAGTTATTTGTTTATTTTCAAATTAATCACATCATCAACACACGATACATAAGCCATCTCACAAGACTTTTATAACTCATGAAACAACCAAAAGACAAGAATAAAATGCTCGAATAAAATGTTATTTGTTTACTTTGCTCACGGACTACATGTTGCAGCTTAGCGGTCTTTCGGTCTTTGATCTCACGCCGGAGCTTTCTCGGTTTCATGGTCTTCTCTTATATGAGCCCAACCTAGGAGCTCAGATATGTAATATTGGATCAAAACATACGAAATATCAAAGTGGAATATTTCAGAAGAAACATAATAAAGTTAGAGACACCCTTGAATTTTAGGATCACTACTCTATCAATGAATGTACAAGTTTTTTATGCATATTAGAGACAGCTTTAAGGGCTGTAATTAACAAAACTTTAAAGTTTAATAGGAGAGAATTGTATATATGCGTGGAGGTTTACTGCAAAAGTGATTATTCTTTATTCATAAAATGGATCAAGATTACGGGGTGATTGTGTGGGTGTAATCTTGATGGGTTGAGTTATGGGTTACCTATTTGGGTTGATCCATTTAATATTTGAATGAACTGTGTTTACTTGACTAGCCGAAGTTTAAGGAAGTCAAATTGTATTTGTAATGCATACAAAGTATACAACCTCCTAAATAGCTTTACTAAAAAATGTACATTAATATTGAAATATCTAGCTTTGGTAATCATATATAGGGCTGCAAACGAGTTATGCTTTTATTGAGTTCGAGCCCAAACAACAAGCTCGAAGTCTTAACGAGATGAGCTCGAGCTTTTAATTGTATAATTTTTATCGAGATTTTTGGGACACACATACATAGAGAGGGAGAGAGAAAGAGAAAGAGAAAGAGAGAGAGAGATCGGTTCAATTGAGAACCGCTAAAATGTTGAGAACTGTCAGGATCGATTAACTATGAATGAGTCAATAAACACCTTAGATCTAATTGATAATAGAAGTTGCAGCGGATCAACACTATATCAATGAATTAATAACAATGAACTGTAAAGTAATATACGAAAATACTAAGAACACAGTTTCACAAAAAGCTTTAATGTATATTATCGAGTTAACAATACACACGTACGTTTACAATTCGTAAGGAACTATTTATAATAGTCCTTGAAGCTAAATATTTACCCTAGTTATTCTAGGACTTGATTTACATTCGAATTATAAAGATATACATTGAATTACATTCTATAACTATCTCTACGAAGATCTCGGACTTGATATGTTCCATAAACGCGTTATCAGTAGTAAAACTAATCACCAGTAGTAAGTTTGCAACATCAGTAGTAAGTAAGGTGATCAGTAGTAAGTCCAGATACATCGTCAGTAGTAACTACTATTGATCAGTAGTATCTTCAATATGCCTTGATCAGTAGTAATTAAGTTATAGTCTTCACCAGTATCAACTTCATCAGTACTAAGTAATTCTGCCCCATCAGTACTAAGCATGATCAGTACTAACTGCAGCATCAGTATTCAGTTGATCTGTGATTTTATTCCAACAATCTCCCCCTAAACTTATTGATTCTCTTTCAATCACATAAGTTTCTTTTGTTCTTCTTCTTCTTTCATTCTTTTCTCCAACGTTCTTTGGTTCTGTTGATGTCTTTGAGCAATGATGTATTTGTTGTTTCTCTTCGTGAAATAATTCAATTTGTTTTGGAACATAACAGCATCATAAGGTTTCATCATTGTGTTTGTGAATATCTGATACATAGTCTTTTCAGAATGAGGATATTCTTTTTCATATAAGTACAGCTCACATACTTTGCCAGATTTTTCAAAGAAGTACATGTTGGCAGTTGGAATCACATTCCAAGCATAGACATTTCCTGACTCTGTAAACTGTTCTGGGTAGTTGTCTGGATAAAATGCAGCATCAATCATTCTTGTTAAGTATCCAGCACCAGAATCTTTCCATGATTTCTTTGACATTCTTGGTTTTCTAATGATCAGAAGTTTAATGACATCACTTCTTGAACAGGACATGATCAAAGGTAACCATCCAGTAAATCTCTGCACAATTTTATCTTCCCTTATAATTTCTATAACATTGTTCTGCATAACCCTCCAGTTGATGATTGGATTGTTCTGCAAGGGAGCAACAGGCACTTCAAGTACAGGAATGATTTGTGTTTTTGACTTCTTTTGAGTGCTCTGTTCTTGAGTAACCGCTTTTCTCTTCTTAGATTGGGGAGTTGAAGAATCACCAGTAGTTGATACACTACCAGTTTTGATTAATGTTGGACTGATTAGAATTAGGGCTTTGGATTTCTTTGATTCTTTTTCTTCTTGTTCAGCCAAATCCTTTTTCTTGGCAGCACAGTATTTTTCAATAATAGTCATCATCTTCATTCTGCCAAAGGACTTTGCATTGTGCCCTTTTGATTTCAAATATTCAATCATATTAGCTTTCTGTTCAAATACATCATCTGTCAATTCACTCTTAGTTCTCTTGCATTCAGAAACCAAATCTTCAAGACAGTTAATGTGTTCTTCTTCAACCTTTCTAAGCCTCTTGAATTCTGCTTTTTGAGCTTCTATCTGAATGTCTTCTTGAATAGGTATTTGAACAAGGATTTTAATTTCTTGAGTTTTATTCTTTTTATTCTCCTCAAGAGCTTGATACATCTCCACTTTCTCCAAGAATTTCCTATGTTTTATTCTCCATCTAGATTGCTTTTCTGATCTGACATGATTAATTTTGTTCACCATGTGGTGACCTAATGCTCTATTGGGATAATCATCATCATAAACTTCTTTTCCTTTTCCAATGCAAGCAGATGGTGGAGGTGGAGTGTATTTCATATCAGGGATACCAGGAAGTAGTAATTTTAGATAAAACAGTTTAAGTTGGTCTTCTGGTAGTATCTTGGGATGTGGAGGAAGTGTACATTCATCTACCTCAAACCAATTCACATTATCATCAATGTCAGGTATGATAAGTGGTTGATCAGGTGTTGGAGGTTTAGAGATGATGACATGTTTTTCTCTTTCAATTAACTCTGGTAAAATCAATTCTTCCTCTTCAGTAGTGACCAAGGTGGTTATTACTGGTGTGACTTCAGGAGTTACTACTGATAGGGCATCAGTAGTATTTGTTGCTTTTACTTCCTCTTCCTGACTTACTACTGCTATTATATCAGTAGTAGGAGTTACTACTGATGTTTCTTTTTCAGCTTGTTCTTCCATGGGAGCCGTAGTAGGCTCATCATCAACAACCATCTTTTCTGGGCCTTCATCAATATTTGTTTCATCAATATTTGTTTGTTTAAGATTGAGGAGAGAAGTTGATGCTGCTGCAATTGATTCATCAATCATATTCTGAATATTGTCCTTCTCCCCCTTAGTGAGCTCAACTGGTGGAGCCTCACTATCATCAATCTTCTTTTTCAATCTTCTTATTAATCTTTGTTTGTTGATGAAGACTGTGTTCATAAAACCTCATTCGTTTGTTGATGGTATTTACATGTCTTTTCATGACTGCAATTGTTTTCCCCTGATTTGTGAGATACTTCAGACAATCTTGTCAGTGGATTCAAGAGAATCCACTTTATCCGTCAATTGTTTGGTTTTAATACTGCCCTCACTCCATCTAGCAAGATCATCGGGCTTACTAACAGGTACATTGGTTTGAAGGTTTTCCATCCTTTCCATCAAATCCATAGATCTGCCCTCATCACTTCTTGGTGATTCATTGGGTCTTTTAGACATCCTCTTCTTCCTAGAAGAAGCAGAGATGCCCCCCCCCCCCTTGTGGTTTCTTGGCACCGGGGTCCTTTAAGTAATTCCTCAAATGAGTCATCACTTAAAGTTGCCGAGGTCTGGGTCTTAGTGAAGTTTTCACTGTCCTGTGCACTCACCTTTGGGGCATCAGTAGTGAAAGCCCTCGCCTCATGTCCCCTCTCCTCCTTGGAGGACAACTCTTTGAGTCTGGGGTGTGACTCGATTTGTCCCCTGGTGTCCTTGAAAGAAGATTTCTTTCTTTTATAAGTTGTGGAAATATTTTGGGTTTTGTTTGGTAGGTCTTCCACAGGGTGAAGAGTAGCACTCTGCAGATTTATTTCAAGTTCCTGGGACACATTCAGGACTTCTGTATTAGTAGGTGATTGAGTGACTATTTGGGGTGGTGTTTGGGCTGTATTTGGGGGTGATGGAGTGGGTTGAGGTTCAATTTGGGTTGTATCTATGATTGAACCCTCTCCAATTTGTGTTTGATCTTTGATCATATTAGGAAACAAAGGGGTTTCCTTGCCCGAAAATTTAAATTGTTTTCACATATTAGAGAAAACTTTCTTGTTCAACTCAGGAATGATAAAAATATTTTTGGGAGTTGACAAGTTTTGTAATTCACAGTTTATGATATGTTGGAGAAATCTGGGATACATTAAAAACTTTGAGGAACTAAGATTTCCCAACATACCTTCAAAAATCATGTATGAAAAATTAAATACATGGTCTGTGCATAAACAGACAACAGCAGAGGCTATTGCCTTATTAAACTCATTCCAAGTACTTCGTTTTGGAGAAATACAATGCTGAATTGTATGGACAAGAAATTTCCATTGTGGGGAGAGAAGACCTTTTTGAAAAGTTACTATGTTAAGTCTTCCATCATATCCCATTTTATTTAAAGTTTCAGCAATGAATTCCTTAGGGAGTGTAAACATACCTGCATCATCGTGTAGTTGTAGATGGTGTCGAATGGATTGCTCAGTGATCGTGATCGTCTTTCCATCCACCGATGATTTTATCATAGGTGCAGTTGCACCTTCTGTTCTTTCAGCATTGGTCCAAAAATCCACCAAGTGCTGTTGGTATGCTTTCGGTTTCACAGTTAAAGCAAACTTAATGTATGAGTTTTTTAAGAATTGAACGATTGGTCGAAAGTCTTTTGTACCATCTGGATTGCGTAAAAACGCACACATATTATGGAACTCTGAATATTTGAGATCGGTTTGAACATTGAGAGATTGTAGAGTTGCCATTGTTGTTGATTTGAGAGAAACTATTAAGAATTTTGTTACTGATGAAGGGTTTTTGATCGAAAGCTAGGGTTTATCGAGAGGATTTAGTAAATCGAAGTAAAGATAATGCTAAACTAATCGACTGCCGCATTTTATATCTTTCGATTTAACCTGCAAAAAGACTAAGATGCCCTTCGAATCATAACATAACGGTTATTTTCACGGGGGTTAGTTTGGTAATTGTGATTCTGAAAGACGAGTAGTAAATATGATACCAGTAATAAAACGTCAGTAGTATCTACGAACATCAGTAGTGACTAAGGATTTTGACATCAGTAGTAACTATAGACATCAGTAGTAACCACCAACACATAAGACCAGTAGTATATGTGAATATCAGTAGTACTGACTGACCAGTAGTATTTATGTAAACCTAATACACACCAGTAGTAATTAACTACCAGTAGTATTTTGTGCACATGCCTATAACCAGTAATACAGATCTACCAGTAGTAAAACACTTAAACAAATAAATAACATTTTACAACAAAACTTTACACATTATTTTAAGTGAGATTTTAATTTATCAAAATCATTCCAATACTGCTAACCAAGAAGTTGAATCTTCCTACATCAAATGCCTTTGTAAAAAGATCTGCTAATTGATCATCAGTATGAATTTTAACCACTTTTATTAATTTCTTTTCATTACAGTCTCTTATAAAATGAAATCTTATCTCAATGTGTTTAGTTTTAGAGTGTTTTACTGGATTGTTCACAATACTAATAGCACTTTGATTATCAATAAAAATAGGAGTTTTAAGGATAGAGATACCAAAGTCTAGAAGCTGGTTTTGAATCCAGAGTACTTGAGCACAGCAAGCAGATGCAGCTACATATTCTGCTTCAGCAGTTGATGTTGATACATTTGTTTGCTTCTTACATTGCCATGACACCAGTCTTGATCCAAAGAATTGACATCCACCAGTAGTGGACTTTCTATCTTGACATTCACCTCCATAGTCACTATCTGTGTAGGCTATGAGTTCAAAGGGTGAATCATGTGGATACCATAGACCTAGTGATGGTTTGCCTTTCAAGTATCTGAATATTCTTTTGACAGCCTGCAAGTGTAATTCTTTAGGTCTTGCTTGATATCTTGCACACACACAAACACTATACATAATGTCAGGTCTTGATGCAGTTAAGTACATCAAAGAACCTATCATTGATCTATATAGGTGTTCATCTACATCCTCCCCCTCAATATCAGGATGTAGGTGTTTGTGTGTTTCCATTGGTGTGCTTGCACTCTTGCAGTCTTTCAAATCAAACTTCTCCAAGATGTCTTTAACATATTTTGATTGGTTTATCAAAATTCCAATTGTTCTTTGACTGACCTGGAGTCCAAGGAAGAAGTTCATTGGACCCATAGAGCTCATCTTGAATTTAATCTGCATCAGTTCTTCAAATTCTTTGCATAATAAATCATTTGTTGAGCCAAAGATGATATCATCTGCATAGATTTGTACCAGTAGTATATCATCTTTGACTTTCTTTGTAAACAAAGTTTTGTCAATGGCTCCTCTTTTAAAGTCATTCTTCAATAGATATGATGATAATGTATCATACCATGCTCTTGGTGCCTGATGTAGGTCATACAGAGCTTTATCCAGTTTGAACACATAATCACCATGTTTTGGATCTTCAAAACCTGGAGGTTGGCAGACATAGACCTCTTCTTCAATCTTCCCATATAGGAATGCACTCTTCACATCCATTTGATAGACTTTGAACTTTTTGAATGAAGCATATGCTAGGAATATTCTTTTTGCTTCAATTCTAGCAACAGGAGCGTATACTTCATCATAGTCTATTCCTTCTTCTTGAGTGTATCCTTGGGCTACAAGTCTGGCTTTGTTCTTGATCACTATACCTCTTTCATCTTTCTTGTTTCTAAAGATCCATCTTGTTCCAATGGCTCTTTTTCCTTTGGGTAGAGGTACAAGTGTCCAAACAGCTTGTAACTTGAATTGAAGGAGTTCTTCTTGCATTGCCTCAATCCAGTTTGAGTCCTTCATTGCTTGTTGGATCTTCTTTGGTTCATCCTGAGACAGAAAGCATTCAAACATACATTCATTAGCAATTAAACTTATGTTACACATGTTTGCAGTTAAGCTTTTATTTAATTTGCTTCTTGTTTGCAGTGGTGAGTTAACATCACTTAAAACAAGGTCTAACGGATGGTTCTTCTGAGTCCTTGTAGTTGTAGCTCTATCAACCACTAGTTGATTTTCAAGGTTGGACTCATTTGTCTCAGGCAGTTGTTCATCTGGTAATCCTTCATTGTCATTGATGTTTGGTTCATCATCATCTAGGTCAGAGTTACTACTGATGTTATCTTCATTTAGATCAGTAGTATTGTTGTTGTTACTGGGATCAGTAGTATCTTGAGAATCTAGGTTATTGCTAGGACCAGTAGTATTTTAAGTACTATTACTGGTACCAGTAGTATTTGAATTACTACTGTCCTCATTCTCAGAGTTACTACTGGTTTCAGAATTTGAGTTATTACTGTCCTCAGTATTAACTGTGGGAGCAGTATCAACTACTATGTATCTCATCTTTTCTTGACCAGTATTAACAGATGATGTTCCTTCTTTTTGAGTGTGACAATTTGAATTACCTGCATTTAAATCCATGTTAGAATTAAAGGATTTGGTTAGATTGTCTATATTAAATAGCCAATCTGGACCATTTCCTTGTTCATTAGAAACACTTTCATTAAAGGATACATTGATGCTTTCTTCAATTATCCTTAGTCTTTTGTTGAACACTCTGTATGATTTGCTTTGAGTAGAGTATCCCACAAAGATTCCATCATCAGCTTTGCAGTCAAACTTAGCAGTTTGTTCTCTTGTAATCAGAATAGTACAAGGACAACCAAATGATTTTAAAAAACTTATAGAGGGTTTTCTTTTATTAAAAAGTTCATATGGAGTTTTAAAGTGTGGCTTCACTATTAATACTATGTTCTGAACATAACAGGCAGTATTAACAGCTTCAGCCCAAAAAGTGATTGGTAATTTTGAATCTGCTAACATTGATCTTGCTGCTTCAATGATGGTTCTATTTCTTCTTTCAGCTACACCATTTTGTTGTTGAGTTCTAGGTGAGCTGTATTGCCTGTCAATACCTTTAAGATCACAAAAGTTAATTAAGTTAGTATTTTTAAATTCTGTGCCATTAACACATCTTATGACTTTAACTTTTTGATCAGATGCGTTCTCCAGTTTAACAATTAAGTTCTTGATAAGTTCACTTGTTTCATCCTTTGTCCTGAGAAAGAAAACTCATGTATATCTGGAAAAGTCATCAGTAATAACAAGACAATATTGTTTCTTTCCAATACTCATTACATTTGTAGGTCCAAATAGGTCCATATGTAAGAGTTGTAAAGGAACAGAATTAGAGTTCACAGATTTGGACTTATGAGAAGTCTTGTGTTGTTTGCCTTTTAGGCATGCAACACAGTGATGATCACACATGAATTGTTTTTGAGGTAGTCCAATGACCGAATTTCTTTTTACTAAATTGTTCATGTTTTTGAAATTAGTGTGACACATCCTTCTATGCCATAGTTCTGATTCAGTGGTGTTTGCCTTGGATATAAAACAGTTGACCTCATTTGAATAAATGAGTTCTCCCCCTATATCCAGGCAATACACATTGTTTCTCCTTGGAGTTCTTAAAACAACATATTTTTCATCTAAGATAAAGTCAGGAGAAAGAATGATGCACTCACTGTCTGTGAAAAGAATTTTGTTCTTTTTATCACAAACTTGAGACACACTGACTAGATTGTATTTTAGTTCAGCTACATAAAATACATCATCAAAGGTAATTTTACCATTAGTAACAGTACCTTTACCTGTAATCTTACCTCCCTTTGGGTTCTCACCAAAGGCCACATATCCTCCATCTAATAACTTGAAATCTTTAAGAATTTGCAGATTTCCAGTCATGTGCCTTGAGCATCCACTATCAATATGCCATGTTCTTCTTTCTTCTGGGATCTGAATGCTCTGCACAAGTGAGTAAAGGATCAGTTAAGTTTGGGAACCCAAGCTTTATATGTCTTGGGTTCATCCTTTGAGAAATCAGATTAAGAACAGTTAACCTTAAACAATTTTGGTACCCATACCTTTTTAGTACTGGTGTTCTGTTTTACTACTGACCTTTTAGTTGTGTCTGTGTTTACTACTGATCTTGGTCTATACCCATTGTTCTTAGCTTTTGAATACTTTACTACTGATGGACCAGTAGTATTTGGGTACTTACTATATTTAAAATGACCAGTAGTGTTTTGAAAGTTTGGATTGGTAGCAGTAGTATTTTTGAAATTAGGGTTTTTACCAGTAGTGTTTTTGTACTGGTACCAGACAGCATTATAATTAGGGTTAACACCAGTAGTAAAGTTGTTGAAGTTTTTACTGGTGTTGGAAAATTTAAAATATTGTTTATTTTGATTTGATTTTCCATTGTTTTTGAAGTAATTGCTGTTCTTTGGGCTTCCAACTCTTCTGTTTTGCACAAATCTTGGTGCACTTCTTCCAAATCTTGGTGTTTCAGCAATTGGAGTTTTATTTTTATTTACTACTGAAGGACCAGTAGTATCTTTTAACTTTTGAGTTTTTGCATTTTCTTTAAAAGTTTTAAATTCCTTTAACTCTTTGCAGTTTATTGGATTGAAGTGACAATCCTTTGCTAAATGATTTACTTTGTTGCAAATAACACATTTTAATTTATTATCCTTAGCCTTTATGGTTTTTCTTTGTTCTAAGAGTTGATTCATGTTTCTTTGATTTCCCCTTTTTAGAATGTTAGGTATATTTTCTGCATCATATTTAGGAGATTCATTTGGACTTTGTGCTGTGTGAAAACTTGTATCAATTGATTTTGGAGATTCAGTTTGAGAGATTATAAATTCAATTGAGTTTGTAGTGCTATCATTATCAGAAAAATCATTTGATTCAGATGTTTCAGTGTTAGATTCAGTTTGATTTTCATTTTTTAATTCATTAATTATTCTTTCTGAACTGTTTTTGAGTGGAGGAATGAATTTATATGGAGGTGGTACAGCATGATATCCCACCCCATGTACAACTTTTTCTGTAGTTTGATTGTTAGTTAGTTCATCAAGAATTTTAGTACTTCTTTCAAATTTTTTAATTGTCAATTTATTTTGTTCAATTTCAAGTTGACATTCTTCTAATTTACTTGTTAATTCTTTATTTTTTAATTCATAAAACTCTTTCTCATCTACAGCTTGAAGTAATTCTTCCTTTATCCGTTGATCTATCATCTGGTACACCTTTATCTGATGTTCTTGATCAGCAATCACACCATCAAATTCATGATTTCTTCTTACTGCTTTTGCTAAATCTTTATTTAATTTAGTGTTTTCCTTTTCTAGATTTTTAACAATTTTAATACATTCAGAAGTACAAGGTTTAGGTTTTACCTCAGATTTGCTGTCAGTAAAGGCCATGAGAGCTTGATTTTGAGCATGCTCTTCTGCTTGGAAACTCCAGTCATAGCCTTGTCCTTGTTGTGAAATAAGAGCAGTTGATTTTGATCTTTTGTCAGATTGAGGACATTCTTTTGCAAAGTGACCAAGGTTGTTACAGTTGTAACATTTGACTTTAGTTTTGTCAAATCCAACTTTGTCACCTTTGTTGAAGTTGAGGCTTGTCCTACCAGTCCTTTTTAAGAACCTTTTGGTTCTTAGGCTCAGCATAGCCATCTGCCATTTAAGATCCATCTCCTCAAGATCATCTGGATTCAATTGTTCCAAGTCATCACTAATCAGTGCAGTATGCACATGACTAGTAAAAAAAGATTCTCTTGCAGCATCTTCAGAATCTGCAGCCTTTCCTGTGGAGGTTTCTTGACCTTGACCTGTACTAGATACAAATGCAGCATTATTAGAAGAAATAGAAGGGTTCTTTTGATTTACCTCAGTTTCAAATACTCTGAGATCATTGTAGAGTTCATCCAACTCCTTTTCTTCTAGTGCATCTCTTTGTCTATATACCACTGTATACATGGCCCATTCTTCACTAAGAGACCTTAGGAATTTCATGTTGACATATTCTTGATCCATCTTAACCCCAACCTGGTTAAGTTCACCAATTAGTTTGTTGAATCTGTCAAACACTTGAGTGAGTGTTTCATTGGGCTTTCCTTTGAAGTTTTCAAATTCTTGCTTGAGAACAGACTTCATGTTCCTCTTGGTGCTCTTGGTCCCAACGAATCTCTTCTCCAGTGCTTCCCATAGCACCTTTGCATCATCATACTCAACGAAGAGATGTTGATAGTCGTTAGGAATGGCCAGTAGGAGAGTGCTTAGTGTTTTAAGTTCAATTCCTTTGTCTTTCTTTTCCTTCTCACATTTAAGTTTGTCTGCTTCAGTTGCAGAGCTGCTTGCTTGACCAGGACCAGTTTTGTTTCCTTCAAGGACAACTTCCCACATGGAATAATCAGTAATAAGCATGTATTGCTTAATACGATTCTTCCACATCCCAAAGTTATTGGGAGTGAGTATAGGAATTTTGTTGGCTTGAGTGCTTTCATTATTATCAGTCATGATTAATAATGTGTGTGTTTTAAAGATTAAAACTTTTTGTTTGTTCTTAACAATTAGTAGATCTAGAACCAATATGCTCTGATACCACTTGTCAGGATCGATTAACTATGAATGAGTCAATAAACACCTTAGATCTAATTGATAATAGAAGTTGCAGCGGATCAACACTATATCAATGAATTAAGAACGATGAACTGTAAAGTAATATACGAAAATACTAAGAACACAGTTTCACAAAAAGCTTCAATGTATATTATCGAGTTAACAATACACACGTACGTTTACAATTCGTAAGGAACTATTTATAATAGTCCTTGAAGCTAAACTATTTACCCTAGTTATTCTAGGACTTGATTTACATTCGAATTATAAAGATATACATTGAATTACATTCTATAACTATCTCTACGAAGATCTCGGACTTGATATGTTCCATAAACGCGTTATCAGTAGTAAAACTAATCACCAGTAGTAAGTTTGCAACATCAGTAGTAAGTAAGGTGATCAGTAGTAAGTCCAGATACATCGTCAGTAGTAACTACTATTGATCAGTAGTATCTTCAATATGCCTTGATCAGTAGTAATTAAGTTATAGTCTTCACCAGTATCAACTTCATCAGTACTAAGTAATTCTGCCCCATCAGTACTAAGCATGATCAGTACTAACTGCAGCATCAGTATTCAGTTGATCTGTGATTTTATCTTAACAAGAACCGTGAAGACCATACCAATACATGTTAGTTCATGTCCATTCACATGTGAACATTAGAGTATTTTTTTAAATATAAACACAAAAACCTAAAAAGACCTAAAAGAAAGTGCATTAAATCACATTTATTTGATTTGTTTACATGTGAAGAGTCTGTACGCTTCACATTTGAACAAATCGTAACTGTCTAATTCTCATGGTTTTAGTGAAAGTTGGTATTCAATGTACATGTTATAAAGCACTTGGGAAGAATGAACCGACTGCTAGTAGTATTTGAAATGTCATGTAATAATTTCTACTAGTTAACAAGCACACAAATATTCATTTACTTATCAATAGGTTTATACATCACGGATTAACAGTCACCCAAGGTATTTAATGTGTAAATCTCATGAATAATTTTATTTTGTTGTAACTCATATTTTATGATGGTTGATTAGTATTTAAGCCAACCATAAGTACACTACTACACTATGTACATGAAGTGTACAACCATAGGTTATGAAATTCTACCCTATAAATATAGGGGTTGTGTACTTGTCTTGTTGTATCTCTTGTCTTTCTTGTACTATGTATCATACTTCTATGTCTAATGAGAATATTTGTTATGATTCCAATTGAGTTGAGCTAATTTGCATTACAACACGTTATCATCACTTTGCTCCAAGTCGTTTCACGTTCGTCCCTCGAAAAGTAAGAAAACCGAAAAGTTCAAGATCATTGATCCTATACAAGTAAGTCTTTCTTGAACCATTTTACTTAATTTTGTTTACGTCTTAAAAAAAAAATTTGGAGATCTTCTAAAATATTTATAAGAAGAGAAAGAAAAAAAAAATGAACCTTTACTTTATGAAATAAAGAATCGATATCCGTGGTGGAGTTTTGTAACATTAATTTATTTTTTTTCATATTGATCATCACACTGAAAATACATATTCCAGAATCTATTTTTTTTAATAAATTTCATCACATTTGAAAGAAATATTTGAACAATTAAGCATTTTAATTTTCAAATGGTTTTCTTTATTTCAACCAGTGAAAACTACATAGATTATTTTTGGATTCTCATATATTGCCATAAGCAGAGTTAAATCGTAACTCTCCATATTTGTATTTAGCCATTTTAAATGTAACCCCCTATATATTTATTTGGGCTTTTAAAACGTAACATTCATATTTTAAGTTGGGCATTTAAATCGTTACCTCCCAAACTTTTATTTGAGAAATAAAATTATTTAAGACGGTTCCAATATTTATGGTTATTTAAAATGTATCATAACTTGATAAATTTTATTTATGACACTCTATTAAACATTGTATTGTTTTAAGAATAATTAAAGATTATATATTTCTTTATCATAAGATTGTCTATTTGTTTAACATTAATGGCTGTTTACAATGCATGAAAAAGGTTATGGAATATTTATATGCTTATAATATAGATTAATTTCACAATGAATTTATATGTATTATAAATTTTGTTATAATGATTTTGAATATCGTATAAATCTTTCTAATAGTGGATAAAAAAATTGGTATGTTTATTAATTAGTCGTTATATTTTTTTTTTTTTTTTTGAAGAAAAAAAAATATTTTAAACCAATTAATCATTAATTTTGTATGCATTGAAATATAATGATTTTGTTACACTTTCTTTTGTGTTTGAAAGTCGCATTTAAAAAAATCATTAATATACAAAAAAATTGATAATTTCATTGTGAAATTATTATTCTTATCATTTATAAGTTGCATAAAGTGCAAGGTTAAATAAGTTTTTTTGATTTATTGTTAATGATTAACAATGTGTAAGTTACACTATTAGTTCATGCGAACTCAAATCGAAAAAGCGGACTTATGAGCATTGTATTAAAACTACCGAAGTGAAATATATTATAAATCATCCCCAAATAGGCTCATCTATTCTTATTACAATGTCTAGGAAAGATAGGCGGTTTTTCTGACTCCTAATAAGGGTGGTTCCGATATGCACAAGCGCTGTCTACCCTTACCATCTTTCCTGGTTGTATTCGAATAGAGCTACCGAAAAGGGTTGACTAAATAATCTTTCCCCCGAATGTGGTTATATACATATGATGAATTGGTGTCTATAAATCGACATGTCGTTCGATAAATGAGACCCATTCGCACTTGTGTTTTTCGAACCTGCTGATTCGACACACAGTTTATGCTCATACAAACCATTAGCATATAAACTATCATTTTATATGATAACTAAATCCGATATTTCTCCTCCCGTTGTAGGAAAATATCGAAACAAACAAAAATTCTTTGAGATCACCGATTTTGTGGCTCAAATGGAATATTAGAGCTATTGTTAAACTTCTTAATTATGTTTTATTTGGATTAAGCTTTCCCATTTGGATAATGATTATCTTTTGGACTATGGTTTGTTCACATTGATTATGTTTTCTCGAGATAATTTAAAGTTGCTTTATTCCTTATGAAATTAAACAATACGTGTGACCAACTTCAAATTATTTTTTTACTTTAAGGCATGTATATTGGGTATGTTTATAGTCTGGTTGATTGTGGTATTCATATACACTTTCATAAAACATAAGGACTACTTTATCAACATTACGCCTAAAAGTAACTTCA
Organism: Calendula officinalis; assembly: GCA_963853835.1. Lineage (NCBI taxonomy): Eukaryota > Viridiplantae > Streptophyta > Magnoliopsida > Asterales > Asteraceae > Calendula > Calendula officinalis. The sequence continues at coordinate 28,540,874 of OY970834.1, forward strand.
TTGACAACCATTTCGGGCCCGTCGACCCTAGGCTTTGGTATAGCCCATTATATGTTGTCAAATGGTACTATTTTAACCATAAATGAAGCCTTATATCATCCAAGTTCTAGTCGTAACTTGTTGAGTTTTAAGGATGTTCGAGAAAACATGTTTTCATCTCGAAACTGCTCGAGAAAATGGTACTAAATACCTTTACATTACCTCAGATACATACGACCAAAAGCGTATATTGGAGAAGTTGAGATGTTTGTCAAACGGTTTGTACTTTACTACGATCTAAACCATTGAAATCAATCTAATCTTTCGTCGAGCCCCTGTTGATGGCGGAACTTATATGTTATGGCATGACCGGCTGGGACACCCGGGTCAAAATACGATGCTTCGAACTATGAATGCATCCCATGGGCATCCTCTTGAATGAATTAATTTCATGATTAATTCGAAAAGCCTATGACAAACATGCTCGATTGTAAAGACACATCTCAAACCACTTTATGTATAATCTACAAAAGTGATATCCCGTTTTCTTAAGAGAATTCATGTGGATATTTGTGGACCTATCCAACCAACATGCGGACCATTTAAAAATTTCATGATATTGGTTGATGAATCAACAATGATGGTCACACGTAGCTTTGTTGTCCACAAGGAATGAAACATTTCCTAAACTCCTAGCCCATATAATTAAGTTGAGGGCTAATCATCCGAATTATCCAATAAAGTCAATTAGACTTGATAATGTCGGTGAGTTTACATCGAAAATGTTCGATGATTATTGCATAACATTGGGCCTTGATATTGAACACACTGTCGTGTACGTTCATTATCAAAGCAATCTTGCGGAAGCGTTTATCAAACGAATACAAATAATTGCAAGAACTTTGGTTATGCGCACCAAAACGCCCCATTTTTATATATGGTTATGTGATATTGCACACGGATGCATTGGTCCGTCTGAGGCCCATGGGCACCCAATAACTTCTTGCGTACTAGCTGGTAACTGGATATGAGCCCAACATTTCATATTTACGCGTGTTTGGGTGCCTGGTCAATGTTCCAATTGAACTTCCAAAGCGTTCGAAATTTGGACCTCAGAAACGACGGAGAATATCTGTTGATTATTAATCTCCATCCATTATACTCTATTTAGCGCCCTTGACAGGCGATCTCTTTAACGCTATATATGTGAATGGTGACATTGATGAGACAATCTTCCCGTCGTTAGGGGGAGATTTGCACGTTAACGTTGATAAGGAACGACGTGAAAGAATGTGGCATGTACCCAATTTGTCTCATATGGATCCCTCGAATGCACATAGTGATAAGGATGTGCAAATAATTCTAAGTCTATAAAATGTTGCTAATCAGCTACCAGACTCATTTAATGGCTTAGAAAATGTCACAAGATCAAATATACCTGCTGCATATGTGCCTGCAAGGATAGACGTCCCTGTGAGACGCCGTGTTCCGTTTGAACATGTTGCACCGGTCGAACCCACCGTGCAAAGGACGCTACCATTGGTTGTCCAGTCCGCCGCTCTTCCCAATAAAAGAGGAAGAACGGTTCGGTTCCAAGGATGTTCTGCCTCAAAGGAGGAGAAATTCTGTTGTATACGTTTTGCCACACCAGATCATTAAGGATCACGGGAGTGTATTGGAGAAGCGTGTTCCTGATGAAACACCAATTTCTCATCATCCTGTTAATCTCAAAATATCTTTTGAGTATGCTAGCTTAGACGATATTTTTAAGCAAAACGAGACTGTCATCGATGATTTGCTCATATACGCAGTGGCCACTGACATTATGATCAATGGTGACATGTAAAAATGTACTATTGTTGAGTACAACGGACTGGTCTATGGAAACACACAATCCAGGTAAAATTGGATTCCTTACTGAAATGATGAGTGTTTGGACCTGTTGATCCAACACCACCTAACGTTAAACCAACTGATTATAAATCGGTATTCGTAAGGAAGCGTAATGAGAATAATGAGATTGTATGATACACAGCTCGCCTCGTGGCGCTAGGCTTCTCTCAAACGCCCTGGTATTGAGTACGAGTAGATGTATTCTCCCGTAATGGGCGTTATAACGTTCCACTACTTAATCAGTTTAGTAGTTTCCGGAAAACTGAATGTGCAGCTTATGGATGTGGTCACAACCTATCTCTATTGGGATCTTAACAAAGTGATACATATGAAAGTCCCTGATGGACTCTAGTTTCCTGAATCAAGTAGTTCTGGACCACGGAACACGTTCTCGATATGACTGAGACGATCACTTTATGGATTAAAACAATTCAGACGGATGTGGTATAATCGTCTAAGTGAGTACTTGATCAGACTGGGATATTTGAATATTGATATATGCCCATGCGTGTTTATAAAGATATCCACTTCAGGATGGGTTATTATCGCAGTCTATGTAGATGATTTGAATCTCATAGGATCCTCGAAAGAGTTGTTTGAAACTGCTGAAATCCTGAAAAAGGAATTCGAGATGAAAGATCTTGGGAAAACACAGCATTGGTTCGGCATGCAGACCGAGCACCGTAAAGATGGGGTTTTTCATTTATCAAGAGATTACACCTAAAAGGTGTCAAGACGCTTAGTTGCCATGACGCAAAACCCCAATCTGCTCACATGGTCATTCATTCCTTAGACATCAAAAGGGACTCATTCCATCCAAATGAGGGTGATGAAGAGATATTAAGCCATGAGTGTTCATATCTCGGTGCCATAAGCGCAATGTGGTACTTCACCCAATGTACCAGACTGGACATGTTATTTGTTGTGATATGCATGACTAGACATAGCAATGCGCTAACACGCCACCATTGAAATGGTATTAAAGACATCTTCCGTTAATATAAAGATAGTATGGATATGGGCTTATTCTATCCCTGCGTGTCATCGAGTGGATCAAGTGTGACTGATACTCGAGATAACGCGACCCTTATCGGCGATGCCGATGCAGTTTACTTATCAAACCTGCACAAGGGACGTTCCCAATTTGGTTATGTCTTTACCATAGGGAATGTGGCGACATCCTAGAGTTCTTTTAGGTAGAATCTAGTTGATACTTCGACAAATCACTTCGAACTACTCGCGCTCGTTGAGGTGACTAGAGAGTGTGTATGGCTTTGAGATGTAAGAGACCATATTCGAAGTAAATGTGTTTTGGCTTATGATCCCAGTTAACCAGTTGTCATATATTAAGATAACACCGTTGTTATTAATCAATTGAAACATGGTTATATCAAAACAAGATAGCACCAAACACATCTCGCCGAAATTGTTCTTTACACATGAACAACAAGCATTTCAAAAGATTGAAGTGAAACATATTGGATCAAATAGGAATCATGCAGATTTGTTCACCAAGTCACTGCCAAAGTATTCTTTCCAAAACATGTCAAAGCTATTTGACTTAGGAAAGTCTCTGAGCTACATAAATGACATATATCATGTACCTAGTTGTGTACGAATAACGATTGCATCATGATGTATGCCTTGCACCCTGTTGAGTGCAGATAATGGTTGCATCCTGATGTATGCTTTGCACCATGTTGAGTGCGAATAATGATTGCATACTGACGTATGCTTTGCACCATGTTGAGTGAGAATAATAATTGCTTCCTGACGTATGCTTTGCACCATGTTGAGTGCATGTGATGGGGAGCATCCTAACGAATGATTGTGTACTCTTTTTCCTTTAGTTCAAGGGTTTGTCCCATTGGGTTTACGTTGACAAAGTTTTTAATGAGACACTAACAGTACCCTATTCTCACTAAGAACTGTTGAAGTCAGGGGGAGTATCCAGTTGTATACTTATTAACCATTGTGCACTCTTTTGTCCTTCGTTAGAGTTTTTGTCCCACTGAGTTTTCTCTAAACAAGGTTTTAATGAGGCACACCATATATGGTTCCTTCTATGGCTCAAGACATCCTGATCGTACTCTTTTGTCCTTCAGTTGGTGTTTTTGTCCCAAAGGGTTTTCTCCGACAAGGTTTTTAACGAGGCGAATGCTTTGTGGATTGTCTGAAGATACAATACTTATTAACCATCGTGCACTCTTTTGTCATTCGTTAGAGTTTTTGTCTCACTGGGTTTTCTCTAAACAAGGTTTTAATGACGCACACTGTATATGGTTCCTTACCTCGCACAAGGCATCCAGATTGCACTCTTTTGTCCTTCGATCAGAGTTTTTGTCCCAAATGGTTTTCTCTGACAAGGTATTTAACGAGACGAATGTCTGATGAATTTTCTGAAGATACAAGACGAAGAAGTACAACTATGATTCATCGTAAATCTAAACAACCAAGGGGGAGTGTTGTAACTCATATTTTATGATGGTTGATTAGTATTTAAGCCTACCATAAGTACACTTTATGTACATAAAGTGTACAACCATAGGTTATGAAATTCTACCCTATAAATATAGGGGTTGTGTACTTGTCTTGTTGTATCTCTTGTCTTTCTTGTACCATGTATCATACTTCTATGTCTAATGAGAATATTTGTTATGATCCCAATTGAGTTGAGCTAATTTGCATTACAACATATTTAATTTTGTTGTCTTTAAATAATATAATTTTGACAATTTTCTTCACGAGAGAATGTGAGTCTGTTAACCTGTCATGAACGTGTTTTGATCACCTAACTTTCCCACAGATACATTTTGCCCGCTCTAGATTTATTAAAAAAAAAAGTTGGCGGAAGAAAACATCAAACATGTCTAAATTGAATAAAAGAAGAAAACGGGCTCTGTTTATACACAAATTTAAAAATTGTGTTTAATAGAAATATAAGAGCGCAAAGTTCAGCCGTCAACCATACAGTAGAAGAGGAACACTTTGAGTTTAAAGCATTTTCTTTGGCAACAGTTATACTAGATACTAATTATGCGTGAATAAAAAGCTTAAATTAATGTAAAAACTACCCCTGAATTTCAGGAATACTACTTCATAGATGAATGTAGAATCATTTTATGCATCTTAGAAACAACCCTTAGGGTTATCATTATTAAAACTCATAATAATAAAAAAAATTATTAATACAAAAAATAATAATACTCCCTCCGTCCCAAATTTATTGTTCACTACAAAAAAACACACAGTTTAAGAAAAGTACAATAATTATATTATATCACCAATCAAATTTTTTCTTTCCAACTTAAATGTTTTTTGATTGGTTGAAATTTAGGAAAGACAATTTTATGAGACAAACTAAAATAATATACTGGACAATAAAAATGAGACTGATGGAGTAATAAATACTCCCTCCGTCCCACAAAAAAGTACTCATTTCTCCCTAAACTTTTGTCCCACAAAAAAATTCCCATTTCTCAAATTGTTAGGGGTCCACTCAATAAAATAATATAATTTTCAAAGACCCCACCACTAATTATCCAATAACTATCTTTCTCTCTCCAATCAAACCTTATATTTTAATCAAAAGTAATACCAATTACTCCACCACTAACTATTTTCTTAAGACTTGTGCCCATGAGAAATGGGTACTTTTTTGTGGGATGGAGGGAGTAATAAATATTTTTTTTATTTTTTTGTAAAAATGACAAAAATACCCTTCCATGTATAAAATATGTGATTAATATTGATCATTAGATCTTATTAAGACTATAAAAAATTTAAGGACTACTTTGAGCGTAACTCTGTAAATTTATTAAAGATATAAAGGAAAATTTTGGCTTTCAAGCGTTCTTTTTTTTTTTTGGCACGAAACAATTGTAGAAGTATTACACACTAAATTTTATTTATTTTTATTTAAAAAAAGAAGAGGACCTAAGATGCAAATTCTGTAAACCCTAGGTACATTTTTTGTAATTAACAGAGTCAAAATCGACTCAGTAATTTGGGCATCTCACTCAACCAGTGGTGAAGTTAGAAAGGCCGGTGTAGGTTTTTGTATCGGATAATTACATTACAACATTCATCCTTTTAATCACTTAATCGTTCGCTTCACATAACAGAAGATTGACGATCTTTACGAATTCAGCGAGTTCAATATGATCTTCACAAGAGTACAAGACTTCCCCTTGGATATTATAATCACAAAGGTAACACCTTTCTTCTCTTTCAGCAACATTTTGCACGTAATTACTCTATTGTTTCTAGTTACCCATTGAGTCCAAAAGCTTTTTCCGTGAGACCTACTCATGGTGTTCCTAAAGTCACCAAGATCAATGACGCCCTCCAACTGTTCGATGAAATGCTTCAGAGGCAACCTCCAACATCGAATTAACTAAGCTTATTATTGTTATTGTAAAGATGAAACATTTCACTTCTGAAACAAATAAGCTTGATGGGCATTCCTGCTAATATCTATATCTATACAATAAACATCTCTATTAGTGAAGAAAGAAAATCAGCTTTTCCGTGGCTACATGCATCAGGTTTGGTTTTGTAAACTTACATTTGTCTTTAACTTTAGTAATTTTAATTGTTGATCTTTAAAATGTTGTGTAGGATGCGCACGAGTTTTTAAATTTTTTGTTAAACAATCTTATTGAAATAGTGGAGAAAGAAACAGCCAAGGGTCCGGTGAGAATTTATCACCTCCTGACAAAATTGCTAATGGTGGTCTAATAATGGTGCAAAAAAAATTCGTACTTACTTGGGTTCACAAAAACTTCCAGGTTAGTTTCAATGCTAATTCAAGTAGTGAAAATCATACAATTAAATTCTATGTCAAATTCTTGATTTTCAAGCAGGGTATACTTAAATGAAATGAGGTGTTTAAGGTGTAAGACTGTAATTGCAAGAAATGAAACATTCCTAGATTTAAGCCTTGAGATAGAGCAAAACAGTTCCATTACAAGTTGTAATGAAGATGTTTTGCTGTATATCAAGGCTCAAATCTAGCAATGTTTCATCTCTTACAGTTATAGTCTCACACCTTAAACACCTCGTTTCATTTGTAAGTATACCCTGCATATATAATCAAGAATTTGGCATAAAATTTAATAGTCTGATTTTCACTTCTTGAATTAGCATTGAAACTAAAGGTTTTTGTGAACCCAAGTGAGTACGGGTTCTTTTTTGCACCATTGACCTGGCCACCATTAGCAATCTTGTGAGGTTATGATAAATTCTCCACCGGAGAATGGCTATTTCTTTCTCCACTATTTCAACAAGATAGTCTAACAAAAAGTTCAAAAACTCGTGCGCATCCTACACAACATTTTAAAAGTTACAGACAAATATAAGTTTACAAAACCAAACGCATGTAGCCTCGGAAAGCCCATTATCTTTCTTCACTCTTTGTACAAAGCGCTTTGGAGCAATAACACATGTTTTCTTCTTCTGTGTACTAATCTACACAAAGTATGAAAAGATCAAGTCAGCCATTTATTACTAATATACAAAAGCAAGAAGTAGAACTACTTAAGTTCATTTATAACTATATATGCTACCTGTATAAACAATTCAGCTAAACACGCGAGGACATTCTCTTCTACATCGCCTGGATTTTTACCATTTCCATGTTATAAAAATCGGTCTTCTAGGCGGCCGATTAATCGCCGCCTAGGTGGCCAACCGAGTGAGAAATTGCGTGGAAGTTATCGGAGATGGTTAAAATCGGTTAAAACCAGTGATAACCGGTCAAAATCGGTGATAATCGGTCAATATCGGTGTAGGAGATGAACGCACAGATGAATAAAAAAAGAAGCAGAGGAATTTTGATACCTGTACAACCTAACCAGCCATCGAAAATGGCCATGGCTGCTTACGGAATCGATATAATGAGGGAAGAAGATAACGTCGTCGTGGGTTTAGTTTTGTTGTCGGAAATCCATCCTCTCCGGCAGTGGTCATGGAGGCTCACGGGACATGCTAGGGTTTTTGGAGAAGATGGTATTCAGATCGTCTAGGTTTTGAATAAGAACATGAAATGTGGGCCAAGAAAATTAAAATAAAACGGAATGAAAACTTGGTGTATTTTAAGTTTTAATAGCCTATGAACATTGTCCACCTATATGACTTTTCTACTTAGATTTTTATGTACTTTGCTTGATTCCCTTGATTCTTAAAAATTGTTAAGAACTTATATTTTTTCATATTTTTAATTTTAAACATAATTAAATGCAAAGATTTCTCATAGTAATTAACTTATTTAGTTATTTTATTTATCTATTTATAAAAAGTTAAATTCTTTTGTATTTAATGGTACCCGTCTAGAAACTGATTAATCGCCGCCGATACCGATTAATCGCTTGAAGGTGGTCGAACGCCTAGGTATCGCCGAACGATTTTTACAACCTCTTGAGGCTAAACCGTGTCTTTAATATATGTTTAATTACAGTTGAAATGAATTGATAAGCTATATTCAGCATGTTCTCTTCATAATACAGTAATTAGTTTCACATCGTGATGCCAGTAAAAGCTTATTTGAGAGGCTTATTGTTGGAATATCGATTAATTTGTAAATATTGACCGTCTCTTGAAGGAATGAGAATGGACCAGATTGTAAACTACAGAAATGATTTAATTGTGTATTTTAGTCCGTGAAATCCATTACAGAAATGGCACGTTGATAAGTTTATTAAAATATTAGCTTAGTTCACTAATAATCCCCAACTTAAAATCAATTATCTAAATATTTAAATAAGTAGTCTTGTAAAAAGAAAGAAAATCTCGTATTCAATTATGTGTAGTATTTTCATATTTAAATAATTTAGGTTTTACTTCTTTTATAGAAATTCCTTTATTAATATGAATGGGATTTTGAGAGGCTACAATAGAAGTCATGACATGCATCTGGCAAGCATGTATGCAATTTGTTTACACTGTGTTCCCGAGTTTTAATTCGAAGAGAAAAGAAGACAAACGGAAAGAAATAAAAATTTTATTGTGTTCCAGAGTTTTAATTTTAAAAGAAATGAAAAGAAGAGAAGAGAAATTTAGTGCATTTTTTCTCTCCTAATCTTCCTCCCAAAAGTGGGAAGATTTGGAGAGAAGGGAAATTTCATTTAATTAAAAACATTCACAATTACCAAATTATCCTTAACATTACCTAATTTATTTATATTTTGAAGGATAAAATTGTAAATGTGTTAACTTTTTTCTTTTCTCTCCAATTCAGGAACATAAAAAACGATAATTTTCTTTTCCTTTCTCTCCAACCTAGGAACATAAAAAGGAAGAATATTTTCTTCTCAATTTCTTTTCTTTTCTCTCATTTTCTCTTACCTTCTCCTCTTTTCTTTCGTTGAAAAACTATGGAACACAGTGTTAATAAGGCTTTTATATTTTAATTCCTTTTTTTTTTCTTCCTAATTTGAAGGTTTTAACCAAGTATTTAACTTGGAAGATGTTGCTCATCTTGTATTTAACACATTTTTGTGATGTTTCTTGTAAGTGAACGTTACTAGCATAAAACATATAGATCTAAAGCTTTAAGCAAGAGAATATGTGTATTCTTACAAAGCTTTTTGGTTCGTTGATTTCTAACTTGGTTGAGTTCTTTCACTTTCTTCAAAGTACCCAAAGGGGATTAATCTTCTTGGGGAACTTCTTAAGATGGAGTAAATGGAAGTATATTAAGATATGTAATCAAAAAATGTGTATAACTCAAGAATACAACACTTACAACTAAAGGATGATGAAACTAAATGTGGACAGCCCCTTATCTTCGATTTTCAGCAGCCTTCAGGATGTGATATGGGTGTTTTGATGGTGGGACGTTGTTGTAGAGGAAGTTACTATGATAATTTGGCAACTTGAATCACCAAATATGAACTAAAAATGAGAAAGTTATGAAGATTTGAAGTTTAATTGGTAACTCAATACATGCTAGACGGATTTTTATTATCTCTTGGGAGTGTTTGTCGATCCTTGATGAAAAGAGTGAATGTATAAAAGTTTTAAGATTGTTTAAATCATTAATGGTACGGGAACATCCTTAGGAGTGAGCATGAGCAAAAGAAAGATGAAAACTACCCAAATTGGTGAAAGATATGGTGGGTGGGTGTTTTTACTTGTAAGGAACATCAAAATAAGTACAACACGCATGGTCTTTGCTTTGACCACTTAATCAAGATGGAGGGGGGAAATATTTAGGGTATGTTTGACAAACCAACTTATTAACTTATACTTATAGTTTTTCTTTTGGTAATTAGTTTTTCAAAAAAAGGTGGTCTCAATAATGTTTTGGTAATTAGTCAAGTGCAAGTTTTCTCGTTTTTTTGGCTAAAACATCGTTCCAAATGTATGTTAGCAAATAGGTGGCCCGATTGGTGTAATTTTCCTTTATTGTGTTTTTAATTCTTGTATGTTCCTTCTAGCTTCTCGCTAGCTTTTAATGTTATTTTGCTTGTGGCGGGGTGGGTGATGGCATTGCCGAATCTCATCCTTCCTCAAGTTTCTTGTTGCCGTTCAAAAAAAAATAGTTTTTCTTTCAGAAAGTTAATAAGGAGTTTTGAAAAGTAAGGAGTCCATTACTTCTCAAAAACTCCTTTTTGAAGCCAATAAGTTATCAAATCCAAACAACTTTTAACTTATTAACTTTTCATAAAAGTTAATAAATAACGTTTAAAAGCTTTGCCAAACACTAAAACTTTTCATAAAAGTTAATAAATAACGTTTAAAAGCTTTGCCAAACACCCTCTTAGTTTCAGTGATTTTTGGTTATTACTTTTTGCAAGAAAGAAGGAAAAATAAGAAAAATCATTTAGGGGTGTTGGTTCGGCAGTCAAAGAAGAGGAAAGAATGGTCAAAGTTTGACTCTTCAATTTGAAATGATAGGCTCTAGACTTTTAGTTTTTATTGGATATTGGTTAACCTTTATCTATTTACGAAACAATATATTATTTTAACTTGGCTTTATTCGATAATTAATGAGGGTTAACTATAAGTGAAAAAAATTCCATTTGGACTAAGTATTTTGTTTCGTTAAATATTTATGTTATATACTCCCTACTAGCTTCAAAACCCGCCCGAATGGGCGGGGTAGCTTCAAGAAATAAAATGCATAACTACGAGAAAAAAAAAATGTGAAATCATATAGTCAATTATTATTGAAATGATGAATAAACGTTGTGTTATACATGAATAATCAAAGACTTAGACTTGAGATGTGGGAGGGGAGATGAATAGGCGGGTCAATACATACCACCCCATTTATTTATGTACTCCTCATAGTTATCGTTGAAATTCGCCTGAAATAACCAATTAAATCATTATTAAAACATTTAATTAAATGCAATCATCGAATTATATAAAACACAAAACTTAATTGCTTCCTATGAAATTAAACAACTTTTTTTATCAAACTCGCACAAAAACAACCCCGCCCAATTGTGCCTTATTCTATATCCGAAACACTGAAACTAAGTACAAAAAAAATTAAAATGTGGATATAAAAAAAAAACTAAAAACCTGTTCGATAAGATAGGTAATGGTTCAGACCATATTTAACCACAATCGGCTTCTTGGATTCGGTTGACTTTATATCAGATTCAACTTGTGCTCGTTTGACAAGTCGTTCCTTTTTTGTTGCTTTAGCCTCGGATGTCTAATTAAGCAGCATTTTGAACAAAGTAGTTGCTGCAAATTGTATAAGAAACATATAATAGCTGAATGATTTATAAATTTAACCTAGCTATATACTTCAATTAAGTTTGCTAATAACATGATAAATTATTACCAAGACTTTTGACAAGGGTTTTAGTTAACTGAATCGTTGCTTGAGAATCCTCTTCTTTCTCATAAGTCGAACAACTTTTGGCCATATCACAAATTGATGAAGATCCTTCTTTGGTGGCAATGCTCAACTGATTCCAAGTTTCTTACTCCTTTTTTCAAACAAAGGGTTCACTGCCTTCTACTAAAGAGCAAAAATTCCAAGTTTCTTACTCCTTTTTTCAAACAAAGGGTTCACTGCCTTCTACTAAAGAGCAAAATCAATGGAATTGAATAGCAAACATAAGTCAAATATCATAATTTAACATATGCAGCTACTTTTTGCTAAGAAGAAATTAAGAACCCTAAACTATTTTGAGTAACTATACCATTTTCTTCTTAGTTGTGACCGCCTTTGTACCTTTGTGCTAGATGCAGCCAAACTCCCAGCACCATTGCCCAAAACTTCAGAGTTCAGATACAACTATCTCAACCTGGAACTTATTTATGTCAACATGTTTGACCACATAAAAGTCAAAGAATATATTTATTAAAAATTAGATAAAACTTACTTCTTTCTATATTGCTTTTGTTATTCTTCCGCTTTAAGACCATCAGCAGAAGAGGCATCGAGCGACGTTGAAACACCAAAATAAACCTACAACCAATTAAACAAAATTATTTAAAAAAATTGATTTATTAAGATGAAATAATATATACTGATTCATATATTTACCAGAAGTAATGTTGTAGTAATTTTATCAATTGGTAGGTCTATTTCACCAAATCTGAACGTTTATTAAGGTTCCGACCCAACCTGTGATCGGGTTGGAGAGAAAAAGTTGTTGACTCAGTAAGAAGTGACCTTACTATCACATGATATGTTATGACTTTGAGTTATATGTTATGACTTTTACTTTTGTTTAGCAGTTACCATTAACATGTTATATATAAAAAAAGGGTAAAATTGTTATTTCAATCATATAACATGGTTTTAGTCATATGCATAGTAAGTCATAGCACCTTATCAAACCTCTCCCTCACTCAATAACTATCTAACTACATATTTGTACAAATTTAGAATACAAAAAATATGTTTAAAGGAGTTTAACTTTCAAATGAGATATTGAATGCTGAAATTGTCTGAAATTTTTTTATCATGTCATTTGCTGCAATGTAGGTTGCAGCAAATGAGAAATATTTTTTTTGGGAATTTTGAGAACTTTACTAATCAATATTTAGGATAGTTATGAGTCATCAATAGGAGCCAATGAGAAGAGGTTATCAGGACATGTGGACAAATAAAAGTCGAATATAGACTTCATATATAGAAGTAGATTATTTATAGAATACAAAATATTAACATGAATTGAATCTTAACATATTCAAACTGACAACCCAAAAAGATGAATTAACCAACCCTAACATATTAATATGAATTTGAATCTAAACATATGTTAATTGACAACATATCCATGGTTTTGTAGAGCTCAATTTCATGTTTGTACCATAGGGCCGAATTCATCTAGGTTGTTGTAGTCTCATATAAATTAAGCACATGTCATTGCTAGTCAGTCTGCAATACACCCCAAAACAATGATTTTCCAGTTACAAACATGAACCTAAACACCAACCAAGTTACAAACATGAACCTAAACACCAACCATAATCCATTGATTTTTATTCGATCGGAGTAATGTTTGTAATTAAAGCTTCAAACAAACAAACGACCTACCATTCAGCCAAAAAAAAAAAGTCGTGTTCTTTTTTATTACTGCACTAACTGCGTTCCAAATGTTCTAATCCTTTATGCATAGATTAGTAAAAAAAACCCCTTAAATTTATGTTAGTAAACAAAAAAAACCCTATTCATTCGAAAAAACCCTAATTTTTTTGGATTCAGGGGCTGCAACAACGAATTTCAGTTACAAACATGAACCCTGGACACCAACCATATTCGATCGATCCTTATTCGATCAGAGTGTCTTACCGGCGTATACAGAAGTTTTTTGTTGCTATAAATCGGATATTTTAAGGTTGAAGATGACCTTGCAAACCGGATTGTTGCAATGGGTTGGTTGAGGGAGAGAATTCGAAATGGTAAGGTGCACTTCGTCTAAGTTTGGAGAGGGGCTGGAACTTTTGGAAGATGATCTAAAAGTTAGAGACCCGTATTATGTTTTGTTGACAGGTGGCTTTAGGGGCAATTACAGTTGGCATTGGGAGTCAATGGGGATGCTTTAAAATGATGAGTTGTTAAAGAAATCTCAAATCTAGGCCTCATATATAGAGGAAGATTAAATTGATAGTTTCTTTGTTTGTGACACCTATAGTGTCTTGTTCACTATTTTTTCATCATAAAAATACATTTATATTTTTGATTCGGTCCGAATTTATTTTACATTGCGTCACCAGATCGATAAATTTACGGTTTTCTCCAAAATCATTATCATCCTTCAAGAACGATTCCCAAAAACTCACCATCCACCCCATCGGACAATGAAGTTGTTAAGCACTATTAGCTTCGTTTTGACAATGTTTGACCTTTTAGCTATTTTTTGTTCTGGCCCATTAAAGATTAAGCATAACCCGAATCGACCCATTTACAAGTATATGGGTTAAAATTGCTATTTTTACGGATTAGCTAAGAGGGGTAGATTCAGGAATCTTTTCTTCTCTAAAGAATCCTAATTCAAAACATAAATTAATACCCATAATTTTTTCAGGGCTTTACAAAGAATGCGGGCCATGGAGATTTTTTTTACTTTCTAACGAGTCAGAGGATGTTAATATTGTAGTTAGCTTCAGATGGCTATAGGTTTGCCACTAATCCCGAATGAAGGAAAAGATTCTCGTTTCCAAACTATTATTCAGAAGATAGATAGTGTCGAAAGAAAATATGATAAAATACGTGCAACATCTCAGATCATTTCTTGAACTTCTCACGGCATAATTGTTATTGTTATTGTTGTTGATTGGACATTAGATGCATTGTGATAACGAAATGTAAAAGTTTATTAGGATTGTCATCCAAATGTCACAAATTCTTGATTTCACGAGTGATGATATGGACCCTTTGACCTATTACTTAAGCTTCAATGTTAACCTCTTATTATTTGTGTTTTCGTTGTTATATATCAACATGTAATGTAAGGAGATTGTTTAAAATCAATTAAGTGGACGAGGTTTTCTGTTGGAGTATCTTAAAAGTTCCAGTAATAGTTTTCAAAACGATCTGTATTTGTGTTTTTACCATAAAAACTAGAGCACATTAGATCCTTGAATAAAAGAAAATATTTTATAACAAAAAAATATTCGAATCTTGAAAGTGTAACCAGGCAGTTTGCATATGGGTGTTGATCTTTACATTGTAAAGTTTGATTCACACACAATGTTAAAAATTGGCTTCGAACACACCCAACATTAAACGCAGTACAATCCAGTCTTCTGTTTTTTTTATTATTGTTTTTAATTATTTATTCTGGTTATCTAAATATTACCCGATAAACTAGAAGCCAGCTAACCTAAACCATTGACGGTTAGGTCTTTGGGTAAATTTCTGACAAAGATAGAACCCAACTAATCCGACTCGAAACAACATTAATATTTAAATATTGCAAAAAAGATGGAAGAAAACGGTTGTTTGCACAATAGCATTACATACAATGTTATTATTCAAGGGTTTTTTAAAGAAAAACGAGTGTTGAGATTTAAAGATTATTTTTGAAGAAATGATCAATAAAAGCTTCTTACCAGATGCTACTACTTTGAAATGTTGCTTCCACTAATCCCTAATTGTTTAATTAATAGTTAAAATACAAATGATCAGTTTCCAAAACGCATGATATATAATTGTTTATGCTAATCGTTCTGAAGGGTAGCGATACTATATTCCCAAACCAAATTAACAAATAAACTGTTCAATTTGTTAAGTTGTATTTACATCTTTGTAAAGAATATCTCACAAAAATTTGTATCATTATATTTTGGAAACCATATATATTATTGAATTCCTTGCAAATAAATCATTGTTATTAAATAGAAACATAATCTTTCCGGAGGTGTATACCTTTAATATATTAGTAAACGTCTTTTGCAAGCAAGGATGTGTAAAAGATGCAGAGCTTGTTGTAACATCCCAAAACCCGGCCTAATAGTTTATTGACCTTAAGGTATCTTATTAAATGATTATCTGATTAAATGCCTAGTTAATTAAATTAGCCTGCTGTCCTTTGCGGTATTTTAACCAAGGGGTTAAAATACCCGACTTGTGATATATTTGGAATGAAAACGTGATTTTTATATATTTGGATTCCTTGTTAAATTTCGTTTCCAAAAATGCTTTCGTTTTTAAAATTGGAGTCCGTTTGCTATTTTAAATAAATTAATTTCGAAAGGGACTTTTCAGACATATACTGTTAATTAAATGAAAAGCCAACAAGGGGGTCCCACCCCTTGCTTTGGCCGGCCTTTAGAGAGGGAACACCCTCTTTTGCTTCCTCACTTGTTCAAATCCACCTTATCCACAATTCCATTGCAAGCTTTTCTCCCAAATAACCACCATTGTGTTCTTGAGCTTGTTCTTGCTAATCCTTGTGCTTAAATCCGAATTTTATATTCAAGTTGGTGTAGAAGAGGTCTAGAAGTAAGTCTCATCCTTTCCTTGGTTTGTTCTTGGTGTTCTTGAGCTAGAGTTTGAACTAGGGTTTATGTAGCTTGGTGATTTGTTGGTGAATCTTGTTATGGATGTTGTTTTATGTGTTTATGCAAGCTTTTACATCATTTGTATGGTTGATTGTTGAAGGAATACAAGATTTGGTGAAAATCACCTTCAACCTCCATTAATGGTGGAAGTGGAAGGTGGGTTTTGACAAATCTTGGATTTCTTGAGTTTTGGTTGGATAGAATTGTTTATTAGGTTGTGAAATCATGTATGTTAAGTTATGGATGTTAAAAACCTAGTATTGATTAATTAGTGAGGTAGTTTAACTAGTGTTTGGATGATTTTGTCAAAATGATTAACTAGTGATTTTGGAAGTATCATACTTGGATTTGTGATGGTTATGACCTTGACGGAATTATTAAATGATTGTGAATTGCTAGTTTAAGGATTAATTGCTAGTTAATGGAAATGTGGAAGTGTTTGGATCATATTCGGGTTTTTGGCCCGTTTGGGTCAACTAGTTGTGAATACTTGATAAATGGTCAAAAAAAGGTCAAATGTATTGATGAAGGATTTGTGCTAGTTGTAAATGTCATAAAATGTGCATTTTATGAGTCTTATGTAGTTAGTTGTTGAAATTGATGATTTTGACGATTCGGTGGATTATCACTAACTCGGTATGTTGTTGACAGGAACCGGGAAGGATACTCAGTGATACTAGCTCACTGAGTTAAGGAATCGAAGGTTGAAAGGTGAGTGGATTTGACCTACAACTCGGGTTTCGGTTATTTCATTTGGTATTGTCTTGTTGGTGAAAAATGCAGAAAATCGCCAGATGAAGGGAGTTCACGACGCGAACTTAGTTCGCGATCGTGAAGTCGGTCCAGAGAAATTGGTTAGTCATCGCGAAGAGTTCACGACCAGAGTTCACGTCGTGAACTCTAGTTCGCGATCGTGAACTGGAGTTCGCGATTGGGAACTCTGTTGTGACGTTTTTCGCGGTGTTTACTCGTAGCTAGTCTCTTTGTTATGTATGCCTAGTGTTAGGGAATACCATACATGACTATGTGCACATTCGGGATGAGGTCAGTGTCGGAAGGAGAACGACTGGGCATCGGGTATCGACTAATCGGGTATCCGACCTTACCTGTATTTGTTGCATGGTTAAGGGGAGGGAGTTGCCCGGGTGTTGGATACGAAACGCTATCGGTTACCGTGGTTTTGGCCGACAATGGTTTAAGGCCCGCAAAGCCGCCGATCCTCTCAATAAGTGATTACCCAACCGGAGATGTTTTATAACTTCCGTGTTTAAGTGACTGGTGTAGTTGCTAGTGTAGTTGTTAGTGTTAGGGATTCATTCTCTTAGCTTTTGTGCTAATCCCTCCCTTATTGACACATTTAAGGTTGGATGGCTTGAACGGGTCGGGCTTGGACGGGAAGTTTGACCATGCTTAAATTATGTTTTGTAAAATGAGCCGTGTCTAGTAATACCGTCTTTTAAATAACTTTGGTTGTAATATTTTGTGGGACCACGTTTTGTAAACTTAACTAACTAGATGCTTCCGTACTTAGACTAATACTTAATTGCCTTTTAAAAAAAATGCGGTGTTACAACTTGGTATCAGAGCTTTGGTTTGGCGATGGATACATGGGGTTGGTGTTCCATTCCCAAATCGTGGCTCGTGTGCTGGTCAAACCTTCCGGTCAAAGGGGATTAGAGCAAGGGTGAATTGGGTTTAGTAGTTAGTATATGTGTACTAACGAGTTAAACTAAGCCTTGGTGAGATGTTGTGTTTTGTAGCAGGAATGGCTACGGATGGAAACACCTTGGATAATATTCCACCGAACACGAACCTTGGGAACGAAGGAGCAGCGGGCTCGGGGGGTGATGAAATACCGAATGAAGAATATATCGTGTTGTTGGAGACACGGAATATGGAACTTGAGGACACCATAAGGGTTCTTCGCCAAAGCCAACCGACTGAGCCGTGACCCGAGGCTCGGTCTACCTTGCCACCCCCAACCCAAGCAAACCCACCCCCTCACTTCACTCAAACTACTCAAAATCTCGTCTTTCCCCAAAATGACTCCTCGTCTCCCAATACAAGCATACTACAACCGCCACTCACCCACACCGTACCAATTGCCAATGCCCAACACCAACAATTCCTCTACCAACCTTTCCCGATTGAGAAGAAACCGTGCACTTACAAGAACTTTCTCGATTGTAAACCAACCGAGTACCGGGGAAGTACCGACCCGGCGGAAACACTAACTTGGCTTAGGGCCACTGAGAAGGCTCTTATTGCTTGTAATTGTGAGGACCACTTGAAGGTCCGGTATGCGTCCCGAATGTTGGGGGGACCGGCTATGGATTGGTGGGATGGGTTGACCGCGAACTTTAGCAACGAAATGATGGATGCGGTCACCTGGAAGCAATTTAGGGAGCAAGTGGAGGCTCGGTATTGTAGCCCGTTTGAGTTGGATAAGATCCGGAATGAGTTCATGATGTTGAAGATGACCGATCGGATGACGGTGGATGAGCTTATCCTCCAATTTAATGGTAAGATCCGATTTGTGACACAATGGGTGCCCGATGAGTCCACCCAAATCAAACACTTTGTTGGGGCGTTGTTGCCCGAGTATCGGAACGTAACAAGGCTTGCGGAAACTCTCTTGCAAGCTTATGATCTTGCCAAATCGGCCGAAGGTGACATTTTGGCCCAAAAGGCCGCGAATCGAGAGAAGGCCCCGTTTCATAGGGGAAAGTATGATCAATCAAACTCGAGCAACCACAAGAAATCCCAAGGCAATCATAGGTCAAACAATGATCGCCGAACACAAATCCTTCAAGGTTCCAACCAAAGGAACCCATGGTGCATACCTTGTAAGTCCTCCCATGCCGGTCTGTGTATGGCACAAACTCGAAGATGTATTAAATGTGGGCAACACGGGCATGAATCCTCGGAATGCAAGTTAGAGAAGAGTTTTTGTTGGACGTGTCAAAAAGAGGGTCATCGGGCCATGTATTGCCCAATGAAGAAAAGTTCAGGTTCGGGTTCGGGCGGGGGAGCGGCTTCGTCGGGAAGTCAAAAGAGGAAGAGTCATCCGCCACCTACGGGGCGGGCATTCAAAATGACGGTGGAGGATGCCACCACCACCGACGATGTCATCACCGGTATGTTTCTAATAAACTCGATACCCGCTCGCGTGTTATTTGATTCGGGTGCAAATAGTTCGTTTTCCTCAAAGAGTTTTTGTGACAAATTGAAATTGCCCATTTCCTTGATCGCGACACCTCTAGAGGTAGAGGTGGCCGATGGTGAAATGGTTCCGGTCACGACATCCGTGTCCGGGGCTAGTATTGATATTGATGGCGTGAAATTTTCGATTCTTTTACTTGTTATGCCGATATCCGGCTTTGATGTGGTTTTAGGTATGGATTGGTTAAGTGCTAATAGGGCCAACATAAATTGTCACCAAAAGTTAATTACTTTTCTATTACCCGACGGGTCACACGTCGTGGCCCGGGGAGACCGTGCGACCCCGACCATACCCATGATAACCATGATGAAAGCCCGTAAGTCCTTGACCAAGGGATGTGAATCGTTTATATCTTATGTGATTGATGTAAAAAAGAAAAGAAAGTGGTTGGTGATCTCCGGGTGGTTTCGGAATACCCGGAGGTGTTTCCCGAAGACTTGCCTGGGTTACCTCCCGTTCGGGAGGTAGAATTCAAAATTGATTTGGTGCCGGGTGCCAATCCCGTGGCTAGAGCACCGTACCGTTTAGCACCGTCCGAGATTCGGGAAATGATGACACAAATCCAAGACTTATTGGATAAGGGTTTTATTCGGTCGAGTTCCTCACCTTGGGGAGCTCCCGTGTTATTCGTGAAAAAGAAAGATGGTGCACTTCGTATGTGCATTGATTATCGGGAATTGAATAAGAGAACGGTGAAGAATCGGTATCCTTTGCCGCGTATTGACGACCTATTTGATCAACTTCAAGGGTCTTCTTATTTCTCAAAGATTGATTTGAGATCGGGTTATCACCAGGTTCGGGTGCATGAAAGCGATATTCATAAGACGGCGTTCCGGACTCGTTACGGTCACTACGAGTTCTTGGTTATGCCGTTTGGGTTGACGAATGCTCCCGCGATATTTATGGATTTGATGAACCGAGTTTGTCGGCCCTATCTCGACAAATTCGTTATTGTGTTTATTGATGATATTTTAATTTACTCCAAGACCGAAGAAGAACACGGAACACACTTAAGGCAAGTGTTAGAAACGTTGAAGCGGGAACAATTATTTGCGAAGTTCTCGAAGTGCGAATTTTGGCTTCGAGAAGTTCACTTTTTGGGTCATGTAATTTGTTCGAATGGGGTCAAGGTGGACCCGGCGAAGATCGAGGCGGTTATGGATTGGGTTGCTCCAAAGAACCCTACCGAGATAAAGAGTTTCTTGGGTTTGGCGGGTTATTACCGCCGGTTTATTAAGGATTTCTCGAAGATAGAGGGTCCTATGACGAAGTTAACCCGGAAGGACGTACCGTTCCGGTGGGGTGATGATCACGAGAAGTCCTTCCAAACTCTAAAACAATTATTGTGTCAAGCTCCGGTTCTCGCCTTACCCGAAGGCCCGGAGGATTTTATTGTTTATTGTGACGCCTCACTTGCGGGTTTGGGTTGCGTGTTGATGCAACGAGACCGGGTTATTGCTTATGCTTCGAGGCAATTGAAGAATCACGAGAAAAATTATCCGACTCACGATTTAGAGTTGGCGGCGGTGGTTTTTGCACTAAAATTATGGAGACACTATTTGTACGGTACTAAGTGCGTGATTTGTACGGATCATAAAAGTTTGCAATATGTGTTCACGCAAAAGGAATTGAATATGCGTCAACGAAGATGGTTGGAGTTGATTAAGGATTACGATTGTGAAATTAGATACCATCCCGGAAAGGCAAATGTGGTGGCCGATGCCTTAAGTAGAAAGGGAGATTCGCGACGGGTACAATTTATGTGGATGGAAATTGTGTCGGATTTGGTGTCCCGGTTAAAGATTTCACAAATGGAAGCGTTAAATGTCGAACATTTGAAGGCCGAGATTTTAGTAAAGAGGAAGGATGATTTAGAAGAAGATTCTCGGGGTTTGAAGACGTATCAATCTCGGGTTTGGGTACCGTTACTCGGGGGGTTGTGGGGATTGATTTTAGCCGAGGCTCACAATTCTCGGTTATCGGTTCACCCGGGTAGCACGAAGATGTATAATGATTTAAGGGTTCTTTATTGGTGGCCGACGATGAAGACCGACATTGCCCGTTTTGTGGGACAATGTCATATTTGTGCTCAAGTGAAGGCCGAACACCAAAAGCCCTATGGAACTTTAACTCAATCGCCGATTCCCGAGTGGAAGTGGGATCGAATCACCATGGATTTCGTGACCAAGTTGCCGCGTACACAAAGGGGTCACGACATGATTTGGGTGATAGTTGATCGTTTGACGAAGAGTGCACACTTCTTGGCTACTAGTGAGACCGCCTCACTTAGTAGATTGGCAAAATTATACATTGATGAAGTGGTATCCAGACATGGTATTCCGATTTCTATCGTGTCCGATAGGGATCCCTGTTTTGCTTCGAATTTTTGGAATAGCTTGCAACGAGAATTGGGGACGCGGGTGAATTTAAGTACCGCGTATCATCCCCAAACCGATGGGCAATCGGAGAAAACGATACAAACACTAGAGGATATGTTGCGGGCGTGTGTGTTAGAGTACGGTGGGTCGTGGGATTCCCACCTACCGTTGATCGAGTTTGCTTATAATAACTCGTATCACTCGAGTATTAAGATGCCACCGTACGAGAT
Source organism: Calendula officinalis (assembly GCA_963853835.1). Classification (NCBI taxonomy): domain Eukaryota; kingdom Viridiplantae; phylum Streptophyta; class Magnoliopsida; order Asterales; family Asteraceae; genus Calendula; species Calendula officinalis. The sequence continues at coordinate 28,563,055 of OY970834.1, forward strand.
GTTGTACGGGCGTCGGTGCCGAACCCCGACGTGTTGGTTGGAAGCGGGTGAGAAACAATATGCGGGGCCCGATATTGTACAAATGACCGCGGATAAAGTAGCAATTGCCCGAGAAAAGTTAAAAGCCGCCCGTGACCGACAAAAGATGTATGCCGACCCGAGGCGTAGACCCGCTACGTTCTCGGAGAACGAGATGGTTTATTTGAAGGTTTCACCTTGGAAGGGTGTTATTCGTTTTGGTAAACGAGGAAAGTTGGCCCCGAGGTTTATTGGGCCGTTCCGAATTAGTAAGGTGGTGAATTCTCAATCGGTAACACTCGAGTTACCCCCGGAGTTGTCGGCAATACATAACACTTTCAACATTTGTTACTTGAGAAAGTGTAACATCGAAGATCCGAGTCAAATTCTTCCGGTACAAGAGTTACGGGTTGATACAAAGAACAGATTAGTCGAGGAACCGGTGGAGTTATTAGACCGAAAAGTAACGAAATTGAGAAAGAAACAGATTCCTATGGTTCTAGTAAAGTGGAAGCACAGTTTGGGTGCGGATATGACGTGGGAGACCGAGGCCGATATGCGGGAGCGTTATCCCTCCTTGTTTGATCGAGATGGGATTCCGGGGACGGAATCCTCCTAAGTGGTGGAGAGTTGTAACATCCCAAAACCCGGGCTAATAGTTTACTGACCTTAAGGTATCTTATTAAATGATTATCTGATTAAATGCATAGTTAATTAAATTAGCCTGCTGTCCTTTGCGGTATTTTAACCAAGGGGTTAAAATACCCGACTTGTGATATATTTGGAATGAAAACGTGATTTTTATATATTTGGATTCCTTGTTAAATATCGTTTCCAAAAATGCTTTCGTTTTTAAAATTGGAGTCCGTTTGCTATTTTAAATAAATTAATTTCGAAATGGACTTTTCAGACATATAATGTTAATTAAATGAAAAGCCAACAAGGGGGTCCCACCCCTTGCTTTGGCCGGCCTTTAGAGAGGGAACACCCTCTTTTGCTTCCTCACTTGTTCAAATCCACCTTATCCACTATTCCATTGCAAGCTTTTCTCCCAAATAACCACCATTGTGTTCTTGAGCTTGTTCTTGCTAATCCTTGTGCTTAAATCCGAATTTTATACTCAAGTTGGTGTAGAAGAGGTCTAGAAGTAAGTTTCATCCTTTCCTTGGTTTGTTCTTGGTGTTCTTGAGAGTTTGAACTAGGGTTTATGTAGCTTGGTGATTTGTTGGTGAATCTTGTTATGGATGTTGTTTTATGTGTTTATGCAAGCTTTTACATCATTTGTATAGTTGATTGTTGAAGGAATACAAGATTTGGTTAAATCACCTTCAACCTCCATTAATGGTGGAAGTGGAAGGTGGGTTTTGACAAATCTTGGATTTCTTGAGTTTTGGTTGGATAGAATTGTTTATTAGGTTGTGAAATCATGTATGTTAAGTTATGGATGTTAAAAACCTAGTATTGATTAATTAGTGAGGTAGTTTAACTAGTGTTTGGATGATTTTGTCAAAATGATTAACTAGTGATTTTGGAAGTATCATACTTGGATTTGTGATGGTTATGACCTTGATGGAATTATTAAATGATTGTGAATTGCTAGTTTAAGGATTAATTGCTAGTTAATGGAAATGTGGAAGTGTTTGGATCATATTCGGGTTTTTGGTCCGTTTGGGTCAACTAGTTATGAATACTTGATAAATGGTCAAAAAAAGGTCAAATGTATTGATGAAGGATTTGTGCTAGTTGTAAATGTCATAAAATGTGCATTTTATGAGTCTTATGTAGTTAGTTGTTGAAATTGATGATTTTGATGATTCGGTGGATTATCACTAACTCGGTATGTTGTTGACAGGAATCGGGAAGGATACTCAGTGATACTAGCTCACTGAGTTAAGGAATCGAAGGTTGAAAGGTGAGTGGATTCGACCTACAACTCGGGTTTCGGTTATTTCATTTGGTATTGTCTTGTTGGTGAAAAATGCAGAAAATCGCCAGATGAAGGGAGTTCACGACGCGATCTTAGTTCGCGATCGTGAAGTCGGTCCAGAGAAATTGGTTAGTCATCGCGAAGAGTTCACGACCAGAGTTCACGTCGCGAACTCTAGTTCGCGATCGTGAACTGGAGTTCGCGGTTGGGAACTCTGTTGTGACGTTTTTCGCGGTGTTTACTCGTAGCTAGTCTCTTTGTTATGTATGCCTAGTGTTAGGGAATACCATACATGACTATGTGCACATTCGGGATGAGGTCAGTGTCGGAAGGAGAACGGCTGGGCATCGGGTATCGACTAATCTGGTATCCGACCTTACCTGTATTTGTTGCATGGTTAAGGGGAGGGAGTTGCCCGGGTGTTGGATACGAAACGCTATCGGTTACCGTGGTTTTGGCCGACCATGGTTTAAGGCCCGCAAAGCCGCCGATCCTCTCAATAAGTGATTACCCAACCGGAGATGTTTTATAACTTCCGTGTTTAAGTGACTGGTGTAGTTGCTAGTGTAGTTGTTAGTGTTAGGGATTCATTCACTTAGCTTTTGGTGCTAATCCCTCCCTTATTGACACATTTCAGGTTGGATGGCTTGAACGGGTCGGGCTTGGACGGGAAGTTTGACCATGCTTAAATTATGTTTTGTAAAATGAGTCGTGTCTAGTAATACCGTCTTTTAAATAACTTTGGTTGTAATATTTTGTGGGACCACGTTTTGTAAACTTAACTAACTAGATGCTTTCGTACTTAGACTAATACTTAATTGCCTTTAAAAAAAAATGCGGTGTTACACTTGTTGTGCAAGCAATGGAACGAAGAGGTCTACATCCAGATGTAATCACTTACAGTGCTTTAATTGATGGATATTGTTTACGTGGTGAATTGGGTAAAGCAAATAAACTTCTTAATGTGATGGTGGATAAGGGTCTTATTCCTAATATCATCACCTAACAGCTTGATAAATGGATATTGTAAAAAGAAGAAAATTAATGAGGCCATGAATCTTTTTACAGAAATCCCAAATATGGATTTGGTTCCTGATGTTGTTACTTACAGTAGTATGATGCAAGGTTTGTTTTAACTAGGGAATCATAAAACAACTAGAAAACTCTTGGACGAGATGCAAGCAAGGGGCCTCACTCCAAGTATATGCACTTATCGTATCTTGCTTCATGGAATGTGCCAAAACTCCCAATGTTGCGATGCATTGGTTCTTTTTCGTTTGCTTGAAAACAATGAATTGATGAGAGATGTAGCTTTGTATACAATCTTGATCAATGGTTGTAACAAATGTGGGAAGCCAAACTTGGCTATAGATCTGTTTGATGAGCTCTTATTGAAAGGATTAAAGCCGCATATGAAGACATATACGGTGATGATACATGTGTTATGTGAAGAAGGGTTATTTGGTAAAGTGAAAGAATTGCTTTCAAAGATGGAAGAGAATGATTGTTTGCCAAATAGCTTTACATACAACGTTGTTGTGCGAGGGTTCTTGAGGAAAGCCAAGTATGAAGAGGCAGAGAAGTATCTTGAAGAGATGATCAATCGAGGGTTTATGCCTGATTGTGAGACTTTTGAGATGTTGCTACCATTAATCCTGAATGAAGGAAAAGATTCTCCTTTCCGAACTATTATTCAGAAGATAAAAAGTGTGGAAAGAGAAGACGAAAGATAGCTATTTTGTTGATTGCGCATGATAGTAGTGTGTGAATCCAAAAGCCAAGCTTGTTTTTTGTAGTTGGAATGACATATTGGAACTTGATTTCACCACTTAGTGTTATTATTCTATATTGTATCACCAAACTGCCATTAAAAGTTTACAACAAACATTGGACCACATTTTATTTGGTGAAGTCTCGTGTTCTTTTTTAAGTTTCAACATTAGTTTCTAAAACGACTTTAGATTTTTTACCATAAAAGTATATTTAAAATTTCCCGGTTTTGTTAATGACGGCCCTTAGGGCTATCATTAAGAGGTGGTTACGTGCGTAAATCGTTTGTACTTTTATCAATGGGGGTTGAAACCTAAAATACAGGGGCGGTTATTAATTATTGTATAACTTTTTCATGCATGTCTTGACCCTTAGGACTGTCATTATCATTTTCCAAAATTTTATATAAAACATTTTCAAAAGAAAACTATTGAGTTGCATGGTATTACATTAATATTAGGACATCTAGTTATTCGTTCATTTTCGGATTAATCAAATCATCAGCACACGATACATAAGCCATCTCACAAAACTTCTATAACTCATGAAACAACCCAAAAACGAGAATAAAATGCTCAACTAAACCATTAAAAATAATCAGATAAATAGTTTTTTGAGAAAACTGGAGTTACAAAAATACCTAAACGAATTCCTGACATGCATGCATACAAAAATACCTAAATGGGTCATCCATTAGGTTCCAATCAAAACCAATTTTATCTGATACCAAAAGCTTCAACTTATTTAATTGGATGATATTGATCGGATACTCGTTTTGGAGGCAGTTTTCTGAGAATGAAAAGCACAAGAGCAGATGGCAGAATCTCTACTATCTGGAAGGATATCCACAAATTAGCCACACAATTTACTTAAATTAAACCAACAAATTTAGTATCTTAATTACCATGTAGTAGATAAGATCAAGAATGGGATGATTCAGAACATGAATATCAGCATCTTTATTAAATGCAGAGACACCAACCTAAATATTGCACGGAACAATTTCAGTTACTGCAGGCAAAAGTAATAGAATTCAAAAATATATGCCATTTTTAAACCAACTGAAGCTTACCATTACACATCTTATTAAGAAACACGTGCAGCAAATTCCAGTCACAAATCCTACCTGTCACACACGTTTCAGCAATAGATTCTTCATCATTCACAAGACAAAAATTCTTAATGTCATGATTAAACTAACTACAACTACCCTCTGTAATTAGTGAACAAATTGATTTAGGTTGTGCTTTATCTATAACAGGTCAAATTGGGAAAATCAAAAGATTTGGTTAAAGAGCAAAGGGGTCGAAAGTCACAAACAAAGTGTATTTGTAATGCTTACAGAGTATACAACCTCCTAATAGCTTTACTAAAAAAGAATAATAATATTGTAATATCTATCTTTGGTAATCATATATGATATCTCTAGGGCTGCAAATGAGTCGAGCTTTTATCGAGTTTGATCCCAAATAACGAGCACAAAGTTTTTAATGAGCTGAGCTCGAGTTTTTATCAAGCCTTTCGAGCCTTATATATAAACATATATTTATATATATAGAGGCCGGTTCAAATGAAAACCACCCGAAAGTTAAGAACCGTGAAAACCATACAATTACATGTAATTCACGTTCATTCACATGTGAACACTAATGTACTCTTTATTTATAAACGCAAAAACGTGAAAAACCTAAAAAAATGTCCATTAAATCACATTTATTTGATTTGTTCACATGTGAACAGTCTGTACCATTCACATTTGAACAAATCATAATTCTGTGGTTCTCATGCTTTCTACTAGTACTCATATGAATCGGCCCCTACACGTACACACACACACACACACACACACACACGAATAATACTTTTTAAGTATGTTTTAGTTTTACATGTATTGTATATTTTTTCCTTCATCTAAAACAAGACTCCATACTTGGCCTTTGAATGTTAAAAAAAGCATACAAAATTGTTTTAGCTACATGAGAACTAAACTAAGCAGAAAAATTATGGCAAGTTAAAATTGGTACTTAATGTACACCTTATAAAGCACATGGGAAAAATGAAATGGATATCATGTAATCATTTCTATTAGTTAAACAACCACACAAATAATAACCTCATGTAGCTTTTTCTGACGACCTCTTGATTCAATTGGAAAGCGTCGAAGCATCACAAACAACCTATAAAAACAAACTAACTTTACAAACATACATTCAAATTATTATTATTATTAGGGGGGGGGGGGGGTAGGGGGGGGGGGTGGAGGATGTTATGAGATGCTACCTCCCACCATATATAATGAATCCTACAGCTGCACCAAGTGAGATAACTGCATACACCATAAAACTATTTGTTTAATATATCATAATCATGTCAAATGCAGTGGTAAAAACACATTAAGCAACATTTGTGGCCATTTTGTTACCTGAAAAGAAGAGTTCGGCAGCTTCAATAGCAATATGACGTTTGTTGAATCTCATATATATCCAAATGCACACCTGTACAAAAATTTGTTTATTGCAAATTTGAAGCTTTTACATACTCATAGAGGTGGCACTTTCGACCCATTTACTTATAAATGGGTCGATTCAAGTTATGTTTGACCTTTAACAGGTCAACGAATAGCTCAAACGCATAATGGTGGAACATGTCAAAAGTCACCTAAAGAGTATTTTTAATTCATAAAACCTCCTAAATCATTTTTTAATCAAAAAATTAGATTATTACTGGAAAATTTTGAATATTATAATGGGAAATATACATGGACGTGTGAATTTTGGTACTACCTGAAGAAAGTATACAGTTCCATTGACAATGAAATATGCAGGTCTGAGTTTATTAGCTGGAAGGCTTCTTGCCTGATAATCAACAAACATATCCAGATTTAAAACCATGCGTATTAAACTATTAATTATAAATTTTTGGTTACTAAGTATTAAAAAAATATTCAGAATTTCTTAATTCTAATTACCTGGTGGTATATCTCAGCCCAAAATAATACTAATAGCGTGTATGTTGAGAAAAACAGAAGACCGGGAAGATCCAAAAGTACCATATCTAATACCTGCAAATGTCATTATGGTCTTTGGGTCACCATGATATGAGAAAAATGGAATAAAAAACGAAATAATCAAGATAGCATATAACAATTTAAAGTGAAGTCAATTAAGATGAGACATAATAACTTACTTTTGGCGTGTAGTGAAAAACAGTCCAGTAAAATCCAAATTCAATAGCCCTTACTGTGAAAGAAAGATGTAGGATTAGATATACAAAGGATGTAGAGATGATGAAAATGAGTAGCAACCTTACATCCATTGACCACAAAATTCATCAAGTGGAAAACCTTTTGTGTTGTCCAACCGTATTCTGGTACTCTTAACTGTATACGAACAAGTTGCACCTGCATATTTAGATGTAAACATCCGTCTAAGATGAATTTCCAGTGACAACTTATAATCAGATGTGAAAATGTAACGTCCTTTTGGATCTTGAAGCTAATCATGCTATATAAATGAAAGCCAGTAATTAACTCATACTCTAATGCATTCACTACTTCAATGAACGTGCCAGTGCTCTCTATGGGGTTCAAATTAACAAAATTCTTTCATAAGTTCAGAATACCAGACAATTTGGAACATTACAGATTATCAGATTTGATTCTATAGTCAATACATAGCGTATTTTAGGACAGATGAAGAACAGAAATCAGTCCTGCTTCTGATTGTACTAGTTGAGGTCAACGCTACCTTTGAACACAAACAGCCATAAATCTAAAGATACATTCTAACTTCTATAATCACATAAGTCATTTTCGAAATCCAGAACTACAGCGAATTCTACATCTAAATTAAAACTTTCCTATAGATTCTTCATTTTACATAATACAAATTAGGTTACATTACATGCTCTCAGCTAATTCGAAACAAATACATACGCATCAAACAAGTTATTCGAAGAACAAAAGTCAAACCGCACTCTAATTGGTTTCAAAACGCAATACTAAAAACTGTTTTAGGTTAAACAAATTACAACCATAAAATCCAAAATAGAAACATACCAGAGCGATTAATGCAACGAGTGCATAAGCAGCACATAGAGCGTAAAAAACTCCTTCCTGCCATTGTTGCGATTCGTCAATCATATTCCACCACCGCAGCAACAAGTTTCCAGCCACTGATGCATATTCGAAATCGCTGAAACTCGTTGTTCCCAGAGACGATAAAGCCATCACCAATTCGGACTGAAACTCAATCAATGAAGAAGAGGATGGAGTTTAGCTACCCAACAAGAACGAAATGAAGCTAGAGATGTGTGCAGGTGGCGAAGGAGTGGGTGTGACATGTGAGAGATTCGGCTCTCTTTTATTTTTTTGTTTTTATTTTTCATTTCTGTCTTAAAATTATCAAAACTAACAAAATTTGTCGTATCTCTCTCTATAGATATGGTAATCGTAATTAGGGGTGAGCATAGCAGGTACCCGCCGGTTCCGACCGGAACCTCTTGTACAGGTTCCTCAATTTTCGGAACCGGAACCTCCGGTTCCGGTGCCGGTTCCGGTTACCTTGTCTCTAAAATCGTAAAATTAAAATAAGATGCAAAGCTTAAATATTAATCATTTTTTGTCATTTTATCTACTAATCTTTGAATAATCGTAAATTTCAAACACTTAAACATATGATTGTCTAATTATTATATTGTTAGAACGCTATATTTAGACTAATTAATGACTAAACTCATTCAAAATTACACAAAATTTATCATATAATTAAAGTTGGACATTAAATTTCTCAAATATATAATATTTTAACAAAAATAGACCGAATAATCACCGGTTCCGGTTATCCACCGGTTACCGGTTCCTAAATTTTGAGAACCGGAACCGGAACCTCTTAGGGCGGTTCCATAATTTTAGGAACCGGAACCGGCGGTTCCAAAGCGGTTCCGGTTTCAATTCCGGTTACCCGCTTTTTCTGCTCACCCCTAATCGTAATATCGTTCAGTATCTATATTACTGTATCTAAGGAAAGAGTTAGTACTGTTATTATTAAAACCTTTAAATAAATGATATTAAAGAAAAAAATAAAAATCCAAAAAATTAAAAACCTGTCTTTCAACTTAAATAATTAATTTTTAGTTACAAAACTTATACAAATATTTAATGTATATTTTATTTATTTAGATATTTTTAGAAAAAATATTTAAATTTTTCTAGTTCAAGGCAACAAGTTTAATAGATTTTTATGTTTAATCGACCGGTTACTATCAAGTTATAACCATCGACCTGACTACTTCTTTCCAATAGGCTACCTTCTCAAATTTCGATTTCAAACGATTTGACTAACCAGTTCTAACCCGAGTTATATAATATTAATGTGAATCACCATTCAAATTTATTATCAATGTCGTTTTAATTATTTTGCTACAATAAATACTTAACATGTTAATAAATATTAATTTATTAACAATCTTAACTTTTTATCGTATATATTGTTTTTACATGATTTTCTACAAATTGTTTTCTACAAGTATAGTAAAGTGTTACAAACTGCTTTTTTTTCTTAATAAAACTGTGAAGTACTAACTTTATATTCTTAGCTCAGCCTAATCTCAACTCTAACTCCAAAGAGAATACGAGATGATTGAAGAATGAGTGTTGCACTCAAGAAGACTCCAAGGAAAGTATTTTGGAACTTGGTTAATTAATGGTGGTTATAGGGAAGCTTCAGAATTTTCTACACGGCTCCACTAATAATACCCCTAGAAGCTTCTAAGAATATAGTTACATGAATGTTCCATACATATCTATAATATTAGCTACAAAACCCGCCCGATGGGACGGGCATGCTTCGAGAGATGTGTAGGAAAACGTCATAAATATTGATTCTGTTGAAATAACATAACAATCCATAAATGTACAACAATTTGTCAAATACTTTAAATTTTCAAAATATAATTACTAAAGTACTTTCCTCAAGTAAAGGTATGACGTAATTTGGTTTAGACTTGTCTTTTATACCAATACTTTATTCATTTGTCATTTTTCTTTCTTTTACAATATTCGACACATTTAACCATTTGATAATAAATTCGTTGCATTTTATTCCCACGGGTTCATAGAAGCTTCATTCCAAAGCTGAAATCGATAGTTTTATTTATGACTTAGATGTGTCTAAAGTTAAACTGCATACATCATACTTAAGTGGTTTATTCATATAATTATAATCTTTATATTATTGTCAATGGTAGCAAACATGAATCAACGAAAGATGTATGACATTTGCAATTAACCTGCAATTTGACATGTTTGAATATTTGACCATTTGACCAAGCTAAAAGTAAACATAACTCAACCTGGCAATTAACCTGCAACAAACCTAAAAGTCAAATATGTAATTAACCTAACTCAACCTTGCAATTAACCTAAATTTGACCCGTTTGACCTTTTTGACCATTTTCCTTCTAACCTAAATTCCATTTCAAATATGCAAATAACCAAAAAAGTCAAAAATGCAATAAACCTAACTCAACCATGCACCTAACCTAAATTTTACAACAAATGAACAATCATCAACTTCAACATTCAAATCTTTACATCCCAAATAAAACCATAAAACCAACAATTTGAAAGGAGCAATTAGGTACTTACGCATGAAAGGATCCCTTCTTTCTTAGTCATGTGTATAACTAAAATCCAGTTCAGCCCTCTATGTTCTTAATATATACAAAATTACCCTCCATTTTGCTTAGTGTTAAGTGGAAATATTAGTTAAATATGATGCAAACAAAGTTCGATTCGGCCCATTTTTTACACATCGGGCTATGATTTATCCCTAACGGGTCAATATTAAATTCAAGGAAACATGTTAAACATGATGAAAATGTCTATTAGCAAGAAATTAGAAGCAACCTCAAACATTTTTTTTTCATCCAACAGGAAAAAGTATTTAGGTGTTGTAAGCATTAAAAGTATTATTTGTATGACTTTCAAGTTTCAACCCATTTGACCCGTACCCTCATTAATATGTAAACGGGTCGATTGGTTTATTGCTTATTTGAACATTGAAACTAACCTCAAGCAGCCTTTGAAAAATGGTGCTGATTTGTTGCCCTTTTTTGAAGATTTGGGTTTATAATCAAAAGGTCGATTGTCTTGTGCTTTGGTCTCTTCTTTATCTTCCAATACAATAATCTAATTTAAAAAAGTTAAAGTTCCCCTTAAATTAAATAAAAGACAAATAAACCTATTCAATGGTTGACTAATAAAAACAAAACCCGGCTGCGAAGTTAAGCTTGCATGAACTAAATTTAAAGCTAATGTTCAGACACAAGAACTCACCATCCACCCCATCCTTCAAGAACGATTCCCAAAAACTCACCATCCACCCCATCGGACAATGAAGTTGTTAAGCACTATTAGCTTCGTTTTGACAATGTTTGACCTTTTAGCTATTTTTTGTTCTGGCCCATTAAAGATTAAGCATAACCCGAATCGACCCATTTACAAGTATATGGGTTAAAATTGCTATTTTTACGGATTAGCTAAGAGGGGTAGATTCAGGAATCTTTTCTTCTCTAAAGAATCCTAATTCAAAACATAAATTAATACCCATAATTTTTTCAGGGCTTTACAAAGAATGCGGGCCATGGAGATTTTTTTTACTTTCTAACGAGTCAGAGGATGTTAATATTGTAGTTAGCTTCAGATGGCTATAGGTTTGCCACTAATCCCGAATGAAGGAAAAGATTCTCGTTTCCAAACTATTATTCAGAAGATAGATAGTGTCGAAAGAAAATATGATAAAATACGTGCAACATCTCAGATCATTTCTTGAACTTCTCACGGCATAATTGTTATTGTTATTGTTGTTGATTGGACATTAGATGCATTGTGATAACGAAATGTAAAAGTTTATTAGGATTGTCATCCAAATGTCACAAATTCTTGATTTCACGAGTGATGATATGGACCCTTTGACCTATTACTTAAGCTTCAATGTTAACCTCTTATTATTTGTGTTTTCGTTGTTATATATCAACATGTAATGTAAGGAGATTGTTTAAAATCAATTAAGTGGACGAGGTTTTCTGTTGGAGTATCTTAAAAGTTCCAGTAATAGTTTTCAAAACGATCTGTATTTGTGTTTTTACCATAAAAACTAGAGCACATTAGATCCTTGAATAAAAGAAAATATTTTATAACAAAAAAATATTCGAATCTTGAAAGTGTAACCAGGCAGTTTGCATATGGGTGTTGATCTTTACATTGTAAAGTTTGATTCACACACAATGTTAAAAATTGGCTTCGAACACACCCAACATTAAACGCAGTACAATCCAGTCTTCTGTTTTTTTTATTATTGTTTTTAATTATTTATTCTGGTTATCTAAATATTACCCGATAAACTAGAAGCCAGCTAACCTAAACCATTGACGGTTAGGTCTTTGGGTAAATTTCTGACAAAGATAGAACCCAACTAATCCGACTCGAAACAACATTAATATTTAAATATTGCAAAAAAGATGGAAGAAAACGGTTGTTTGCACAATAGCATTACATACAATGTTATTATTCAAGGGTTTTTTAAAGAAAAACGAGTGTTGAGATTTAAAGATTATTTTTGAAGAAATGATCAATAAAAGCTTCTTACCAGATGCTACTACTTTGAAATGTTGCTTCCACTAATCCCTAATTGTTTAATTAATAGTTAAAATACAAATGATCAGTTTCCAAAACGCATGATATATAATTGTTTATGCTAATCGTTCTGAAGGGTAGCGATACTATATTCCCAAACCAAATTAACAAATAAACTGTTCAATTTGTTAAGTTGTATTTACATCTTTGTAAAGAATATCTCACAAAAATTTGTATCATTATATTTTGGAAACCATATATATTATTGAATTCCTTGCAAATAAATCATTGTTATTAAATAGAAACATAATCTTTCCGGAGGTGTATACCTTTAATATATTAGTAAACGTCTTTTGCAAGCAAGGATGTGTAAAAGATGCAGAGCTTGTTGTAACATCCCAAAACCCGGCCTAATAGTTTATTGACCTTAAGGTATCTTATTAAATGATTATCTGATTAAATGCCTAGTTAATTAAATTAGCCTGCTGTCCTTTGCGGTATTTTAACCAAGGGGTTAAAATACCCGACTTGTGATATATTTGGAATGAAAACGTGATTTTTATATATTTGGATTCCTTGTTAAATTTCGTTTCCAAAAATGCTTTCGTTTTTAAAATTGGAGTCCGTTTGCTATTTTAAATAAATTAATTTCGAAAGGGACTTTTCAGACATATACTGTTAATTAAATGAAAAGCCAACAAGGGGGTCCCACCCCTTGCTTTGGCCGGCCTTTAGAGAGGGAACACCCTCTTTTGCTTCCTCACTTGTTCAAATCCACCTTATCCACAATTCCATTGCAAGCTTTTCTCCCAAATAACCACCATTGTGTTCTTGAGCTTGTTCTTGCTAATCCTTGTGCTTAAATCCGAATTTTATATTCAAGTTGGTGTAGAAGAGGTCTAGAAGTAAGTCTCATCCTTTCCTTGGTTTGTTCTTGGTGTTCTTGAGCTAGAGTTTGAACTAGGGTTTATGTAGCTTGGTGATTTGTTGGTGAATCTTGTTATGGATGTTGTTTTATGTGTTTATGCAAGCTTTTACATCATTTGTATGGTTGATTGTTGAAGGAATACAAGATTTGGTGAAAATCACCTTCAACCTCCATTAATGGTGGAAGTGGAAGGTGGGTTTTGACAAATCTTGGATTTCTTGAGTTTTGGTTGGATAGAATTGTTTATTAGGTTGTGAAATCATGTATGTTAAGTTATGGATGTTAAAAACCTAGTATTGATTAATTAGTGAGGTAGTTTAACTAGTGTTTGGATGATTTTGTCAAAATGATTAACTAGTGATTTTGGAAGTATCATACTTGGATTTGTGATGGTTATGACCTTGATGGAATTATTAAATGATTGTGAATTGCTAGTTTAAGGATTAATTGCTAGTTAATGGAAATGTGGAAGTGTTTGGATCATATTCGGGTTTTTGGCCCGTTTGGGTCAACTAGTTGTGAATACTTGATAAATGGTCAAAAAAAGGTCAAATGTATTGATGAAGGATTTGTGCTAGTTGTAAATGTCATAAAATGTGCATTTTATGAGTCTTATGTAGTTAGTTGTTGAAATTGATGATTTTGACGATTCGGTGGATTATCACTAACTCGGTATGTTGTTGACAGGAACCGGGAAGGATACTCAGTGATACTAGCTCACTGAGTTAAGGAATCGAAGGTTGAAAGGTGAGTGGATTTGACCTACAACTCGGGTTTCGGTTATTTCATTTGGTATTGTCTTGTTGGTGAAAAATGCAGAAAATCGCCAGATGAAGGGAGTTCACGACGCGAACTTAGTTCGCGATCGTGAAGTCGGTCCAGAGAAATTGGTTAGTCATCGCGAAGAGTTCACGACCAGAGTTCACGTCGTGAACTCTAGTTCGCGATCGTGAACTGGAGTTCGCGATTGGGAACTCTGTTGTGACGTTTTTCGCGGTGTTTACTCGTAGCTAGTCTCTTTGTTATGTATGCCTAGTGTTAGGGAATACCATACATGACTATGTGCACATTCGGGATGAGGTCAGTGTCGGAAGGAGAACGACTGGGCATCGGGTATCGACTAATCGGGTATCCGACCTTACCTGTATTTGTTGCATGGTTAAGGGGAGGGAGTTGCCCGGGTGTTGGATACGAAACGCTATCGGTTACCGTGGTTTTGGCCGACAATGGTTTAAGGCCCGCAAAGCCGCCGATCCTCTCAATAAGTGATTACCCAACCGGAGATGTTTTATAACTTCCGTGTTTAAGTGACTGGTGTAGTTGCTAGTGTAGTTGTTAGTGTTAGGGATTCATTCTCTTAGCTTTTGTGCTAATCCCTCCCTTATTGACACATTTAAGGTTGGATGGCTTGAACGGGTCGGGCTTGGACGGGAAGTTTGACCATGCTTAAATTATGTTTTGTAAAATGAGCCGTGTCTAGTAATACCGTCTTTTAAATAACTTTGGTTGTAATATTTTGTGGGACCACGTTTTGTAAACTTAACTAACTAGATGCTTCCGTACTTAGACTAATACTTAATTGCCTTTTAAAAAAAATGCGGTGTTACAACTTGGTATCAGAGCTTTGGTTTGGCGATGGATACATGGGGTTGGTGTTCCATTCCCAAATCGTGGCTCGTGTGCTGGTCAAACCTTCCGGTCAAAGGGGATTAGAGCAAGGGTGAATTGGGTTTAGTAGTTAGTATATGTGTACTAACGAGTTAAACTAAGCCTTGGTGAGATGTTGTGTTTTGTAGCAGGAATGGCTACGGATGGAAACACCTTGGATAATATTCCACCGAACACGAACCTTGGGAACGAAGGAGCAGCGGGCTCGGGGGGTGATGAAATACCGAATGAAGAATATATCGTGTTGTTGGAGACACGGAATATGGAACTTGAGGACACCATAAGGGTTCTTCGCCAAAGCCAACCGACTGAGCCGTGACCCGAGGCTCGGTCTACCTTGCCACCCCCAACCCAAGCAAACCCACCCCCTCACTTCACTCAAACTACTCAAAATCTCGTCTTTCCCCAAAATGACTCCTCGTCTCCCAATACAAGCATACTACAACCGCCACTCACCCACACCGTACCAATTGCCAATGCCCAACACCAACAATTCCTCTACCAACCTTTCCCGATTGAGAAGAAACCGTGCACTTACAAGAACTTTCTCGATTGTAAACCAACCGAGTACCGGGGAAGTACCGACCCGGCGGAAACACTAACTTGGCTTAGGGCCACTGAGAAGGCTCTTATTGCTTGTAATTGTGAGGACCACTTGAAGGTCCGGTATGCGTCCCGAATGTTGGGGGGACCGGCTATGGATTGGTGGGATGGGTTGACCGCGAACTTTAGCAACGAAATGATGGATGCGGTCACCTGGAAGCAATTTAGGGAGCAAGTGGAGGCTCGGTATTGTAGCCCGTTTGAGTTGGATAAGATCCGGAATGAGTTCATGATGTTGAAGATGACCGATCGGATGACGGTGGATGAGCTTATCCTCCAATTTAATGGTAAGATCCGATTTGTGACACAATGGGTGCCCGATGAGTCCACCCAAATCAAACACTTTGTTGGGGCGTTGTTGCCCGAGTATCGGAACGTAACAAGGCTTGCGGAAACTCTCTTGCAAGCTTATGATCTTGCCAAATCGGCCGAAGGTGACATTTTGGCCCAAAAGGCCGCGAATCGAGAGAAGGCCCCGTTTCATAGGGGAAAGTATGATCAATCAAACTCGAGCAACCACAAGAAATCCCAAGGCAATCATAGGTCAAACAATGATCGCCGAACACAAATCCTTCAAGGTTCCAACCAAAGGAACCCATGGTGCATACCTTGTAAGTCCTCCCATGCCGGTCTGTGTATGGCACAAACTCGAAGATGTATTAAATGTGGGCAACACGGGCATGAATCCTCGGAATGCAAGTTAGAGAAGAGTTTTTGTTGGACGTGTCAAAAAGAGGGTCATCGGGCCATGTATTGCCCAATGAAGAAAAGTTCAGGTTCGGGTTCGGGCGGGGGAGCGGCTTCGTCGGGAAGTCAAAAGAGGAAGAGTCATCCGCCACCTACGGGGCGGGCATTCAAAATGACGGTGGAGGATGCCACCACCACCGACGATGTCATCACCGGTATGTTTCTAATAAACTCGATACCCGCTCGCGTGTTATTTGATTCGGGTGCAAATAGTTCGTTTTCCTCAAAGAGTTTTTGTGACAAATTGAAATTGCCCATTTCCTTGATCGCGACACCTCTAGAGGTAGAGGTGGCCGATGGTGAAATGGTTCCGGTCACGACATCCGTGTCCGGGGCTAGTATTGATATTGATGGCGTGAAATTTTCGATTCTTTTACTTGTTATGCCGATATCCGGCTTTGATGTGGTTTTAGGTATGGATTGGTTAAGTGCTAATAGGGCCAACATAAATTGTCACCAAAAGTTAATTACTTTTCTATTACCCGACGGGTCACACGTCGTGGCCCGGGGAGACCGTGCGACCCCGACCATACCCATGATAACCATGATGAAAGCCCGTAAGTCCTTGACCAAGGGATGTGAATCGTTTATATCTTATGTGATTGATGTAAAAAAGAAAAGAAAGTGGTTGGTGATCTCCGGGTGGTTTCGGAATACCCGGAGGTGTTTCCCGAAGACTTGCCTGGGTTACCTCCCGTTCGGGAGGTAGAATTCAAAATTGATTTGGTGCCGGGTGCCAATCCCGTGGCTAGAGCACCGTACCGTTTAGCACCGTCCGAGATTCGGGAAATGATGACACAAATCCAAGACTTATTGGATAAGGGTTTTATTCGGTCGAGTTCCTCACCTTGGGGAGCTCCCGTGTTATTCGTGAAAAAGAAAGATGGTGCACTTCGTATGTGCATTGATTATCGGGAATTGAATAAGAGAACGGTGAAGAATCGGTATCCTTTGCCGCGTATTGACGACCTATTTGATCAACTTCAAGGGTCTTCTTATTTCTCAAAGATTGATTTGAGATCGGGTTATCACCAGGTTCGGGTGCATGAAAGCGATATTCATAAGACGGCGTTCCGGACTCGTTACGGTCACTACGAGTTCTTGGTTATGCCGTTTGGGTTGACGAATGCTCCCGCGATATTTATGGATTTGATGAACCGAGTTTGTCGGCCCTATCTCGACAAATTCGTTATTGTGTTTATTGATGATATTTTAATTTACTCCAAGACCGAAGAAGAACACGGAACACACTTAAGGCAAGTGTTAGAAACGTTGAAGCGGGAACAATTATTTGCGAAGTTCTCGAAGTGCGAATTTTGGCTTCGAGAAGTTCACTTTTTGGGTCATGTAATTTGTTCGAATGGGGTCAAGGTGGACCCGGCGAAGATCGAGGCGGTTATGGATTGGGTTGCTCCAAAGAACCCTACCGAGATAAAGAGTTTCTTGGGTTTGGCGGGTTATTACCGCCGGTTTATTAAGGATTTCTCGAAGATAGAGGGTCCTATGACGAAGTTAACCCGGAAGGACGTACCGTTCCGGTGGGGTGATGATCACGAGAAGTCCTTCCAAACTCTAAAACAATTATTGTGTCAAGCTCCGGTTCTCGCCTTACCCGAAGGCCCGGAGGATTTTATTGTTTATTGTGACGCCTCACTTGCGGGTTTGGGTTGCGTGTTGATGCAACGAGACCGGGTTATTGCTTATGCTTCGAGGCAATTGAAGAATCACGAGAAAAATTATCCGACTCACGATTTAGAGTTGGCGGCGGTGGTTTTTGCACTAAAATTATGGAGACACTATTTGTACGGTACTAAGTGCGTGATTTGTACGGATCATAAAAGTTTGCAATATGTGTTCACGCAAAAGGAATTGAATATGCGTCAACGAAGATGGTTGGAGTTGATTAAGGATTACGATTGTGAAATTAGATACCATCCCGGAAAGGCAAATGTGGTGGCCGATGCCTTAAGTAGAAAGGGAGATTCGCGACGGGTACAATTTATGTGGATGGAAATTGTGTCGGATTTGGTGTCCCGGTTAAAGATTTCACAAATGGAAGCGTTAAATGTCGAACATTTGAAGGCCGAGATTTTAGTAAAGAGGAAGGATGATTTAGAAGAAGATTCTCGGGGTTTGAAGACGTATCAATCTCGGGTTTGGGTACCGTTACTCGGGGGGTTGCGGGGATTGATTTTAGCCGAGGCTCACAATTCTCGGTTATCGGTTCACCCGGGTAGCACGAAGATGTATAATGATTTAAGGGTTCTTTATTGGTGGCCGACGATGAAGACCGACATTGCCCGTTTTGTGGGACAATGTCATATTTGTGCTCAAGTGAAGGCCGAACACCAAAAGCCCTATGGAACTTTAACTCAATCGCCGATTCCCGAGTGGAAGTGGGATCGAATCACCATGGATTTCGTGACCAAGTTGCCGCGTACACAAAGGGGTCACGACATGATTTGGGTGATAGTTGATCGTTTGACGAAGAGTGCACACTTCTTGGCTACTAGTGAGACCGCCTCACTTAGTAGATTGGCAAAATTATACATTGATGAAGTGGTATCCAGACATGGTATTCCGATTTCTATCGTGTCCGATAGGGATCCCTGTTTTGCTTCGAATTTTTGGAATAGCTTGCAACGAGAATTGGGGACGCGGGTGAATTTAAGTACCGCGTATCATCCCCAAACCGATGGGCAATCGGAGAAAACGATACAAACACTAGAGGATATGTTGCGGGCGTGTGTGTTAGAGTACGGTGGGTCGTGGGATTCCCACCTACCGTTGATCGAGTTTGGTTATAATAACTCGTATCACTCGAGTATTAAGATGCCACCGTACGAGATGTTGTACGGGCGTCGGTGCCGAACCCCGACGTGTTGGTTGGAAGCGGGTGAGAAACAATATGCGGGGCCCGATATTGTACAAATGACCGCGGATAAAGTAGCAATTGCCCGAGAAAAGTTAAAAGCCGCCCGTGACCGACAAAAGATGTATGCCGACCCGAGGCGTAGACCCGCTACGTTCTCGGAGAACGAGATGGTTTATTTGAAGGTTTCACCTTGGAAGGGTGTTATTCGTTTTGGTAAACGAGGAAAGTTGGCCCCGAGGTTTATTGGGCCGTTCCGAATTAGTAAGGTGGTGAATTCTCAATCGGTAACACTCGAGTTACCCCCGGAGTTGTCGGCAATACATAACACTTTCAACATTTGTTACTTGAGAAAGTGTAACATCGAAGATCCGAGTCAAATTCTTCCGGTACAAGAGTTACGGGTTGATACAAAGAACAGATTAGTCGAGGAACCGGTGGAGTTATTAGACCGAAAAGTAACGAAATTGAGAAAGAAACAGATTCCTATGGTTCTAGTAAAGTGGAAGCACAGTTTGGGTGCGGATATGACGTGGGAGACCGAGGCCGATATGCGGGAGCGTTATCCCTCCTTGTTTGATCGAGATGGGATTCCGGGGACGGAATCCTCCTAAGTGGTGGAGAGTTGTAACATCCCAAAACCCGGGCTAATAGTTTACTGACCTTAAGGTATCTTATTAAATGATTATCTGATTAAATGCATAGTTAATTAAATTAGCCTGCTGTCCTTTGCGGTATTTTAACCAAGGGGTTAAAATACCCGACTTGTGATATATTTGGAATGAAAACGTGATTTTTATATATTTGGATTCCTTGTTAAATATCGTTTCCAAAAATGCTTTCGTTTTTAAAATTGGAGTCCGTTTGCTATTTTAAATAAATTAATTTCGAAAGGGACTTTTCAGACATATAATGTTAATTAAATGAAAAGCCAACAAGGGGGTCCCACCCCTTGCTTTGGCCGGCCTTTAGAGAGGGAACACCCTCTTTTGCTTCCTCACTTGTTCAAATCCACCTTATCCACTATTCCATTGCAAGCTTTTCTCCCAAATAACCACCATTGTGTTCTTGAGCTTGTTCTTGCTAATCCTTGTGCTTAAATCCGAATTTTATACTCAAGTTGGTGTAGAAGAGGTCTAGAAGTAAGTTTCATCCTTTCCTTGGTTTGTTCTTGGTGTTCTTGAGAGTTTGAACTAGGGTTTATGTAGCTTGGTGATTTGTTGGTGAATCTTGTTATGGATGTTGTTTTATGTGTTTATGCAAGCTTTTACATCATTTGTATGGTTGATTGTTGAAGGAATACAAGATTTGGTTAAATCACCTTCAACCTCCATTAATGGTGGAAGTGGAAGGTGGGTTTTGACAAATCTTGGATTTCTTGAGTTTTGGTTGGATAGAATTGTTTATTAGGTTGTGAAATCATGTATGTTAAGTTATGGATGTTAAAAACCTAGTATTGATTAATTAGTGAGGTAGTTTAACTAGTGTTTGGATGATTTTGTCAAAATGATTAACTAGTGATTTTGGAAGTATCATACTTGGATTTGTGATGGTTATGACCTTGATGGAATTATTAAATGATTGTGAATTGCTAGTTTAAGGATTAATTGCTAGTTAATGGAAATGTGGAAGTGTTTGGATCATATTCGGGTTTTTGGTCCGTTTGGGTCAACTAGTTATGAATACTTGATAAATGGTCAAAAAAAGGTCAAATGTATTGATGAAGGATTTGTGCTAGTTGTAAATGTCATAAAATGTGCATTTTATGAGTCTTATGTAGTTAGTTGTTGAAATTGATGATTTTGATGATTCGGTGGATTATCACTAACTCGGTATGTTGTTGACAGGAATCGGGAAGGATACTCAGTGATACTAGCTCACTGAGTTAAGGAATCGAAGGTTGAAAGGTGAGTGGATTCGACCTACAACTCGGGTTTCGGTTATTTCATTTGGTATTGTCTTGTTGGTGAAAAATGCAGAAAATCGCCAGATGAAGGGAGTTCACGACGCGATCTTAGTTCGCGATCGTGAAGTCGGTCCAGAGAAATTGGTTAGTCATCGCGAAGAGTTCACGACCAGAGTTCACGTCGCGAACTCTAGTTCGCGATCGTGAACTGGAGTTCGCGGTTGGGAACTCTGTTGTGACGTTTTTCGCGGTGTTTACTCGTAGCTAGTCTCTTTGTTATGTATGCCTAGTGTTAGGGAATACCATACATGACTATGTGCACATTCGGGATGAGGTCAGTGTCGGAAGGAGAACGGCTGGGCATCGGGTATCGACTAATCTGGTATCCGACCTTACCTGTATTTGTTGCATGGTTAAGGGGAGGGAGTTGCCCGGGTGTTGGATACGAAACGCTATCGGTTACCGTGGTTTTGGCCGACCATGGTTTAAGGCCCGCAAAGCCGCCGATCCTCTCAATAAGTGATTACCCAACCGGAGATGTTTTATAACTTCCGTGTTTAAGTGACTGGTGTAGTTGCTAGTGTAGTTGTTAGTGTTAGGGATTCATTCACTTAGCTTTTGGTGCTAATCCCTCCCTTATTGACACATTTCAGGTTGGATGGCTTGAACGGGTCGGGCTTGGACGGGAAGTTTGACCATGCTTAAATTATGTTTTGTAAAATGAGTCGTGTCTAGTAATACCGTCTTTTAAATAACTTTGGTTGTAATATTTTGTGGGACCACGTTTTGTAAACTTAACTAACTAGATGCTTTCGTACTTAGACTAATACTTAATTGCCTTTAAAAAAAAAATGCGGTGTTACACTTGTTGTGCAAGCAATGGAACGAAGAGGTCTACATCCAGATGTAATCACTTACAGTGCTTTAATTGATGGATATTGTTTACGTGGTGAATTGGGTAAAGCAAATAAACTTCTTAATGTGATGGTGGATAAGGGTCTTATTCCTAATATCATCACCTAACAGCTTGATAAATGGATATTGTAAAAAGAAGAAAATTAATGAGGCCATGAATCTTTTTACAGAAATCCCAAATATGGATTTGGTTCCTGATGTTGTTACTTACAGTAGTATGATGCAAGGTTTGTTTTAACTAGGGAATCATAAAACAACTAGAAAACTCTTGGACGAGATGCAAGCAAGGGGCCTCACTCCAAGTATATGCACTTATCGTATCTTGCTTCATGGAATGTGCCAAAACTCCCAATGTTGCGATGCATTGGTTCTTTTTCGTTTGCTTGAAAACAATGAATTGATGAGAGATGTAGCTTTGTATACAATCTTGATCAATGGTTGTAACAAATGTGGGAAGCCAAACTTGGCTATAGATCTGTTTGATGAGCTCTTATTGAAAGGATTAAAGCCGCATATGAAGACATATACGGTGATGATACATGTGTTATGTGAAGAAGGGTTATTTGGTAAAGTGAAAGAATTGCTTTCAAAGATGGAAGAGAATGATTGTTTGCCAAATAGCTTTACATACAACGTTGTTGTGCGAGGGTTCTTGAGGAAAGCCAAGTATGAAGAGGCAGAGAAGTATCTTGAAGAGATGATCAATCGAGGGTTTATGCCTGATTGTGAGACTTTTGAGATGTTGCTACCATTAATCCTGAATGAAGGAAAAGATTCTCCTTTCCGAACTATTATTCAGAAGATAAAAAGTGTGGAAAGAGAAGACGAAAGATAGCTATTTTGTTGATTGCGCATGATAGTAGTGTGTGAATCCAAAAGCCAAGCTTGTTTTTTGTAGTTGGAATGACATATTGGAACTTGATTTCACCACTTAGTGTTATTATTCTATATTGTATCACCAAACTGCCATTAAAAGTTTACAACAAACATTGGACCACATTTTATTTGGTGAAGTCTCGTGTTCTTTTTTAAGTTTCAACATTAGTTTCTAAAACGACTTTAGATTTTTTACCATAAAAGTATATTTAAAATTTCCGGGTTTTGTTAATGACGGCCCTTAGGGCTATCATTAAGAGGTGGTTACGTGCGTAAATCGTTTGTACTTTTATCAATGGGGGTTGAAACCTAAAATACAGGGGCGGTTATTAATTATTGTATAACTTTTTCATGCATGTCTTGACCCTTAGGACTGTCATTATCATTTTCCAAAATTTTATATAAAACATTTTCAAAAGAAAACTATTGAGTTGCATGGTATTACATTAATATTAGGACATCTAGTTATTCGTTCATTTTCGGATTAATCAAATCATCAGCACACGATACATAAGCCATCTCACAAAACTTCTATAACTCATGAAACAACCCAAAAACGAGAATAAAATGCTCAACTAAACCATTAAAAATAATCAGATAAATAGTTTTTTGAGAAAACTGGAGTTACAAAAATACCTAAACGAATTCCTGACATGCATGCATACAAAAATACCTAAATGGGTCATCCATTAGGTTCCAATCAAAACCAATTTTATCTGATACCAAAAGCTTCAACTTATTTAATTGGATGATATTGATCGGATACTCGTTTTGGAGGCAGTTTTCTGAGAATGAAAAGCACAAGAGCAGATGGCAGAATCTCTACTATCTGGAAGGATATCCACAAATTAGCCACACAATTTACTTAAATTAAACCAACAAATTTAGTATCTTAATTACCATGTAGTAGATAAGATCAAGAATGGGATGATTCAGAACATGAATATCAGCATCTTTATTAAATGCAGAGACACCAACCTAAATATTGCACGGAACAATTTCAGTTACTGCAGGCAAAAGTAATAGAATTCAAAAATATATGCCATTTTTAAACCAACTGAAGCTTACCATTACACATCTTATTAAGAAACACGTGCAGCAAATTCCAGTCACAAATCCTACCTGTCACACACGTTTCAGCAATAGATTCTTCATCATTCACAAGACAAAAATTCTTAATGTCATGATTAAACTAACTACAACTACCCTCTGTAATTAGTGAACAAATTGATTTAGGTTGTGCTTTATCTATAACAGGTCAAATTGGGAAAATCAAAAGATTTGGTTAAAGAGCAAAGGGGTCGAAAGTCACAAACAAAGTGTATTTGTAATGCTTACAGAGTATACAACCTCCTAATAGCTTTACTAAAAAAGAATAATAATATTGTAATATCTATCTTTGGTAATCATATATGATATCTCTAGGGCTGCAAATGAGTCGAGCTTTTATCGAGTTTGATCCCAAATAACGAGCACAAAGTTTTTAATGAGCTGAGCTCGAGTTTTTATCAAGCCTTTCGAGCCTTATATATAAACATATATTTATATATATAGAGGCCGGTTCAAATGAAAACCACCCGAAAGTTAAGAACCGTGAAAACCATACAATTACATGTAATTCACGTTCATTCACATGTGAACACTAATGTACTCTTTATTTATAAACGCAAAAACGTGAAAAACCTAAAAAAATGTCCATTAAATCACATTTATTTGATTTGTTCACATGTGAACAGTCTGTACCATTCACATTTGAACAAATCATAATTCTGTGGTTCTCATGCTTTCTACTAGTACTCATATGAATCGGCCCCTACACGTACACACACACACACACACACACACACACGAATAATACTTTTTAAGTATGTTTTAGTTTTACATGTATTGTATATTTTTTCCTTCATCTAAAACAAGACTCCATACTTGGCCTTTGAATGTTAAAAAAAGCATACAAAATTGTTTTAGCTACATGAGAACTAAACTAAGCAGAAAAATTATGGCAAGTTAAAATTGGTACTTAATGTACACCTTATAAAGCACATGGGAAAAATGAAATGGATATCATGTAATCATTTCTATTAGTTAAACAACCACACAAATAATAACCTCATGTAGCTTTTTCTGACGACCTCTTGATTCAATTGGAAAGCGTCGAAGCATCACAAACAACCTATAAAAACAAACTAACTTTACAAACATACATTCAAATTATTATTATTATTAGGGGGGGGGGGGGGGGGGTAGGGGGGGGGGGGGGTGGAGGATGTTATGAGATGCTACCTCCCACCATATATAATGAATCCTACAGCTGCACCAAGTGAGATAACTGCATACACCATAAAACTATTTGTTTAATATATCATAATCATGTCAAATGCAGTGGTAAAAACACATTAAGCAACATTTGTGGCCATTTTGTTACCTGAAAAGAAGAGTTCGGCAGCTTCAATAGCAATATGACGTTTGTTGAATCTCATATATATCCAAATGCACACCTGTACAAAAATTTGTTTATTGCAAATTTGAAGCTTTTACATACTCATAGAGGTGGCACTTTCGACCCATTTACTTATAAATGGGTCGATTCAAGTTATGTTTGACCTTTAACAGGTCAACGAATAGCTCAAACGCATAATGGTGGAACATGTCAAAAGTCACCTAAAGAGTATTTTTAATTCATAAAACCTCCTAAATCATTTTTTAATCAAAAAATTAGATTATTACTGGAAAATTTTGAATATTATAATGGGAAATATACATGGACGTGTGAATTTTGGTACTACCTGAAGAAAGTATACAGTTCCATTGACAATGAAATATGCAGGTCTGAGTTTATTAGCTGGAAGGCTTCTTGCCTGATAATCAACAAACATATCCAGATTTAAAACCATGCGTATTAAACTATTAATTATAAATTTTTGGTTACTAAGTATTAAAAAAATATTCAGAATTTCTTAATTCTAATTACCTGGTGGTATATCTCAGCCCAAAATAATACTAATAGCGTGTATGTTGAGAAAAACAGAAGACCGGGAAGATCCAAAAGTACCATATCTAATACCTGCAAATGTCATTATGGTCTTTGGGTCACCATGATATGAGAAAAATGGAATAAAAAACGAAATAATCAAGATAGCATATAACAATTTAAAGTGAAGTCAATTAAGATGAGACATAATAACTTACTTTTGGCGTGTAGTGAAAAACAGTCCAGTAAAATCCAAATTCAATAGCCCTTACTGTGAAAGAAAGATGTAGGATTAGATATACAAAGGATGTAGAGATGATGAAAATGAGTAGCAACCTTACATCCATTGACCACAAAATTCATCAAGTGGAAAACCTTTTGTGTTGTCCAACCGTATTCTGGTACTCTTAACTGTATACGAACAAGTTGCACCTGCATATTTAGATGTAAACATCCGTCTAAGATGAATTTCCAGTGACAACTTATAATCAGATGTGAAAATGTAACGTCCTTTTGGATCTTGAAGCTAATCATGCTATATAAATGAAAGCCAGTAATTAACTCATACTCTAATGCATTCACTACTTCAATGAACGTGCCAGTGCTCTCTATGGGGTTCAAATTAACAAAATTCTTTCATAAGTTCAGAATACCAGACAATTTGGAACATTACAGATTATCAGATTTGATTCTATAGTCAATACATAGCGTATTTTAGGACAGATGAAGAACAGAAATCAGTCCTGCTTCTGATTGTACTAGTTGAGGTCAACGCTACCTTTGAACACAAACAGCCATAAATCTAAAGATACATTCTAACTTCTATAATCACATAAGTCATTTTCGAAATCCAGAACTACAGCGAATTCTACATCTAAATTAAAACTTTCCTATAGATTCTTCATTTTACATAATACAAATTAGGTTACATTACATGCTCTCAGCTAATTCGAAACAAATACATACGCATCAAACAAGTTATTCGAAGAACAAAAGTCAAACCGCACTCTAATTGGTTTCAAAACGCAATACTAAAAACTGTTTTAGGTTAAACAAATTACAACCATAAAATCCAAAATAGAAACATACCAGAGCGATTAATGCAACGAGTGCATAAGCAGCACATAGAGCGTAAAAAACTCCTTCCTGCCATTGTTGCGATTCGTCAATCATATTCCACCACCGCAGCAACAAGTTTCCAGCCACTGATGCATATTCGAAATCGCTGAAACTCGTTGTTCCCAGAGACGATAAAGCCATCACCAATTCGGACTGAAACTCAATCAATGAAGAAGAGGATGGAGTTTAGCTACCCAACAAGAACGAAATGAAGCTAGAGATGTGTGCAGGTGGCGAAGGAGTGGGTGTGACATGTGAGAGATTCGGCTCTCTTTTATTTTTTTGTTTTTATTTTTCATTTCTGTCTTAAAATTATCAAAACTAACAAAATTTGTCGTATCTCTCTCTATAGATATGGTAATCGTAATTAGGGGTGAGCATAGCAGGTACCCGCCGGTTCCGACCGGAACCTCTTGTACAGGTTCCTCAATTTTCGGAACCGGAACCTCCGGTTCCGGTGCCGGTTCCGGTTACCTTGTCTCTAAAATCGTAAAATTAAAATAAGATGCAAAGCTTAAATATTAATCATTTTTTGTCATTTTATCTACTAATCTTTGAATAATCGTAAATTTCAAACACTTAAACATATGATTGTCTAATTATTATATTGTTAGAACGCTATATTTAGACTAATTAATGACTAAACTCATTCAAAATTACACAAAATTTATCATATAATTAAAGTTGGACATTAAATTTCTCAAATATATAATATTTTAACAAAAATAGACCGAATAATCACCGGTTCCGGTTATCCACCGGTTACCGGTTCCTAAATTTTGAGAACCGGAACCGGAACCTCTTAGGGCGGTTCCATAATTTTAGGAACCGGAACCGGCGGTTCCAAAGCGGTTCCGGTTTCAATTCCGGTTACCCGCTTTTTCTGCTCACCCCTAATCGTAATATCGTTCAGTATCTATATTACTGTATCTAAGGAAAGAGTTAGTACTGTTATTATTAAAACCTTTAAATAAATGATATTAAAGAAAAAAATAAAAATCCAAAAAATTAAAAACCTGTCTTTCAACTTAAATAATTAATTTTTAGTTACAAAACTTATACAAATATTTAATGTATATTTTATTTATTTAGATATTTTTAGAAAAAATATTTAAATTTTTCTAGTTCAAGGCAACAAGTTTAATAGATTTTTATGTTTAATCGACCGGTTACTATCAAGTTATAACCATCGACCTGACTACTTCTTTCCAATAGGCTACCTTCTCAAATTTCGATTTCAAACGATTTGACTAACCAGTTCTAACCCGAGTTATATAATATTAATGTGAATCACCATTCAAATTTATTATCAATGTCGTTTTAATTATTTTGCTACAATAAATACTTAACATGTTAATAAATATTAATTTATTAACAATCTTAACTTTTTATCGTATATATTGTTTTTACATGATTTTCTACAAATTGTTTTCTACAAGTATAGTAAAGTGTTACAAACTGCTTTTTTTTCTTAATAAAACTGTGAAGTACTAACTTTATATTCTTAGCTCAGCCTAATCTCAACTCTAACTCCAAAGAGAATACGAGATGATTGAAGAATGAGTGTTGCACTCAAGAAGACTCCAAGGAAAGTATTTTGGAACTTGGTTAATTAATGGTGGTTATAGGGAAGCTTCAGAATTTTCTACACGGCTCCACTAATAATACCCCTAGAAGCTTCTAAGAATATAGTTACATGAATGTTCCATACATATCTATAATATTAGCTACAAAACCCGCCCGATGGGACGGGCATGCTTCGAGAGATGTGTAGGAAAACGTCATAAATATTGATTCTGTTGAAATAACATAACAATCCATAAATGTACAACAATTTGTCAAATACTTTAAATTTTCAAAATATAATTACTAAAGTACTTTCCTCAAGTAAAGGTATGACGTAATTTGGTTTAGACTTGTCTTTTATACCAATACTTTATTCATTTGTCATTTTTCTTTCTTTTACAATATTCGACACATTTAACCATTTGATAATAAATTCGTTGCATTTTATTCCCACGGGTTCATAGAAGCTTCATTCCAAAGCTGAAATCGATAGTTTTATTTATGACTTAGATGTGTCTAAAGTTAAACTGCATACATCATACTTAAGTGGTTTATTCATATAATTATAATCTTTATATTATTGTCAATGGTAGCAAACATGAATCAACGAAAGATGTATGACATTTGCAATTAACCTGCAATTTGACATGTTTGAATATTTGACCATTTGACCAAGCTAAAAGTAAACATAACTCAACCTGGCAATTAACCTGCAACAAACCTAAAAGTCAAATATGTAATTAACCTAACTCAACCTTGCAATTAACCTAAATTTGACCCGTTTGACCTTTTTGACCATTTTCCTTCTAACCTAAATTCCATTTCAAATATGCAAATAACCAAAAAAGTCAAAAATGCAATAAACCTAACTCAACCATGCACCTAACCTAAATTTTACAACAAATGAACAATCATCAACTTCAACATTCAAATCTTTACATCCCAAATAAAACCATAAAACCAACAATTTGAAAGGAGCAATTAGGTACTTACGCATGAAAGGATCCCTTCTTTCTTAGTCATGTGTATAACTAAAATCCAGTTCAGCCCTCTATGTTCTTAATATATACAAAATTACCCTCCATTTTGCTTAGTGTTAAGTGGAAATATTAGTTAAATATGATGCAAACAAAGTTCGATTCGGCCCATTTTTTACACATCGGGCTATGATTTATCCCTAACGGGTCAATATTAAATTCAAGGAAACATGTTAAACATGATGAAAATGTCTATTAGCAAGAAATTAGAAGCAACCTCAAACATTTTTTTTTCATCCAACAGGAAAAAGTATTTAGGTGTTGTAAGCATTAAAAGTATTATTTGTATGACTTTCAAGTTTCAACCCATTTGACCCGTACCCTCATTAATATGTAAACGGGTCGATTGGTTTATTGCTTATTTGAACATTGAAACTAACCTCAAGCAGCCTTTGAAAAATGGTGCTGATTTGTTGCCCTTTTTTGAAGATTTGGGTTTATAATCAAAAGGTCGATTGTCTTGTGCTTTGGTCTCTTCTTTATCTTCCAATACAATAATCTAATTTAAAAAAGTTAAAGTTCCCCTTAAATTAAATAAAAGACAAATAAACCTATTCAATGGTTGACTAATAAAAACAAAACCCGGCTGCGAAGTTAAGCTTGCATGAACTAAATTTAAAGCTAATGTTCAGACACAAGAACTCCCTGAAATTTAGACATCCTCAAATTCCCAAATTGGACCTTAAACTTCCCTTTTCTAAAAAAATGTAATCACCAAAACGCGTATTAGTACTAAATCTACAACACCCATTATTATTACACGCGTATTAGTACTAAATCAAATAAAAAATGAAGGATCAATATCAATCGAAAGATAGATTCATATATAGTTGCAACTAGACACGGATTCACAATAAGATGCTATCAAACAAAGCTTACATGAAAAACAGTGAGGATTTCTTGAATGTAAACGCTGCCAACATTAGCAATTCTTTGAATCATCTGTTAAGAGGATTAGAGAAATGCGGCTGATTAATCCGATTCAGCAGAACGCCATTGAGAGAAATAGCGCCTTGAGAGGATGAGAGAAACACCATCGGCATCCAATAGCTGGCAAATGATACTTACAGATTTACATGTTTAGTTTATAAACTACAAAAATTATGTAAGAGATAAAAAATCATGTGACTCAATACCTAGTAACTTCATATGCTTCATTGGTCAGCATTTCTGTCCTAATTCGTCCAACAACAATCTACAGAGGTTACAAATCATATGAATTAAGATAGAAATATTGATAGTCATATATGTTCAAATGGGAATAGGGGAAAGGGGGAATTTAGGTACCGGAAATTGATAATGGTAGCATCAATGGGAATAAATAAATTTTAAATTTCTGTTCTTTCATGGCCTTCAGGGCATTGTCCACAAGAACCCTCGTCAAACCCTAATTGTAAGAAACGATTTCCGGAGTATCTTGGAATTACCAGAATTAAAAAGTAAATAAAAGAGTATTGAATTATGTAAAACACCTACCTTAATCCTCATTTTCGTTTCAAAAAGTCCTCCAACAGTTGATGACAAAAGAGCTCCATCTGCCTACATTTCATAAATCCTTACATATAAAAGGTATTTCTGGATGACAATGTATTAATTAATATTTAACACGGGGAACACATAATTTGTTCAATTATTTACCGATTTGAGCCTCAATGCATTGATCAAGCCAGCTAATAGTGTTATCAACAGAAGCTTTATTCCTCTTTGTTGTTGCTTCTACTTCATCAGTTAAACTGGTAAATCATGAATTGCAGCTAATCCATTGTCATCCCGATTCTGGCAAGGAGAGTGATTAAATTATCTGGAAACCATGAACATGGAGTCCACTAAATTACTATCTCTGATTTTGAACTAAGCCTCCTTGATTGTGGCAAGGAGAGTGATTAAATTATCTGGAAACCAGTGTTTAACTGTTCAAAAGTCAAACATGATCAATTAATAAGCGACCTGTCATAGGCTAGAGGATATAAGCGTAATTTTTCCCATTCAGGACTTTTTACAAACACTTGGTGTGCACTTTAAATAAAACACAAATCTTGGGACCGCTGACTTCAAATTCACCAAGATTCTTTGAGCGATACATTTTGTCTGTTCTGAATGATAGCTGCAAAGAATATTCAAGAGATAGTAAAACACTATCTCTTGAACATTTGTCTGTTAACATAATATGTTTGAAGCTTCAAGATTTAATACGTCAAAAAATTGACCCATTTTTGTATGCTGCAATTCAAAATATTTGTTCATTCAAAGTTTATCCAATGTTAAAACTTCTATATTCAAAATTTCAGAAATGGCAGGTTGTGTAATTATATTTCCGAGTCGACCAATCATCAATACGGACGTTTAATTGAAGCAAATGATGTCGGTCTTACCTTGCCCTAAACCCGCGAGAACATCACCCCCTTGAATGCTTGTTGGATTGCTGAAGATTGTGGGATGGAAGATGAGTAAATCGTAATCTTCATGTCGAGGGGCAGCCGCAGCCGGTCAGCAATTAAAGATGAAGTTTCGATTGGAATGCGTTGCGGAATGCGATGGGTAATCGATCGGCAATATGATGTTACCGAATCGGCGATGGGATGCAGGATAGGATAGAGACGAATTTGTTGTGGAATAGCGCTGGCCAATTAGCGGATTACAGCTGGCATTTCGAACCAATGAGGGAGTTAGGAATTGCCAAGGTGTCAAAACCTCTTCAAAATTAGGGGCCATATATAGGAGAAGATTCTACTATACTCTAAATACTTCTGCAATATTCTACAAGCTTCTAGAAACTTCTCAACATTTTCTAGATCATATCATTCTCCCCCACTTGAGTAGCCATCGTCCCCGATGCCCGTTCATTCTCGAATGCGTCAACCAACTCGGTGAATTCGCCCTTAATTTGTTCTTCCATTTCACTAAGTACTGCTTAACAGGTGTTGCGATTCACCCTTGTTTAATCCTTTTGGCAGTGATATGCGACACTTGTTACTTTTATATGGATAATTGGATATTATTTTGTAAGTCTCACCATAAATTAAAGATATGACCTGAATACATTATAAATAGTATGTAAAATTGATAAAATCTTATTGCCCCACTTTGGGTTGTTAGGTAACAAATAGTAGTCATAGATACAATGCTTTGCTTCCTTTCTGCTAAAAGAATCAATGAATAAATCCCAAATAAAAAGGGAGAAAAAAGAATAAGAAATGATTTATCTTATTTTTAAATCATTTAATTTAGTTTAGCTAGAAAGGGTGCAGGGTTTAAAAATCCAAAAGACATCCAACCCTTTCGCTTCATTCTGTGTTGAAGTTTGACTTTTAGTACTGCCTTTGACTTCCTTGATCCTGATTTCTTCCAATATCCCTCTCTCCTAAATTATACATACACAAAATTAATCAATTAATTCACTTGTTATACTTCTTTAAAAATTCAATTGAATTGTTTATAATTTACCTGAGGTTTAAGGAGGGAAGCCTTAGATAGCGGGGTTAATTTGGTAATTCCATTATTAGCTGAAAAACATTGTGGTGATGGAGGATTAGTTCTGATCTGCAACACTTTTTCTTCATCTTTGCCCCTTATGTTTAAGTCAACCGGGGTGTTCTCCGGGTCAACATTCATCCTGCATTGTTTCTTTACCTCCAACAATGGCATTCTTTCATTTTTACTTTCTTGCAAAATTCCAATTTCTTGTTTCTTTGCAATATTTTTTCCCCCATTATCCTTAGTTCTTGTTGCCAACCGTTTCAAATCATTACAAAACTCGCTCACCTGATTCAGTATATCTTTTCCCGCAAATAAATTACGTGCAGACAACGTGTTTTTCAGCACTCTCGGTGTTTCTTCCTTTTGTAATGAAACAGTTTCTAGATTGTTCTTCTCTGAGCTTGACT
Organism: Calendula officinalis; assembly: GCA_963853835.1. NCBI lineage: Eukaryota > Viridiplantae > Streptophyta > Magnoliopsida > Asterales > Asteraceae > Calendula > Calendula officinalis. The sequence continues at coordinate 28,596,497 of OY970834.1, forward strand.
TGATCATTTCTTTTAATGATTTTGCTTTGTTCATAGGAGGGGTTGAGAAATTAGGGTTTTCATTCTCAGTATCGTTTATACATTTGGTACTTTTTGAATCTTTGTTTGGTGGGAAACCTCTTTTCTTCAATGCTGCATCTCTAAGGAAACAAAACAGAGCAGCGATTTAGAGTTTTTAATATAAATTCAATCAGATCTTTTAATTTCAAAGTGTTAATTTATACCTTAAATTCCGATCATGAAACAGTAGCCGATCTTTGAAGCTGCATTGTATAGAAAGATTTCAGAAAACTATTTCACGTTACAAAGTATTTAAAATTGGAGCTCTTTAGGGTTCTACAACAAAGCCTAAATGTGGAAGCTCTTTAGGGTTCTACAACAAAGCCTAAATGTGGAAGCTATAGTAAGTACAGATCTATAATCACATTGTTTATAAGGATGCATTATTCTATAATAGGCGTTGTGAATCTTATGATTTGATGGATATTATCTATTCAAACATAAGCAATCTAGGTTTCTAACTTTAACACATTCTCTATCAAATCAAACATGAACAGATCTATTCAGAACTAGTAACAAATAGTAGCAAAATTAAACGGAAATAATAAAAACTATAATTGAGAATCAAAACCTTGGAGGAATCTGGAGTCCTTTGTCTGAAGAAATCTTCCACCGTCTTGGGATGATTACAATCTGTAAACCACAATCATAAAACACATCAGAATCAGAAGTAAATTAACAAATTGAGACCATCAACATCAAAATCACACTTAATTCTATAACCTAATTCCACAAAAAATGATTGCATAAAATTAACACTACAATCGAAACAACAATCAGTGGTATGTGTGAATAAACAATTACCAGGACGGCAGAACCACGATTCATCGTCAACAGGCGGATCATCATGGGAGAAATCAATCCATTGCGGAGCGTTAATGTCTTCATACAGTATATCCTTTTCGAATCTTGAATCTTTCCAATCGATCACGGCTACATCCATTGATGGAGACCTGTTATTGTTGGAGAATTAGATACAGGGAGAGGTGATTTCTGGGGTGTGATCTGAGTACACCTGAAAACGTTGAATGCAGAGGGGGTTTTACGTTACTGTTTTTCGACCGTTGGAGACGTTTTCTCATTTATTTATCAGTTTTGATTAACTACCCCTTTTACTTCGTCTTATTTGCACTTTTAGTCCACCGACAGAAATTTCATTAACGTTATTGTTTGTGTGAAAGTAATCTAAGAAAGAAAAAAAAAAAAAAAGTAAGGATAGTGTTGAAGTAATAATATAGAGTTAATGCTTTAAGGTTTCTAAGTTTGATAGTTGTATTCGAACTTGGGTATAGAACCCACGATTCATTGTGAGATTATAATATTATTATTTTTTTGTCTGGACCATTATTTTCACTACTCCACTTTTTTAACACATTGTTCTCTAACAAGAACGCTGACAACGTCACCACTCCTCATGCTCTAATACTTTCTTATAAACAATATTCCTCAATGGCAATTATATAATATAAGTAATTACTATTAATCTGTTAAAAGACATATACTTGGAAGTTCTTTGTAAATGGTTCAAGGTGGCCCATTCTTAAATGTTTGTGACCTATTGTATCTCTAAGCTAGATGAACACGGCTACTCTATGTTAGGCTTCGAGCTAAACTACCACACACTCCACAATGACATGGGCAAGATGATATACATATCACGAACACACATCAGGCAAGATAAACTACTTCACAATAATACAAACAAAATTATGATTTTATATAGATATAATAATGGAAATAACACGGCTACTCTTTTGTCGGGACTGAGCTAAGCTACCATACACTCTAAATTTATGATTTCATAAATATTGCTCTTACAACGGGCTTCCCTTTCCTTTGAGGTGAAGTCTAATCCTCTTGAGAACAATTGTGGTGCATATGGATTAATTGTTGGTGTGGCGATGTGGAGTAGATTTATCCAAATTAGAGAAAGATTGTGTTGCCTATTTTATATGTATTGTTTTGAGACTTTTGTATTGCATCCGGATAATGAGTTTAGGTTTAGGATTTAGTGTTTTCTACAAATATGAGTTATTAGCTAGTTTCTTCTCATTCATTATATTGAGATTACTAGCTTCATAACCCGCCCGATGGGCGGGTATGCTTCAAAATTTAGTATGTAGAAAAATCCCAACAAAGATTAATAATTTTAAAAATGACATAATAATGTTGTAGCTGTAATGATGAATTGGTAGAAAAATCGATACATGAAGAAATGTTTCATAAAATTTACAAACGAAATAAGACTTCTTTGTAAACTACATTTGCTGTTGAATTAGTGTAATTCCCATCGATGTCACAACAAATGACCTTCAATCCGTTCTTGTTCTTAACTCGTGATACAGCCACATAAAGCTGGCCATGTGAGAATACCGGTTTTTGCAGAAACAAACCAACCTGAGACAACGTCTGACGTTGACTTTTATTAATGGTCATAGCAAAGCATACCTGAACAGGAAATTGCCTCCGATTCAATTTGAAAGGCATCTTGTTGTCGGAAGGACTAATAACCATTCGAGGGATAGCGCAAATTGTACCCACCTTGCCGCCAGAATGGACGGGCTAGCTTCGAGAAAGTTAAGTTATATGTACGAACATGATATCATATAGTGAATCTTATTGAAATGATATTGTATCCAAAAAGAATTAAAGACAACTGTTAAAAGAGTTAAAAAAAGGTAATTAAAGATCTCAAACTTAACAGGAAATTGCCACAAAAAAAAAAAAGGTAATTAAAGATCTCAAACTTAACAATGCAGGTAACGAAAAATTTCTAAATCATCAGAAGGAGTGGAAGTTCACTTTTCTGGAAATTTAGGGATCCAAATATAGTTTAATTTTGGCAAATTTTCCTAAATATATGAACTCTGAACTTACAAGTTTTTTGTATCCCACATTGTCCAATTTAGGATATTTGGTTACCTTTCTTCGAAAATTTCCCTTACATTAAAAAATTAACCATTAATTTCATAATAATTATGTTGACTTCAAGAAAACAAAAAAGAATCAAATAAAACATTAAATGAAAATGTTTAATATTATAAAGTAATGTCTTTTAAAAAGCAATGTCCTTAACATTAAAAAAATGATATTAGCTCCAGGAAGGTAAAACACAGAAATATGAAAATAAATATGTGTTTGTGCAGTATCAAAAGGTCATATATTAGCTGCAATTCATAAATTTAGGGTTAAACCTATGAATTGAGAAAAAATAGATGCAATAAGAAAACAGTATCTATATATGACTTAATAAAAAAATTAAATTTGTTACTGAAGTAAATATAAATTAAATTAGTTGTTGACCTGATGCAGTATCAAAAGGTAGCGACCATTAACATGTTACCATTATCTAAGAAAACATTCTTTTTATTTGTGCAACTTGGTCTTTTTAAATTTTTTTTTTAAATTTTTTTCTCAATTTTATTCAAGTCATGTATGTACTTACAAATAAGCATTCTGCAATTTTGTGTTTGATTGTTTTCGTCTTTTTTAATTTTTAAATCTTTATTAAAAATACACACATCTTGGACAGTTTGACTTTAAAAGTCAAACTGTAATTATGAGTAAGTTTTTTCAAACTGTAAATACACATATTTAGGCAGGTTTGACATGGAAACATATATGCTAAAACCTGAAAAATGTGAAAATCCTAAAAATATGCTAATAAAGTTTTCATGTTTAGGATAACAGTATAAGGTTATTACATATACTACTATATATTTAGTCTAAAATCACAGATTAGGCAAAAGATGGGATTGCAAAAAATGGAGTGCTCATATTTATGGGTTTACAGTATAATTATAGGGCAAAAAATGGGGTGGATAATACCAACAAAATGTATAGGCTGCTAAAAGAAATCCTAACCCTAATTTTGCAAAACCTCTTTAGTTTCAAAACCTTTTGTGTTCTTATCTTTTCTACATAGAACCCTAACCTATTAATGTGAAACTAATTTAGCATCTATTGGCAACACATAAAATATTAACAAAGATTCATAGAACCTAAGTGTTACCTATTATCAAAAAATGTTAAAATAATAAACAAAAGTAAGTATAGAGAGTAAAGTGCTTGTTCTAAAATAAACTCAGAATGCATGTTTGATTTTTATAGTCAAGTGTGTGTGATTTCCATATATTTTTTATGCATAATATAATGATCTGATAATCTAAATCATCTTAAAGAAGCTATTACGGACTTCACGGGTCTCAAATCTATTTAACCTATCTAATGTTGTTCAAAAGAAGGTAATGTATCAAGCCAGTTACTACAAAATGAGCAAAACTGAGCAAAAGTCAAAACTACCCTATAACAAATTAGCAATATTATGTCGTCAGATTACACTTCATAATAACTTATTTCAAGAAGTCATTATTTCACTCCAAGCAAGTGATTCATAATCCCACTGAAAAATAGCATATTGCTAGTTAAAATTCTAACTCCGGTGACATAAATCTTATGTGGTCACAAAGTCAAATTCACAACTCATATCTAATTAAATGCATCAAAACACTAAGAAATGAAAGATCTTGATCTCGATCTTTGAACTTCCTGATAAAAATTAGACAATTAATAAATTTTTAGGAATTATATGAACAATTTCTGTATCTATAATCTAAGCTATAAGATAACCTTATGAAATTTAGTTACCATGCAAGGATAGCAAACTGCTGTCTCTCTCTCTCTATATCGCATATGGTTCCAGCTTAAATTTGTAAATTCTACCCTGTAGCATAACATGAGATAAATTAAAATTTGCACTTTAAAATTGAAATGTTATCATCTTTACAATATGACAATTTGACAAACTTACTGTTCCACTTTGATCTCCAGATATTAGGAGTTGTGCTTTCATATCATGACATAATCCAGTAAGTGGTACACAACTTAAAGACAAATCATCCTCGCTCTGCACTATTAAAAGCAAGATTAGTCCAAATAATTTTATCAATTAGGTTTGCTATCCTTACATGGTGAGGCCTCCCAAAACATGTAATCCTTACCTTTTTGTAATAAGTTTTCTTAATCGCAGATTTAGAGGTGAGACCTTTTCAGTATGTGAATTAAAGAACATACCTTTTTGAGAATTGAAGCCTGCTTGATTGCTTGACGATTGAAACCTAGATGATTGGGGGAAAACACAAAATCAATATAATATAACCCTAATTATTCTTGTTCTTAGTAATCATCTCGTACAATACAAAATCACCACACAAGAAAACCTCAATGTCGCACAATCGAAATTTGTACAGATCAAAATAACTTCGAACTAACCCTAATATCAAACCAAAAACACTCTGATAAATAGAATCAAACACACAAGCAGTAGAAAATTAAAGAGAAACGATATATACAGACAAGCATCAAATACTTACACGCCGGTGATGGTTATTTCTGGCCAACAAGCAAGAGAGCGTCGGGTTTGAAGACGTGAAAAGGGTTTTAGTGAAGAAGCTGTCGTTTAGGAAGCAGTGGTTGAGGGTAGTGAAGAAGCAGTTCAGGAGTTTAGGGTTGTGGGTTGCAATTCATAAATTTAGGGTTTCCATCTGATTGTAGGTATTGAGAGCATGCTCAAACATGCCGTAGATTCTGTAGTATCGAATGAGGGAAGAGAGAAATGATTCATCGGTGATTCGAGGATCATTTTTATGAGAATCGATGAGGGCTTCTATATCGGAGAAACGGTGAGACTTTGCAAGGCGGCGGACGGTGATCTGTTGAGCTATGAAATAATTTCAGAATAATGTCTATGAAACAATTTCGGGATTTTGTTTGATATTACAGGCTGTTTACTCAAACTTCCTTGATCTATTCCACGTGAAATCCGGAATCACATAACTTCTTATTCGAGCCTGTGCATTGTGAATGGAATTGTGGGCAAAATTCGATGGACCAATCCTGGAATTACACGTGGAATAATGGACCAATCACAAAGCTGCAAATTGATGAGTTGTCGAATCAAAATCGAATGTACCTGCATATACAGAGGAAGATAGTTATTATTAAGAGAAAATACGGTGAAGGTAATCAAGAGTGTTGACAATTTGAGCATATCCATCTTCTAGTTCCTCTTTTAATAAATGAGTTGTGTTTGTGGATTAGTTTTGAGGAGATCTACCACCCAAATCATTGTTAAGGGGAGCATGTGTTCGCACTTCACAGTAGCATTGAAAAGATACACATAATATTTATAAACTAACATATTAATAACACTACATAAAACATTGAAAAATCATTTAAAAAAAAATATTATTAATCAACTATAAATGAATAATAATATTTTCCTATGTAAAATGTTATTATAGGTAATATGAAAAGAAAGTCAACTTTACGTTCCGCTTGTTTTCTCTTTACTAACGTTCTTATTTTTACTGGGTTTTCTTTAACAATGTTTATAACAAGACAATACCAAGTGTATGCCTAATATATATTAGAGATCAATAATGAATGGACATGACTATCTATTCTCATTGTCCAATCTATATGTAACTAGTTACCTTTAATAATGATCAAACATATATAATGTATGATTCAAAGTACAGATGTGAAAATACATCTTATAATACACTTTTATAACTGATATTACCTATCTCCCAAAACTAACAAAACATTATGACGTTTTTAACTTATATTAGTAATAGAGTCTTAATTATAATCGATTGATTTTGTAACAATATTTTATTTTTCTATGTAGAATCGGTACGAATGCCAAAAAGTATTACCCGGCGTCCCGGCCCATGGGGTACTGGGTAGTTGGCAACATGCGCACAATAGCAATATAGTGATGTCACACTGACTCTGCGTGGAGCGCACGATAACGTAGTATACCTTTCTCACGGTCTAAAACCCTTCCTCCCACATTAAACCCTACCGAAACTTTAATTCGTCGAATCTCCGGCGCCGGCAATACCGATTCAAATTATAGCTCTAAGAAATCACATATAACCGGTCAAATTGATCGATGTCGTTAAAAGCAGTAAATCTGGAAAAAATGAAAATACACGCCTCAAATCCAAAAGTCTGGATCGTGATCGGCGTCAGTGTCGCCGGCATCTTGATCCTCACCGCAGAGAATCGTAGGCGTCGCTTAAAAGGTAGGTATACAGTAAGAGAAGATTATGGTGTTTTTATAGAGCGATTCGAGTTGCTTCCGTTTCCTCAGCCGCCTCCTCCCGCCGCAAAACAGCCTCTCTCCGGCTTAACTTTTGCCATCAACGATGTGTGAGTTTCTCTCTTATCTTCTGTATATAAATGGTCCTTATGTGTTTGTGAATCATTACTTTAAACTAGTGGATCAGTGGATATTAATAACTTGTTAACGGAAGCTCATGGTTAGACAGAAATGACTATATTGTTGTTATGATGCTGTTGTTTACACGAGCTAACCTCTTTAATACAATACGTATAATTATACTGTAAACTTTGGCTGTTTACTTGTTTAGTGATATTTATTGTTAACCTGACAGATTAGTTAAAATGGACATTTATATTGTTAAACAATGGATTTTTTTTATTTATTCTGTGGAAAAGCAGTTATCTGCATGGATCAAGCAATACAAGTAGAACAAAAGAGTAATTGTTGTTATTGTGTAGATTTGATGTGAAAGAGTATGTGACTGGATTTGGGAACCCAGATTGGAAAAGAACACACGATGAAGCTGGAAAGACTGCTGTGGTTGTTACCACTTTCTTGAAGAACGGTGCTACTTGTGTTGGCAAGACTGTTATGGATGAGTTATCTTTTGGGTATTCGTTTTTCTTTTTTCTTCATAAGAACAAAATTGCATTTTTTTTAAATTTCTGGTGACAATATAAGTTTTGAAGATAAAAATTATTTAATTTGATTTCAGGATAACTGGAGAAAATACACATTATGGGACCCCAACAAACCCAGCAATGCCATCTTATATTCCTGGTGGATCATCTAGTGGTTCAGCTGTTGCTGTTGCAGCAGAGCTTGTTGACTTTGCTATCGGTATTTTTCTTTCATATGTAGATCAAAATACACTACAACTGTAATAAACTAGCACTTATATTCTTCATGATTTCTAATTTGGTGAATTGCATTTTGACTTTTTCAGGTACTGATACAATTGGGGGAGTGAGAATCCCAGCTTCATTTTGTGGCATTCTTGGATTCCGGCCTTCACATGGAGTTGTATCCACTATTGGAGTTATCCCAAATTCTCAGAGTTTAGACACTGTTGGTATGTAGTCTCGGTATGTTATATTTTATTTTATTCTGTTTACTTTTTTTGGTCAAAGTAGTCAAACTAAATGTTAGTCAACATCTTCAACTTTGTTTCACAATGTCATGTCAGTCCTGTTTTGATTTTATTTTTGAGTTTTTTTCAACTTTAACAGGAGTATTTGCTCGTGATCCATCTGTATTACATCGTGTTGGACATGTTCTTCTTCAATTAAACCCAGTAGAACCAAGAAGAACTAGACGCATAATTGTTGCAGATGATTTATTTCAGTTATCTAAAGTTCCTCAACAAAAAACTGTATATATTGTTAGCAAAATAACTGAAAAATTATCTGGCTGTAAGCTCCTTCACACGTCCCAAATTTTATTATAATTCCACTAGTGATAATTACCACCTTTTTGTTCATTTTTTTGCAGATCAAGCACCAAAACATATGAATATTGGTCAGTGTATTTTATCAAACGTTCCAGCCCTAAATAATTTCCGTGAGCAGACATCAAATCTGCAAAATGGAACAAATACTTTGAAAGCTCTCTCTTCAGCAATGCTATTATTACAGAGGTTTGACTTTGACCTATTTCTTTTTGTGAATATATAAATTGTTAATGACTCTGATTATTTATGGTTTTGAGTAATGATTTCCAGATATGAATTCAAAACAAATCATGAAGAGTGGATTAATACAGTGAAGCCCAGGTTAGGTTCTGACGTGTCTGATCAAATTCATGCAGCAATGACAGCTGTACATGAAAATATAAAAGCTTATTATAAAGTCAGGACTGAAATGCGAGCAGCTTTACGCACTCTCTTAAAGGTACTTACTTTATTTAACTGACTAAAAGATCTTTCTTTTTGTGATTAATTGTGTGATTATTTTTCCTAATAATTTGTCTGTTACATGTCATCATTCTGGTATGCAGGATGATGGAATTTTAGTTATTCCTACAGTTGCTGATACTCCATTAAAACTAAATTCAAAGAAAGCTTTGTTATCAGAATTTCATGATAGAGTATTTACTCTATCTAGCATCAGTACTATGTCCGGCTGTTGTCAGGTAATTTTTTTTTTTTTTTTTTGTATCATTCCTTTCACCTTAGAATAAAATAAAAATATGAATATGATTATGAATAATTTGTAGGTTAGTGTTCCGTTTGGAAAACATGAAGAGTGTCCAGTTGGTGTTTCATTTATTGCAAATCATGGATGTGATAAGTTTCTTCTTGATACTGTTTTGGATATGTACCAATCTTTACAAGGACAAGTTAATGCTGTTACCAGTTTGCCACCATCTTTAGACTTGAATGGCAATATGGATGCTTCTGAATTGTTGAAGGAAAAGGTTTTTTTTTTAAAATTTTCTTTTTATTTAATTTTATGATTTTATCTCTAACAAGTCAAACATGGGTCCGAAGTCATCAAAAAACATTTTTTAAAGAATAAAACCTCGAATATTAAAAATATTGAGAACATATAACTTTTGTGATCATCTTTACACACTAGTTATGTATAATATTATATTTGCACAAAAGGTATTTTTTATATGTCGTCATATGTTTTATATTTGAAAACCCATATAAATCAGAATTTTTATTTGGTCATATGTTTTAGGGGAATGCTGCATACAAGGGAAGACAATGGAATAAAGCTATAAGTTATTATAGTGAAGCTATTAAGTTGGATGAATCCAATGCTACTTTTTATTGTAACAGAGCAGCTGCTTACTTGGAGTTAGGATGGTATGCTATGTTTTTCTCTATTTTTTTCATATATATATATATATATATATATATATATATATATATATATATATATATATATATATATATATATATATATATATATATATATATATATATATATATATAGAAGTGGGATCCTGTGAGGACTCAAAAAACGGTGAGGACTCGCGAGGACACCTCATAAAATTTCAAAAAATTCCGAAAAAAATATATATAACTCACCATGATAATTACTACATTTGACCAAAAAAAAAAATTTCGAAAAAAAAATTAATGATCCAGTTTTTTTTGCGGATCATAACAATGATCCATATTTTTTTTGTGGATCATTATTATGATCCATATGTTTTTTTGGATCATTTTTGAAAAACTTTTTATTTATTTGGATCTTATAGGCTGCGATTTAGTTATTTAAAAAAGAAATTTTTTTAAAAAAGTTTGTTTTGGATCATTTTTAGTGTTTTTTTTGGAGTCCTCGCAGTCCTCACCGGGAAAAGAGTCATCACAAGATCCGGACCCTATATATATATATATATATATATATATATATATATATATAAATTTATGTGTGTGTGTGTGTGTACTGATATTGGGAAACTGGTAATATTTTAGCTTTCAACAAGCTGAGGAGGACTGCAGCAAAGCAATATCGCTTGATAAAAAGGTCAGGAATCATGCTGCTATATATATGACACTAATATAATATGTGTATTAAAGTTCTATTTATTTTTATTATTAATTTTGTTTTGTGCAGAATGTAAAGGCGTACTTGAGAAGAGGAACTGCTAGAGAATCAGTTCTCTATTACAAGGAGGCTCTTCAAGGTTAAATTATACTTCTACAGTTTGAGTTGGACATGGTTAAATTATGACAGCTGTCAAAATTTATGTTGTAATAATTTTTTGCAGATTTTAGGCATGCACTGGTACTAGAACCCCAAAACAAGACTGCTAAAACAGCTGAAAAGAGGCTACAAAAACTAGTAAGCTGATCTGCTTTTTTTGGCTCTTTGATCTTGATAAATAATTTTGCATGAATCGGGTCTTGAATGTCAACATGGAAAGAAGCTGTTCGAAAATACTTTTATGTGAATTAATGAAACTATATTTAATTTTGTGGAGAAACATTTTGTTGTTCAAGATCAAATGATTAATTTGATTGTAATGCCTTGGTGTGTTAATATTTTTACGCAAATAAACCTTGTATATGAGCTTATGAAGTTATGACAACGCGACATAATCCAATTTGCTGTGGTTGATGCTGCAGTTCTAAACATTTAACCTACCATGATTTCAAGATAAATGAATGGCATCATATAATAGAGAGACAATTTAAACATGTTTTCTATTCTTCAGGTGCTATTTACATATTCGAAGACTTATATATTCGATAAGATTAACTGATTATAGACATCAAACAAATTATAGAAATATGATTCTTAAAAAAAAACATATATGTTACCATTCAAAGTTCCTAATATTAAGAAGGGCTAATGTCATACATTAACATTATACAATTTATACTTTAGGGTATAGTCAACTTTGACAATTATAAGTTTTATTCAGTTGTTTAATTTCAACTTTTTAGTAGACTTGTATTTTGGTAATTACAACTACCATAAGGAGCTATTTTGGTAATTAGTTGACATGTAACCAGTTTAAGGAGTAATTTTGATGAAACAAAATTGTTACATGGACAACTTAATTGTATATTATATCATGTAAATAAATGTTATCCAAATATGTATAACATATTTAGATAGTTGAATATAAATTTAGGGCGAAATTTAAGGCTTTTAAAAGAACTATATATAATTGAAAACATAGGACACATTATAAAATTAAGTCCTCTATGTAATACGCTATATCATCAGAAGTGCCGGACAAACAAATTAATAATATGTAATTTTAATTACCAAAACAACTCCTTAAAGTGTTGTAATTATCAGAATAGCCCCTTTAAGAAAGTTGTAATAATCAAAACGGGTCATAAATTTTATAATTACCAAAATGGATCACATTCGAGAGTTTAAAATTTTTCTATGACATTTGCTCTAAGAAGAATCACTTTAACATAAAATTAATGGCACTATAGAACAAGTAAATGTTACAAAAGGAAAAAGACTTTAATGCTTTAATTTTTTTAAGGAATTTGATGCTTTCAAGCATTAGATTCCAGCATCGATTTCGCAACTGATTTGTACTCTGATTCTCGATATTTGACTGATTGGATTTATGATGTTTGAAGTTTTCGTTAGCAAGCATTCATATCGAATAAAGTTCTGCCTATTAAGAATTTGTTGTAGTCAACATCCAGAGGAAACTTTGAAGGTTCGAATCCAACTAACCAAGTCATGTAATCGATTACTGAAATATTAAAGGTGTTTTGCTCTCGAGATTTAATCAATTTTTTTGTCACGAACCATGAGGGCGTTTTGGGAGTGCAATAAATGTTTTATTATAAAATATAAATCATATAAACTAAAACAAACACCCCCTTAATATAAAGAAATAGGTAGATGCCCAATATGTGGCACTAACTAACAAAACAACATAAAACAAACATTAAAACCAATAAACAGAAGAAACACCCTTTGTGGGAGATATAAAATGGTACATATGGTGTTTGACATGAATGCAGGAGTGTATCTAAAAGATTCTGAAGATGGTTAAAATTGATGTCGTTGTTTTCAAATTCTGAAAGCAGGATTTGAATAACCGTTCATGTTATTGCAAGTTAGCATTTTGGGTGTGTTGAAGTTATAAAACAAACGGCTCGTTTACATCAAATCTTTTGGAAGATGATAGTAAGGGTTCCTGAAAGTTCTATAACACAATGAGCACACACATTCAAAGCCATTTTGCTGACATAGAAAAACATGATAATCACGTGTAACTAAAAATAAAGTTAAAAGTCAAATCGAACTTTGGGATATTTAAGAAAATTAAAAATAAATAAAGCCGAGTCTAACCTGTATTCTTTTGCGGTGAAACAATCCCCTGAGACTGAAACATTTTGCTTTTGCTGCCAAAATATCTTTATGCATCGAAGCCAATAAAGTAGCATAAGTTACTTTGTTGTTCTCCATGAGTGCTTTCCTAAAAGTGTATGTCATTGCACCTTCCATTTGTTTTCCTGACTCTGAGAAAACCTGCACAAGTTTAGAATCCACTTTCAAAACCACAAAGTCAAAGTCAAAGTAATAGAACCCGAAAAGAGTAGAATATTTACTCACAGATGTATCTGCAGCAAGTTGATTATCTTCACATGCGCTGATAGAAATGGCGTGCCCGCCACTAGTACCTTTGGGAGCACCAGATGGAGGGCTATTATCTAACCAACGCTTCCTGCATTGCAAAAATTATTATAAATTTGTAACAGTAATTTAATATTTTTTAATAACATGATTAGTGAACATTGAACCTCAAGTAAACGGGTTAAAATTACAAAATATGGTTCTGAGGCGTACTCTTCTGTGCTATAAACATTTGGTAGATCAAGAATTGTTCCACTATGACAAGCATCAATGATTGCATGAAGTTTGACACCTGTCTTGAGAGGTCTAACAATGGTGTCATTAGTTTCGTTATCAACAATCATTCCTGCAGTTCTGAAATCTAGAGGACAAATTGTTTCATCAAACCCATCAAGTTCATCATCAAAAAAATCGGGCTGTCTTAACCCGTGACCCGAAAAATAGAACACCAATGAGTCCCCTTTATGGTTGTCTTTCACAAGCCACCTTAAGGCTTCTTGAATGTTTCTTTTTGTTGGAGGAGGGTGTGAGCCCGTTTCTGTAAAAAAAAAAAAAACAACAATGTCAATTGCACGGTTCATAATGAATGGTAAAAATTACCGGAACCAATTCTAGTGGCAAAATGGGCGGGGAAAGTGAGTTGGGTAAAATGTCGGGTAAATTTGTTATTGTCCAACTTTTTAGTGTGTTAGATATGATTACACTAATTACATTGTTTCAATAAATATAAAGGTTAAGTGTCTGGAAATGTATCCAACTTTACATTATATTTTATTGCGTGTAACAAACATTCACCTTTTACCATAAAACGTAATCAACCTACTAAAAGATGTAAAGAGGTGATGTGGCACTTGCTATGCTGCCAACTTATATGGTTGCCACGTCACAAAATTACACTCAACTTGATGAAGAGGTCATCGGTTACATACAATAGCAAAGAATTGGAAATTTGGTGCACACGATAGAAAAAATGATAGTTGGATTCACTTAATAGAATATCATGTATAGTTCGATACATTATTATGCACTTAACCTTGACATACTTCTATGAATAAAAGGATTTAGAAGGTATCATGCATTAAAAATACAATTTGTTTTCTAGTTTGACACCTAAAAATTACCCAAAGACCCATTCATAAGTTAATGGCCCGAAATTGCCCCCTTTAGTTTATGAATATAAGTGATGTTCGTCCCAAAATTATCGTCCACTAGATAAAATACATAGTTTAAGAACCAATCAAATTATTTTTTTATCACTTAAAAGTTTTTTGATTAGTTGAAATGTAAAAATGGATAATTATTTTGAGACAAACAAATATGGAAAGATGTACAATAAAATTGGGACGCGAGAGTATATTTTAGTAAAAGGATATAGATATATACCTACAAGAATACGAATAGAGTTACTTGGAAACTTAAATCGTGTAATTAGCAAATCTTGCATGCTAATTACATCATAGCTAGTTCCTTTAAGTTGATACTTCTGCTTATTGTAAGTTACACCACAAAGAAGTGCACGTTTCCCTTTTGTCGTTTTCCAGTTTCTTATTGACTCAAGAGTTGACTTTTCGTAACTAGTAAGAGAATTAGGATCCTGTATTTCTCGCCTATGCAAAATATCGCTAAAGCGTTTTCGAAAGCCCTTTGCATTACTAATGAATTTACAATGCTCTCGATTTGATTGTATGTTTGTTTCTCCATCGTCTGAAACAAATTCTTGACAATCAGAGCAACAAATATGTACGGTCGATGATGACATGGCAATTTTATAAGGTGATGACATGGCACTACTAGAAGAAAATAATGATTTAGTGTTTGTAGAAATGATGTATTTATATAATTCATAAACTCAAAAAGAAAAAGAACCAGATACGCCAACATATTTCCCTGTTTTACTTTTGCTTTATTGAAGAATCAGATTCTGTTTAAACATTTTAACATGTTTTAACCGCCAATTAAGGAGTTGGGCACAATCAAGGGGCCCGTTTAATTGCACGATGTGATCAAATGAATGTTTATGGAAGCTACTGTTATTGCGCTTTTTTTCAAGATTCTTGTTTATGTTCGTTCATCTTTCACACGTCTACAGCAGTTGTATTCCTATAAATGACAGAATGATCTGGTTGATGTAAAGTTACATTAGATACCGTTCGTTGTTAGAAAATATAAAAACATTAAAAATGAGTTTTTGGTTACTCTTGCAACCGCTCTTTTTATTACTTTGAGCACCTCTACTATAGAACATTAATGTCGACAAAATTAAATAAAAAACAGGCAAAAAGGGACAATGATTGAGGTTCTGTTTCATTGCATCACAGTTATGTTTAAAAAGAAGAAAATCATATGTTTAAAATGGGTACGTAGGATTGTACCTACGCAAAGCGGAGGCGGTGAATGATTTCAGAGATGTTTTTTATTTTTTTTAGCAGTTTCTAAAGGTAGATGGCGGTGGACCGGTGGTCTTAGAGTGAGGGGTGTGGTGGCACTTCAGACCTCAACACCAAATCAACATCTCATATTTCTTAAAAAATTATATATGTATTGATTTATATGATATCTATATGTAAAGTTTACAAAAAAGAATATTACATTTAAATTTATAATTATATAACTCATATTATTAGAAAAAAAAACATTTTTTCAAAAACATTTCAAATTTCACAACGCGCATAAAAAAATTGTGAGCCTTATCGCGTTTTATCTTACACCACGACTTACACATCCACCATGGGCTATATCTTAACGGCGGGGCCGCGCATTGGTGCGATCATGGTGCGTTTTTTAGAACCTTGGATATTAGTATTGCTCACACGCACTACAAGATAAATCTCATTAGTGACACTCATTAAAATGTCACCAAGGCATGTGCCAATGGTAATCGTTGGTTCCCTTCAGTAAACCGACACCATTGGCACGGTGGTGTAGGTTGGAGCTTCAGTTGCTCCACTTCAGGGAATTGACCAGCTAGTGGGTGGCAGCTGCTCGGGAACTAGCTTCAGAAGGCTATTGTGATTAGTAGATTTCTAACTGCTAGAAACTGTTTATAACTGCTCATAATTTCGTGGAATAGCTCTTAATTTCCTGGAACTGCTTTGACCTCTTAATTAAAAATAAACAGAAGAAATCTCAAAACAGGATTACGAAATCTTACTCTCTTGACATACAATGGAATACAAATTCTCCAAAATCATCTATTACAGTGAATTAGAAATCGTGCCAAAATTCTAATTTGATTTTTAAAAATTATCCATATAATTAGAATTTTCGGGAAATCCAGACATATGGTCGAAATATATTATTCGGAAAGTGTTATTCACGATTCCTTTGCTAAATCTAAGATTAGTGAAACAACCCAATAACCCAACACTTAGAAAGACTTGGATGATCATTTAGACGAATAACAAAGTTTGAGTAGAGTGGCCAACATATATGACATTATAAACCAAGTATATTCACAAATTTGAAACTTTGTTGTGTAGACTGCCAAACACAAAACACTATATTCTAATTTATCTAACAAGTTTAATCAGTTTGTCTCATCAAATCAATTCAAAGCTTACCCATAGTGGTTTACAATACTTTCAGGCTAAAAAACACTATATATTATTATTTGCAATTTTAGTTTTTTTTTCTTCACATTTTTGTTGAACTTTGTTTGTGTGTTAGTTTTCAGTCCGTTTGTCTTTTATCCGAAATTCTGAATTTATTTTAAGGTTTCATTTTGTGCTAGAACATTAAGTTTTTACAATATTTCGTTTTTTTCTCTTTCTCAATTCACATAATATGAGTTAAAATCACACTCATTATCTATTTTCAATTAATCAACGATGATTAGAATAACTATTCCTAGTATTCTTGTAAACGAGCATGTTCAATATGTATTTATCTTATTTCTAGTCAACATCATAACATGATGGTTATTTTTTTACTCAAACAAATCCCATTTTACCCGGTAGCTAAATTGGGATACTAAACATAAAGAAAGAGCTAGATGCCCATATATGGCACTATAAAATTGTACATTGCAGAATACACAAACAACAGAATAAAAATATCAAAATCAAAGAAAATAAAGAATCTACTATAAAATTGTACATTGCAGGTGCCTCACATAAGATTGTAAAGATGGTTAGAGTTGATGTATAACAACACTCTTTCAGATTCCAAAAGCAGGATTTGGAGCTCCTTGTTATAGCACAAACTGTTCGTTTACATCAAATACTTCGGAAGATGATAATAGAGTTTCCTGAAAGATTACTAACATAATCAGTTGGATACCCACACATTCAAAGTCCACCTAGAGTAGAGGAGACAATTTCGATCATTTACTAAGAACGAGATTTATCTTTATCAAGTAAAATAAAAAAAAAGCGGAAACATGCCGAATGAGGTTGAAAATATGCCCAAAGTATATTTTTAATGCATAAGACATGCTAAATTATTCTATTTAGATAATTAGTTTGTTATTATTAATATAAAAATATATATTTAATAATCATATTTGACACACTTGTTATTTATAAGTTATAACAAATTAAACAATTTCAGGCATTAAGCCTTTGGGTCTATCCGAGTTGGCTGTACAACAAAATTTCCTAACTTTAAATTAACGATTTTGTCTTGTTGGACATATAAAGACTCCATAACCACATAAAAAGTAGAGCAACTTACAAAAATGGTCTTTGTGGTTTGTAGCAGATTATGGATTTAGTCACTAACTTTTAATTATACAAAAACGTCTCTAATTACTACAACGAATAGCCCCTATAGCGACGACACATTTTTGAGTCATTTGCAGGAATAATGCTACTTCCTCCAATATTGCACAAATAATGTTGTTTTTCAACCTTTTGCAAAAATAATGCTAAAGGGGTATGATATACCCGGTTTGAACCATATGGCGACACGTGTCCATGATTCATGCAGCAGATTTTCAAGGGGATGGGGTACCCCATAACCGGTTTCGGCGTAAAAAGGGTACCCCATACCCAGTTTTCTTTTTGACTGAAACAGGGGACCACATACCCGGGTATGTGGAGGATGGGTCCCACATATATTGACTAAAATGAATTTAATGATGTTTAAAAGTAAAAGTAAGGGTACATGTTCTGTAACGACCCGAAATTTGTAAATAAATAAATTGTATAAAAATATGATAAATAGGGATAAATCGTTTAAAGAACGTGGGAATTGGTTTCGTGTCATTTGGACACCGTATGAGAAAGTTATGAGCGAAACCGGGTCGAGACAAAGGTGAAAAAGTGCAGCCCTGGCTGCATAGGAAGTTCGCGACGCGAACCCTACTTCGCGATCGGGAAGTAGGGCCAGGGAGTTTGGTCAGGAGGCGTGATGTAGTTCGCGTTTGGATAACGATCGCTAAGTATGTGCCCAACATGCAAAGTTAGCGACGCGAACTTAGTTCGCGCCTGAACTCTGGACGACAGCATTAAAGTCGGGTTTGGGCTCATTTATTGCATATCAAAACCCTAGTTTCTCTCTTTGGCGATTTTCGAGCATAGCATCTGGTTTGGGTTGATTCCCTCACAAATCTTTGGTAGATTTCACTCCTAGTGGAAGATTAAAGGTATATCTTCACTCTTTCATCTTTGTAGCTCAAGATCTATGGATCTTGAAGCTAGGGTTTGAAACCCTAGTTCTTGGGTTGGTGATTTATGGTGAAATATATGTTGTATACACTTAATAGATGGTATACTAACAAGGAAATTAAGTGTATGGTTAAGATTTGTAAGAATCTTAAGGGTTGGTTAAACCTAGGGTTTGGTAAATCACCATAATTGGGGGAAAGTTGTTAGTAAGTGTTATCTAGAGATGGATGAACACATTAGTAGTAGTAATTGATGTTGATCATATTGTGATAATTGTATTAGGCTTTTGGTGAAGTCTTGGAAAGCTGATTGGGTTGTGAAGCTAGAGATTGGGTGTCAAGAACACAGTTTGAGCATCATATTGCTAAGGTGAGTACGTGTGGACTTTACTGAGTACATAGCCATGAAAATACTTGTTGTTACATATGTCGAGTCTATTTGATAATTGTGTAGAATTTAGTAAATAGAGTTAGTTGTATATTGTTGAATATAGTTAACTAACTTGTTGATGATTTATGTGATAGCCAATGGCTTTGTTTGATATAACCGTTGAGTTATAGTAAGGTTGAGACGATGTGATGACGCGGGGGATCCCCGGTCATGAGGTATGGAATGGGGAGCATTTGGGCGGATCCCCATCGGCCCATTCCATGATAGTAGTCTTGCTAACTGGAAGTAGTCCGGCGAGTAAGGCAGGTATAGGTAGATTGGGCGATTCCCTCTTGCCTTTACCTTGAAGCTTGTTAATGCGGGGGATCCCCGGTTAGTAAGTTAATGTGGTTCTAGTTGGTTGGGGATGTCCTGACAACTAGATATGATTGCTAGGAAAGCAAGGTATTAGAGTCACAATGGGGTGACTAGATAGATGGATGATTGCTTACATGTTTGTTGTTTGCCATTCGGTTGTTATTATTAACTTTGGGTCTAAACCCATGTACCTCACGAGACGTTTTGTCTCACGTACTCCTTGTTTTGTTTTGCTATGTACTCAGGTTCGGGATCGAAGGCTTAGGTACACATGGATAGAGATGCGGGACCTAGATTAGAAGAACACTAGATTGGATTTAGTCTTAGCTTGGTTATGATCTATTTTGTAACACCTACTTTTATACTCTGATTTCATACCAAGGTTTTTGTAAATCCAAATTTAAGGATGTTCTTCTATTTATAAAAATGTTTTATTTTGGCCAATATTTTGTATTAAAATTTGAGGTGTTACAACTTGGTATCAGAGCTATAGTTTAAGTGAATTAGGTTGAATGACCATCCTAGTCTTAGACTGTAGCATTAGGAATGTAAGATTCCTTAAGACCATAGGTTGACCTTGAGACTTTGTATTAAGTTTAGGGTTGAACCTAGGGGACCGATGAAATTTGATATGATTATGGATATTGAGTCTTTCGCGACTAATGGGTTGTACACAAGGTACTAAATATTTAATGTCTTTCATATAGTCTTGATTGAAAGAAATGGTGACCACACGTAGAAGTGGTAAAGCCCCGGAGGGCCGGGAGGAGGAAATACCTCCTGTCGAGAGGGTGGTTGAGCAAGAAAGTCAACCGTCGATGCATCGGGTTGATGAGTCGGAGGTCGGAGCTAATAGAACTCCGGTAACCATGGCGGATCTCCAAACTATTATCGATCAAATCAAGGGAACGATGGCCGAAGAAGTGCACCGTATTATTGGAGACCGTGAGAGGTCGGGAGGAGAACATGAATCCGAGGCTAAGTCGGATGAGAGAACCGGGGGTAGTGGCACCGGGGAGGGAAAATCCTCCACGGGTGGCCAAAGTGACGCTAGGGCTAAGCCCATTGTGAAAGAAGGTTTTTCGTTTAAATCCTTCATGGCTTGTAAGCCAAATGTGTATGCGGGTAGTTCGGACCCGAAAGTAACCATGAGGTGGATCCGAGAGACCGAGAGGGTTATCGGAAGTAGCAAGTGTAAGGATGTTGATATGGTGACGTATGCGTCCCAATTGTTAAAAGAAGATGCCATGGTTTGGTGGGATATTGTGTATGAGACCCTCGGGAGGGAGGTGATTGAGAAGATGTCGTGGGATGAATTCACCACGAGATTGAAAAAGAAATTTTGTCCCGAGAGGGATTTGGAGAAAATGCACGAGAAATTCGTGACCCTTAAGAAGGGTGATATGTCGGTGGAAGAATATTCGAGAGAGTTCACGGGATTACTCCCGTTTGTTGCTAAAACCTACTCGGATGAGAGGTTGAGAGTAGTTCGGTATGCAAGTGGGCTACCGTGGGATTACCAGTTGGAGGTGAAGAGGGCGGTTTCACTAGATGAGGCTATTAGTGCCGCCCGGAGTGTTGAGGAAGTAAATGAGGCACGTGTTGCCGAAAGGGCCCATGTGGGCGAGAAAAGGAAAGCCGAGAGTGGCTCTAGTTCGTTCAAGAAGGGGAAGTTCACTTCGAGCTTCTCTAAGCAAGGTAGTGTTGGCTCGTGCAAGAAGTGCGGAAAGACTCATGCCGGCGTGTGCCGAGGGGAGTCGAAGACTTGTTACAATTGTGGGAAGCCGGGGCATATGGCCCGAGAATTTAAGTCGAAATCATTGGCCGAGGTCGAGTGTTTCTCGTGCCACGAAAAGGGGCACTATAGCAATGTGTGCCCGAAGAAGGGAATTGAGTCGATGGTGTCCACGTCTCAAAAGAAAGTGGAACGGCGAAGGTGAAGGGGCGATCCTTCCAACTCACTCGGGAGGAGGCGAAGGAGGCACACGATGTGGTGTCAGGTATTTTATTCATTAACTCCTTGCCAACTCATATTTTGTTTGATTCGGGTTCCAATTATTCGTTTGTGTCTTATGAGTTCGGTTGTAAATTGAATGTGCCGTCCGAGATGTTAGATAAGGTTTATGAGATAGAAGTAGCCGACGGGAAAACGTCTATGGTTGATTGTATTTATAGAAATTGTGAAATAGAAATAGACGGTAGAAAGTTTAAGGTGGATTTGTTGCCCATGGGAATTAGGGCGTTCGATGTGGTTATCGGTATGGATTGGTTGGGTATGCATCAAGCCAAGATTTTGTGTGGAAAGAAAATAGTGTCGATTAGGACACCCGAGAATGAGAAAGTGTATGTGTATGGGGAGAAACGACATCACATGCCTAATGTGATTACCGCTATTAAGGCGAGGAAAAGTATATCGAAAGGTTGTGCATCGTTTATTGCATATGTATTAGATGGCCGAAAGGAAAAGAAGTCAATGGATAATGTCAAGATTATTCGGGATTTCCCCGAGGTTTTTCCCGATGACTTGCCCGGTTTGCCACCGGAGAGACAAGTCGAGTTTAAAATTGATTTAGTTCCGGGGGCGACGCTGATTGCTCGTGCTCCCTATCGTTTAGCTCCCACCGAGATGCGGGAATTGATGACCCAATTGCAAGATTTGTTAGATAAAGGTTTTATTCGTCCGAGTTCGTCACCGTGGGGTGCACCAGTGTTATTTGTTAAGAAGAAAGACGGTTCGATGAGAATGTGTATCGACTACCGAGAGTTGAACAAGGTTACAATTAAGAATCGTTACTCGTTGCCGAGAATTGATGACTTATTCGACCAATTGCAAGGTGCTAGTTATTTCTCGAAGATCGATTTGAGGTCGGGTTATCACCAAGTTCGGGTGAAAGAAGGCGACACCGAGAAGACGGCTTTTCATACACGTTATGGTCATTATGCCTAGTGATGCCGTTTGGTCTTACCAACGCGCCGGCTATTTTTATGGATTTGATGAATCGGGTTTGTAAACCGTTCCTCGATAAGTTTTTGATCGTGTTTATTGACGACATTTTGATTTACTCGAAAACCGAAGAAGAACACGAAGATCATTTGAGGCTTGTTCTAGATGTGTTGAAACGGGAGAAGTTGTATGCAAAATTCTCGAAGTGTGAATTTTGGTTGCGGGAGGTGCAATTCTTAGGTCACGTGGTGACGTGTGATGGTATTAAGGTTGATCCGTCCAAGATTGAAGCGGTGTCAAATTGGGAGCCTCCGAGGACTCCTACCGAGGTTAGAAGTTTTCTTGGATTAGCCGGTTATTACCGAAGGTTTATACAAGACTTCTCGAGAATCGCAATTCCACTCACGAAGTTAACAAGAAAAAGTGAGAAGTTTGTGTGGGAGAAGAAGCAAGAAGAGGCGTTTAAGTTGTTAAAGGAAAAGTTATGTAACGCGCCGATCCTTACGTTACCGGATGGTATGGAGGATTTTGTGGTTTATAGTGATGCGTCGAATCAAGGGCTCGGTTGTGTGTTGATGCAAAGAGGTAAAGTGATCGCGTATGCCTCGCGACAATTGAAGAATGCGGAATTAAAGTACACGACACACGACTTGGAATTGACGGCGATTATATTTGCCTTGAAGTTGTGGAGGCATTATTTGTATGGTACTCGGTGTACGTTGTACACGGATCATAAAAGTCTACAATACGTGTTTACTCAAAAAGATCTTAATATGCGACAAAGAAGGTGGATCGAGTTGATTGCCGATTATGATTGTGAGATTCTGTATCACGCGGGAAAGGCTAATGTAGTAGCCGACGCCTTGAGCCGAAAGGTCTATGAAAAACCGAACCGAGGAATTTTATCACGTATAGAAGTCGTCTCGAGCATCATTGAAAGAATCAAGAATGCCCAACGAGAGGTTATGGGAAAAGACGAATTAAGACAAGAACGGTTAGGTAAGAACCAACATTTTCTCGAAAATGCACAAGGGTTGAAGACCGTAGGCGGTCGTATTTGGGTTCCTAAGTTCGGTGGTATCCGAAAAGAGTTGTTGTATGATGTGCACAAGTCAAAATATTCGATTCACCTGGGGAGTACAAAGACATATCAAGATTTGAAACGGGTTTATTGGTGGCCCGGGATGAAGACAAGAGTAGCCAAGTACATATCGAAGTGTGCCACGTGTGCACAAGTGAAAGTCGAGCATCAAGTACCGTATGGGGTAGCTCAATCATTGGTTGTACCGGCCGGGAAGTGGGAAGATATAACTATAGATTTCATAGTAGGTTTACCGAAGACGAGTAGAGGTCACAATGCCATTTGGGTCATAGTTGACTGGTTGACCAAGAGTGCATTATTTTTAGCAATTCGGGAAACGTTGCCACTTGAGAAATTGGCTAAGTTGTATGTTGACGAGGTGGTTCGACTCCACGGGGTTCCGTTATCGATTGTATCCGATAGAGACGCGAGGTTTACCTCGAGATTTTGGCGGTCATTACAAGAAGAGTTGGGTACAAAGTTGCGGTTGAGCACGGCTTATCACCCGCAAACCGACGGTCAAAGTGAAAGAACGATTCAAACGGTCGAAGACATGTTGAGATCGTGTGTGTTAGACTTCGGTGGTAAATGGGACGAACATTTACCGTTAGTTGAGTTATCGTATAATAATAGTTATCACTCGACTATCAAGATGCCGCCTTATGAGGCATTGTATGGAAGGAAATGTAGAACTCCATCTTGTTGGTTGGAAGCGGGAGAGACGAAACTCACGGGTCCCGAGATCGTGAGAGTGACGAACGAAAAGATCGGTATTATTCAAACCAACATGAAAGTCGCCCAAGATAGACAACGAAGTTATTCGGGTTTGAAGAAAAGGCCATACGACTTGGATGTCGGTGATATGGTCATGTTGAAAGTGTCACCTTGGAAAGGTGTGATGCGATTTGGTAAGAAGGGAAAGTTAAGTCCAAGGTATGTTGGACCGTTTAAAATATTGAAACGGGTCGGGCTTCAAGCTTTTAAGTTGGAACTTCCACCCGAGCTTCAAGGTGTGCATGACACCTTTCACGTAAGTTATTTGAAAAAGTTTATCGGGGAAGTTGAAAATATTATTCCGTTGCAAGAGTTGCGGGTTGACGGCCCGAACCGGTTGATTGAGGAGCCCGAGGCTATATTAGAAACGAAAACAAAGAAACTCCGGAATAAGGAGATCGAGTTGGTGTTGGTCAAGTGGAAGCATTCACTTGGGCCGAATTTGACTTGGGAAGTCAAGGACGAGATTCGGAAGAGGTACCCGGATTTCGTGAACTATGATGAGATTCCGAGAACGGAATCTTCTTAAGGGGTAGATAGTTGTAACGACCCGAAATTTGTAAATAAATAAATTGTATAAAAATATGATAAATAGGGATAAATCGTTTAAAGAACGTGGGAATTGGTTTCGTGTCATTTGGACACCGTATGAGAAAGTTATGGGCGAAACCGGGTCGAGACAAAGGTGAAAAGTGCAGCCCTGGCTGCATAGGAAGTTCGCGACGCGAACCCTACTTCGCGATCGGGAAGTAGGGCCAGGGAGTTTGGTCAGGAGGCGTGATGTAGTTCGCGTTTGGATAACGATCGCTAAGTATGTGCCCAACATGCAAAGTTAGCGACGCGAACTTAGTTCGCGCCGTGAACTCTGGACGACAGCATTAAAGTCGGGTTTGGGCTCATTTATTGCATATCAAAACCCTAGATTCTCTCTTTGGCGATTTTCGAGCATAGCATCTGGTTTGGGTTGATTCCTTCACAAATCTTTGGTAGATTTCACTCCTAGTGGAAGATTAAAGGTATATCTTCACTCTTTCATCTTTGTAGCTCAAGATCTATGGATCTTGAAGCTAGGGTTTGAAACCCTAGTTCTTGGGTTGGTGATTTATGGTGAAATATATGTTGTATACACTTAATAGATGGTATACTAACAAGGAAATTAAGTGTATGGTTAAGATTTGTAAGAATCTTAAGGGTTGGTTAAACCTAGGGTTTGGTAAATCACCATAATTGGGGGAAAGTTGTTAGTAAGTGTTATCTAGATATGGATGAACACATTAGTAGTAGTAATTGATGTTGATCATATTGTGATAATTGTATTAGGCTTTTGGTGAAGTCTTGGAAAGCTGATTGGGTTGTGAAGCTAGAGATTGGATGTCAAGAACACGGTTTGAGCATCATATTGCTAAGGTGAGTACGTGTGGACTTTACTGAGTACATAGCCATGAAAATACTTGTTGTTACATATGTCGAGTCTATTTGATAATTGTGTAGAATTTAGTAAATAGAGTTAGTTGTATATTGTTGAATATAGTTAACTAACTTGTTGATGATTTATGTGATAGCCAATGGCTTTATTTGATATAACCGTTGAGTTATAGTAAGGTTGAGACGATGTGATGACGCGGGGGATCCCCGGTCATGAGGTATGGAATGGGGAGCATTTGGGCGGATCCCCATCGGCCCATTCCATGATAGTAGTCTTGCTAACTGGAAGTAGTCCGGCGAGTAAGGCAGGTATAGGTAGATTGGGCGATTCCCTCTTGCCTTTACCTTGAAGCTTGTTAATGCGGGGGATCCCCGGTTAGTAAGTTAATGTGGTTCTAGGTCGTTGGGGATGTCCCGACAACTAGATATGATTGCTAGGAAAGCAAGTATTAGAGTCACAATGGGGTGACTAGATAGATGGATGATTGCTTACATGTTTGTTGTTTGCCATTCGGTTGTTATTATTAACTTTGGGTCTAAACCCATGTACCTCACGAGACGTTTTGTCTCACGTACTCCTTGTTTTGTTTTGCTATGTACTCAGGTTCGGTATCGAAGGCTTAGGTACGCATGGATAGAGATGCGGGACCTAGATTAGAAGAACACTAGATTGGATTTAGTCTTAGCTTGGTTATGATCTATTTTGTAACACCTACTTTTATACTCTGATTTCATACCAAGGTTTTTGTAAATCCAAATTTGAGGATGTTCTTCTATTTATAAAAATGTTTTATTTTGGCCAATATTTTGTATTAAAATTTGAGGTGTTACATGTTCAAACCGGGTATGTGGTCCCCCATTTCAGTCAAAAAGAAAACCGGGTATGGGGTACCCTTTTTGCGCCGAAACCGGGTATCGGGTACCCCATCCCCTTGAAAAGCTGCTGCAGGAATCGTGGACATGTGTCGCCATATGGTTCAAACTAGGTATGCCATACCCCTTTACCATTATTTTTGCAAAAGGTTGAAAAACAACATTATTTGTGCAATATTGGAGGAATTAGCATTATTCCTTCAAATGGCTCCACATTTTTACCCTATGCAGACGGCATTTCTTCGGTAAAGCCTATCCCGATCACAGAGTTGTCGCTATAGCTTAAATTTTTTGTCGCCATAGAGTACACCAACATGTCGTCGGGAAAGGTTTTCCAAAAAAATGAATAATTTATTTTGATACATTTTACAAATAGAGACCAGTTCAGACCGAGAACCGATTTTTCTTGAAAATTAGAACCAAGAACCAAATCGGTATAGCTCGGTTTGGTGCAGTTTGGTTCTCCAGTTTCGATCCGTTCTTGACCCAATTTGCACATGCTAGTCTCTAATTTGGACGACCATTAAAATGATCCATTATAGCATGGGATGTACAATGTACACTGAAGGTAAAAATGTCATTTTAGCTTTCCCTTGGTCCCACCCCCATCACTTCTCTTTCTCTCTAAGCTCTATCTTGTGTTCTTTGAGTTTTCTTTTCGGGAGGATAGTAGACGAAATTAAATTTGATGTAAGGAAAGAGAAGAGTGTGGATCATTTCAAAAGTGGGAGGAAAATAGATTTAATTTAGTGTTTCTTGTTCCAAATTTGAATGTAGTATATTGGTTCGATTTATGAACCAACATGTGGTGGATGACGATGATGGTGGAGGGGGTTACGTGTGGTGGATAATGGTGAAGGACGATAGTGTTAAGCAGCAGTAGGTGCTCATCGGGACAGATGAAAGGAAATGAGAGAGTGATGAGTGTGGTCCTTGTTTTGGTGTGTGTGAGTTAGTTTGTTAGGTATTTTAACTAATTCAATTCTATAAGGCTGGTGGGTATGTGTATCATCGATCACACCAAATTTATTGCGATATTACATGACACCTAAGCAACCACACCGCTTTGAAAATAATACCCAACACACCACCACACTCACCCAAATGTGGAGCCCCCCACCAAGAGAAGAGAGGGTAAAAAGGTTCAACTTTGTAAGGAAGTTGAGAAGGTACATTTTTCAGTCTTTTAAAAACCCGGTTCAACTGGCTAGTCAGAGCGGTCGGACCGAGAAATGAGAAGCTAGCCGGTTGGAATGAGCCGGTTAGGTTGGTGGTTTCAGCTCGATCGAACTGGTCGGTTGGACATAATAATCTGGTTGAACCGGCCGACCGAACCAATAAAACCAATTTTTCTAAATAATTAGGTAAAAAAATAGAATTATATTTTTTTTATATAAGTTTTGGAACCAAAGTATTATATTTAATTAAAATAAGTTTTGGATTGTTTTTAATTCATTATGATATTTATTTTGTATTTTTCAATTTTTTTTATTAGCATTTATATGCTATTTGCACAATAATTGCATCATAATACTAAGAGTATTGTCATCTGGTCCAACCGGGCAGCTCACCCGATCCGACGGGCTCGATCATATTCAAAACACCGACCGGTTCAATCTAATAAGTTCTTTATATATTTTTTCCCTATGTATATATAGATACTTAGGTCAAAAGAAGGCTCTACTTCTAAGACTCTCTTTTGGGGACTTATATTGATATTTTTACCCTAGGCACATGCCATGATATAACGGAGCATTTTAACAGCCGTCCAAATTAAGGACCAAATGTGTGATAACTTTCAAAGTTAGAGATGATTTTTGTAATTTTGACAAAGTTAGAGGCAGAAATCTGTAACTTGATACAAACCACAAGGATTATTTTTCTAATTTTCTCTATAAATATTATAAAGCAAACATTATAAAAAGAATAAAGAATTAAAGATCCAAAAAAGTTATGTCAGACAATAAACTATGTTTCACCAAACCTGTGTTTTGTCACGGTGAAACAGTCCACGGAGACCGAAACGTTTTGCCTTTGCTGCCAAAATTTTGTAATGCATTGAAGCCAATAAAGTAGAATAAGTTACTTTTGGGTTCTCCCAAACTGCTTTCCTAAAAGTGGATGTCATTGCACCTTCCATTTGCTTTCCCGACTCTGAGAAAACCTGCACAAGTTTAGAATCCACTTTCAAAATCACAAAGTCAAAGTCAAAAATAATTTAATATAACCCGAAAAGGGTAGAATATATCATAATTAGAAGATTTACTCACAGATGTCTCTTTAGCTAGTTGATTATCTTGACATGCGCCAATAGAAATGGCGAGCCCACCACTGGTACCTTTATAAGCACCAGATGGAGGCCTATTATCTGACCAACGACGCCTGCAAATCAACCAAAAATACATTATCAAGATTAAATATTACGAGAGGAGTCAAAATGGGCAACGTTAGGTCACAGGACAAAACAAGGTTCAGACTTTTTGTACGGGTAGGGCTGGTATTGAATGGGAATTAATTAGTACACCACATTTTTTTATGCTTGTACCACATTGTATAAGTATTGGTACAAGTGCAGACTGTACAAGTATATAAAACAGCTATTGTAGTATGTAGGTTAAAATGTGTGGTGTAAAAACCACCACCTTTACTGAATACACTTTGTTTTCCCATTTGTTATAGACTTTCAACGCTTTTGACCCAATTCCCTTTTAGCTAAGTTTTTGAAATTGATCACAATTTGACTCATTCACAAGTAAATTAGTTGAAATTATCACCTTACCAATGGTTAAAACAGTTTAAGGTGGACAAAATATGGTTAATAAGACGTACTCTTTTGTGCTATAAACATTTACTAGATCAAGAATTGTTCCACTGTGACAAGCATCAACGATTGCATGAAGTTTGACACCAGTTTTGAGAGGTCTAACAATGGTGTCATTAATCTCATTATCAACAATCATTCCTGCAGTTTTGAAATCTAGAGGACATATTGTTTCATCAAACCCATCAAGTTCATCATCAAAAAAATCGGGTTGTCTTAACCCGTGACCTGAAAAATAGAACACCAGTGAGTCCCCTTTTTGGTTGTCTTTCACAAGCCACCTTAATGCTTCTTGAATGTTTCTTTTTGTTGGAGGAGGGTGTGAGCCCGTTTCTGTAAAAGAAAAATTCACAATGTCAATTGCAGGGTTGAAAAAAATGGTTAAATTGATGAAAGAAATTCTAGTGGCAAAATGAGCGGTGTAAGTGAGTTGTGTAATGCGTCAAAATAGGTAATTTTGTACGGGATGTAACGGCTCAGGACGTATCAACTTGACCCTCATGTGCATTGCACATGGAGTAAGTTAACATAAAAAATTAACGCCAGTTAGTGTAAAGGACTATCGGTGAAAAACCTTTCAGAATTAAGGACCATCAATGTAATTTTTGAAACTAAAGGATCATTGGTGAAATTTTCTACAAACTTAAAGGACCATCCGTGTAATTTACTCTAAAATATAACCAAAATCGATCTATTCGTAGGTTATAAAAATACCTGCAAGAATACGGATAGAGTTACTTGGAAACTTAAACCGTGTAATTAGCAAATCTTGCATGCTAATTAGATCATAGCTAGTTCCTTTAAGTTTATACTTCTGCTTAAAGTAATTTACACCACAAAGAAGTGCACGCTTCCCTTTTGTCGTTTCCCAGTTCCTTATTGACTCAAGAGTTGACTTTTCATAACTGCCAAGAGAACTAGGATCTTGTATTTCTCGCCTAGGCAAAACATTTCCAAGGAAAATTCGCGAGCCCTTTTTAACACTGATGAACTCATCATGCTCTCTACTTGATTGTGAGTCTCTGTATCCACCATCTAAATAATATTCTTGAGAATCATAGCAGCAGACACGTTCAATTGTAGATGACATGGCGATATTATAAGCTGATGGAAACAAATTGAGGGAAAAAATGCTTTGCTGTTTGTGGAAATGATGTATTTATAAAACTCATAAAAATCAAGAGTGTTGCAGCCTATAACAGAACCTGATACTCTAACACATGTCACTTTTCTTTTACCTCTTTAATGAAGAGACAGATTCTGTTCAACCAGGAAAAAGACGGGCACAATTAAGGGCCCCGGTGCGTACTATTGAAAGCAATTTTTTAAGATTCTTGTTTATGCTGTTCTCTTGCACACGTCTACACAAGTTGTTATCCCATAAACGACAGAATAACACGGTTGATGTAAACTTACATCTAATATGATTCGTCTACACAAGTTGTTTTTTTCTCTCTCCAGTTTTTGGACTAGTTTACACGTCATTTGTCTTCTTAGGCTCATTCGAAATTCTGCGTCTATTTTAAGGTTTCATGTTGAATGTTAGAACATTCAGTTTTTGTTTTTATGAAATTTCATTTTTTTTCTTTCAATTCATAGATTATGTGTTTGAATTAAAATCACCCTAATTATTGGTAATCCTTGGATCAACGATAACAAAAAGAATTGTTCCCGGTATTCTTGTAAATCAACATGTTCAATTTGTGTTTATCTCATTTTTAATGTAGATCATGAAATATTATGGTTATTTTTGTTATTGAAACAAATCCAGTTTTCCCAGGTAGCTAAATTGATACATTCATTGGGATATGATCAACATAAAAAACAGCTAAATGCACATATAGCACTGAAAGAAGCCACAAACAACATAAAACAAACAAGAAAAGAAAAATCCACTATAAAATGGTACGTTGCAGGTGCATCACATAAGATTGTAAAGATGGTTAGAGTTGATGTATTACAACACTCTTTCAGATTCTGAAAGCATGATTTGAGCTCCTTGTTATAGCACAAATGGTTCGTTTACATCAAATTTTTCGGAAGACGATAGCAGTGTTTCCTGAAAGATTACTACCACAATGAGTTGATTGAGTACCCACACGTACAATCAAAGTCAATACAAATATTTTCATTTATCTAGGAAACAGAGCAAGTTCACGGATCGCCTGGAGTAGAGGACTCAATTTCTACCCATTTACTTAAGAACGGGTCAATTTTTTAATGCATAAAACTTGCCAAATCATTCTATTTAAATAATTAGTTTGTTATTATTAATATAATACGGAGTAGTATATATTTTGTAATCATATTTTATAAACTTATTATTTATAACATATTAAACGATTTCAAACATTAAGCTTTTCGTATCAATCCGGCTTAACCAACATATTCATTTTGTCTCTAAACCAATTTATTGACATGTTTACCCTCATATGCAAGCATATGCCATGCTATAACAAAGCAATTCAACGGCCGTCTAAATTATGGACCAAATGTGTGACAAGTTTCATATTAAGGATGTCATTTGTAATTTTGAAAAGTTGGGGACGAAATCTGCAACTTGATACAAATCACAAGGATCATTTTTATAACTTGCTCTATAGATATATTGTTATAAAGCAAACATTAAAAAGACAATAAAGACCCAAATTAAAAATTGTGTCAATTTTGTAAGACAATAAACTATGTTTCACTGTAAAAGAAAAATCTAGTCTAACCATTCTTTGACGAAAAATTCCACCGAGACAGACATGTTTTGGCTTTGCTGACACCATGCTTACATGCATTGAAGCCAATATACTAGAATAAGTTATTTTTGTGTTTGTGTTCTCCATAAGTGCTTTCCTAAAAATCTATGTCATGAAACCTTGCATTTGCTTTCCTGACTTTGGGAAAGCCTGCATAAGTTTAGATTTTACTTTAAAAAAAAGTCAAAGTCAAAATTAGATTAATACAACCCGAAAAGGGTAGATAGTGTATCATAATTAGAAGATTTACTTACTGATGTATGATCTGTAGCTAGTACTGTAGCTAGTAGATTATCTTGACATGCGCCAATAGAAATGGCGAGCCCGCCACTAGTACCTTTGTAAACACCAGATGCAGGCCCATTATCTTCCCAACGACGCCTGCAAATCAACCAAAAGTACACTATCAAGATCAAATAACACAGGACGATATAAGGTTCGGGTTGAGACGGGTCATTTTCAAGTTGGTACAGTTTGCACTTTGTTTTCCCATTAATTGACTTTGGGAGCTTTTAACGCTTTTGACCTGCTCCCCCTTTTCCTAAGTATTTGGAATTGACCCATATTAGATGAACCACGATTTGAACCATTCATAAGTAAATGACTTGAAATTGCCACCTTTAATCAAGACCAATGGTTAAAACAATCTAAAGCGGACAAAATATGGTTATTGAGGCATACCCTTTTATGAAGTAAACATTTGCTAGATCAAGAAGTGTTCCACTGTGACAAGCATCAATGATTGCATGGAGTTTGACACCTGTCTTGAGAGGTCTAACAATGGTATCATTAATCTCACTATCAAGAATCTTTCCTGCAGTTGTGAAATCCAAAGGAAAAATGCATTCATCCAACTCATCAAGTGATTTGTTAAAAGAATCGGATAGTCTTAATCCGTGACCCAAAAAATAGAACACCAATGAGTCCCCTTTATGGTTGTCTTTTACAAGCCACCTTAAAGCTTCTTGAATGTTTCTTTTTGTTGGATGAGGGTATGAGTCCATTTCTGCAAAACAAATTGCAATGTCAATCGTACGGTTCAACTAAATTGTAAAATAGTTGAAAGAATTTCCGATGCTTATTTTCCATCTCTTAGTGAATAGTTAGATGTGTCATATATGACACCCAGGGCCGTCCCTGAGCATGGGCGACAAGGGCGGTCGCCCAGGGCCCATAAAATTAGGGGCCCACTTTCAAAAAATCAGCATATATGTAAACTCATTTGAATCAAGGTAACTCCAACAAAATATTGAAAATATGCGGACTACAGAGTCTAATCCGGACATTTAACTTCAGGATTAGGGCAACACATTTAACTTGACGAATTTTTTTTAGTTATTTGGGGTTAAAATTACTTCAGGGGCCCATTTTTTAAATTTTGCTCAGGGCCCAAAAGTTGATTGGATCATCCCTAATGACACCAACAATTAAATTGTTTCACTAAATTTAAAGGTTAAGTGCCGAGAAACGTATCCAATCTAACACGGTTAATTATTGTGCGCAACCGAGTGTCATTTTTGTTGTATTTTGGTGGGTTTGAAAACGTATATTTAAAAATTAATTTAACCACCAAGATCCACCAATGACTGAATCTCTAAACCCAAATCGTGCAACAAAGAAGAAAGAGAGAACATCATACCCTCGAAGACACCCGCATGATAATGATGAACTCGTAGATGGATGATGGTCACGTAATCGTTCCCCTCTATCGATTGATGCACACCGAGTAAGCGATTCCTTTCGAGTTGTTAACCCGACGCCGAAAATGCTCAAGAACTCTTCTTAGATTTTCGGTAACTAAACACTTATTTGAGAGAGAAATCGATTTTTCATTAATTAGCTTTAAAACCTCCCACATCTCTCTTACATAGATAGGAGAGCAAGTGGAGGTGGGTGGAAAAGCTCTACATGCATTGGACCAAAAGGTGGTCCAATAGAATTAAAGCAAGCATGTGGAGAAAGTAGTGGCTTTCCTTTACATGCATTGGACCATTAAATGGTCCAATGAAATAAAAGCTACTTTTATTTCTCCCAACATCTTTATTTATTTCTACTCTTTTAAGTGTTATCGGAAAGGAATTCCCCCGGCGTGTGACCCGATAGGCTCGCGCATCATCGGCCATGATACCCGTCCATGATACCCGTCCATGTGTGTCGGCGGGCACTAAATTCTGACAGTATAATCACTTATGATTAAGTTGTCACGAGTCTGGTAGTTTAATCACCTATGATTAAGCTGCCACGAATCTGACAGTTTAATCACTTATGATTAAGTCACAAATTCTAACAATTTTTTCCATTGTGTGTATTAAACTTTCAACTTTGACAACTTATGTAACCAACCTACTATAAGAAGGGTAAAGGGGTTGCGTGTGATCGCTTACTGTTGGCTTAGTTAGCAAATAACTTGGCATCTAATATGCTTGCCACGTCAGCAAAATTACTAGCTACTTAATGAAGAGGTCACCGGATACATACAATAGCGAGAATTGGAAGCTTGTAATAATTATTACACACAACCAAATATCATTTAAAGTTGGATACGTT
The DNA here is from genome assembly GCA_963853835.1 of Calendula officinalis. NCBI lineage: Eukaryota > Viridiplantae > Streptophyta > Magnoliopsida > Asterales > Asteraceae > Calendula > Calendula officinalis. The sequence goes on from OY970834.1 coordinate 28,631,325, forward strand.
AGTATGCACTTTACTTTAAATATAACTTTATGATTAAAATGATCAATGAGGCTTTATGCACTACAAATACAATATGGGCGCCTTTGACTTGTTTGACCCTTTTTTATTATGCTAAATTTGTTATCCTATTTATAACCAAAATCAATCTATTCGTAAGTTATAAAAATACCTGCAAGAATGTGGATAGAACTACTTGGAAACTGAAACCGTGTAATTAGTAATTCTCGCATGCTCATAACGTCATAGTTAGTTCCTTTAAGTTGACACTTCTGCTTAAAGTAAGTTACACCACAAAGAAGTGCACGCTTCCCTTTTGTCGGTTTCCAGTTCCTTATTGACTCAGGAGTTGACTTTTGATAACTACCAAAAGGATTAAGATTCAGTATTTCTCGCCAATGGGAAACATTTCCAAGGCGGATTGATGAACTTATCATACGAAACAGATCTGTATCCACCATCTAAATAATGTTCTTTAGAATCATAGCAGGATGATGACATGGTGATATTATTAATTAGCTGATGAATGTACTCAGAAGCGAAAGGTAGATAGAGCTAATTGAGGAAAGAAATGCTTTGCTGTTTGTGGAAATGATGTATTTATAAAACTCATAAAAATCAAAAGTGTTGCAGCCTAAAACAGAACCTGATACTCTAACAAATGTCACTTTTCTTCTTTCGCTTCAATGAAGAATCAGATTCTTGTTTATCTCCGTGCATCTTGCACACGTCTACACAAGTTGTTATCCCATAAACCACAGAATAATCCGGTTGATGTAAACTTACATCAGATATGATTAGTCTACACGAGTTTTTTTTCTTCCAGTTTTTGGACTTTGTTATGGGCTAGGTTTCGCCCCATTTGTCTTTTCAGGCTCATTGAAAATTCTGGGTCTATTTTAAGGTTTCATATTGATGTTGGAACATTCAGTTTTTGTTTTTGTGAAATTTTGTTTTTTTTCTTTCATTTATAGAATATGTACTTGAGTAGTTGAGTTAAAATCACCCTAATTATTGGTATACGTTGAATCAAAGATTACTAGAAGAATTATTATTGTAAATCAACATGTTCAATTTGTGTTTATCTCATTTTTAATCTAGATCATGAAGTGATGCTTATTTTTGTTATTCAAACAAATCCCATTTTACCCTGTAGCTAAGTTGATTCATTGATTGTGATACAATCAACATAAAAACCAGCTAGATGCACATATATGGCACTGAAAGAAGCCACAAACAACAGAAAACAAACATCAAAACCAAAGAAATTAAAGAAAGAATCCACTATAAAATGGTACATTGCAGGTTCCTCACATAAGATTGTGAAGATGGTTAGAGTTGATGTATAACAACACTCTTTCAGATTCTGAAAGCAGGATTGAGCTCTTTGTTATAGCACAAACGGTGCGTTTACATCAAATTCTTTGGAAGACGATAGCAGTGTTTCCTGAAAGATTACCAACACAATGAGTTGATCGAGTACCCACACGTACAATCAAAGTCAATACATATATTTTCATATATCTTGGAAACAAAGCAAGTTCACGGACCACCTGGAGTAGAGGAGACAATTTCTACCCATTTACTTAAGAACGGGTCTTGAAAGTGTGTCCAAAGTATATTTCTAATGCATAAAACTTGCCAAATCATTCTATTTAAATAATTAATTAGTTTGTTATTATTAATATAATAGTATATATTTTGTAAGCATATTTGATAAACATATTATTTATAACATATCAAACCATTTCAAACATTAAGCTTTTTGTGGACTTAACCTGTACAGAATTACCTAACTTTAAATTAACAATTTTATCTTCTTGAAATAAAAACTCCATAACCACATAAAAAGTAGAGCAAGTTACAAAAACAGTCCTTCTGGTTTGTACAATTGTACCGGAATACAGATTTAGTCTCTAACTTTTAAATTTACCAAAAACGTCCCTAACTTTGAACTTGTTACACATATAATCCCTAATTTGGACGGCCGTTAAAATGATCCATTAAAGCATGACATGCGTCTTGCACACTGAAGGGAAGAGAAGAGCGTGAGTTTCTTTCATTTGTAAACATCTCAAAACTAGGATGAAGATTTTGGGTAAAAAAAACCATAAAATCATCCTTCCATTTCATTATCACTTTGCTTTGTTAAAACACTATTCAGAAGACACATTTTTTTGTTTCCTTCATCTCCCTTTCCTTTCCTCTGTAAACAAAACTAGAGAACCCAGTGAGAGCTCTCTCTTAATGTGTTATCTACCCGTTCTAGTAACACTCACCGACAAAGAGAATGTGGTGCAGATATGTCCTTCGGATAACACCAAAAAAAAAAAAAACAAAAAAAAAACTAAGATTTTCACCATAACACCAAAAAAAAATCTAAATTTTACCCTACAAAATATAATTTGATAGTGGCACATGGCACACTGAGTTCTATATTAAGTTCATCCCTGGCAAGATGTGCATAATTGTCCGCCGAAAAAATGACGGTGCATAACTACAAATCCCTTGCGAGCAAAATCACGGTGCAAAATCTCTATGTTAACATATTACTTTTGTCTCTAAACCAATTTATTGACATTTTTACCCTCATATGCAAGCATATGCCATGCTAGCTATAACAAAGCAATTTAACGGTCGTCTAAGTTATGGACCAAATGTGTGACAACTGACAAGTTTCATAATTAAGGATGTCTTTTGTAATTTTGAAAAGTTAGGGTCAAACCTGCAACTTGATACAAATCACAAGGATCATTCTTATAACTTGCTCTGTAAATATTGTTATAAAGCAAAAATTAAAAAGAGAACAAAGATCCAAATTAAAAAGTTGTGTCAATTTTGTAAGACACTATGGGGCCGTTTGTTTTGATGTAATCCTACGTAATTGGAATTTTATTCCATTACGGAGGGATGTTTGGATGAATTTTACTTTCGTAATTCGATTCCTAAGTAATTCCAGAATACGTTATTCGTTGTAATTGAAATCCTTCCGTAATCCCTATGAATTCAATTACGCTCCTTTAGTAAACTAACAAACTTGAATATTATGTATGTTTCAAACTTTAAAATTGTTAAAAAATTTAAAAAAATTAGAAAAAATTAAAAAAACCATTTAAAATTAAAAAAAAATTAGGAAAAATTTAAAAAAATTTAGGAAAAATTTAAAAAAATTTAAAAATAAAAAAAAAATCTAAAATATATTAAAAATAAGAAAATTAAGAAAAATAAAAATGTATAAGTATAATTTGAAGTCCAGGTAAAAAAATTGTAACCAAATGCGCAACGGAATTCGATTACTGAAGGAATTGAATTATGAATGAATTCAATTCCTTCGTAATAGAATTCCATTACGGAAGATTACGGCATGCCAAAAGGCCCCTATGTTTCAACGTAAAAGAAAAATCTAGTCTAACCTGTGGCATTCTTTCACGGTGAAAAAGTCCACGGAGACAGAAACGGTTTGCCTTTGCTGACAACATGCCTTCATGCATTGAAGCCAATAAACTAGCATAAGTTACTTTGGTGTTTGTGTTCTCCATAAGTGCTTTCCTAAAAGTGTAGGTCATGAAACCTTGCATTTGCTTTCCTGACTCTGAGAATGCCTGCATAATTAAGTTTAGACTTTACTTTATAAAAAAAAGTCAAAGTCAAAATTAGATTAATACAACCCGAAAAGGGTAGATAGTATATCATAATTAGAAGATTTACTCACAGATGTATCTACAGCAAGTTGATTATCTTCACATGCACTGATAGAAACGGCGAGCCCGCCACTAGTACCTTTATAAACACCAGATGGAGGCCTATTATCTGACCAACGATGCCTGCAGATCAACCAAAAGTACACTATCAATTAAGATCAAATATCACGAGATGGGTCAAAATGGGGTTAGATCACAGGATGAAACGGGTCATTTTTAGTACGGGTCGGGTTGGTACGGGTTGCACTTTGTTTTCCCATTTATTAGAGGCTTTGGGAGACTTTTAACGCTTTTGACATGTTCCCGGTTTACCTAAGTATTTGGAATTGACCCATATGAGATGAATCACATTATGACCCATTCATAAGTAAATGAGTTGAAATTGATACCTTTAATCAAGATCAATGGATAAAACAATCTAAGGAGACAAAATATGATTAATGAGGCGTACTCTTTTGTGTTGTAAACGTTTGGTAGATCAAGAACTGTTCCACTGTGACAAGCATCGATGATTGCATGAAGTTTGACACCATTCTTGAGGGGTCTAACAATGGTGTCATTAATCTCATTATCAACAATCATTCCTGCAGTTCTGAAATCTAGAGGACATATTGTTTCATCAAACCCATCAAGTTCATCATCAAAAAAATCAGGTTGTCTTATCCCGTGACCCGAAAAATAGAACACCAATGAGTCCCCTTTTTGGTTGTCTTTCACAAGCCATCTTAAAGCTTCTTGAATGTTACTTTTTGATGGATAAGGGTATGAGTCCATTTCTGCAACAACAAAAAAAAAAAAAAAATTTGCAATGTCAATCGTACGACTCATCTAAATTGTAAAATAGCTGAATGGACGGGGCAAGTGAGTTGGGTAACATGTCAAAACAGGTAATTTTGTACAGGATGAAATGGGTTAGGACGGTCGGGTTGACCAAAAATGCTTATTGTCCAACTTTCTAGGAATAGTTGGTGTGTTACATATGACTACAACAATTAAATTGTTTCAATAAATATAAAGGTTAAGTGCCGAGAAACGAATCCAATCTAACACGGTTATCTATTGTGTGTAACCGACTGTCATGTAACCAACCTACTAAAACAGGTAAAGAGATAGCGTGTGATCAGTTACGTTGATGTGTCGGCAGAGCAAAGACTTGGAAGTTTGTAATTGTTACACACAACAAAAGATCATGTAAAGTTGGATACATTATTATGCACTAGAAATACAATTTGGGCCCCTTTGACTTGTTTGACCCTTTTTTATTAAGCTAAATTTGCTTTCCCAGTTGACCCGTTAAAGATAAAACCAATCACCCATTCATAATTTATAAAAATACCTGCAAGAATGCGGATAGAGCTACTTGGAAATTGAAACCGTGTAATCAGTAATTCTCGCATACTGATAACATCATAGTTAGTTCCTTTAAGTTGATACTTCTGCTTATTGTAAGTTACACCACAAAGAAGTGCCCGCTTCCCTTTTGTCGGTTTCCAGTTCCTTATTGACTCAAGAGTTGACTTTTCATAACTGCTATGAGAATTAGGATCTTGTATTTTTCGCCTATGGGAAACATTTCCAAGGCGAATTCGCAAGCCCTTTCTATCATTGATGAACTTATCATACGAAACAGATCTGTATCCACCATCTAAATAATATTCTAGAGAATCATAGCAGCAGATACGTTCTGATGACATGGTGATATTTTTAATTAGCTGATGGAATGTACTCAAAAGTGAAGGGCAGATAGAGCTAATTGAGGAAACAAATGCTTTACTGTCTGTGGAAATGATTTATTTATAAAACTCAGAAATCATAAGTGTTGCAGCTTATAAGAGAACCTGATACTCTAACAAATGTCACAATTCTTTTTTCTCTTAATGCAGAATCAGATTCTTGTTTATGCTATACACAAGTTGTTATCCCATAAACGACAGAATAATCCGGTTGATGTAAACTCGCATCAGATATGATTCGTTGATAAAAATAGTACCGTTGAACTTCCTCCACCACATTTTAATCATTCACGGATTATAATAGAAACGCAAAACATAAACTTTAGAGTGGTTTCAATAGCACATCGATCTCAATAAAATTGGCTCCATTATATAAAGAAAATAAACTAAAACTGTGTAAATTAGGGTTCTAGAACCGTCAGAAAACTATGAATAAACTACTAGAGTAAAGAATAAAGATTTTGTATAATCAACTACATTACATGGTCACAAAATCGGAACAGATCGAAACTAGTCCAAAACGATTTCTAAATTAGGGAGTGTAATTTGAAGGCAAAAGCAGATTAATTTTGTAACACTGGATTCCACAATAAATCAAGAAATTTGTTCGGATCAATCATTAACGTGCGTTTTTCCTTTTCTTTCAAAAAAAAGAAATCCGACCTGCCGGATTCGAACCAGCGACCTAAGGATAGCTATAAAGTCCTCCGCTCTACCAACTGTGCTAAGGTCGGTTGTTGTACATGTTTCAGTTTAACAATATAATTTCGATTGTCTATAACGATAGAAGGTATGAAGAAAATAATTTCCAAGGTAGAGAGAAAAAAAGTAGATTTATTAAACTTTTAGACGACTAATGATTATAATTCGTGATTAACATCTTTTCTAATTGTCAAAATTCTCACCATATCTGTTGAACAGGTTTTCTCAATTTGCCAACACTTCATTAGTTCATTATGATAATGAGCTCTAATCTCTGCTAACCCTTCATTACGATTGGTGGTCCTTTTTTTTTTGACAAAACAAATAGTAAGGTTAACATTGCTTTGATAAGAAATGATGATGGTTTGGTAGGAGATACACATTCATTAACCATGGCATTCAGTAATTTTATCAACACCTTTCTTTGATCACCACTTCTGGATTTACCATCGTGCCCAACTACTTTGGACGGCACCTAGTATATAACATATGGTAGTACATGCAACCCCTCAAAAATTCTCAAATAATATAAGAAATAATTAATTTATTTTAATATAAGTGATGCATATAAAAAAATGTACAACTAATTATACCTTAATTTTTTCCTTGATTCGCCACTTGGAGCAATTATGAAATAACTCAAGTTTTTTCTAGTTGTTGGAGTCACTTTTAGAGTATACGTGAGAAAAGGAAAAGAATAAGAAAACGTGAAAATTAGTTAATAAAACTACTTTATACAATAAAACCTATAAGCTATTTAGTTTAGAAATATTCTGTTGAATTGCTGCAATATGATTAATAAAATTACTTTAAAAAGGAAGCAGCACTAGAAAAATCTATTTTACACACCCAAATCAGCTTTCTCAACTAGGTTCACTTATTTCCAGGCCTGTTACTGGCATGTTTGACTTTGACTTTGACTTCATTTTGTCAACCCTTAACATATTAGCAGCCTCTCTCAACCCACTTAAAAAAGCTCCATGCATTGTTGCTGGATACTGTTTATTTGTTGCTTCACCAGCAAAAAACACTCTCCCATTTCCAATACTTTCAGCAAGAACATCATAATCATTACCCGATGCACCAATTCCAACATACGAATACGACCCGTAAGAAAACGGATCTTGACCCCACCGAGTGCAAACCGCCTGAATCGGTTCAGGCACAGCAATCCCTTTTGGATTAGCTGTAGAATAAAAAGAACTCACCTCTCATACTCGATTCATCTGATAAATGCCCAAATGTGTCGATTTCACCCCCCCCCCCCCCCAGAAATCGTAAGGGAACAAGATTGCAACTTTGTTTAATAACCCAAAACCTAATCTTTCAATTGCGTCTTTCTTCCGTTGAGGGAGATCGGGTATGAATTCAATTGATTTCTTTTTTAGAACGCCTAATGGGACCGTGCAGAGAACCATATCTGCTTGATATTGTTTCTCATAAGCATGGATTAAGACACCATTGGATCCGTATTTTATGGTTTTAACTGTTTGATTGTAGAAAATTGGGAGATTTTCAGCTAATGCTCTTATGAATCTGTCGTTTCCTCCTGGAATGAAACAATGATCACCGCCCATTTCGAATGGATCATCTTGATCCCAGAAAACCATTGATAAATTCGACACTAATGTGGCGTTTGCGTATTCTAGATTTGCTAAGTGCCAATCTAGTAACATTTTTTCTTGAGGGTCTTCTTCTGCTACTCTGTAAACATGTCTGAAAGCTGTACCTAATGGAACGTCTATGGATTTAGCTTCCTCCATCATCGATTGCCTGAGCTTACAGACCCTATCTAACAATTTGTTGAAAGAAACTTCAACTTTTGAATCAATTTCAGGGTTTACAGTTTTTCCATTGGGTAAATATAGAGGGCAGATGTCTCTTACTTTGTGGAGGGGAAACCCTAGCTGTCTGGCTAGAACTCCGAGCGGATTGCCATTGATTCCGGTTAGCACGCTGCCGCCTAGGTCTGCGGCGGCGATACAATCTCCGCCGGACATTTTCTTCGTCCGAACACGACCGCCGGGACGTTCCCTGCCTTCTAGAACCACCACCTTAAACCCTAGAAATATCAATTGTCTGGCGGCGACCAATCCAGAAAGTCCGGCGCCGATTACGACGACGTTACCTCTGGTAGAACCTTCAGTGGGCTTCAATTTGGCTGCTTTCACGGCGGCGGCGAGGCCGAAGTTGATGTAACCGTGTTCGAGAAGAAACGAGTACGCTGAGTCGACTAGGTTAGTGTGTTCGACTCTGATAGACTCGAGTGCATGATCTCTGGTCAACCAAATGTCAATGTTTGATCGCCACCGGGCGAGAACGTGGTTGCGAACGACGATGTAGTTCGATTGCTCTGTTCCGCCGATTGTTTTCACGACGTTTGCTTCAATCTCTTCTTCAGTCAACGAATCAGCGGGAAATCCGACGGATAAAGTCTCGACGTCCAGATCCGAAGAAATTCTCCGGCGACGGCGAGTTGAAAGGTTATCGTCTTCATAAGCATATTCGTATTCGTACATATCGTCCGTTAATATGTTACCGGATTTATGACGGATAAGGCGGAGGCCGTTGACAGCAGCGGCGGAGGATATCATTTCCGGGAACTGCTTCTTTCTACGGCGACGTTTCCGAGGTGCAGGTAAACCCTGGTTCCTTAAAGCTTGCATAGAAAATCTCGATTTCTCTTACTCTTCCTCGATTATTCACCCTATAAATACAATAAATCGATGTTTACAATTCCATTCGAAATCTCTGGCAAAGAATATGAGGTATCTTTAATTTACATTTTCAATTTCATACGAAAATTTACAATTCGATTGCTTTAAGCATGAAGCGTTATAATTCGAAATATTGTTTAAATTGTAAGTATGTTTAATTTGTTTTATTTTCGTTTCTTTGAACTTGAAGAAGTAAAGAGTGGTGTTTTAATATAACCAATTTTAAGTAATCTTTTGTTTCCATGATATTCATCTAAATTTGTTTCCATGAATGCAGAGATATAAATCATGGATAATAGATACAATAGCAGAAACTTGTAATGATGTTGAGGAAGGATCTGGTGAAGCTTATCTTCATGAAATTTATAATGATGTTGAGCTTTGAGAACTTCTAAAGTATAAGTACATAGATTGATTTGTACAATGCTTCAATTGGATTTGCTGCTGTTAAAATGATTAGGTAAGTCTTGACTTTTTCAAACTATATTTTCTCTGTCCCTTGAAATTAAGGTTTTTTTAATCATTGTATAGGCTAATTGTTGGGGTGGCACATGTAGAGGAGTTTGTGTCGATCAGTGATCTGGTTAAAATCGGTAAGATTGTGAAAGACGGGCTTTTGATTTTGCAACGGTTATGAAGAAAAGAAGAAATTTTAATAATGTTGCTGATGTTATTTCTGCTGTTCAATTGTTTATTATTTGGTTTGTAAATATTATAAAAAGAAATTTAGGACACATTAATAATGTTATTTCATCATAGCATTGTTATTGGAAAACTTTTTTGTAATTTCTATTACGTTTTGTTATGAAAAAAGTCAAACTAAGACCAAGTATTCCAATGCCTATTTCAGCAAAACATTTACAAATCATCTTAAGTCGATCTACCCATATGAAAATTTATAAATACAGATGTCATTCAATTATTTGTACATGTTAGTATGAATCAGTTCCCATCTAACTGTAACAAATTGATGATTAATGTTAAAATTATAGACACTTACTTTTGTTGCTCGGTTCTGAAAATTTAGAGACATTTTTCAGTTTATCAAAGAAAGTACTATACTTGCACCTATTGGACATCCATGTGGCCGACCCTACTTATGTTAAAGGTAAATAATACTTGATGAAGGATTCTTTGGATGCATGCAGGTAGCCCTCGATATATTCCCAAAATATTTGTCTTCATATTTACCAAAAATAATTATGTTGGAACTTCTCAAATTAGCTATGATTAATTTTCAGTTAACATACCATTTATTTTAGGGCGTATTTCTGTTTATCGAAAATGGGCAGATCCATGATTCGAACATGAGACTTCAATGTTATCACTCTAACCTACTTATAATAGATGTTGATTATGTGAGTGCAATTATTATGTAGTATATTTCTTTATCAATCCTTAATTCATATTATTTAATTGACCACCATTCACTACCATCATTACTCTCCACCACCACCCATCATCATCACCAACCAGGGTCACTACCAATGTCATTAACCATCACTAAGCACCATCACCCTCCACCATCACTATTGCCACCACTACCATCATTGTCGCCACTACAAAATATAGTTAAACAGGGTACCCGTCGCCGCATCACGCGGGTACCCTGCTAGTTATGTAAAAGGGAACGGTGGTATGGAATATGGATACCTCAAACTTATTTCTAATACTTCATCGTATCAAAATAAGTGAATATTTCCTTATTTGATAAGTTTTTATACTTAAAATTATCATTTTATTTTTTACTTTATCTCTCTTTAAACATCATTAAAGGTGTGAGACTCATCCATTTTTATCATCTTCCTATATTTGGGGCCCATACATTCTAATTAACTCATTTAATTTTACTAAATCTCTTATTATCTTATTTTACCTCAAAAAACGTAAACTTTAAAGTGATTCACTTACTTTGATACGGAGGAAGTATAACTGAAAATATATTATTTGCCCTTTGTAAAATACTAGCAGGTACCGATGTAATGAGTTGATCTAGTCATGTGCAAATTGGACCAATAATCAATCGGAACCGGACCAGACCGAATCGAGCTACATCGGTTCGGACCTCGGTTCTAAACTTTATGATAAATCGGTTCTCAATTCTAAATGGTTCGGTTCCGAGCGGTTCAGTATAGTCCAAGATCGAAGAAATTACCTCGGTTCTCGGTTAGGTTCGCATCTGGCCGGTTCTCGGTCCGTTCGATTCCGAGCATCATCGGTTCAGTCCTCGATCCGGCCAAAACCATGCATTTTTTCGGCTCCCGGTTCTAGTTGGTCCGGTTGGTTCTCGGTCCAGTTTGCATATTGTGACGACCCTCGAAAATGAGTCATTTTCCCAACACTTATTGTAGCCGAGCACGAACCCGAACCATGTTAAAATATACCCAACACAAATTTAATTCATAACGAAGTCAAGTGAACGGGAGAAATTAAAGGAACCAAACGGTATATAGTAAATAATTATCTACATAATCTTTAAAATACTATAACACGGTAATTAAAAACAAAACTTAAATTAATACATTGAATAAAATTGTTGCTAACTAAAACCAATAAACAAAGTAGGATGACAAATCATGTCTCTTTTACAAAAGTCAACTTAAGAGTTGTCTTTTCCGCCACTCCCTTCGTGTGAGCTGCAGCAAGCAACCACCATCATTGTCTTTTTTGCATTGAGTGACATAAAACCATCCTAAAAACTGATGGTTAAAAGCTCCTCATGTTTGTCTTAACTAACCTTCCCCTCATACTTTTGTCGCCCCTTTCTTTTTCTTGTGGCTGCCGCAACTCCCCTTGTCAATCCTTGTGTGTTCCCATCATATTTTACTTCAATATCCACAATATGGATAATAACCTTGAGGTGATCCACTCTTAATATAGACTTGCAGGCTAAGACATTTCATCATCTCAAAGAAAACCATCTTCTCTCTCTGTCCAATTAGTAAGCACCAAGATTAACTATGAAAAGGAAGTTTCATAACTCCATTTCCAGGCCACCAAAAATCGTCCTTTTGCAACCAAAATCACCACAAAAACCCGTCCACAAGTTCTAAACTTTGCAACACGCGAAAACCAGCTCCAACCCGGAACAAAATACGTGTTTTTCGGGGCTGGAAACCAAAGTTCGGAGGCTGTCATTCTAGGTAAATATTAAGTTCACACGATTTCTTTTTGAAAATATGATTACTTACACACTTAATCTTCTTAATCTTAAGATCTTTGCAAAAAGATTCAAGTAGTTTGGAGTTCCGAGCAAGAAGTTATGTTATCCCGAAGTTTGAAACTCAAATCGAAAACTTTGTAAACCTCGTAAGCAAATCACATCCTCATATGATTTTACTTTATATATCTCGTGTGTGTGCCAAGTGCTGTTTCACTCAAGATGCATGGTCTACCAAAATGTATATCTTCTTAAACTACAACCAAACCTACTAAGAAACACCATTGTTAAAAACACACTAACAAACTGAAAATTAAATTACTAAAGTGTGAAAACAACCCTTACGAAAAATGAATATAGATATATGATTGAAATTACATAATGTTATATGTACAAAAACTATTATGGTAATAATGAAACCCAAGGAACCATACGAAAGTACCCACGAAGAAGACCTACATATCGTGACGAAACCACAAGCCACGCGCCGCGCAACTTGTAACATGCCGTGGTCACTAGAGGCTGTCCGTTTCACACGTCGGGAATTAGAGGTACACGATGAGCTACGGGTGGTGCACATGGCGAGCCGTATCACCAAGCCGAGTTGCCGTCATTTCAAAAGAACCGACGGCGAACAAACAACCAGCACGCCGAGTGGTCGAATGTCAATGCCGATCTGCCATATATAGTCACGCGCCATGGAGAAGGTTAGGCTGACTAGGGGTATTATGCAAGCCTACGGTATAAGAATTTACATGCAACCCGTGGATTTTGACTCAGTCTATGACGTGATTTAAAGCATATTGATTGTCTCGATCTATTATGTATCATGTTAAGGAATAGACAAATTTAAATAAACATTAAATGGAATGCAACTAGATGAGCTGATGTTTTGAACTCCAAAGCTTGAACCCACACATATTATGTATACAAATACATAAGATGAAAATAAGTGGATGTATTATTATAAATCTTTAATATAAAGAAATCTTCTCTTCCTTTTAATAATCTAAACTAAAATTTGAAATTTGAAAGATGTTGATAAGTTCTGTTGGAGCAAAACGCAGATCAACTTATTACTGATGCTGCAGTTAATAATAATTATGTTTATTACTGATGGGGCAGAATATGTTTACTACTGATGAAGTTGATACTGGTGAAGACTATAACTTAGTTACTACTGATCAAGCTTATTGAAGATACTACTGATCAATAGTAGTTACTACTGACGTTGATATTGGACTTACTACTGATCACCAAGATTACTACTGATGATATGAATTTACTACTGGTGATTGCAGTTTACTACTGATACGCGTTTTGGAAGCATATCAAGTTCGAGATCTTCGTAGAGATAGTTATAGCATGTAAATCAATGTATATCTATAGAATTAGAATGTAAATCAAGTCCTAGAATAACTAGGGTAAATAGTTTAGCTTCAAGGACTATTATAAATAGTTCCTTACGAATTGTAAACGTACGTGTGTATTGTTAACTTGATAATATACATTGAAGCTTTTTGTGAATCTGCGTTCTTAATATTTTCACATATTATTTACAGTTCATTGTTCTTAATTACATTGATATAGTGTTGATCCGCTGCAACTTCTATAGTCAATTAGATCTAAGGTGTTTATTAACTTCTCTATAGTTAATCGATCCTGACAAGTGGTATCAGAGCGTATTGGTTCTAGATCTACGATTTGTTAAGAACAACAAAAAGTTTTAATCTTTAAAACACACATTATTAATCATGACTGATAATAATGAAAGCACTCAGGCCAACAAAATTCCTATACTCACTCCCAACAACTTTGGGATGTGGAAGAATCGTATTAAGCAATACATGCTTATTACAGATTATTCTATGTGGGAAGTTGTCCTTGAAGGAAACAAAACTGGTCCTGGTCAAGCAAGCAGCTCTGCAACTGAGGCAGACAAACTTAAATGTGAGAAGGAGAAGAAGGACAAGGGAATCGAACTTAAAACTCTAAGCACTCTCCTATTGGCCATTCCTAATGACTATCAACATCTCTTCGTTGAGTATGATGATGCAAAGGTGCTTTGGGAAGCACTGGAGAAGAGATTTGTTGGGACAAAGAGTACCAAGAGGAACATGAAGTCTGTTCTTAAACAAGACTTTGAAAATTTCAAAGGAAAGCCCAATGAAACACTCACTCAAGTGTTTGACAGATTCAACAAGCTAATTGGTGAACTTAACCAAGTTGGGGTCAAGATGGATCAAGAAGATGTCAACATGAAGTTCCTAAGGTCTCTTAGTGAAGAATGGGCCATGTATACAGTGGTATATAGACAAAGAGATGCTCTAGAAGAAAAAGAGTTGGATGAACTCTACAATGATCTCAGAGTATTTAAAACTGAGGTAAACCAAAAGAACCCTTCTATTTCTTCTAATAATGCTGCATTTGTCTCTAGTACAGGTCAAGGTCAGGAAACCTTCACAGGAAAGGCTGCGGATTCTGAGGATACTGCAAGAGAATCCTTCTTCACTAGTCATGTGCATACTGCACTGATTAGTGATGACTTGGAACAATTGAATCCAGATGATCTTGAGGAGATAGATCTTAAATGGCAGATGGCTATGCTGGGCCTAAGGACAAAAAGATTCTTAAAGAGAACTGGTAGGACAAGCCTCAACTTCAACAAAGGTGACAAAGCTGGATTTGACAAAACTAAAGTCAAATGTTACAACTGTAACAACCTTGGTCACTTTGCAAAAGAATGTCCTCAGCCAGACAAAAGATCAAAATCAACTGCTCTTGTTTCACAACAAGGACAAGGCTATGACTGGAGCTTCCAAGCAGAAGAGCATGCTCAAAACCAAGCTCTCATGGCCTTTACTGACAACAAAATTGAGGTAAAACCTAAACCTTGTACTTCTGAATGTGCTAAAATTGTTAAAAACTTAGAAAAAGAAAACACTAAATTAAATGAAGATTTAGCAAAAGCAGTCAGAAGAAATCATGAGTTTGATAGTGTGATTGCTGATCAAGAACATCAAATAAAGGTGTACCAGATGATTGATCAAAGGATAAAGGAAGAATTGCTTCAGGCTGTGGATGAGAAAGAGTTTTATGAAATAAAAAATAAAGAACTAACAAGTAAATTAGACGAATGTCAGCTTGAAATTGAACAAAATAAATTAACAATCAAAAAGTTTGAACGAAGCACTAAAATTCTTGATGAACTAACTAACAATCAAACTACAGAAAAAGTTGTTCATGGGGTGGGATATCATGCTGTACCACCTCCATATAAAATAATCCCACCACTTAAAAACAGTTCAGAAAGAATCATTAATGAATTAAAAACTGAAAATCAAACTCAATCACATAATGAAACATCTGAATCAAATGATTCTTCTGATGATGATCAATCAATTGAATTTACAATTTCTCAAACTGAATCACCAAAATCAATTGATACAAGTTTTCACACAGCACAAAGTCCAAATGAATCTCCTAAATATGATGCAGAAAATATACCTAAAATTCTAAAAAGGGGAAATCAAAGAAATAGGAACCAACTTTTAGAACAAAGAAAAATCATAAAGGCTCAAGATAATAAATTAAAATATGTCATTTGCAACAAAGTAAATCATTTAGCAAAGGATTGTCACTTCAATCCAATAAACTGCAAAGAGTTAAGAGAATTTAAAATCTTTAAAGAAAAAGCAAAGACACAGAAGTTAAAAGATACTACTGGCCCTTCAGTAGTAAATAAAAAAAAACTCCAATTGCTGAAACACCAAGATTTGGAAGAAGTGCACCAAGATTTGTGCAAAACAGAAGAGTTGGAAGCCCAAAGAACAGCAATTACTTCAAGAACAATGGAAAATCTAATCAAAATAAACAATACTTTAAATTTTCCAACACCAGTAAAAACTTTACAAACTTTACTACTGGTGTTAACCCTAATTATAATGCTGTATGGTACCAGTACAAGAACACTACTGGTAAAAACCCTAATTACAAAAATACTACTGGTGTCAACCCTAAAAACACTGCTGGTCATTCTAAACATGGTAAGTACCCAAATACTACTGGTCCATCAGTAGTAAAGCATTCAAAAGCTAAAAATCACGGGTATAAACCAAGATCAGTAGAAAATTCTCACACCAGTAATACTTTCAAAAGGGCAGTAGTAAAACAAAACACTAGTAATAAACAAGTATGGGTACCAAAAATATTTAAAGTTAAATCCCCAAAAGCTTATTTCTTAAAGGATGAACCCAAGACATATAAAGCTTGGGTTCCCAAACTTAACTAATCCTTTACTCATTTGTGCAGAGCATTCAGATCCCAGAAGAAGGAAGAACATGGCATATTGATAGTGGATGCTCAAGGCACATGACTGGAAATCTGCAAATTCTTAAAGATTTCAAGTCATTTGATGGAGGATATGTGGCATTTGGTGAGAATCCACAGGGAGGTAAGATTACAGGTAAAGGTACTGTTACTAATGGCAAAATTACCTTTGATGATGTATTTTATGTAGCTGAACTAAAATACAATCTTGTCAGTGTGTCTCAAGTTTGTGATAAAAAGAACAAAATTCTTTTCACAGACATTGAGTGCATCATTCTTTCTCCTGACTTTATTTTAGATGAAAAATATGTTGTTTTAAGAACTCCAAGGAGAAACAATGTGTATTGCCTAGATATAGGGGGATAACTCATTTCTTCAAATGAGATCAACTGTTTTATATACAAGGCAAACACCACTGAATCAGAACTATGGCATAAAAGGATGTGTCACACAAATTTCAAAAACATAAACAATTTAGTAAAAAGAAATCTGGTCATTGGACTACCTCAAAAACAATTTATGTGTGATCATCATTGTGTTGCATGCCTAAAAGGTAAACAACACAAGTCTTCTCATAAGTCCAAAACTGTAAACTCTATTTCTGTTCCTTTGCAGCTCTTACATATGGACCTGTTTGGACCTACAAATGTAATGAGTATTGGAAAGAAACAATGTTGTCTTGTTATTACTGATGACTTTTCCAGATATACATGGGTTTTCTTTCTCAGGACAAAGGATGAAACAAGTGAACTCATAAAGAACTTAATTGTCAAACTGGAGAACACATCTGATCAAAAAGTTAAAGCCATAAGATGTGATAATGGCACAGAATTTAAAAATGCTAACTTAATTAACTTTTGTGATCTTAAAGGTATTGACAGGCAATACAGCTCACCTAGAACTCCACAACAAAATGGTGTAGCTGAAAGAAGAAATAGAACCATCATTGAAGCAGCAAGATCAATGTTAGCTGATTCAAAATTACCAATCACTTTTTAGGCAGAAGCTGTTAATACTGCCTATTATGTTCAGAACAGAGTGTTAATAGTGAAGCCACATTTTAAAACACAATATGAACTTTTTAATAAAAGAAAACCTTCTATAAGTTTTTTAAAATCATTTGGTTGTCCTTGTACTATTTTGATTACAAGAGAACAAATTGGTAAGTTTGACTGCAAAGCTGATGATGGAATCTTTGTGGGATACTCTACTCAAAGCAAATCATATAGAGTATTCAACAAAAGACTAAGGATAATTGAAGAAAGCATCAATGTATCCTTTAATGAAAATGTACCTAAGGAACAAGGAAATGGTCCAGATTGGCTATTCAACATAGACAATCTAACCAAATCTTTTAATTCTAACATGGAGTTCAATGCAGGTAAGTCAAATTGTCACACTCAAAAGGAAGGAACATCATCTGTTAATACTGGTCAAGAGGAGATGAGATACATAGTGGTTAATACTGCTCCAACAGTTAATACTGAGGACAGTAATAACTCAATTTCTGGAACCAGTAGTAACTCTGAGAGTGAGGACAGTAGTAATTCAAATACTACTGATACCAGTAATAGTACTCAAAATACTACTGGTACTAACAATAACCTAGATTCTCAAAATACTACTGATACCAGTAACAACAACAATACTACTGATCTCAATGAAGACAATAGCAGTAGTAACTCTGACCAAGATGATGATGAATCAAACATCAATGAAGGATCACTAGAGGAACAACTGCCTGAGACAAATGAGTCCAATCTTGAAAATCAACTAGTAGTTGATAAAACTACAACCACAAGGACTCAGAAAAACCATCCATTAGACCTTGTTCTAAGTGATGTTAACTCACCACTACAAACAAGAAGCAAATTAAATAAAAGCTTAACTGCAAACATGTGTAACATAAGTCTAATTGCTAATGAGTGTATGTTTGAATGCTTTTTGTCTCAGGATGAACCAAAGAAGATCCAACAAGCAATGAAGGACTCAAACTGGATTGAGGCAATGCAAGAGGAACTCCTTCAATTTAAGTTACAAGCTGTTTGGACACTTGTACCTCTACCCAAAGGAAAAAGAGCCATTGGAACGAGATGGATCTTCAGAAACAAGAAAGATGAAAGAGGTATAGTGATCAAGAACAAAGCCAGACTTGTAGCCCAAGGATACACTCAAGAAGAAGGAATAGACTATGATGAAGTATATGCTCCTGTTGCTAGAATTGAAGCCATAAGAATATTTCTAGCATATGCTTCATTCAAGAAGTTCAAGGTCTATTAAACGGATGTGAAGAGTGCATTCCTATATGGGAAGATTGAAGAAGAGGTCTATGTATGCCAACCTCCAGGTTTTGAAGATCCAAAACATGGTGATTATGTGTTCAAATTGGATAAAGCTCTGTATGGCCTACATCAGGCACCAAGAGCATGGTATGACACATTATCATCATACCTATTGAAGAACAACTTTAAAAGAGGAGCCATTGACAAAACTTTGTTTACAAAGAAAGTTAAAGATGATATACTACTGGTACAAATCTATGTAGATGATATCATCTTTGGCTCAACCAATGATTTATTATGCAAAGAATTTGAAGAACTGATGCAGATTAAATTCAAGATGAGCTCTATGGGTCCAATGAACTTCTTCCTTGGACTTCAAGTCAATCAAAGAACAGATAGTATTTTGATAAATCAATCAAAATATGTCAAAGATATCTTGGAAAAGTTTGATTTGAAAGACAGTAAAAGTGCAAGTACACCAATGGAAACACACAAACACCTACATCCTGATGTTGAGGGGGAGGATGTAGATGAACACTTATATAGATCAATGATAGGCTCTTTGATGTACTTAACTGCATCAAGACCTGACATTATGTATAGTGTTTGTGTGTGTGCAAGATATCAATCAAGACCTAAAGAACTACACTTGCAAGCTGTCAAAAGAATATTCAGATACTTGAAAGGCAAACCATCACTAGGTCTATGGTATCCACATGATTCACCCTTTGAACTCATAGCCTACACAGATAGTGACTATGGAGGTGAATGTCAAGACAGAAAGTCCACTACTGGTGGATGTCAATTCTTTGGATCAAGACTGGTGTCATGGCAATGCAAGAAGCAAACAAATGTATCAACATCAACTGCTGAAGCAGAGTATGTAACTGCATCTGCTTGTTGTGCTCAAGTACTCTGGATTCAAAACCAGCTTCTAGACTTTCGTATCTCTATCCTTAAAACTCCTATTTTTATTGATAATCAAAGTGCTATTAGTATTGTGAACAATCCAGTAAAACACTCTAAAACTAAACACATTGAAATCAGATTTCATTTTATAAGAGACTGTAATGAAAAGAAATTAATCAAAGTGGTTAAAATCCATACTGATGATCAATTAGCAGATCTTTTTACAAAAGCTTTTGATGTAGGAAGATTCAACTTCTTGGTTAGCAGTATTGGAATGATTCTGATAAATTAAAATCTCACTTAAAGTCATGTGTAAAGTTTTGTTGTAAAAAGTTATTTATTTAAAGTGTTTTACTACTGGTAGATCTGTATTACTGATTGTAGGCATGTGCACAAGATACTACTGGTAGTTCATTACTACTGGTGTGTATTAGGTTTACATAAATACTACTGGTAAGTCAGTACTACTGGTATTCACATATACTACTGGTCATATATGTTGGTGTTTACTACTGATGTCTATAGTTACTACTGATGTCAAAATCCTTAGTCACTACTGATGTTAGTAGATACTACTGACGTTTTACTAATGATATCACATTTACTACTGGTCTTTCAGAATCACAATTACCAAACTAACCCCCATGAAAATAACCGTTATGTTATGATTCGAAGGGCATTTTAGTCGTTTTGCAGGTTAAATCGAAAGATATAAAAGGCGGCAGTCGATTAATTTAGCATTATCTTCACTTCGATTTGCTAAATTCTCTCGATAAACCCTAGTTTACGATCAAAAATCCTTCATCAGTAACAAAATTCTTTCCTGTTTCTCTCAAAATCAACAACAAATGGCAACTCTAAAATCTTTGAATGTTCAAACCGATCTCAAATACTCAGAATTTCACAATATGTGTGCTTTCCTAAAGAATCCCGACGGAACAAAAGATTTTCGTCCGATAGTCAAATTTTTGAGAAATTATTATATACAGTTTGCTTTAACTGTAAAACCAAAATCATATCAACAGCACTTGGTGGGTTTCTGGACCAATGCTGAACAAACAGAAGGAACAACCATATCTATGATCAAATCAAAAGTAGATGGAAAGCATATAACAGTCACAGAACAATCTATTCGACACCATCTCCAACTACATGATGATTCAGGTATGTTTACTCTTCCTAAGGAATACATTGCTGAAATTTTAAATAAAATGGGTTATGAGGGAAGACTGAATATAGTAACTTTTCAAAAGGGTCTTCTCTCCCCACAATGGAAATTTTTAGTACATACTATTCAGCATTGTATTTCTCCTAAACGAAGTACTTGGAATGAGTTTAATAAGGCAATAGCCTCTGCTGTTGTCTGTTTATGCACAGACCAAGTATTTAATTTTTCTTACATGATTTTTGAAGGTATGTTGGGAAATCTTACTTCTTCAAAATTTTTAATGTATCCCAGATTTCTACAACATATCATAAACTGTGAATTACAAAACTTGTCAACTCCTAAAAACATTTTCATAATACCTGAGTTGAACAAGAAAGTTTTCTCAAATATGAGAAAACAATTTAAATTTTCGGGCAAGGAAACCCCTCTGTTTCCTAATATGATCAAAGAACAAACTCTTATTGGAGAGGGTTCAACCATAGATACAACCCAAGTTGAACCTCAACCCACTTCATCACCCCCAAATACAGCCCAAACACCACCCCAACTAGTCACTCAATCACCAACTCAAACAGAAGTCCTGAATGTGTCCCAGGAACTTGACATAAATCTGCAGAGTGCTACTCTTCACTCTGTGGAAGACCTACCAGATAAAACCAAAAATATTTCCACAATTTATCAAAGAAAGAAAATTTCTTCAAAGGACACCAGGGGACAAATTGAGTCAAACCCCAGGCTCCAAGAGTTGTCCTCCAAGGAGGAGAGAGGACATGAGGCGAGGGCTTTCACTACTGATGCCCCAAAGGTGGGTGCACAGGACAGTGAAAACATCATTAGGACCCAGACCTCGGCAACTTTGAGTGATGACTCATTTGAGGAGTTACTCAAAGGACCCCGGTGCCAAGAAACCACAAGGGGGGGACATCTCTGCTTCTTCTAGGAAGAAGAGGATGTCTAAAAGACCCAATGAATCACCAAGAAGTGATGAGGGCAGATCTATTGATTTGACGGATAGGATGGAAAACCTTCAAACCAATGTACCTGTTAGTGAGCCCGATGATCTTGCTAGATGGAGTGAGGGCAGTATTAAAATCCAACAATTGACGGAAAAAGTGGATTCTCTTGAATCCACTGTACAAAATTGTCTTACATACCTAACAAACCAAGGAAAAACAATGGCTGCAATGAAAAGACATATGAACACCATTAACAAGAGAATGAGATTCTATGAGCACAGGCTTCATCAACAAACTAAAATCATCAGAAAATTGAAGAAGAAGATTGATGATAGTGAGGCTCCACCAGTAGAGCTCACTAAGGGGGAGAAGGATAACATTCAAACCATGATTGATGAATCAATTGCAGCAGCAGCATCCTCTCTCTTAAATTTAAAAGAAACAACTGTTGATGAAGGCCCAGAAATGATGGTTACAGAAGATGAACCTATTACTACTGCTACAATGGAAGAACAAGTTGAAAAAGAAATACCAGTAGTAACTCCTACTACTGATATCATAACAGTAGTAAGTCAAGAAGAGGAATTGAAGGCACCAAATACTACTGTTGCCCTATCAGTAGTAACTCCTGAAGTCACACCAGTAGTAACTACTCTGGTTACTACTGAAGAGGAAGAATTACAGCTACCAGAGCTAATTGAAAGAGAAAGATTTGAAATCATCACCAAACCACCTACACCTGATCAACCACTTATCATACCTGACATTGATGATAATGTGAATTGGTTTGAGGTTGATGAGTGCTCACTTCCTCCACATCCAAAAATACTGCAACAAAATGAGCTTAAGTTATTTTCTCCTTCAATAATAATCAGTGGTGTGCCTGATATGAAATATATTCCACCTCCACCTTCAGCTCATATTAGAAAGGGCAAAGAAAATTATGATGAAGATTACCCCAACAGAGCACAGGGTCACTACATGGTGAACAAAATCAATCTTGTTAGAGCTGATAAACAATCAAGATGGAAGGTGAAACACAAGAGATACTTAGAAAAAGTATCTATGTATCAAGCTATTGAAGAAAAGAAAAAGACTGAAAAGAAAAAATCAAAAACTCAACAATCTCAAGAAGTTGAAGTGCCTGTTCAACTAAAAGATGTTCAGATAGAAACTCAACTGGCAGAATTTAAACGATTTAGAAAAGTAGAAGAAGAACATCTAAACTGTCTTGAAGATCTTGTAGCTGAATGTAAAAGAACAAAAGGTGATCTACCAGATGATATCTTTGAACAGAAGACACTTATGATAGACTTTCTCAAGACAAAAGGGCACAGTGCAAAATCTTTTGGAAGAATGAAGATGATTACTATTATAGACAAATATTGTACTGCAAAGAAGAAAGTCTTGGCTGAACAAGAAGCAGAAGAAGAAAAGAAATCCAAAGCCTTAACTCCAATTAAAACTTTAATCCCAATCAGTCCAAACTTAATCAAGAAGGATAGTATCTCAACTACTGGTGAGCCATCAACAAAGAAAAGAAAGATGGTTTCTCAAGAACAAATTGCTCAAAAGAAGTCAAAAACAGGGCAAGTCATTCATGTTCTTGATCTACCAGTTGCTCCCTTACAGAACAATCCTATCATAAATTGGAGAATTTTGAATAATAATGTGATAGATATCATAAGGGAAGACAAAGTTGTACAGAGATTCACTGGATGGTTACCATTGATCATGTCCTGTTCAAGAAGTGATGTTATTAAACTATTGATCATTGGTAAACCTAGGATGAGAAAGAAATCATGGAAAGAATCTGGAGCTGGATACCTAACTAGAATGATAGATGCTGCATTTTATCCAGACAACTATCCAGAACAATTTACCAGTGAAGAAAATGTTTATCATTGGAATGTGATTCCAACAGCTCAAATGTACTTCTTTGAAAAATCTGGAAAAGTATGTGAACTATACTTATATGAAAAAGAATATCCACACTCTGAGAAGACAATGTATCAGATATTCACAAATACCATGATGAAGCCATATGATGAAGTAATGTTTCAGAACAAATTGAATTATTTTACAAAAAGAAACAGCAAGTACATTATAACTCAAAGAAAAGCTCAAAATCAAAGAACCCTAGAGAAGAGAAGGAAAGAAGAAGAAGAACAAAAGAAACTTGATTGATTAAAAGATAATCAATAAGTTTAGGGGGAGATTGTTGGAGCAAAACACAGATCAACTTATTACTGATGCTGCAGTTAGTAATAATTATGTTTATTACTGATGGGGCAGAATATGTTTACTACTGATGAAGTTGATACTGGTGAAGACTATAACTTAGTTACTACTGATCAAGCTTATTGAAGATACTACTGATCAATAGTAGTTACTACTGACGTTGATATTGGACTTACTACTGATCACCAAGATTACTACTGATGATATGAATTTACTACTGGTGATTGCAGTTTACTACTGATACGCGTTTTGGAAGCATATCAAGTCCGAGATCTTCGTAGAGATAGTTATAGCATGTAAATCAATGTATATCTATAGAATTAGAATGTAAATCAAGTCCTAGAATAACTAGGGTAAATAGTTTAGCTTCAAGGACTATTATAAATAGTTCCTTACGAATTGTAAACGTACGTGTGTATTGTTAACTTGATAATATACATTGAAGCTTTTTGTGAATCTGTGTTCTTAATATTTTCGCATATTATTTACAGTTCATTGTTCTTAATTACATTGATATAGTGTTGATCCGCTGCAACTTCTATAGTCAATTAGATCTAAGGTGTTTATTAACTTCTCTATAGTTAATCGATCCTGACAAGTTCAGATTAATATCTTATAAAGTTACCATCGAACCTCTCGCACTTAACGTCGTTAAAAACCATCAATTGAGTGAACCACTTGCATAGACGCGCTTGTAGAGCCGTCCACTTATCGTTTAACCTCACACATATAGGTAGCCAAGGCGTATTATCGGGCACTATCATTCATTATTTATAGCTTACTAGCATTTGGAACGTATCAGGTGAATTTTCACAGCCCCACTTTTACTATATTTTAACTATTTTTGGGGTGAGAAACATATTAATGTTTTTATAACATTTTGGTACAATTGGTCTTTTGAAAGACACTTACGAACAATATTTTGGTACAATTAGTCTTGTGAAAACTTGATAAACTATCCTTTTGAGATATGGTCATTGAAAAGACATATTCAAACAAGTATTTTTATGAAAAAGGTCTTAACGGAGATCTGTATGAAAAACTATATTTTGCGACATTAATCTTTGTATAACCATGAGTTGATAGAAGCCCCTATCGCCAGATCGTTTAGATCTAACATTACTGTAATCATCAACTAAAGTTAGCCAACGAATATATGAGTAGTACTATTCGGGAGTGATCCCCCGCTCATGGCTAGTCGCTCTAGCCGTGTAACATATGAGATATATATTCTATTAAAACGTCGTGGACTCGACATGCCTAGGTAAAGGCGGATTTAGGTTTGATTACAGACTCATGAACTTATACTTTAACTTATACGCCTAGCTAGCCTATAAGGGATTACGCACTAAATTAAACAATTAGGTTTCATGGATTTGAAACAGGTGAACTTGAACGTACATAGATTTGTACTAAATGACTTACTTTATAAAATCATGTAGAAATGGTTTTACGCACCGATCATGTGCAAATTATGTTTTATAGAGTTAAAATATTTTACAAGAGTTTATTAAGCACTGAACATGTGCAAATTTGGTTTCAGGGTTTTGAAACGTTTTTCAACGATTATTTTAGTACACGAGTTGTACCGACAAACATTTTGGAATAAATCAAGGATTTATAGAGTCATTAAACCTGTGAACTCACCAACCTTTGTGTTGACACTTTTTCTAATATGTTTTCTCAGGTACTTTAGTTTGAAGTGTTTCCATGACATTTGCACAAATCGGATTACCACTTTTGGAAAGATATATATTTTTATCTAGACACGAAGTCTAGAATGTCAACTTGAAGTTTTACAGACGTTTTATCTAAAACTATTGTCGCAAACAAGTTACGTTGGATTTGTAAACGTTTAACAATTGGTAATCCATTTTTAATGCTATGTTATACTATTGATCGATTGTTGTGATTTCCGATGTAAGTCGCACGCCCGCTCTTCCGCAAAACCAGTTTTGGCGGGGTGTGACAGATTGGTATCAGAGCTATTGGTTATAGTGAACTAGCGAGAGTCTAGTCTATAACCGAAAACATTTTTGGTCAAAACGTTTTCATTGCATATAGTGTCGCATTGCATACGGTCTACATGGATACAGTAGATAGAACATTATATGCCTTAGTTGTAGGTCACATGCTTATACCTACACTATACGTTGTACACTTATATCATATTCGGGACACTGACACTATACATGTAACACCGCAAAATCTGAACCATTTTTTTTTAAATACGGAAGCGTGTCAATATTACAAATATATATAACTTGTTATTCACAAGTTATAAAAACATAGGATGTATAATTTTACAAAAGTTAAATTTCCAAAACAGTGTTACTTAACATTACGGCTCGACATCAAAATCATTTCTTTCAGTCGTGGTCAATCATTCCTAATCATATTCTCCAAAGACCCATCCGACTACAACCTGTAAAAGATACAACATAGTGGGGGATTAGCACGAAGCTAAGTGAATGAAAATATAACATTTTATATTGTCTAAGTACAACAATCTCGATTCACAATCTTTACAGATTTACAATCTTAACAGATTCACAATCTTCACAGATTCACAATCTTTACAGATTCACAAATAACGAAAGGACCGGCGGTTTTGCAGAACCTTACAACTGTTGTGGGCCTAACAACAGCTTACCGGAAGCCCTTTACTCATTAGCAACGCTAAAGCTTCCTTCAAACACAACACATATGCCAAGGTACAATTACCGTTGTCTAACAGTAAACGAAAGCCCAGCCCCCCACGCAGACTGTCCTCTACTCTTTTCCATGTGCACATATCAGATTCCATGTGCACATATCATTCAATTAACACATAGCCAGTTAATTATCATATACCATTAATACTGGTCCTAAAATAAGGGAGCGGTACTAACTAATCAGCACTAACTGGATCAGCACTAACTGATCAGTACTAACGGGGCCAGAACTAACTGATCAGCACTAACTGATCAGCACTAACGGAGTCAGCATTAACTGATCATCACTAACGGAGTCAGCACTAACGGGATCAATTGCAACCAAAACCATTGCAATTTAAACAATACAAAGGTTATAAATCCACTCACCTTTGCCAAATCTCTTTCCACTCAGTTGTCTAATATCACTGAGCCTCTTTTCCCTTTCCTGCAATCACAAGTAACACTCGAATTAGTAATCGTTTGACCCGAATTGTGTAAAACTGCACAATACACTATACAGACATAACAACAAGTGTACTAACTCAAAATCTGCACTACAATCCTGCACATTGACACTTTGACTCACGAAAGTCAAATATGATCAAAACTTACACAGTTGGTCCAGTTTAACCAAAAATACCCAAACGGGTCAAAAGCCCATCTTATTACCTTACTATTATAACTAATTTACAATACAATTACCAAATCATAATTATCATTCAATTAATAATAAAATCCCAGGTTTGACTTAATACAAAGTCAACAACTTAAATTATAACCATAGATAAAAACCAGAATCTGCTAAACCCGCGACAGCTCACCGCAACTGCCATAACTTTCAAATCATTCATCCTTTTTTTACCAAATTTTCACAGCTTGCTCTAGACTCATAATTCTACAACTCATATTCAGAACGCTCAGCGCGAATCTGACCCGAAAGGCCTCGAAACTGCCTCACAACACTGCAGAAACGCACAGTGTTTTCAGCACTGCGACACTTCACGAAAATTGTCGTAACTCACAGACCGTAAGTCCTATTGACGAGAGGTCAGCGGCCATGGAAAGCTAACTCATCGGGCTACAATAGTCCAGAAGACCCGGAGCCCGGATTCTGTCCCGAACAGGGTCGAAAACAGACCCGAATACGATGACAATAAGCTGTCTCAAATTCAGCTCACATTGACAATTTCAATAACCATTTCAAAACTATTTTTTTATACAATTCTATTTCAATACCATTTCTTAAAGTTAGTAACCACATATTTGCATCTATCAAACATGTAATTTCCAATTTGACTTTTCAAATCAAAATCAAACACCACTTTATACAATTTATAATCATTTTGGCAATTGAGGTACCATTTTGACCCAAACGGGTCAAAATCCGATTTCTTTTATAAAAACACTTATAATACCAACTAACAACTTTATAAGCATCAAACTATTATATACCATACTCAATATCAATTTACAAAACTTTGACCTTCCATTTGGTCAAAAGTCAATCAACTTAACTTTCTAGTTCTTCACTTGATTAATTTCATCCATCTTTAACAATTCTACTAAATTTAGGTTATAACTAGTTACCAACATCAATTATAATCCTAAACACAACCATTTAACCTAACACAATTATAATTAACACAAAAACTCCAAATTCTAAAATTAGGGTTCTTTGTCTTCTTCCCCAAATCACCTTCAATGGTGATTCATAAGAGAATCATCAATTCAAAGTTATAATCACCAAGGAAGCATAAACTCAACTATACAAACTTATAGGAATCAAAAGAATTCAACAAACTAACAATTTTAGCAAGAATCATAAAATCCAATAAAAACCCTAACTCACCCTTTATAACAAAGCTTAAAAATTATGAACCCTAAGCTAGAAGAAGAGATTACCTACAAACTCCTTGCTGAAATTCGAGATTAGTGCAGATGCTCTTAAAGATTTAAGCTAGAATCTTAGATTATGTAAGAAACTTGAATGTGTATGTGTGTGTGTCTTTGTTTTGGAACGAACCAGAGAACAAAAAGCCCCAAAAATATGAGTTTGCTTCTTCAATTGGTAACCACACACGTATACAACACGTGTAAAACAAAGGGAGACCCAAAATTATACTTAACATAATTTAATACTGTGTATCTGAAAATACGATGATTAATTTAAAAACCTAAACAAACTCCGGGTTAGACAATGAACATACTTTTAGAACTTTGGTCAAAAAGTGAACTCAAATATATAAAAAATATTTTAATATATGTACATCTCAGTTTTACTAATTTTTAACCCCTTGGTTAAAAATACAATTGAATTTAAACAATTAAAATAAAATCATATAAAATAACAGACAATATTTATTTACTTACCGAAAGTAATAAAATGCTAGGCCGGGTTTCAGGGTGTTACAATACACAACATACATACACTACACATTGTACACATATATCAAACACCGTACACACTACGAGTTGAAATAACGACTAAATCAGAAAAGCCGTCACACGTCATCGATCACTAAGGATCATTCAGAATATACCCTAAGCACTAATCAAATTAGTAGAATATTTTATGAGAGCTAAATCACAGGCGTAAATTTATTAATATAATTTCATAATTTTGTATGTTGAACGTACAACAAGAGTACACGAGAAAGATACTCTCATCCATGAATAAATATATGAAGTGATAATGATGACGACATATTGTACAATGATATTATAAAGACGGGTGGCCAACGTGTTTATAATTACATAGTACAATGTAGAAGTATCAGAGTCATAGATTACAAAAAGAACCAAAGAAAAATAAAAGAGAATATGACATTTCTTTTGCCAACTTTGAAAAACTACATCAATACATTTTTATCATCTTTCAGAAAGTGTCATGAAAGAAATCCAAATGGTAGAAATAGAGACGTCGGTTCTCGCTACCTTATTAATATTAACTTAATTTTAACCTTACATGCAAATAGACACCATCAACTGACAACTTTAAAACATAGTCAAAGATTAAGACAAGACATCTTTAAGGTAAAAACAATACTTTCTAATTGTTACCGATACACCTAACATGAAATCTATGCCCTATGTGATCGAATTACATAACTTGATAAAGAAATCAAGATGTCACATATATAAATATACAACCTTTTGTAATCACAATCTTGAACAAATATACAATTTGATATACTGAACGTTTTGAAATAATATGGATAGAGTACCAAATGATGCATTATTACATTAATAACTCGTAGATAGCATGTCGTCAAACGAGCGGTGTTTGGTTAAAAATTAATACCTACGTAAAAAAAATTATATATAAATAAAGAGGACTATATATGAGATGACCGGGATTTTTTTTAATAATAATTTAATTTATCTAAAGTTTCACATGTTTTTAAAAACTACTTCATAACTAGTTATATATGAAATTATGGATTTACAAACCAAGCAAGTAATAGGTAATTTTTTTTTTAAATCATAAATTTATCTTAAAAAAAAAGAAACTTTTATAGTTACCTATTTAACCTCTCCTTCATTGTAGTATAACATTAACACATGGTTTATTATGACTTCACAATACATATAGCTCTTCAAATTGTATGGTAGTTTGGGTAACAATAATAACATTTAATAATATTCTTAGTCTATTATCCATATTTTTTTAAAACTATTATTTGGGTCTATACGAACATTTTTTTCACAAACTTAAATTGTCCAAAATGAAAATCATGGTAATTATGTACTAATGAGGAATCTTAGCTCGTATGTTGGAGCGGGTTTAAGAAGTTATATTTTGAACAGTTAACGAAAAACAAAAATTTAAAGTGAGATAAAATAAAGATTAGTATCATAAAAGTATTTGTATTTTGCATATAGTTGATTTTAACATATATTCCATACAAAAAGATGGGTATCCATTGTTTCACATTATACGAAATATGTGTAAATTCTAGAATTAATATAATTATTATCATTTTTAACACCAAAACTAATTTATGTTGAGAAACAAAGAAAAAGAAAATATTTGACATACGAAATATTAAAGGTACAAATCAATCACTTAGGAAACAATTAGAATCTCGGATTTATAGACTCGGCCGTATAGGAGTTAAGTATAACTAGTTGAAGAGTACTCTAATTCTACTCTAAAGTCCTAAATTTACTTGGGGACGGGAAGGCCATCTAACACGTAAATACCCACACTTGTAGAGCCGTCCACTTATCGTTTAACCTCACACATATAGGTAGCCAAGGCGTATTATCGGGCACTATCATTCATTATTTATAGCTTACTAGCATTTGGAACGTATCAGGTGAGTTTTCACAGCCCCACTTTTACTATATTTTAACTATTTTTGGGGTGAGAAACATATTAATGTTTTTATAACATTTTGGTACAATTGGTCTTTTGAAAGACACTTACGAACAATATTTTGGTACAATTAGTCTTGTGAAAACTTGATAAACTATCCTTTTGAGATATGGTCATTGAAAAGACATATTCAAACAAGTATTATATGAAAAAGGTCTTAACGGAGATCTGTATGAAAAACTATATTTTGCGACATTAATCTTTGTATAACCGTGAGTTGATAGAAGCCCTTATCGCCAGATCGTTTAGATCTAACATTACTGTAATCATCAACTAAAGTTAGCCAACGAATATATGAGTAGTACTATTCGGGATTGATCCCCAGCTCATGGCTAGTCGTTCTAGCCGTGTAACATATGAGATATATATTCTATTAAAACGTCGTGGACTCGACATGCCTAGGTAAAGGCGGATTTAGGTTTGATTATAGGCTCATGAACTTATACTTTAACTTATACGTCTAGCTAGCCTATAAGGGATTACGCACTAAATTAAACAATTAGGTTTCATGGATTTAAAACAGGTGAACTTGAACGTACATAGATTTGTACTAAATGACTTACTTTATAAAATCATGTAGAAATGGTTTTACGCACCGATCATGTGCAAATTTTGTTTTATAGAGTTAAAACATTTTACAAGAGTTTATTAAGCACTGAACATGTGCAAATTTGGTTTCAGGGTTTTGAAACGTTTTTCAACGATTATTTTAGTACACGAGTTGTACCGACAAACATTTTGGAATAAATCAAGGATTTATAGAGTCATTAAACCTGTGAACTCACCAACCTTTGTGTTGACACTTTTTCTAATATGTTTTCTCAGGTACTTTAGTTTGAAGTGTTTCCATGACATTTGCACAAATCGGATTACCACTTTTGGAAAGATATATATTTTTATCTAGACACGAAGTCTAGAATGTCAACTTGAAGTTTTACAGACGTTTTATCTAAAACTATTGTCGCAAACAAGTTACGTTGGATTTGTAAACGTTTAACAATTGGTAATCCATTTTTAATGTTATGTTATACTATTGATCGATTGTTGTGATTTCCGATGTAAGTCGCACGTCCGCTCTTCCGCAAAACCAGTTTTAGCGGGGTGTGACACATATACCTATCGTCACATTCCGAGCTATATTCTCATTGATTTTGTGAACAATTCAGGTATGTTTGGTTAAATACTCTCCATAAGCAATTCCAATACGAATTTGAACTATGTGAACAATTTTGGTGTGTTTTATGAAACAAAATTACTTAAAATTATTGATAATAATTAATGGAGGCAAGCATCATTTGAATCGAGTGTATTAAATATTGATGCGGTCCACTTTGCATATATTTTTTTTTTTTGTTGACAAGTCCATTGCTGAAGGATATTAGAGTTTTACATTTGGAATAGTGGACAATCTGGGTTATGGATTAAGACGGTTTCAGGTCTCGAAATGGGATATATTTAGGATGGTATACTTGTCCTGCTGATATGATCCAATTATTTGTCATCTTTTGAATTTTATAAACTTAATACATTATGCATGATCACTAAAACTATTATACAAATAGTGGTTAACTACATTTCAACAAACACCTAAGAATATATTTTGGGTGATTTTGAAACACTTTGACCTCAACGATTCACCACTCATGAGGTTGTTGATTTGGTTTAAAGTTGTTCCAAATTATATATTTATTAACAGAGTACATTTGTAAGTGAAATTGATTTATAATGTGATTTGAAAACCTAATATAGTGGTATATTTGGCAGGGAAAATATGAAATAAACACAGAATTGGATAATGGTGGGATATTGAGGTTCTGGTTTTCATTTGGACATGAATCATCATCGGTTGGGTCTTTAAGATGGTCTATTATTAGTTAATTGTTGGTAGATGTTGCTGCCGATCCTAACATACTACACTTATACATAACTTAATCTTTTAAGAATTGGAAAATTTAGCATAAAAGTTATATAATTAGCAGAAATGGAAACAACAGAGAAATAAAATAATTGACAGATTTGATCACCATCCATAGAACAAATTGCTTAATTTGAACACTCAGATTCACAGTACAAGTCCATTTTGATGGTAGAATTTTGATATTTGGGTGTTGAACTTAATACGATTTTAATTCTCTATCAACAATGAGAGCTTGAAGTTGACATACCTTTTGAAGTTAAGGAAACAATACGAGATCTTAAATGAGGCATCTTTTCTTTCTAAATTAATTTGTTAGCTTCTCAATTATAGTTCGCAAATGAGAATGTTGTCCCACATTGGGGATTAGTGGTAGCATCATCTCAAAGGTAGTAGCATCAGGCAAGAAACCGCGGTTGATCATTTCTTCAAGAAAAATCTCTGCCTCTTGGCACTCTTTTTTCTTTAAGAACCCTTGAACAATGACATTGTACGTAATGCTATCAGGCAAACAACCATTTTCTTCCATCTTTTTAATCAAATTACAGAAAATCTCGTATCGTTTTAACACCCATTTGAATGAAAAAGGAAAGCTACACGACATTCTCAATCTTTACCAAGTGTTTGATCCGAGTTTTTCAGTCAGTTCAGGTCCAAACTGGGTTTGATTGGATTGAGGTGTCCTTTGTTGGGTGTTTGATTGAGTGTTTAAAATGTTATGATGTATTATGTCAATAATGATTTTTGGTTTGGGTCTTGAGGTTTGGTAGCTCGTTCTTGTTGCTCAAGTATGCAGAGATGTGTATGAACTCCTCTTATGGACAAAATTAAGGTAGATTTAATATTTTAAAATCCGAATTTCGAATTGAACCGGCCGATGCTTTAAAAATGGTCGAAACAGTCGGACCGGTTGAACCTGTCGGTCGAGCCGGATTACAATACTATTGAGTATTTTTGTTAAATGATGCCAAATACTTAATATTCTACCAAAAACTCTTTTCAAACTTCAAAACATATAATAAAGCTTTAAACATATAAAAATGATACAAAATATTCACTTTAGTTAAAAAAAAAGTGAGATTAAAATAAAATTAAATAAAAAAACGATTCAAATTGGGTTGAATCATCTCGGTCCGACCGGGTTCACAGTTAACTCGGTCGGTTCCAAGCGGTTCATAAACACACTTTTAACCCGGTCTATTCGGCCCGACATACTTCCATTTTCTGGTTGGACTGGGTCCAACCGACTGGTCGAATCCGGGTTTTAAAACACTGATGTAAAGAAATGTTTTAAAATCCGGATTTTAAATTGAACCAGCCGATTCTCTAAAAATGGTCGAACCAGTCAGACGTGTTCAACCTGCATGTGGGACTGAAATACAATACTATTGAGTGTATATGTTATATGATACCAAGCGCTTAATATTTAACTTAATTTTAGTTTTTTAAACTTCAAAATATATAATAAAATTTCAAGCGTATACATACAAAATATTCATTATAATAAAAAAGGTAAAAGAAAATTAAATAGAAAACACGGTTCAATCATCTCGGTCTGACCGGTTCACAGTTAAGTCGCCCAGTTCGAAGCAGTTAATTAACAGACGTTTAACCCGGTCGATTTCTTCTCTTTCAGCAACTCAAGCTACCATTTGAATCCAAAATCTTTTTCTGTGAAACCTACATATGGTGTTCCTAAAGTCACCAAGCTTAATGACGCCCTCCAACTGTTGGATGAAATGCTTCAGAGGCAACCTTCACCATCGAATTAACTAAGCTTATTACTGTTCCCATCGAAGAAGCAGCAAGAAATCAGTGATCGGTCTTGAAAATGACCTCAAAAAGCCTTGTTCTTGGTTTGACGTAATAGGTAAAAGATTTCCTCTGTTTTCATCTTGCTACGTTTCGATCCTTCTCCGTCATTCTGGGCGTGATTTCTGTACTGCCTCAACATGTGCTCACAAGGTCAGTAAAATCGATGATGCCTGTTGGATGAAATGCTTCAGAGGCAACATCCATCATCGAATTTAATAAGCTCATTATCTTATTAACATTTGCCAAAGCAAATGCCTACTAACTCATCGGAACGATGGTTTTCAATAAAGCCTTCCTGATTAACCGTACCGTCTCCATTACATCTTCACCTACCAACTCATCGGAAGATGGTTTTCTTGAAGCCCCAACCACACATAATCCTTTTCTCGCCTTTGAAGACAATCGGACTCTCTCTCCACCTAATTAATTCTCCGCTGCTGCTCTTTAGGGTTTCATTTCCATCTCCACAGCCATAGCTTCAACCACTGCTATGCTTTAGGACCACCCACCACACAAATCGCAATACTGGTAATCTATTCTTTCTTTCTTATTTTTAAAGAATGACATGTCATCAGAGTATTGTCATAAAAGTGAATCTGGTCGGTTTTCGTGTGTGTACATGTCTAATGGTGCGTAGTTACTCTAATATAGTACAATTGGATTTTTAATTCAAAATTCGGATATGTGTTTTAGACATGGCAGAAGAAGGATCATGATGATACTCTGAAGGTAATTTTGATTGAGTTTGATATTTGAAGATAGCATTGTAGGTTTGTGTTTAATGTTTTCTCTTAATTAAACCAAGTTTGAGTTTAATGTTTTCTCTTACTTGAACCGGTTATATGATGGCGATCGTTTGCAAAAAACTATCCAAGAAAAGCCCTGCCAATTGGTAAATTTCTATTCAAGATGCAATTTTTACTACTTTTTTCTTGAATTTCTGATATGGATATGCATAGTTCCTCAATATAAGATTATTAGGTTAATAAGAAAGTTTTCCAATTTTTTATGTGCTTGGTTTTTCCACCAATTGGTAACTTTCAGTTAAATATTCAAATATCTCAATTTTTATTTAAATATTATACACCATTGATTACTAACTATAAACTGTGTCCTCACATCCTAACTAAGTAGGAAAACATAGTGAACATTAGTTGTCTTAATTGTACATAATGCTCTTATGAGTTATGACGCTGTTAGGAGTATAAGTTTTAAAAAGCCAATATAATGCAATGAGCATAATAATGGTTTTTATTTAATTGATGATGATGATGGGATACACAATATAATGCAGATTCTATCGGTTTTAATTGCTGCTGCAGTTTATTTTTTGTCGGCCTTAAGATCATGTTTTTATATTTTGCTTAGGAGCAAATGTTCATTTACTTTTAATGATCAAAATTGAGGTTTTGTTATAATTTTAAGAAATTAATAAAAAAAAGTCCTCTTTTAATGATCAAAATCGAGTGAACGATAGGCATAGTGATGATGTGCATCTTTATAACCTCACAAAATAAATAAAAAAATACCTTGAAGTTTTGTGACTGATAAAATATGAAAAATGAATTTTGTTTGGGGTGATTTTGTATCTTGGCTTTGGGTTTAATATTTAAATCTTAGAATAACATATTTTATTTATGTAGGTTTTTGAAGACCCAAATCTCATGGTTTTAAGATACTTACTGATTTTTTACTTTAGAATTCTTCTCATACTTCCTTCCTTCCAATTTGCTAGCAGTTATCTTCTTCTTCCATCAGAGATTATTTGCTTTTGGTGCTCTCCGTCCACCGGAATTTCGACGAGATGGTGGTTTAGGGTTTTCGTTTCCACCATAAGCTTCACAGGTAACATGATAAAATTGAAGAAAAAAACTTGAAATTGAAATGAAAGTTGTTAGATTTACAGATTACACGATGAGATTTGTGCGATTCAGTTGGTGATTTTTTGGATATTTAGGATTATGAACACGTACAAGTCTTATATATATATATATATATATATATATATATATATATATATATATATATATATATATATATATATATATATATATATATATATATATATATATATATATATATATATATATATATATATATATATATATATATAGTGGAGAGTTATATAGAGAACTCTCTCTTTAAATAAAAAGGGTATTTTCGTAATCTAACATTTACATTAACGTTTTTTGTTATTAAAAAAAGAATTAAAAAAGGAAAATATAAATCTAATAACTACCTCTCCTTATTTAACGTGATTACACCCCATTATCCAAAATTACTTGATTTTTGAAATGAGGATTTAGGCGCCGACAAGGAGAGAAAATCTCCAAAATCTGGTTAAATTGCTAAGCGATTCTAGCAAAAAAAATCCGTGAACATTGCTTTGATTCATCATACATTAGTCAAGCATCGGAGAAATCAAAAAATTGATATTCCATCTACAAACGGCGACGACGAGGAAGAACAGGTAAAAATTTATTTTTGTTTGATACATACCCAACGATTAGGTTTTGATTCGTTTGATTTCAATTTTTTTAAACCAAAAACAAGGATATCGGTAATGAAATCAAAAAAATAAAAGATTGAATGTCGATATTTTTTAACAGTACCAAAGTTGAAATTAGGGTTTTGTCGGCCTTTTGAAGAGTACGAAAGATGCAATTAACTGTAATAGAACAATGAATGTTATGTATTTTTTGCAAATAATATCTCTGTTTTAATAGTACATGAATGTTAGGTTTAAGATTTTTACAACATTACTGTTTGATGTAGATAGAGCCGCTATTTACATGACATTCATGTTTTTATTATGTTACAAACATCAATGTTTGTGAATAGTTAACGTTTTTTCCATGACTGTTTTTTCATGGCTATTGACTTCATGTGGTCTTTATAATTCACATATACATGACTGTATTGTAAATATACATGAATGTAAATTTTATGACTTTAATAAAATTATTGTTTTTAATTGATAAAATTGGTAAGATATAAACATACAGGATTGTTTGTAACAACAAAGTATGTGGATTACAGAGATAACCCAAGGAAAAAATTGAAAGAACAAGAACCAATAGGTATGTTTTATGGATTAATTGTTAAAAATGTTTATCTAATGGTGAATATTGATTTTAGATCTTAAAGGAAACTAAAAAATGTCTACTTCAAATGTGGCTGCTGATGATGTAACAACTGGAACAAACATAAATTATCCGGTATTGCAAACAAGATCTAGCCCGAAAACCATGTCTGAAGTGATGTTGAATTTACATTCCCATCAGAAGGGATGCCTGGATGAAATGGGATTTACATCTCTGTTTTAACAATACATGAATGTTTGGTTTAAGATTTTTACAACATTACTGTTTGATGTAGATAAAGCCGATATTTACATGACAATCATGTTTTTATGATGTTACAAACATCAATGTTTGTGAATATGTAATGTTTGATGTAGAAATGTAATGTTTAGTATTAAGAAACATCAATGTTTTGTGAATATGTAATGTTACAAACATCAATGTTTTGTGAATATGTAATGTTTAGTATAAAGAAATTCACTCTTAAGTTAAATAGGTAAAACGTAAATGTTCAAATGAATAAAAGTTAAAATCCAGTAATATATTGTGTTATGTACCAATAGTATACATTGACGTATTGATTTACACTGATGTATAAATGATACATGAAATCTCAACATTCCATAATTATAGGATATAAATGAAGATAGATACGTGAAATCTTAACATTCCATAATTATAGGATCTCAATTAATTCTGCCTTAAAAAACCGAAATATATGGAATACCAGAATTGCCCTTCACATTTAATTAAATGGAAAATATTAATCTAATTTCTGATTGGTTAAAAGGGTAAATGAGTTCTCTATATAACTCACCCCTATATATATATATATATATATATATATATATATATATATATATATATATATATATATATATATATATATATATATATATATATATATATATATATATATATATATATATATATATATAGTGCCCGATTCAGCGCAGAACCGTTTAAAGCTGCAGAACCGCAGAACCATCCTAACATCCAATGTTTTCAATGTTATACATAAGGTGTACATTTCCATACACGTTGTAACACATTTATACATTCAATGTTTCCAATTTTTTATACACATAATATATAAATATATTTATATATTATTTGTATGAAAAATTGGAAACATTGGATGTTAGGATGGTTACAGCGTGTATGCAAATTTACAACTTATGTATAACATAGAAAACATTGGATGTTAGGATGGTTCTGCGGTTCTGCACCTTTAAACGGTTCTGCGCTGAATCGGACCATATATATATATATATATATATATATATATATATATATATATATATATATATATATATATATATATATATATATATATATATAGGATCCGGATCCGGTGAGGACTCTTTTCCCGGTGAGGACTGCGAGAACTCCAAAAAAAACACTAAAAATGATCCAAAACAAACTTTTTTCAAAAAAATTTCTTTTTCAAATATTTAAATCGCAGCCTATAAGATCCAAAAAAAAAAAGTTTTTCAAAAATATCAAAAAAAAAAATATGGATCATAATAATGATCCACAAAAAAATATGGATCATTGTTATGATCCGCAAAAAAAATTGGATCATAATTTTTTTTTTCAAAAATTTTTTTTTTGTCAAATGTAGTAATAATCATGGGGAGTTATATATATTTTTTCCGGAATTTTTTGAAATTTTTTTGAGGTGTTCTCACCGTTTTTTGAGTCCTCACAGGATCCCACTTATATATATATATATATATATATATATATATATATATATATATATATATATATATATATATATATATATATATATATATATATATATATATATATATATATATATATATATATATATATATATATATATATATATATATATATATATATATATATATATATATATATATATATAGGGTCCGATTCAGCGCAGAACCGTTTAAAGGTGCAGAACCGCAGAACCATCCTAACATCCAATGTTTTCTATGTTATACATTAATTTAAATTT
Organism: Calendula officinalis; assembly: GCA_963853835.1. Taxonomy (NCBI): domain Eukaryota; kingdom Viridiplantae; phylum Streptophyta; class Magnoliopsida; order Asterales; family Asteraceae; genus Calendula; species Calendula officinalis. Next base: position 28,671,094 of record OY970834.1, read on the forward strand.
TCATACACGCTATAATACATTTATACATTCAATGTTTTCAATTTTTTATACACATAATATATAAATATATTTATATATTATTTGTATAAAAAATTGGAAACATTGGATGTTAGGATGGTTACAACGTGTATGAAAATTTACAGCTTATGTATAACATAGTAAACATTGGATGTTATGATGGTTCTGCGGTTCTGTAGCTTTAAATGGTTCTGCGCTGAATCGGGCACTATATATATATATATATATTGTTGCTAACAGTCAGAGTTTTTTCATTTAGGCTAAATTGATGTAAATTGGTTGAGTATATAATTGAATTGTATAGACAAATTTCGATAGAAATGATGAGAAATTGATTTTGTGTTTTGTTATATTAAGGTGGCTGGAATTGGAATCTTTTTATTAAGGAAAAAAGTAATTGATTGGTGTTATGAAGGCAGTGTTGCTGCAATATACCCTGATGGTATGTTATCTTGACTTCGACCAAAGTTTAAGTCATATAACAAGTCTTTCTAATTCTTTTTATTAAATTTAAAAATACAACAGCTTGGAAGATGATGACTTGAAGTCTTGAAGTCTTGAACACACACATATAATCTATAATCTTCTTCTTTTGGGAATTAAAAGAAAATAAAGTCTTAATAATAAGTTTATTGTTTTTGATAATTGTTTTTTCACTTTATTTTATTTATAAGTACGAGGCTGCTAAGGCTTGGACCAAATGGGAAATGATGAGTGCTAATTTGTTACCAAATGAAGACACTATTAAAAGAGGAGATAATGATGCTTTCTCACTGGTATTTTACTTTTTAATCACACTTTTATATAATAGTCTTTGTATGTGCATTTGGGTAGGGGTGTCAAATCGGATTTTTCGAGTTAGGCTCTTAACGGGTCGGGCCTGTCGAGTTTAAAGAAAAAAATATCTAATACGACCGTATAAGGAATCGGGTTAGTCGGGTTTCCGGATTGTCGGGTTAGTCATGAAGCACATATTTGTGGAAGTGATATGTATTAACAGAAATATATTAAGATTTCTGTTACAATCTTTATTGATACACTTTTAATGTATAGATGTAACTGTAGCTGTAAATCAGCATGTAATCTTTCTGATTTTCCTGTATAAATACCATAGTCTATCAATGAAAAGAATCAAGCAATTCTATTTTATTACATGGTATCAGAGCCAAGAGCTCTTACCTGTGAAACCGTTTATTATTATTTTTTTCTACAGCTACGGATGTCTTCATTTTACAGCAGCTACGGCTGTCTTCTCATGACTCAAATCAAAAATCATTGGCTAGTTCAATCATCCTAGACTACTGATCCCAAATTGATCAGTAATCAACAATCAATTGTTGATTATTTGATTACCGGTTATAGTTCGTCAGGTTGTACAACACGATTACATCTTCAATCGTCACGTTGTACAACTCGATTGCATCTTCAAAATGGCAGTCGTCGACCAACAAAACCCTAATCTTCATGGCTCAAGCAGATATCCTTGCCACCAGAACCACCGCATTTCACCACCAGCAATTTCCAATCGCCCCTCTAATAGGCGACATACGTATCTAGAACCACCGTTCTTCACGTCGTTTGTACGCCCTTCAACATTTGTGTATCGCAATAGTAAGGCAAACTCACGAAGGCCTGTTTCCCCTAATACACAGTCCAATAATAATCTATGGTGGGCAGGTTGGGCCTCACAATTTAATTATATGTGGCCTTTTACATTTTCCTCACAATTTAATAGGGCCAAACGTTGGGCTTCTTCTAATCGGCCACAATCAAAATATCAGCAGCCCCAAGCGCATGCTCATTTTTCAATGGGTATAAATGATGATCAATGGTACATGGATTCTGGTGCAACATCTCATATCACTGCTGACCCAGGTAAAATATCTATCCCTAGTGTGTCTTCTATTAAATCCGTGTTTGTTGGCAATGGAAATCAAGTGCCCGTTATTGGATCTGGCCACACCATCTTACCCCATCCAACTACACAACTTCATCTCAAAAACATATTACACACACCAAATGTTGTCAAAAACCTTGTATCCGCCCGTCAATAATGTTTCTGTTGCATTCGATCCTTATGGTTTTTCTATAAACGAGTACAACACCGGGAAACTTATATCAAGACACGATAGTGACGGAGATCTTTACCCATTCACCAAACCATCCATCGAACAAACCATATCTTTTTTCGTATCCTCTATTTCACCATTTTGGCATTCTCGACTCGGTCATCCGGGAAATCATGTAATGGATTTTCTTACCAAGAATAAGCACATTTCTTGTAATAAAATTGACCGATCATCTCTTTGCCATTCTTGCCAAATCGCAAAACACAAACGTTTACCTTTTAAAACATCTACAACAACCACTTTAAAACCATTTGACTTAGTTCATGTTGACCTTTGGACTTCACCCATACAAAGCACAACTGGTTTTAAATACTATCTCATTGTCGTCGATGAATTTACTCATTTCACCTGGACGTTTCCACTCAGATACAAATCTGAGACATATGAAAAAATCAAACATTTTTTTAAATACATCCAAACCCAATTCAACACAATCATCAAAACTTTTCAATGCGACAAAGGTGGAGAATTTGACAATCACTCATTCCATAATTTTGCAACCGCAGCCGGCCTCCACATCCGCTTCTCATGCCCACACACATCTCAACAAAATGGCACTGCAGAACGCATGATTCGTCGCATTAATGAACTCATGCTTTCACTCCTCACTCACGCCTCTCTTCCGCCATCTTTTTGGGTAGAAGCTCTCCACACCGCGTGATATTTACATAACATCCTACCCACCAAATTATTAGCCAACCACACACCAACTTCCGCACTCTACCTCAAAAACCCAACATACGACCACTTACGTATTTTTGGTTGTGCGTGTTTTCCAAACCTATCAGCCACACGACAACACAAACTCGCACCCGCTCCAAACCATGTCTATTTCTTGGGTACCCAGCCCAATACAGAGGATATCGTTGCCTTGATATGGCCACCGGAAAAATCATACTTTCTCGCCACGTCACATTTGACGAAACCAGCTTTCCATATGCCAATCTTCAGCCTACTACACCACACAATTACTCTTTTCTAGACTCTGATCCATCACACATTATTTTCCAACCCCAAAATACCCCCACCTCACCAACGACACCACCACAAACTACACCTACACCATCAACACCACCAACACCATCAACACCACTAACACCACCAACATCTCCCTCACCACCAACACCTCCCACCCCAACACTCATTTCCCAACCTTCACCTCCAACATACTACCCTCTCACCTACTCCCGAAGGCAACCTACACAACCTACACAATCTCCTCCACCACCAATCACTTCTAATCACCCCATGACAACACGATCCAAATCCGGCATTATCAAACCTAATCCACCACTCAACCTCCACACCACCACATCTCACTCAAACATCTCTCCCTTACCCAAATCTCACAAATACGCCCTGTCTGATCCAAACTGGCACTCCGTTATGACCGATGAACACATGGCCTTAATAGACAATCACACATGGGAACTTGTGCCCAGACCACCTGATGCTCATGTGATACGCTGCATGTGGATCTATAGGCACAAATTTCATGCAGATGGGACTCTTGCACGATACAAAGCAAGACTAGTCATTAATGGTAAATGCCAACAAGTCGGAGTCGATTGTGATGAAACTTTCAGTCCTGTCGTGAAACCAACCACAATCCGGACCGTTTTAAGTCTAGCAGTTTCAAGATCTTGGCCAATACATCAACTAGACGTTAAAAATGCTTTCTTACACGGAGATCTTAAAGAAACGGTCTATATGTTCCAACCACCGGGTTTTGTAGACAAACAACACCCGAAACATGTATGTCGGCTACGAAAATCGTTATACGGACTTAAACAAGCACCCCGTGCTTGGTATCATCGTTTTGCCACTTACATTCAAAGATGCGGTTTCAAAAGTACAACCAGTGATACATCACTATTTGTTTTCCACAAAAACAACAAAATGGCATATCTTCTCCTTTATGTGGATGACATTATCTTAACCGCCTCAGATGACATAACTCTCAGACACTTCATTAAATTATTATCTAAAGAGTTTGCAATGTCAGATCTTGGATCACTTCACCATTTTATCGGAATTCAAGTTAAACATCAAAATGGTGGACTTTTCCTTACACAAGAACAATACGTGAACGACATTCTTCACCGGGCAAACATGCAACATTGTAAACCATCCAATACACCGGTTGACACCAGCTCCAAACTAAGCGAAACCGACGGCAAACTAATGGAAGATGCCACTTTATACCGCAGTCTCGCGGGAGCTCTACAATACCTAACCCTCACACGACCAGACATCGCATACGCAGTTCAACAAGTGTGTCTATTTATGTATGCTCCAAGAGATCCTCACTTTAATTTCTTAAAACGAATCCTAAGATATCTCAAGGGCACCGGTCATCACGGACTTCACATCACTCCTTCAAAGTCAACGAAACTCACTGCTTACTCAGATGCAGACTGGGGAGGGTGTCCAGACTCACGACGATCCACATCTGGCTACTGTGTATTCCTCGGAGATAATATTGTATCATGGTCCTCTAAACGTCAACCCACAATCTCGCGCTCAAGCGCTGAGGCCGAGTACAAAGGCGTAGCAAACGCCGCAGCTGAAACCACATGGCTACGCAACCTCCTCCTTGAACTTCATCTACCACTTCGTCAAGCCACTATCATATACTGCGATAACATCTCAGCTGTATATCTCACTCAGAATCCCGTACAACATCAACGAACTAAACACATCGAGATCGACATACATTTTGTTCGAGAAAAAGTTCGCATGGGTTTCATACGCGTACTACATGTCCCTGCAGACTATCAATACGCAGACATTTTCACCAAGGGACTACCGCGTCAATTGTTTACTCGCTTCCGTTCCAGTCTCTCAGTTCGGCCAGCCAAAGATTCGACTGCGGGGGAGTATTAACAGAAATATATTAAGATTTCTGTTACAATCTTTATTGATATACTTTTAATGTATAGATGTAACTGTAGCTGTAAATCAGCATGTAATCTTTCTGATTTTCCTGTATAAATACCGCAGTCTATCAATGAAAAGAATCAAGCAATTCTATTTTATTACAATATGTTGTAGATGAAAATCAAATCTGTAAAACCATAATTTATTTACTCTAACGTATGAAAACTTCAAATGTAATGGGGTCAGATTTGGGTTGAATGGTGGTAAAACTTATGAAATATATGATATTGAAATTTAATAAGAAATTAGAGATCTCAAGTTATTCACTATTTAGTTATCTTTTCTTTTAATGTCAAATATTTCAAGTTCACTAATATTAAGTTTAGCCTGCACTGCATCATATATGGCCGAATTTGAAGATCTTCTGATAAATAGCTGTTTGTAGGTATCATTTGTTGGGACTAGCTTAAAACCAAAACCATTGTACCTTAACTTTTGTTATATAGAATTATAGATATCCTTCATTTCAGCTTCTAATTTATGGTTTTATGAGCTTATTAATTTTTTTTATGTAAATTTGCAATGTGTGGGTTGAATTTACAGGATAAATGCTTTACATATGTGTTGAAGACATCTGCTTTTGTTCTGCTTCTTGAAGATGCAGGTATTATGCTTTCTAATCAAAGTTCTAAAATTTACTAAAAAAGTAAATATATTAATAGTTACGTGCATAATGGATTTTTATAATAATCAAATAAAAATTGATTAAAAAAACTATAGGTGTAGCATATATACGGGGATTTTTTTTGAGGACAATGGTGATTTGAAGTTGCTTTTGAACCAATGAGATTTTAATTTCAATTACTTTCGAGGAAACATGGTCGCTTTGTAGTTTAAATTAATTATGATGATGGAAAATAACATTGATGAGGCGAAGAGGTGAAGGAGAAACAAAAAAGTCTATATTTTGTACGCAAAATACTATGGATATAATAATGTGATTTGCATATAATTTTTCTAGTTTTTGCTATCTATTACTTCCGGATGCAAATACCTCGCCGCGAAGCGCGAGCCCAAAACCTCGTTACCCTTATTGTCAAGATGAAACATTATTCCACTGCACTTTCACTTCTGAAGCAAGTAAATTTGATGGGTATTCCTGCTAATATCTATACAATAAGCATCTCCATGAACTGCTATTGCCGCCTGAATCAAGTGACTTATGGTTTTGCGTTGTTCTGTCTGATCGGGTTTTAGAAGCTGTTGAGTTATTCAAGAAACTTGTCAAACAGAATGTTTGTGAGCCTTGCTTAAAGATGGTCACACTAGCAAGGCCCTTGAACCATTATTAATGGCCTTTGTAAAGTAGGTCACACTAGCAAGGCCCTTGAATGGCTTAGGTTCATGGAAGCAGGCTCTTGTGAACCTCATGTAGAACAATACAATCCAATCATTGATAGTCTTTGCAAAGATAAAATGGTTGATCAGGGATTACAACTCTTCACCGAGATGACTGAAAAAGGCATCAATGCAAATGTTATCACTTTCCATACTTTGATTCATGGTTTATGTAACTTTGGACGAGTGAGGGAAGCTACAAATATGTTAAGAGATATGGAGGAGAAAGGAATCTCTCCAGGGGTGAATACCTATACAATTTTGGTAAACTTCTTTTTGCAAGCAAGGATGTGTAGAAGATGCAGAGCTTATTGTGAAAGAAATGGTACGAAGAGGTCTACATCCCAATGTAAGTACTTACAGTGCTTTAATTGATGGATATTGTTTACGTGGTGAATTGGATAAAGCAAATGAACTTGTTAATGTCATGGTGGAGAAGGGTCTTATTCCTGATATCATCACTTATTGTTGCCTGATAAATGGATATTGCAAAAAGAAGAAAATTAACGAGGCCATGAATCTTTTTAAAGAAATCCTAAATATGGGTTTGGTTCCTAATGTTGTTACTTACAGTTGTATGATGCAAGGTTTGTTTCAAGTAGGGAATCATAAAGCTGCTAGAGAACTCTTCAATGAGATGCAAGCAAAGGGCTTTACTCCTGATTTATGCACTTATTGTATCTTGTTCCATGGAATGTGCCAAAACTCCCAATGTTCCGATGCATTGGTTATTTTTCGTTCACTTGAAAACAATGAATTAAAAATAGATGTGGCTCTGTATAATATATTGATTGATGGTTTTAGCAAATGTGGAAAGCCAAACTTGGCTATGGATCTGTTTGATGAACTCTCTTTGAAAGAATTGAAGCCGGATGTTAGGACCTTTAATGTGATGATACAGATGTATTGTGGAGAAGGTTTATTTGAAAAAGCTAAGGAATTTCTAAAAAAGATGGAAGAGAATGGTTGCTTGCCTAATAATGTCACGTACAATGTTATTGTACAAGGGTTCTTAAAGAAAAACAAGGGCCAAGAGTCAGAGATTTTTCTTGAAGAAATGATAAACTGTGGTTTCTTGCCTGATGCTGGTACCTTAAAAAAGTTGAAATACCTTTTGAAGTTCATGAAACGATACGAGATCTTAAATGAGGCATCTTTTCTTTCTAAATTTAATTTGTTATCTTCTCAATTATAGTTCGCAAACGAGAATCTTTTCCTACATTCGCAAACGTCTCAAAGGTAGCAGCATCAGGCAAGAAACCACGGTTGATTATTTCTTCTAGAAAAATCTCTGCCTCTTGGCACTCGTTTTTCTTTAGGAACCCTTGAAGAATAACATTGTAGGTGACACTATTTGGCAAACAAGCATTTTCTTCCATCTTTTTTAGAAATTCCTTTGCCTTTTCAAATAAACCTTCTCCACAATACATATGTATCATCACATTATAGGTCCTAACATCCGGCTTCAATCCTTTCAAACAGAGTTCATCAAACAGATCCATTGCAATGTTAGGTTCCCCAGATTTGCTACAACCATCAATCAAGATTGTATACAGAGCTACATCTTTAATCAGTTCAAGCGAACGAAATAGAACATTGAGAGTTTTGGCACATTCCATGGAGCAAGATACGATAAGTGCATATATTTGGAGTCAATCCGTTGGCTTGGATATCATTGAAGAGTTCTCTAGCAGCTTTATGATTCCCAGCTTGAAACAAACCTTGCATCATACACTGTAAGTAACAACATCAGGAACCAAACCCATATTTGGCATTTCTTGAAAAAGATTCATGGCCTCGTTAATTTTATTCTGTCTGCAATATCCATTTATTAGGCTGCTATAGGTGATGATATTAGGAATACGACCCTTCTCCGCCATCACATTAACAAGTTCATTTGCTTTATCCAATTCACCACGTAAACAATATCCATCAATTAGAGCACTGTAAGTGATTACATCCGGATGTAGACCTCTTCGTTCCATTGCTTGCACAACAAGCTCTGCATCTTTTACACATCCTTCCTTGCAAAAGACGTTTACCAATATATTAAAGGTATCCACCCCCGGAGATTCCTTCCTCCTCCATATCTCTCAACATTCTTGCAGCCTCTGTATGTCGACCAAAGGTACGTAAACCATGAATCAAACTATTGTAAGTATTAACAGTTGCATTGATGCCTCTTTCGGTCATCTTGGTGAAGAGTTGTAATGCCTCATCAACCATGCTATCTTTGCAAAGACCGTCAATGATTGCACTATAATGTAGTACATTGGGTTCACACGCCCCTTTTCCCATGTACTCGAGCAATTCAAGGGCCTTTCTAGTGTTACCTACTTTACAAAGGCCATTAATAATGGTTCCGTACATAACCTGATTAGGCTCACAAATTTTCTCTTTGACAAGTTTCTTGAACATCTCAATAGCTTCAGAAACCTGATCTGCAAGGACAAGCCCATTCATAAGAGTGGTATAGGTGGCTAAAGTGGGTGGGTAACCTTGTTTGAAGATTGTGGCTAATAACGCAATACCATAAGTCACTTGATTCAGGCGGCAATAGCAGTTAATGGAGATGGTTATTGCATAGATATCAGAAGGTATACCCATCAAATTTATTTGCTTCAGAAGTGAAAGTGCAGTGGAGTAATGTTTCATCTTTACAATAACAGTAACAAGCTTAGTTAATTCGACAATGGATGGTGGAGGTTGCCTCTGAAGAATTTCATCGAACAGTTGGAGGGCATCATTGAGCTTGGTGATTTTAGGAACGCCATGAGTAGGTTTCACAGAAACACATTTTGGATTCAAAGGGTAAAGGGGAAGTCTCGTGAAGATCATTTTGATCTCGGTGAATTACCCAAATATCGACAAACTTTTCAGCGTGAAGCGAGCGATTAAATCTCTACTACTTATAAAGCATTTAGGACCTTTCCTTAAATAAAACCAGATTCGAACTCACAACCTGCGAGATGAATGCCAACGCCCAAACCACCTGGTCTGCCCCCCGGCTGCGTACTTAATCCTAAACAAAAGTCTATTAAATGCTAAACATCTGTGTGTTCACAATTGAGTGGGCTTCGCTCTACCAAAACTACTCGATGCTTCCCATTGCCTCCTCGATTCCCAGTTCCTTCAAGAGGACTCCTCGATTCCTTCACTTTGTATCCTTACCTGCATCGGTTCCTTCAGGAATGGCTCCTCGATTTTCCATTGCATTGGTTCCTTCACTGTGTATCGTTACCTGCGTTGGTTCCTTCAACCTTAATTGTATGTCTTGTCAAAGAGATCAATTTGAGGGGAAATGTCAAAGATTCTGGGCTTTATTTTAGGGATTGTAATTATCACATATTATAATTATGGTTAGATAGGCTTAATTTAAGGGATTTACATGTAATTACTTTCTTAGTTTAGATCAATTTTCTTGTATATATAGCTGTGAATTATTCAATAGAAATCACATCAATTTTCCAAAGTCTCATAGTTTAACATGGTATCAGAGCCTCAATTCTGATTTGTCTATTGTTTTCCATTTGATTCTTGTTCGAATACCTTGTTCTTAGTCACTCATAGTCAATTTCTCTCGGTCAAAATTCTTGTGCATCATGTCTTTAGAAAAGTCTGATGTTTTTCTGGTTCGTTTTAATGGCAAGAACTACTCGGCTTGGGCATTTCATTTCCAGATTTTTGTCAAGGGGAAGGACTTATGGGGCCATATTGATGGTAGTTCTCCAGCCCCTGACAAAGAAACAAACAAATGGGAGGTCAAAGATGCTCAAATCATGGCATGGATTTTAAGCTCTGTAGAATCCAACATTGTTTTGAATCTTCGTCCCTTTAAAACTTCTGCCCAAATGTGGGAATATTTAAAGAAACTCTATAGCCAAAACAACACAGCTCGTCGATTTCAATTAGAACACGAGATAGCTATCCTTCAACAAGATAGTCTTTCTATCTCTGAGTTCTACTCTTCTTTCATGAATCTTTGGGCTGAATATACAGATATTGTTTATGCCAATTTACCCGCACAAGGTCTTGCATCTGTTCAACTTGTCCATGAAACGACTAAGAGAGATCAATTTCTTATGAAATTGAGATCTGATTTTGAGACTACCAGGTCTAATCTTATTAATCGAGATCTCGTTCCCTCTTTGGAAACATGTCTCAATGATTTATTTCGAGAAGACCAGCGTCTCTCGACTCATAGTAACATCGAAAAGCAAAAACCCATGTCGATTCCCATTGCTTATGCAACTCAAAGTAAATCAAGAGAAAGAGATATGCGTAGTATTCAATGTTTTTGTTGTAAAGAATTTGGACATTATGCATCAAATTGTCTAAAGAAATTCTGCAATTATTGCAAAAAGGATGGTCATGTTATAAAAGAATGCCCTACTAGGCCTCCGAAGAAAACAGAGACAGCATATGCAACCTCTATTGGGTCTTCACGTTCTGGTGGATCTGTGAACACAGCTCCTACAACACAAAATGTTCCTGCTCCTGTCATAACTCCTGAAATGGTTCAACAAATGATCATTTCAGCATTTTCTGCCTTAGGAATATTAGGTAAAACTCTTTTGCCAAATGGTCATCTTTCGCCTACTTGGTATTTTGACTCAGCAGCTTCCAACCATATGACAAATACTTGTGAAGATCTTACCAACATAAAGAAATACACCGGCAATCTCGAGATTCATACCGCTGATGGAAACCATTTACCCATCACAGCAACCGGTGATATTTCTTCATATATCAAAGACGTTTTTGTATCACCAGGCCTTGATACTAATCTTATTTCTTTGGGTCAACTTATCGATGATAACTGTAAAATTGAATTGTCTAAATCTGGTTGTGTTGTGCAGGATCAACAGTCGGGAAAGATGATTTCGAGGGGGCCTAAAGTGGGACGCATTTTTCCTGTTGAATCTCTTTTTTCTTCTCGTCTATCATTACCTTTTGTTAGTGGTCATTCTGCTCGCGTGGATTACCAAGCATGGCATAAACGTCTTGGACATCCAAATAATAATGTTTTGTTTCATTTACTAAAATCTGGTTTGTTGGGAATAAAAAATCACCATCTTTTGAGGATATTAAATTTGATTGCAATTCTTGTAAGCTTGGCAAAAGTAAAATGTTGCCATTCCCTACTCATACGCCTAATGAAGTTCAATATTTTGATTTAATACATAGTGATGTTTGGGGAATGGCACCAGTTACATCCCATGCTCATTACAAATACTTTGTCACTTTCATTGACGACTATAGCCGTTTCACATGGATTTATTTCCTACGTTCTAAAGATGAAGTATTTTCTGTTTTCAAATTGTTTTATGCATATATCCAAACCCACTTTTCTGCAAAAATTAAAATTCTCCGGTCGGATAATGGTGGTGAATACATGTCAAAATCATTTCAAGAATTCCTCCAAACAAATGGTATAATCTCTCAACGGTTATGTCCTTCAACACCCCAACAAAATGGGGTGGCTAAAAGAAAGAACCGTCACCTTCTTGATGTTGTTCGCACACTTCTCTTAGAGTCGTTTGTCCCTTCTAGGTTCTGGTGTGAAGCACTTTCTACTGCAGTCTATCTAATTAATAGACTACCATCTCCATCACTCAACCATGTCTCGCCTTTTATTCGATTATTTGGGAATAATCCAAAACTTTCTGATCTTCATACCTTTGGTTGTGTGTGTTATGTTCATCTTCCTACAAATGAACGCACAAAACTCACAGCTCAATCTGCTGTGTGTGCTTTTCTTGGATATTCCACTCACCAAAAAGGCTTTATGTGTTATGATCCAAAAGTGCGGCGTATTCGTGTTTCCAGAAATGTGATTTTTTTAGAAAATCAATATTTTTTTACCACTTATAAAGATCATGTTTCACCTACATTTAGTGCATTACCCATGTTTGTTGACACCATTGCTCAACAGTCTTCTTCAGAACCACTCTTGGTTTAAGAAAGACGCAAACACAAGAAGACCAATCACGAAACAGCACCTCCAGAGCCCCCCCAATTTGATTTCTCTACTGTTGAACCAATTTTAAGTAATGAACCAGCTCGTAGAAAAAGTTCTCGAGAAAGTAAACCTCCCGATAGGTATGGTTTTACTAATCATGTATCTCTCAAAACCACTTTGTCTTCTGTTTCTATTCCTTCATCTTATAAACAAGCAATGCAAAATGAATGTTGGCGGAAGGCTATTGAAACAGAACTTCTTGCACTAGAAGAAAACCAAACATGGGATGTAGTAGCATGCCCCTCATTTGTGAAACCTTTGGGAAGCAAGTTTGTATTTTCGGTCAAACTACGTGCTGATGGATCTATTGATCGTTACAAGGCTAGACTAGTGGTTTTTGGGAACAAACAAGAATACGGCCTAGACTACGACGAAACATTTGCACCGGTAGCCAAGATGACTACTGTTCGAACAGTACTTGCCATTATGGCTTCTAAATCATGGCCTTTACTTCAAATGGATGTAAAAAATGCATTTTTACATGGTGATCTTAAAGAAGTTTACATAAAACTTGCTCATGGTATGCCTAGCTCACCTAATGACGTTTACAAATTTAAACGCTCCCTGTACGGCTTGAAACAGGCACCCAGGGTTTGGTTTGAAAAATTCAGATCTACACTTCTTGGTTTTTCATTTGTCCAGAGCCAATATGACTCTTCCCTTTTTCTTCAAAAGACACCTAAGGGAATAGTGATTCTTCTCGTTTATGTGGACGATATTGTTATAACTGGTTCTGATATGGAAGGTATCACCGAGATTAAAAGGTTGTTGCATTCGACTTTCAACATGAAAGATCTTGGTCAACTTACTTACTTCTTGGGTTTAGAGGTACATCATCGACCACAAGGGATTTTTGTTAATCAGCATAAGTATATTCAAGATTTGGTTGGGCTGGCTGGACTCAAAGAAAGTCATCCCGTAGACACGCCCATGGAAGTTAATGTGAAATATCGAAGAAACGAGGGAACACTTCTTGAGGATGCTAATTTATATCGTAAGTTGGTTGGTAGTCTCATTTATCTAACTATTACTCGACCCGATATCTCTTATGCTGTTCACACTGTAAGCAAATTCATGCATTCTCCTCGGCATCTCCACCTTACAGCAGTAAAACGCATAATTCGTTACGTCCTTGGCACACCGGATCGTGGGCTGTTCTTCCCTACACACTCCTCACTTAACCTACAAGCCTATAGTGCTGCAGATTGGGGTGGTTGTCCAGATACAAGAAAATCGACTACGGGATGGTGTATGTTCCTTGGCGATGCTCTCATCTCATGGAAATGTAAAAAGCAAAATTTTGTGTCTAAGTCAACTACTGAATCAGAGTATCGTGCTATGTCTGCTGCATGTTCTGAGATTATTTGGCTTCGTGGCCGGCTCACAGAACTCGGGTTTCCCCAAGCTCAACCAACCCCGCTACATGGAGACAATACAAGTGCAATCCAGATTGCAGCTAATCCTGTATATCATGAGCGCACAAAACACATTGAAATTGACTGTCACTTTATCAGGGAGGCCTATAATCATCGAGTAATCATCATTCCACATGTCACCTCCACTATGGAGATTGCAGATATCTTCACAAAATCCTTAGCACGTCAACATCATAATTTTCTTGTTGGCAAATTGATGCTTGCAAGCTTACCAGCATCAATTTGAGGGGGAATGTCAAAGAGATCAATTTGAGGGGAAATGTCAAAGATTCTGGGCTTTATTTTAGGGATTGTAATTATCACATATTATAATTATGGTTAGATAGGCTTAATTTAAGGGATTTACATGTAATTACTTTCTTAGTTTAGATCAATTTTCTTGTATATATAGCTGTGAATTATTCAATAGAAATCACATCAATTTTCCAAAGTCTCATAGTTTAACATGTCTGCCCTAATTTCAATAAATCTAAATTTGTGTCTCTCGACTCTCCCAACGTCTCTCACAGTCACACTCATCGCTCAGGTGTGTAATTACAACTAAACATCAACATTGTATATATTCTCAGGTGTGTGATACTTTTTTATTAGATTACTTAGATTGTTGTTGTACTTTTTGAATAACATACAAAATTTGGGATAGCTCGTGATGCTGGTTTCTTAGAGGAAACCGGAACCCTTGTAGATGTTTATGAAACTATTTCAGGAAGTGATGCTCATGATGTTTGACTGAGCTAAGGTCAGTCAATTGTGCTAATTTTAACTTAAAACCATTGTGGAATCTTTATCGAGAAGGTATACAGAAGAAGGTATGATTGAAGATTTACATTACCTGCATAGTTTCGAGAACAATTTCCATTCGGGTTATAATCTTTGACCTGTTTAGGACAATATTTATAATACCCGTAACCTGTTTCAATAATTTATAATTTCATGCAAGTTTCTTGTTTATTTTACTTGATTGTTGTAACGACCCGAAATTGTAAATAAATAAAATACGTAAAAATATGATAAATAAGGATAAATCGTTTAAAGAACGTAGGAATTGGTTTCGTGTCGTTTGGACACCGTATGAGAAAGTTATGGGCGAAACCGGGCCGGAACAAAGTTGAAAAAGTGCAGCCCTGGCTGTATCAGGAGTTCGCGACGCGAACTTAGGTTCGCGATCGGGAACGAGCTCCAGGTAGTTTGGCCAACGAGCGCGAAGTAGTTAGCGATGGGTTAGCGATCGTGAACTATTGGGGGTTCGCAGAGTTCGCGACGCGAACTATGGTCGCGTCGTGATCTTATGTCTGGCAGCATTAAAGTCGGGATTTGGCTCATTTATGGCATTTATGAACCCTAGTTTTCTCTCTTCAAGCTTGTGAACGATTTTGGGTGTAAAGCATCATTTGGAGCTGATTTCTTCATCAAATCTTGTGATTCTTCACTCCTAGTTGAAGATTTAAGGTATATCTTCAACCCTTTGTAGTTGTAGCTTTAGATCTATGGGTTTAGAGGCTTGGGTTTGAAACCCTAGTTCTTGGGGTTATGGAATATGGTGATATAAATGGTGTATACACTTAATAGATGGTATATTAACAAAGGAAACAAGTGTATGATTATGATTTGTAAGAATCTTAAGGGTTGGTTAACCTAGGGTTTGGTAAATCACCATATTTGGGGGAAATGGATTGATGAGTGTTATCTAGAGGTAGATGAACACATTATTAGTAGATTGTGATGTTGAACATTGTATGATCATTGTTTTAGGCTTTCGGTGACATCTTGGAAAGTCGGTGAAATTGTGAAGCAAGAGTGTTGGTGTCAAGAACACGGTTGGAGCATTATATTGCTAAGGTGAGTACGTGTGGACTTTACTGAGTACATAGCCTATGAAATACATTTTTATTACTTATGTTATGGTCTATTTGCTTAATTGTGTAGACTAGTAGTTGATAGTTAGTTATACCGATGATAGTATTGAACTAACTTGTTTGATGATAGACGTGATAGCCGAGAGCTAGATTGACATAACCATCGAGTTATGATATGGTGAGATGATGTGATGATTCGGGGGATCCCCGGTCATGAGGTATGGAATGGGGAGCATTTGGGCGGATCCCCATCGGCCCATTCCATGATAGTAGTCTTGCTAACTGGAAGTAGTCCGGCGAGTAAGGCAGGTATTGGTAGATTGGGCGATTCCCTCTTGCCTTTACCTTCAAGCCTGTTAATGCGGGGGATCCCCGGTTAATAAGTTAATGTGGTTCTAGTTGGTTGGGGATGTCCCGACAACTAGGTATGATTGCTAGGAAAGCAAGGTATTAGAGTCACAATAGGGTGACTAGATAGATGGGTGATAGCTTATGAGTTTGTTTGTTTGTTTGATTGTGATTCGGTTATTATTATTAACCTTGGGGTCTAAACCCATGTAGCTCACGAGACGTTTTTGTCTCACGTACTCCTTGTTTTGTTTTGCTATGTACTCAGGTTCGGGATCGAAGGCTTAGGTACGCATGGATAGAGATGCGGGACCTAGAATAGAAGAACACTAGATTGGATTTAGTCTTAGCTTGGTGATGATCTATTTTGTAACACCTACTTTTATACTCTGATTTCATACCAAGGTTTTTGTAAATCTAAATTGGGGATGTTCTTCTATTTATAAAATGTTTTATTTTGGGCCAATATTTGGTATTAAAATTTGAGGTGTTACAACTTGGTATCAGAGCTATAGTTTAAGTGAATTAGGTTGGATGACCATCCTAGTCTTAGACTGTAGCATTAGGAATATAAGATTCCTTGAGATCATAGGTTGACCTTGAGACTTTATATTAAGTTTAGGGTTGAACCTAGGGGACCGATGAAATTTGTTATGATTATGGATATTGAGCCCTATGAGACTAATGGGTTGTACACAAGGTACTAAATGTTTAATGTCTTTCGTATAGTCTTGATCGAAAGAAATGGTGAACACTCGTAGAAGTGGTAAAGCCCCGGAGGGCCGTGAGGAGGAAGTACCTCCTGTTGAGAGGGTGGATGAGCAAGAAAGTCAACCATCAATGCATCGGGTTGATGAATCGGAGGTCGGAGCTAATAGAACTCCGGTGACCATGGCGGATCTCCAAACTATTATCGACCAAATCAAGGGAACGGTGGCCGAGGAAGTGCACCGAATTATTGGAGACCGTGAAAGGTCGGGTGGAGACCGTGAATCCGAAGCTAAATCGGAAGAGAGAACCGGGGGTAGTGGCACCGGGGAGGGAAAGTCCTCCACGGGTGGCCAAAGTGATGCTAGGGCTAGGCCCGTTGTGAAAGAAGGTTGCTCGTTTAAATCCTTCATGGCTTGTAAGCCAAATGTGTACTCGGGTAGTTCGGACCCGAAGATAACGATGAGGTGGATCCGGGAAACCGAGAGGGTTATCGGTAGTAGCAAGTGTAAGGATGCCGATATGGTGACGTATGCGTCACAATTGCTAAAAGAAGATGCCATGGTTTGGTGGGATATTGTTTATGAGACCCTCGGGAAGGAGGTGGTTGAAAAGATGTCGTGGGATGAGTTCACCACGAGGTTGAAAAAGAAGTTTTGTCCCGAGAGGGATTTGGAGAAAATGCACGAGAAGTTCGTGACCCTCAAAAAGGGTGATATGTCAATCGAAGAATACTCTAGGGAGTTCACGGGATTACTCCCGTTTGTTGCTAGAACCTACTCGGATGGGAGGTTGAGGGTGGTCCGATATGCTAGTGGGTTACCGTGGGACTACCAATTGGAAGTGAAGAGGGCGGTTTCACTTGATGAAGCTATTAGTGCCGCCCGGAGTGTTGAGGAGGTAAATGAGGCACGTGTTGCCGAAAGGGCCCATGTGGGCGAGAAGAGAAAAGCCGAGAGTGGCTCGGGTACTTATAAGAAGGGGAAGTTCACATCGAGCTTCTCTAAGCAAGGTAGTGTTGGTTCATGCAAGAAGTGCGGGAAGACTCATGCCGGCGTGTGCCGAGGGGAGTCGAAGACTTGTTACAGTTGTGGGAAGCCGGGGCATATGGCCCGAGAATGCAAGTCTAAATCTTTGGCCGAGATCGAGTGTTTCTCGTGCCACGAAAAGGGGCACTATAGCAATGTGTGCCCAAAGAAGGGAATCGAGTCGATGGCGTCCACGGCTCAAAAGAAAGTGGAGCCGGCGAAGGTGAAGGGGCGGTCCTTCCAACTTACTCGGGAGGAGGCGAAGGAGGCACACGATGTGGTGTCAGGTATTCTATTCATTAACTCCTTGCCAACTCATATTTTATTTGATTCGGGTTCCAATTATTCGTTTGTATCTTATGAATTTGGTTGTAAATTGAATGTACCGTCTGAGATGTTAGATGAGGTTTATGAGATAGAAGTAGCCGACGGGAAAACGTCTATGGTTGAATGTATTTATAGAAATTGTGAAATAGAAATAGACGGTAGAAAGTTTAAAGTGGATTTGTTGCCCATGGGAATTAGGGCGTTTGATGTGGTTATCGGTATGGATTGGTTGGGTATGCACCAAGCCAAGATTTTGTGTGGAAAGAAAATTGTGTCGATTAGGACACCCGAGAATGAGAAAGTGTATGTGTATGGGGAGAAACGACATCACATGCCTAATGTGATTACCGCCATTAAGGCGAGGAAAAGTATATCGAAAGGTTGTGCATCGTTTATTGCATATGTGTTAGATGGCCGAAAGGAAAAGAAGTCAATGGATAATGTTAAGATTATTCGGGATTTCCCCGAGGTATTCCCGATGACTTGCCCGGTTTGCCACCGGAGAGACAAGTCGAGTTTAAAATTGATTTAGTGCCGGGGGCGACGCCGATTGCTCGTGCTCCATATCTTTTAGCTCCCACCGAGATGCGGGAATTGATGACTCAATTGCAAGATTTGTTAGATAAGGGTTTTATTCGTCCGAGTTCGTCACCGTGGGGCGCACCGGTGTTATTTGTTAAAAAGAAAGACGGTTCGATGAGAATGTGTATCGACTACCGAGAGTTGAACAAGGTAACTATTAAAAACCGATACCCGTTGCCGAGGATTGACGACTTATTCGATCAATTGCAAGGTGCTAGTTATTTCTCGAAGATCGATTTGAGGTCGGGTTATCACCAAGTTCGGGTGAAAGAAGGCGACACCGAGAAGACGGCTTTTCGTACACGTTATGGTCATTATGAGTTTCTAGTGATGCCGTTTGGTCTTACAAACGCGCTGGCTATTTTTATGGATTTGATGAATCGGGTTTGTAAACCGTTCCTTGATAAGTTTTTAATCGTGTTTATTGACGACATTTTGATTTATTCGAAAACCGAAGAAGAACACGAAGGTCATTTGAGGCTTGTTCTAGACGTGTTGAAACGGGAGAAGTTGTATGCAAAATTTTCAAAGTGTGAATTTTGGTTGCGGGAAGTACAATTCTTAGGTCACGTGGTGACGTGTGATGGTATTAAGGTTGATCCGTCCAAGATTGAAGCGGTGTCAAATTGGGAGCCTCCGAGGACTCCTACCGAGGTTAGAAGTTTTCTTGGATTAGCCGGTTATTACCGAAGGTTTATACAAGATTTCTCGAGAATCGCGATCCCACTCACGAAGTTAACAAGAAAAAGTGAGAAGTTTGTGTGAGAGAAGAAGCAAGAAGAGGCGTTTAAGTTGTTAAAAGAAAAGTTATGTAACGCGCCGATTCTTACATTACCGGATGGTATGGAAGATTTTGTGGTTTATAGTGATGCTTCGAATCAAGGGCTCGTTTGTGTGTTGATGCAAAGAGGTAAAGTGATCGCGTATGCCTCGCGACAATTGAAGAATGCGGAATTAAGGTACACGACACACGACTTGGAATTGGCGGCGATTATTTTTGCCTTGAAGTTGTGGAGGCATTATTTGTATGGTACTCGGTGTACATTGTACACGGATCATAAAAGTTTACAATATGTGTTTACTCAAAAGGATCTTAATATGCGACAAAGAAGGTGGATCGAGTTGATTGCCGATTATGATTGTGAGATTGTGTATCACGCGGGAAAGGCTAATGTAGTAGCCGACGCCTTGAGCCGAAAGGTCTATGAAAAACCGAACCGGGGAATTTTAACACGTATAGAAGTCGTCTCGAGTATTATCGAAAGGATCAAGAATGCCCAACGAGAGGTTATGGGAAAAGACGAGTTAAGACAAGAACGGTTAGGTAAGAACCAACATTTTCTCGAAAATGCACAAGGGTTGAAGACCGTAGGCGGTCGTATTTGGGTTCCTAAGTTCGGTGGTATCCGAAAAGAGTTGTTGTATGATGTGCACAAATCGAAGTATTCGATCCACCCGGGAAGTACAAAGACGTACCAAGATATGAAACGGGTTTATTGGTGGCCCGGAATGAAAACGAGAGTGGCCAAGTATACTTCTAAGTGTGCCACGTGTGCACAAGTGAAAGCCGAGCATCAAGTACCGTATGAGGTAGCTCAATCATTAGTTGTACCGGCCGGGAAGTGGGAAGATATAACTATGGATTTCATAGTAGGGTTACCGAAGACGAGTAGAGGTCACGATGCCATTTGGGTCATAGTTGACCGGTTGACCAAAAGTGCGTTATTTTTAGCAATTCGGGAAACATTGCCACTTGAGAAGTTGGCTAAGTTGTATGTTGATGAAGTGGTTCGACTCCACGGGGTTCCGTTATCGATTGTGTCCGATAGAGACGCGAGGTTTACCTCGAGATTTTTGGCGATCTTTACAAGAAGAATTGGGTACAAAGTTGCGGTTGAGCACGGCTTATCACCCGCAAACCGACGGTCAAAGTGAAAGAACAATTCAAACGGTCGAAGATATGTTGAGATCGTGCGTGCTAGATTTCGGTGGTAAATGGGATGAACATTTACCGTTAGTCGAGTTCTCGTATAATAATAGTTATCACTCGACTATCAAGATGCCGCCTTATGAGGCGTTATATGGTAGAAAATGTAGAACTCCATCTTGTTGGTTGGAAGCGGGAGAGACGAAACTCACGGGTCCCGAGATCGTGAGAGTGACAAATGAAAAGATCGGTATTATTCAAACCAACATGAAAGTCGCCCAAGATAGACAACGAAGTTATTCGGGTTTGAAGAAAAGGCCATACGACTTGGATGTCGGTGATATGGTCATGTTGAAAGTGTCACCTTGGAAAGGTGTGATGCGATTTGGTAAAAAGGGAAAGTTAAGTCCAAGGTATGTTGGACCGTTTAAAATATTGAAACGGGTCGGGCTTCAAGCTTTTAAGTTGGAACTTCCACCCGAGCTTCAAGGTGTGCATGACACCTTTCACGTGAGTTATTTGAAGAAGTTTATCGGGGAAGTTGAAAATATTATTCCATTGCAAGAGTTGCGGGTTGACGGCCCGAACCGACTGATTGAGGAGCCCGAGGCTATATTAGAAACGAAAACAAAGAAGCTTCGGAATAAGGAGATCGAGTTGGTGTTGGTCAAATGGAAGCATTCACTTGGGCTGAATTTGACTTGGGAAGTCAAGGACGAGATTCGGAAGAGGTACCCGGATTTCGTGAACTATGATGAGATTCCGAGGACGGAATCTTCTTAAGGGGTAGATAGTTGTAACGACCCGAAATTGTAAATAAATAAAATACGTAAAAATATGATAAATAAGGATAAATCGTTTAAAGAACGTAGGAATTGGTTTCGTGTCGTTTGGACACCGTATGAGAAAGTTATGGGCGAAACCGGGCCGGAACAAAGTTGAAAAAGTGCAGCCATGGCTGTATCAGGAGTTCGCGACGCGAACTTAGGTTCGCGATCGGGAACGAGCTCCAGGGAGTTTGGCCAACGAGCGCGAAGTAGTTAGCGATGGGTTAGCGATCGTGAACTATTGGGGGTTCGCAGAGTTCGCGACGCGAACTATGGTCGCGTCGTGATCTTATGTCTGGCAGCATTAAAGTCGGGATTTGGCTCATTTATGGCATTTATGAACCCTAGTTTTCTCTCTTCAAGCTTGTGAACGATTTTGGGTGTAAAGCATCATTTGGAGCTGATTTCTTCATCAAATCTTGTGATTCTTCACTCCTAGTTGAAGATTTAAGGTATATCTTCAACCCTTTGTAGTTGTAGCTTTAGATCTATGGGTTTAGAGGCTTGGGTTTGAAACCCTAGTTCTTGGGGTTATGGAATATGGTGATATAAATGGTGTATACACTTAATAGATGGTATATTAACAAAGGAAACAAGTGTATGATTATGATTTGTAAGAATCTTAAGGGTTGGTTAACCTAGGGTTTGGTAAATCACCATATTTGGGGGAAATGGATTGATGAGTGTTATCTAGAGGTAGATGAACACATTATTAGTAGATTGTGATGTTGAACATTGTATGATCATTGTTTTAGGCTTTCGGTGACATCTTGGAAAGTCGGTGAAATTGTGAAGCAAGAGTGTTGGTGTCAAGAACACGGTTGGAGCATTATATTGCTAAGGTGAGTACGTGTGGACTTTACTGAGTACATAGCCTATGAAATACATTTTTATTACTTATGTTATGGTCTATTTGCTTAATTGTGTAGACTAGTAGTTGATAGTTAGTTATACCGATGATAGTATTGAACTAACTTGTTTGATGATAGACGTGATAGCCGAGAGCTAGATTGACATAACCATCGAGTTATGATATGGTGAGATGATGTGATGATTCGGGGGATCCCCGGTCATGAGGTATGGAATGGGGAGCATTTGGGCGGATCCCCATCGGCCCATTCCATGATAGTAGTCTTGCTAACTGGAAGTAGTCCGGCGAGTAAGGCAGGTATTGGTAGATTGGGCGATTCCCTCTTGCCTTTACCTTCAAGCCTGTTAATGCGGGGGATCCCCGGTTAATAAGTTAATGTGGTTCTAGTTGGTTGGGGATGTCCCGACAACTAGGTATGATTGCTAGGAAAGCAAGGTATTAGAGTCACAATAGGGTGACTAGATAGATGGGTGATAGCTTATGAGTTTGTTTGTTTGTTTGATTGTGATTCGGTTATTATTATTAACCTTGGGGTCTAAACCCATGTAGCTCACGAGACGTTTTTGTCTCACGTACTCCTTGTTTTGTTTTGCTATGTACTCAGGTTCGGGATCGAAGGCTTAGGTACGCATGGATAGAGATGCGGGACCTAGAATAGAAGAACACTAGATTGGATTTAGTCTTAGCTTGGTGATGATCTATTTTGTAACACCTACTTTTATACTCTGATTTCATACCAAGGTTTTTGTAAATCTAAATTGGGGATGTTCTTCTATTTATAAAATGTTTTATTTTGGGCCAATATTTGGTATTAAAATTTGAGGTGTTACAATTGTGTTTGCCGATAATTTTAGAATTTCGAATCCCCTCAATTTTGAATAATTCTACAAAACAGGTTTAAGCCTTAAGGTTATAAAATCGCTATTTTAACTAATTTTAGCTTAATGATGATCTCAATATTCGTTTATTGTGTCAATCTTTGCAGTTTTCTTTAACTTCGTGTCGTTTGATAACATCATCAACAAATCTGGTTAGTGAATCGTTAGCGAAGAATCTTGGGCTCAGAAGTGAATCACCTGATGAGGAAACTAAGGGCTACTTCATACTTCATACAAGTTTGACCTAGAGTTTGGATTATGGTATGAGATTGTGAATAATATGCAGTACTTATGTCAACCATAATTATTTGTCAACAAGAATATTTGAATCATTTTTATTAAGCACTAAAAGGTACAATACGCTTTCTTCTTCAGATGCATGTATTGGATTAAAGATCCAAAGCCAGTCTTAAATTCTACTCAGATGTCCTAGGAATGTTATAAGTCTTCGTATCAGCTTATGTGATTACCCAAACGCCCCCTAAAAAGGGCTTATTGTGTTCTGATAGCACAGTAACCTAATTAGCTCCTCAAACAAGCTTACGCAAACACCCCTAAGTTAATTGACTTTTCTGATGATCCTTACATTATTTTGAAAATTTGCAGATTGAGTAAAAGGCTTGATGTCAACAACATGAATGTGAACAATCGAGGGCAGTTGAAGAGCTTTAATTACTTGTTTCTAAAATACGGTTACCTTTTTTTCTTCTTAATTTTCAGAAAAAAGACTTGAGCAAATTGATAAAAGAGACACAGTTAAGAATAAAAGTTTCATTTTTTTAATGATTTTTTCTAATGTAATCTTTATCTCTGCTATATATAATGCATTTAGGTTTTATTCGTTTGTTGAATCATTTTTGGTTCTTAAATTCTAATACAGTTAAGGGTGCAAATTTAGACAGGGAAGGGTGCAAAAATATTGGAAATTGGGATAGGAATGGGCCTTAATCTCAGATATTTTGGGAGTGTGGTTTCTGGTGCAATTGTGCTAGTATCATTGGTGTTGACCCAAATAAAAAGATGGAGATATATGCTCAAGCTGCAGCAGAAGCTTATGGTTTACTTCCAACAAATTTCAAATTTATTCATGGTGTATGTTTTCTTCATCATTTTCTTCAAATGAATCATATTATATTAGAAACTTCAAAACTTAAATGATTATATTACTTAATTTTTGGTGGTGCAGATGGTACATTTCTTAAAGTTATACAACATGTTTTAGATCTGTTGCAACAAACGGTTGTTGATGGATGCCATCTCACAAGGGAAACAGGAGATAGTATTATTGTCATGAAAAAACTCTTTCTTCCGCATCATTGATAAACCATCATGCATATGGATTTAATTGATAAAATGAGAAGCATTTGGATTTAATTGATAAAAACAGAAGCTTTCGTTTCTTCTGCATTATTGATCTATATATTCTATCTATCTCTACTATCAAATGGTGCATCATTGATACACCCTCATGCAAATGAATTTACATAAATGTTGAAAGTGAAACTAAAAGAGAAACCGAATTGGTACAACTTGCTCGAGCAGAAGCCATAACTGTGCAAAAAGAGAAACGCGACTCAATGGGCAGCTGGTGAATGCGCAAAAAGAGAAACGAGAATCAATTGGCGGCTGGCGAATGTCAAACCGAACAACATTTTCACTAAGAAATTTGTCTTAAATCAGTCACTATAGACGTCCAAAATGTTTTAGCTACATTCTATGAAGTTATCTCAGTCACAAACCAAATATCAATCAGGGATCAAGATTTGAAATAACGTTTATTGCAGTGACATATCTATGGATATTGGGTTTTTTTATTATGTAGAATATTAAATATATATTACATATAATTAAAATTACAATAAATTAAACAAAGAACATAACATAAAACATCATTAGATAGTAAGGCAGGGTACCCGCGCGATGCGGCGGCGGGTACCATGTGTTACTATAATCTGGGGCGAGCAAATGTTGTTCGATTGTACTATTTTCTTCTAATAATAGTAAGGTAACCGCACTATCCGATGATACAACCAGGGTACCATCACTACCGCCACCACCCACCAATTGGTCGCTGCAAGTTATAGTCCCAGGGTACCCGCCGCCGCATTGTGCGGGTACCCTGCTAGTAGATTTGAATGTTGTAGTTATCCGATACAAAAACCCGAACTTCGGTAATTGGTTTATTCTGACCCGATTACTGAATCGCTTTTGACTATGTTAATACAAAAGTTGTACCTAGGGTAGCCAAATTTCAAGTAAAGAGCACAATATCGTGTTTTTAAATTAATCAATTTATGGTATGCCTTTTGTCAAATTATATTTTTTTCCATTATATTCATTTAATTTTGGTTATGTTTTACTAATTTGATATTATGTAATTAGAATTAGTATGTTCACAATATGGGTCAACCTAGACAACATGTTCAAACGTGTAAAAAAGATAAAAAGGGGGTCAATCGGGTCACACGGGTCAAACTGCTCAAATTGTTAATCTTGTCAAATGGGTCAAAAAAGAACAAAAAATTTCTTGCAAAAAACCAATTTTTACAAAAGACAGAATTTTTACAATTGGGTCATACGGGTCAACTTTGACGAAATGTTCAAACAGATAAAAAAAATAACAAAGCGGTCAATAACAAAGCGGTCAATCGGGTAAAAAAAACTAGAAAATGGATAAAATTTGAAAAAAAAAGGATAGGTGTGACAACCCTCGGAAACGGGTTGTTTTGCCCGACACCCTATTACCGAGCACCGCTTTGTAAAACAACTTACCTTGGGAAAAAAATGGACCAATAAGTCTAGCATGAACCTACAATTTTGTGATTGAATTATACATTTTATATGCTCAGGTGTTATAAACGTTGGTATATTCAATGACATTTCACGCTTATTAGATAGGATCCACAAGCTAGCGTGTTGGTGACGCGTAATCGTAAATTATGGTTTATATAATTCAAAACTACATATATTATATTCGATAATACATAATATCCCGACCAAACCAAAACATACGAAGCTAAATAGCGAACCGCTAATACCGTTAAATTAATGGATACAAATTTAAACTACGTGACTATGAGAACTAAACTCGGTGATTAACAAAAACAAACATATTTAACCATTATTTATTTCTAACAAAGATTTGCATATCTTGACTAACTAATTAAACCAAAGCTAAATTAATATATCATATAATCAATTTAATACCCTACGCTAAAACAAATAATATAAAATGCTTAGGACATATGCATTCATACACCTAGTTCCATTACAAAGTCAACCCCTATTAAGACAACCCCTCTTCCTGACTACTACAGGCAACAACATCAACAACCACTACTTTATTTATTTCCCTTTTCTTACCTTGTCATATTTCATGATTAAAGACCATTGGATTTAAGACTTTTATCTTAGTCAAAATGGAAAACCCATAATTTTCTTCTTTCCCCTTGGACAAATCGGCTGCATCAAGCAACCTTTTTACCTGCTCTCTTTTCCCTGTCCTTTTACATGGTCAGGCATCGCCATTTTCCCCTCACTTCCTTTGAAAGAACCATATTGCCACTAGAACACTTTCATTTTTTGACAAACTCTTCAAACAAGTGTTCTCTACATCTCGTCTCCCTCTCTCATAAATTTTCATAGCAAGCATATAATCCATATTGAAACTAGTAATTACAAGGGTGCTCCTAGAAACTATAGCAAGGGATAAGCACATCTCTTGGAATCTTGAAGCAAGAAGAAGAAACATCCGACTCAAAGAAACCCAACCCGAATGTATAGTGAGCAACTCTAAATCTTGTGATTTTTACTCTAAATATTTTATATTTATGTACGTGAAGTTCACTCATGATGTTAAAATACATAAGATAAAATACACATTTTGGTAACCTACAACTCCATATTAAGATGGACATAATATATTGTTAAAAAGATCATGTTTTAAAACCCAACATGAATCGTAAGACTAAAACTTAAAATTCGTGGTATAAAACATAAGATTCCTTAATAATGTCATATGTAAACAAAATTCTAAACCCATCAACTATCGAAATATGTAGAATAATCATTTACGTTATTTACGCCTAAGAGAAATTAAGCTGCAACATAATCAAGTACCTATTTCTACTGAGCACCAGGGGAGGACCTAGTATGGTGCCCGCGGTTGCCCAGAAACTTTTCCGAATAGTGTAAAAATAGTGTTAAAAATTTTAAATTTTCTTTTTATTAGTGTATGTGCAACCCCTGAGAAAAAAATGTGCATCCGGTGACACCCCTCAACTTGTTCTCTGGGTCCGCCACTGCTGAGCACCATAGTAAAGATGTAAAATTATGACCAATGAGTTAGTATACAGTTTGAAGACTTAAAAGAAAACCATAAGTAAAAATTATTTATAAAATATGAATTTATTAATAAATAAAAGTTAGTATTTTATAAAGTCACGAATGAAGTACTCGCGCCTAACGACTTTAATTAACAACATCAATTGAGTGAACCACTTGCATAGACGCGCTTGTAGAGCCGTCTACTTACTATTTGACCTCACACCTATAGGTAGCTGAGGCGTTATTTGAGCATATCATTCATATCAATTTGTTGATTAGCATTTGGACGAATCAGGTGAGTTTTCACAGCCCCACTTTTACTGTATTTTAACTGTTTTTGGGGTGAGAAACATATAACTGTTTTATAAATGCATGTCTGACTGTTATTGTTTATCTGGTAAATTTTAATTGTGACGAGTCATGCATAAACATTATTTTGGTACAACTAGTCTTTTGAAAGACACTTACGAACAATACGTTTGATACAACCGATCTTTGTGAAAACTTGGATAAACTATCATTTTGGGATAACTGATCATTAAAAAGACATACTCAAACAAGTTTTTTACAAAAAAGGTCTTAACGAAGACCTGTATGGAAAAACTATATTTTGCGACATTAATCCTTGTATAACCGTGAGTTGATAGACGATCATCCTATCGCCAGATCGTTTAGATCTAACATTACTGTAATCATCGACTATAGTTAGCCAACGAATATATGAGTAGTACTATTCGGGATTGATCCCCCGCTCATGGCTAGTCGCTCTAGCCGTATAACATATGAGATATATATTCTATTAAAACGTCGTGGACTCGACATGCCTAGGTAAAGGCGGATTTAGGTTTGATTACAGGCTCATGAACTTATACTTTAACTTGTATGCCTAGCTAGCTTATAAGGGATTACGCACTAAAACTTATACAATTATGTTTCTTGGATTTGAAACGAGTGAACTTGAACGTACATAGATTTGTACTAAACGACTTACCTTTCTAAAATCATGTTGAAATGGTTTCACGCACCGATCATATGCAAATTATGTTTTATAGAGTTAAAACATTTAACAAAAGAGTATATTAAGCACTGAACATGTGCAAATTTGGTTTCAGAGTTTTGAAACGGTTTTCAACGATTATTTTTAGTACACGGGTTGTACTGACATACATTTTGGAATAAATCAACGATATATAGTCATAAAACCTGTGAACTCACCAACCTTTGTGTTGACACCTTTTCTAATATGTTTTCTCAGGAAATGAAAGTTGAAGCTTCATTAGCATATTCAAACGCATTCGGATTACCATTTTGAAGAAAACTTTATTTACCATAAACAATAACTTTTTGTTTGGAAACATTAAGTATTGGTAATCCATTTTGATTTGCGTTGATTTACTATTATCAATTGTTGTGATTTCCGATGTAAGTCGCACGCCCGTTCTTCCGCAAAACCAGTTTTGGTGGGGTGTGACAATAGGGTAGGTTTCAGATTATATCCTCTAATATTAACACAATGCACCTACTGTTTTCTTTGTAAACAAGTAATGAAATATAATTAATTTTATCGAATGTCGTTCAACATTTAAAACTAGAGTTTATTGCAAGAAGATAAAGTTTATTTCATTAGTATTCATAGATCCGTATAAAAGGCACTAATAAATCTTAACTGAACTATGACGATAAAGTTGTATCTTTCAAAATCCTTAAGATTATATTTAATTAGTATATAGTTTACATTAGCATATTTAAATTAGAGTTTTTCGTGGAATACAATTTTGTGATGATACTTACTCACCCAAGTTTGCCCCACAATTTAGTCAGTTGGGTCACATGGGTCAAACTGCTCAAACTGTCAATCTGGCCAAATGGGTCAAAAAAGAATAAAAAAATTCTTACAATTTTTTTTTAATAGGTTGATTGCATTTATAACATTTAAATGGGTCTATTAGGTCACACGGTTCTAACTGCAAAAATGTATAGTTAAAATTCTCTAGTGTACAAGAAATGATGAAACTACTTTTGTCATGTTTGACCCGTTTCACCCTTTTGACTAAATTGACCCGTTTGTCCAGAATAACCCTCTAAAACCACATTAACCCGTTAGACCACAGTTATAAAATTCTATATATAAACCTAATCAGATCTTGAAAAACTTATCCAAACTAACCATATAATTTATATACGGGACTCGGGAGTTGATATTTACACTCCAAATTCTGATTCGCACATAATGACATTTACAAGGCAAATTTTGTTTCACATCAATGTTAAAATTTGGATTCAGACAGGTTATTCCTCACCAACTGTGGGTTCAAGTTTTATTAGAGGCATTTTATAGTTTTAAGATTATAGTAACCAAGGGGAAGTCTTGTGAAGATCATTTTGAACTCGGTGAATTACCCAAATATCGACAAACTTTTGTTGTGTAGTGAACGATTAAGTGATGAAAAGGCTGAATGTTGTAAATTTGTAATGTAATTATCCGATACAAAAACCTACACCGGCCTTTCTAACTTCACTCACTGGTAGAGTGAGATGCCCAAATTACTGAGTCGATTTTGACTCAGTTAATTACAAAAAATGTACCTAGGGTTTACAGAATTTGCATCTTAGGTCCTCTTCTTTTTTTAAATAAAAATAAATAAAATTTAGTGTGTAATATAACTGTTTCGTGAAGAAAAAAAAAAGAACGCTTGAAAGTCAAAATCTTCCATTATCTTACTCCTATATAAAGCATTTAGGCCTTCTAAAAAGGGCTGGTCTTAATTCAGGCTTTCCAGAGTTTCAAACTAGAGACCTGGCTTACAGAAATTCAAGGTTTTACCATCTAATCTACAACAATATTTGGTATTATCTCGAAAATACCTCATAATAAACACCTCTTTATCAGTAGCTCAAAACTAACAAAATAAATGGTAATAACGGATTAAATGCATTGACTAAACACATTTATTCCTTTCCGAATTCTAAAAAGTATCCACAACTCTCAAGCATGATCCACGGCGCCTATGAAGCTGCTAACACCGAAATCATCCTTAAATCTGCCTCAACCCACAAGGTTATGGAAGGGGATTTCTTCTTCAATCACCCATACAACCCCTAATATTTGGGTAACCGTCGAATAAAAAATGATTTGAGTCCAAATATGAAGTTGTTTACACTAAAATCAGCCTTAAATCTGCCCCAAATCGCAGGTTTTGGGAGACGAATTCTTCCTCAATCACCCCGAAGACGCCAATGATATCGGCAACGTATAGGAAAAGAGGTATGTACCTATCTTCCTCTATATATGAGGCCTATATTTGACTTTGATTTAACAACTCATCACTTTACAACAATCCCATTGGCTGCAAATGCCACGTGTAATTGTGTAATTGGCTGCCACATCTACAATTTAAACCTAATTCCCGAGCTTCCCCCGCCGCAACAGTTCGTCTCTCCCATTCGTAATCAGCAAAACAAACCCATCCCGCAATGTCATCTTCAACCTCAACATAGTCAGATTGAGAACTCATTGTTAGAACTTTATCCACGAAATCCCGTAATCTGCTACAAGATTAAGTAATCTGTGAAATCAACACCGTAATCTGCGAAATCCCGAAGCTTTATCCACGCTACAAATCTCATCTGATTAGAACTGATCGTTGTAACCAACTTCAGTTTCATTATTCACATGATTTACAAAAGGTAATCCATTCAAAATTTCAAATTGAGGTACAATACAACTGATAGATGCTAAATTTTTAACAAATGAGTAATATTCAGCAATTTTCTACATTCGGTAAGTATGATAGATGGCATACACTGCAACCCGTATTGTAGGTTTCATCCCTTTTCTCCATGCATACCAACTGTTCGATAAAATGTCTCAGACAACTTTCTTGGTCATTTTTATGAATTTTTTTTCATAATTTATTGATATTGTTTCCTGTTTATCTATTATTATGTTTTAGCAATTTGTTTGATATTATTTTTCAGATTTCAGTGTCATAATAATAATTATACAAAGGCTTCGATCCATGTATGTATGTGTGTTCTTTATTAGTATATATCTTTAACTTTAATTTTCAATTTCTGATATAATAGATGATAATACATAACATGTTAAATATGCATATTTGAAATAAGTGAAAGACAACGGGTTGAAGCTCAAGTTGAGAATGCAAAACAACAATCTATTTTATCGACACTTAAAGGTCAAGTATTCAGATGAAACTCATATTCATCTCGATCTTTATTCTATCATGTATAATAGTTTTAATAAAATACAAAATGCATTATTGGGACCTTACTGGAAAGCAATAAGACTTGGCTTTCAAGTGTACTTTCCTTCCGTTTGGATCTGTAATACAACTCATAGCTTGTGCAATGTTTGATTTTGACTTCGAACTAATGAAATGGGTATTGGTTGAGACTTTAATGCTTCGCCAATAAAATTATGAAGACCTCTCTCGTCCAAATCTTGAAACTTCGAACCTCGCTGAACCCTTCTGAATATGGATGCTCGCCGCAGACTGGAATATGCTCCTCCACAATCTTGAAAAAAGGTATTTTCCGTCCATTTTGTGATTAAACAATCTGGTTTTTGTTCATAGTTAGGGTTCGTTTCGTAAGATAATACTTACTGAATCGATATTGTACTCATTTAGGGTTCAATTCGTTATTTTAATTTTGTAAGTTACTGATGGACGACTTGCTGATTTAGCGTTCAATTCGTTGTTTGCTCTTAAATGTAGGTGTTAGAAGATCGAGCATGTGTTGAACAACATGTAAACATCATCACCTCTTTTAGGGTTTATGCGAAAAGCGGATCCTTTTTTGCTTGGTTCGATACTTCAACGTAGGGAATATGAAGGCAGGTTAGTTTACGACTTTGTAACTAATCAAAGGTTGGAGTTTATGATATTTAAATGTCCATGCTTTACTCATCTACTGGAACTCATAACCTGATTATATGAATTAGGGTTTATATTACTTTATCAAATTCAACTTTATCAATTAAGATGATTTCATGTTTATAGAAAAATTGATTTTTCCTGAATGTAAGCTATTACAAAATAATTGTTGAATCTGCACTCAAATGGTTTGTTTATATTATAACTTCATTTTTGTTTTATATTATTTTCCATGAATCTATTCTTATTAGTTATGTTGTTTTAGTGACAAAAATGAGGTACCAGTTGGTAGTGCAGAATAGGTATGTGATACCCCTGTTAATTCTGAAATAGAGGTCAAATTGAGGATTTTATTAATTAACTTGAAATTCAGGTACACAATTTATTGATCTTTTTGTGGCAATTTTGACCCATTTACTTGAAAAGAATAAGATGAATTAGTCAATTGCTTGGTTTAGGGAATTACCAAATGGGGTAATGGACTCAATTGAGCCGGAACAATTGATGCAAGCCCAATCAGAAGAAGAAATGGGTCAATCTCGTGAGTCAACTCGCACCAACTGAATCATCTTTAACAAATTGGGTTATACATATATGCAAACTGGTCAAACTTTGCTATTTTAGGGAGTGTGATCATTTTCGGGCCACAAACTATCTCACCCGTCACTTCTGATTCAGGTATGTTTTAATAATTTAGTACGTTTATATAAGTAGATTGAAACTCGTGTTTGAAGTGTTTTCTGATTACCACATTAGAAACCCCATTCTTCCATGAATTTCTCAAATATTCTGTAAATGTCATACAAATATTAGCCAACAGATGGATTTCACGTTGCATATTCATCACTAGCTCATGAATTTGTCAACTATTTACTTATGTTTGACTTCTATTGTCAAACGCGTAAATTTCCAACTTCGGATATCGACTATGACTTTTTTTTTTACACAAAATTTGGTGATCATCTCAAACTTCGCAGCAAATATTACTAATAAAATGATGTGTTAAGCATGTGCCAATATTTATCTGAGATTCGATTTTATGAAGATATAATGTTAATTAATTTGACCTTTAAAGTCAAAACTTACCCTTTTTTTTTATCATGTTTCTGGTCAACATTCTGATGGCAAAAAAAAATCAATTGCTTCTAAATGTCGGTGGGCCAGATCGGCTATCTCGTGTCCAAATGGTTGAGATGGTGGCTCGTGTTAGAGGTTACAACACGTCATTGGTCAAATCAATGTCGTGTATCATCGGTAGTTTTATCTTGAAAAATGTTTTAGAACCACTTTTTAGCACGTACTCTTTCCAGTGAAAATGCTTAATTTTTATTTTTATATAATTTTACATTGACCATGGAGTCAAATTACCAGCTCATATATCAATGGCATAAGTAAGCTGATTCAGACACTAAATTTCACACCTACTTCTTTCCAAGATGGTGACAAGTTGATCATCGACACCATCACATGAGTGTGTAATCGTTTTGTATTAAAGTTTGCATATAGAACATGCTTACAAAATTACTGATAGGAAATTTTGGTATCTACCACCTATTTGACACGTTTGACAAGTAAATGGGTCGAAATGACTGTATCTATTTACATAAAAAAAATTAATATTTTTTATGGTTTATTTGTGACAATTACAAGTAATGAGCTATGATTCACACACAACCAATGTGATGGTTGTAGGATTCCAATGTGATGGAAAATGGATGTATTTAGATTATCGAAGATGGAATTCTAAAGATTTGGGATTTGAGGTTAGTAATGTCTAACATCTTATTTTGGTAAAATAAAATAAAATAAAAACTTTTTTTTTTGATATTTTAATTTTTATTATTTTGCATGGGAGTTAGGGCACGAGGCTGCTAGCGAGAATATGAAAGTTGAGCTTCTGTTAACAAAGTTGTTCCGCATCCAAATCCAAATCAGGCGTTTATTTTAAACATATGGTTATAAGTTTGTAATATACAAAAAATAATTCATGGATATAATCTCAAATATTGGAATTTATTAAAAAAAAATTCATGTGCACACTCAAATGATAATTCCAGTCAAGGTTTAACTTTGACTAAACATTTAAATTTTAAATTTTCTATTTTAATGTAGATTTGAATATATGGAATTGGAAACCAACACATTAACGGAACCACTTCTAACAAATTAACAGGTTAGTATGAATGCTGGGATTCTTATTTATCAAAAGAGACAACTGTCTTACAAATTGAGGATTCTTCCAAAGAATTCACCACAAGAGACGATGATGTATCAATAGTCAACAACAAATGTCGTTTATAAAGAAGTTTTATTTCGTCTCTAAAGTTCCTATAACATTTATTTATGTATCAAAATTATACCAACTTATCATTACAAATATGGATTGTTATGTTATTTCAACAATATAAATATTTTGTTATTTTCCTGCGTATCTCTCGAAGGCGGGCTTTGAAGCTAGTTTTCTATATTGGAATAGAAATTAAACTTGATTAATCAATTCATGAAATTTATATGTTTTTATTTGGCAGATATCAAAAAAACTCAATCGTTTGACACCAAATGCAAGAGTGAGTGAGTTATATCTTCATCTTTATTAAAACCGACTTAAATTTGATTTGTATGAAATGAATGTTTGTTTTAGTTCTTAATCTCATTGCAGGATGGATCTGTAAGGAAGCACATGCAAGAGTGAGTGAGTTATATCTTCATCTTTATTAAAACCGACTTACATTTGATTTGTATGAAATGAATGTTTGTTTTAGTTCTTAATCTCATTGCAGGATGGATCTGTAAGGAAGCAAATAAAAACATCAAGTTTAAAAAAGATAAATCTGCTATTTTTCATGTTGGTCTTGGAAAGGTATCATTACGGCCAAATTTCTTTTTCTTTCTAATAAATTATGTTTACATTAAATTTCAGTATTTCATAATTAGCATCTTTTGAGATCGTATAACATTTGTGCATAACTATTAGAATCATTTACTGAAGAAGCTCTATGTGAAAATGTGGGTGCCTTTGTTAATGCTTTTTTGCTTGCAAAGCCTGCGGAATTAAAAAAAGTAAGCTACTTTTTTCTTCTTTAATTACCATTAAAAATATATTCACTGCTCAATTAAGATTGTTAGGTCATAAGCGCTTAGGAATAACTTATTAGAGGTCACGAGTTCGATACCTCTTTGAGTAAACATTTATTAGATGGATAGAGAAAGACCTGGAAACGGCGGGGCAACGGTAAGGTCACATGCATCATGAGCAAAGCTCTGCCACCCCGAAGAAACCTTTTAACGGGAATAGCTTTAAAAAAACAATAATTTGCAATAAGAATATCATAATTCTTACTAAAACTATTGTTACTTGTTCAAATTGTAAAAACACTATGAAGCACGATATGATTCCATGTAACCGCAACTGTTTAGATTTTGGGAAATTAAAATCCCACAATAAATTTGTTTTGATGTTTTAGTAGTCCGGAAACAACAATAATAAAGCCGAGAACTTTTAGATATAGTTAGAACAAGTGGTCTTTTACTCTTGTTTGACCTTTTTTTTTACTTTTAAATTTTCAATAGTTTGAAATATGCATTTGTTATTATTATTTAGGGAACTGACGAGAACATAGACGCTTTGCGGAAATTATTGAAATGATTCGTACTGCAAGCTTAATTCATGATGATGTGTTGGATGAAAGTAACATAAGAAGATGTAAAAGCTTTTTAATATTTGAATAAGTGACATAAGAAGATGTAAGCCAATTCAACCTGTATGCTTAACCCATAAGCCCCTCTAAATAAGCTTTCCCAAACACCCCTTAGTCAAACGGGTCATATATATTTTTTTTAGATAAAATGATCAATCGGGTCATTAAACATATTGGAAGATAAAATGGTACGTGGGTGGCCAGTTCGACCTTTATACTTCTGAACCTATGACAAAAGCATCACCTTTTTCTTCACCGGAAATTGGTGTTTGGAGTGTGATTACTGTTGCATCATTTGGTTATTAGTAATGTGGTATAGATGATGTTCCAACCACTTGTAATTAGTGCACTTGTCTCAGTATCCTAATCTATTCTAGAAGACCATAAGGACATGATCGATTTATGAATCTTGTAAGTTGTACCTTGTATTCTTGTAAGTTGTAATTGG
Source organism: Calendula officinalis (assembly GCA_963853835.1). Taxonomy (NCBI): domain Eukaryota; kingdom Viridiplantae; phylum Streptophyta; class Magnoliopsida; order Asterales; family Asteraceae; genus Calendula; species Calendula officinalis. Next base: position 28,707,696 of record OY970834.1, read on the forward strand.
CAAAAAATCTTCGATGCAAAATCAAACCTTTTCTGATTCAAATGGGAATCTCGTGAGTCTTTTAAATCCCTCGGCCAACCTCGGTTTTAACTTCAACCATTTAAATTGATTCATAATTTGTAATTGAACAACATTTAAATCGCCACGAAATAAATTTAACATGGTACCTGCCGCCGCATTGAGTGGGTACCCTACTAGTATCCATAATAAATTTACAGAGTTACGCTTAAAGTAGTCCTTAAATTTTTTATACTTACAAGGGACAAATCTCAACCATTGATCATTAAGATTTAATGGTCAAGATTAATCATATATTTTATGCATGTAAGGGTATTTTTGTCATTTTTACAAATAAACTAAAAAATATTTTTTATTTATTACTCCCTCCGTCCCAAATAGAAATTTACATTTCTCTGGGGCACACGATTTTAAGTGCAAGTTAGTGGTGGGGTCACTAGTAATACTTTTGATTAAAATATAAGATTGAATTGGAGAGAAAAAGATAGTTAGTGGATATTAATGGTGAAGTTTTTAGTAATAATAATATTTTATTATGTGGGGTCCATCAAATGTGAGAAATGCAAACTTTTTTGTAGGACAAAAGTTTAGTGAGAAATGTAAATTTTTTTGTGGGAAGGAGAGAGTATTATTTTCTTAGAATTATTAATTTTTTTATTATTTTTTATTATTATTATGGGTTTTGATAATGACAGCCCTAAGGGTTATCTCTAAGATGCATAAAATGGTTGTACATTCATCAATGAAATAGTATTCCTAAAATTCAGGGGCAGTTTTTACATTAATTTAAGCTTCTTATTGACAGTCCTTAGTGCCGTTATTATCATTTTCCTATTATTTTTATTATTTTTATTATTATTATTATTTTAAAAAATTATCTATTTAAAACTCTTTTTTATGTCCACAATCATATTTATTATTTATTAAATCGTGATAATATCATCAATAATACATGTAAATAAACAAGATTTCTAATACATAATCAATAGATATATTGCATACTTATATGAGAATTATTGATATTATGATGATTTAATAAATATTAAAATAGGTTTTTTTGACATAAAAGAGAGTTTTAGAGATTTAGAAGGATATGTAGGCAATTACAAACTTTAGAAGGATATAAAGATAATTTATGAATTTGAGAATGATATAAAAATAATTTATGAGTTTTACAAGGATATAAAAGCAATTATCCCTAAAAAGATGGCTTTATACACTGTACAACCAATATAAATGTATCTTTATCACCTTATTGTTTTCTAACAAGTGAAAATTTTAAATTAGTCAACATTTAATAACAACTTGACTTTTTAAATAAAATTATTTATGAGGGTTTACACCTTAAATATACACTAGGGGTGACTATTGACCCTCATAAATAGACCTATTCATAATTAATATATTAACTCATAAAACGTGTTTAAGTAAATTTATTTAATAAACTTATAGCTTTTTGAAAATGAGTTTTTGTAATATGTACTTTAAGGCTTGTGCTAACGATGGAGTTGAGAACTCGTCGTTGTGATATGGACCTCGTCACCATTGGCACGCAGCGTGTCTTTCCTAAAACTCGTCGGACGACTGACACAACTCGTCTTTTTCTTATTTTTAGATAAAGATAGAGAGGCATATATAGAGAAAAGGAGAAACGGAAGAGGGAATGAAGAGATATTATTGACACGAACTTGTCAGTTTTTTACCAGTGAGGAAGAGGGTGATGCGGCGTTACTGATGAGTTATGGAACTCGTCACGGTTGGGAGAAGCCATGATAAAATCATCCAATGATATTAAACTTTCCAATTAAATTAAAAAAAAAAAAACATTTGATACATCACAATAAAATTAAGATATTATACCATTTACTTACTATTTTCATTTTCTTTTACAACCAAACTGAGATATGAGCATGGTACAAAATAGCGTAGTATAGCACTGAAGCGGACGGGGGAATCGATCATATGTGTAGTCTTTTCTTAATTTTTCAAGTTAAATGCCTATAATTAAAAAAAAATTATCCTTTTTAATTAATTGATTTTAGCAGTATATTAGTTCCATAAATGAATTTGTGTGAGATTAAACCCTAACTGTGTCATAATTCTTTAGTTTGTGACCGGTTAAATTACTACCTTGATTTGGGGAAATCTGTTTTAATTTTGAGAAAAGAAATAAAAAATCGATCCTATAAATTTTGTTGGTTATGTTTTCTTATTAATTTTGTAGAGTTGCGTTCAAGGAGGTCCATGATTTTTACAAAGTCTCGATGAACAAATCTCAACCATTGATCAATATGATTTAATGGTCAAGATTAATCACATACTTTATACATGGAGGGGTATTATGGTCATTTGGCACTAAAAAAATTTTTATATTTTTTTTATTTTAAATTTTTTATTTTAAATTTTTTTTATTTTTAATTGAGGGGTATTTTGGTCATTTTGAAAAAAAATATTTTTTTATATTTTTATATTAATTTTTATTTTTTAAAAAAAAAATTTAAAAAAAATTATTTATTTATTATTTTTTTTTAAGAAAATTATTAATTTTTCATTAATAACACATAATGTGATAGCATAGTGAATCACATGTGATTGCTTTCTGAATCACATGTGATTTAACTAAAACACCAAATGTGATTAAATATATAATCATATTTGATTTTACACTAAAATCACATGTGATTTTACACTAAAATCACATGTGATTAAGTTATACACGTAATTATCAAATAAATATTATTTTTTAATAAAATATATTAATAAAAAAATTAAAAAAAATTTAAAAAATTTAAAATAAAAAATACTCCCTCCGTCCCTTAATAAAGTTCCCATTTGTGTTGGGCACAATATTTTAGGAGATAGTTAGTGGTGGGGTATTTGATATTACTTTTGATTAAAATATAAGGTTTGATTGGAGAGAGAAAATGTTTTAAGAGATAGTTAGTGGTGAAAGTATTGGTAATAATATTATTATATTAAGTGGGCCCCTTATGTTTGAGAAATGAGAACTTTATTTAGGGACAAAATTTGAAGGCAAAATGGGAACTTTATTTAGGGACGGAGGGAGTAAAAAAAATCGAAAATTTTTTTAAGTACCAAATGACCAAAATACCCCTTCATAATAAAAAGTAAAAAAAAATAAAATAAAAAATTTTAAAATAAAAAGTAAAAAATAAAAAAATATAGTTTTTTTTATTTTTTAAAAAATAACCAAAATACCCCTCAATATATAAAATATGTGATTAATCTTGACCATTAGATCCTATTGATTAATGGTTGAGATTTGTTCTTTGGAACTTCACAAAGATGATGGACCTCCTTGAACCTTTCTCTAATTTTGTATCTCTATTATTGTCACTTTGATTCCTCTATCATATATTTTGATCCCTTGAGTTATTTTTTTTCTTGTGTTCTAGAATTTTACATTAATACTGTGTTCCAGAGTTTTACTTCAAAGAAAAAAGATTTGGAAAGAAGATTTCATATTTATTGTGTTCCAGAGTTTTTATTAAAAGAAGAGAAAAGAAATTTAAGGCCATTATTTCTTCTCTTAACTTTCCTCCAAAAAATGGAAAAATTTGGAAAGAAATGAAATTTCTATTAATGAAAAAATTTGCACTTACCAAACTACCGTTAATATTTCCTAACTAATTTATAATTTAAGAGTAAAATTATAAATTTATTATTTTTTTCCCTTTCTCTCCAACTCAGGAATACAAAAAATATCACTTTTTTCTCTATCCGACTCGGAAACACAAAAAAGAAAAAAAATATTTTCTTTTAATATATTTTCTTTTCTCTTCTCTTATTTACATTCTTTTCTTTTCTTTCTCTACTTTGAGCAGATCCTAAATTCAATTCAAACAAAGATTAGCAGCATGTTAAAATTGAGATTAATTACAACTTAGTGATGTTGTATCCAAGTGCAAAGAAGGTAATGAATTCAGATTTATGCAATGCTTGTGCTGGGCCAATGGCCTCTTTGCCTAATGTTGGAAGTCTTGTGCTTTACTTACCAAGAAGTAAGCTTTCTTAATTTCATGCATCGGGATATATTTCGTTTGCTAGTATTGTTACGACCCCACATTGGCCAAATATAAATCGAAAAGTGGCTTATAAGTATAAGTATCCTCTCTGCCTTCAAGCTAGTTCTTGGGAGTGAGTTTTACACCAAGCTTAGAAATGATGCGAGCCTAGTATGAGATACTTTATTGTTTTGTACACAATGACATAAAGCTTTCGCATAGAGCATCTTCAATGGAAACTTTTACCTTTTGTGTAGGTCATTTGAAGGTTTATAACACTCTAGCAAATAGTTTTTGCTTCAAAAGCTTATTATTTTCTAAGTCATTCACTGGACACAAAAAAAAAGCTTTATCTAAACTAAATGCATTGGAGCAAAAACTTTTTTTAAAGTTTATTTATAAATCCTGGGTGGAAAATCTAGGTGACGATTTTAATAAGTTTTTGCAAAAACTAACCACTGGGATGCTCTTAGTGATACTTCCTCCGATTCAAATTAAGTGCTACACTTTGAGTTCACGGTTTTTGAGGTAAAATATTATAATGAAGGTTAATTTAAATTAATTGAATGGTTAATTGATAATGAGTCCCACACCTTTTGAATAAAGTGTGGTTAATGATGTTTAAAAGTAAAAAGTAAGGGTAAATGAATCATTTCACTTCGTTAAAGTAGATAGTTAGTGGGTGTGGGTCATATACTTTTTGTCAAATAAGGTAATTTTTCAAAGTGTAGCACTTATTTTGAATCACCCATATAAGGAAAATGTAGCACTTATTTTGAATCGGAGGAAGTACGATTTTAAGATCACTAACATTGGAGGCAGGTGAAATATCTTCCTTATTATTGATTTGCAAATGTTAAACATTGTTTAATTTATGCGATTTATAGCGAAAACCACATTTGGTGAAAGGAATAAGTGAATCTTTGTTGGAATATTTTAAAGTAGTTCTTGGTGATGATCAATTAATAGCCCATTTTATGTTATTATATTATTGTCAATGAATAGCATGTTATTTGCAACTAAATTTTAGGGAAAATCTTTCTTATAATAAGTGATGATGATTAGTCTGGCTAATCAAACCCGTTATGTAATCTCTCATATTATGTGTTTGATGAATGCTTAAATTAATGTGAAGGAGTTGGCTATATATGTGATTCCTTGAAGTAGTAGATACTTTTGATTGTATCTTCTACTAGTGAATAACTTAATAATCTGAATCTTTGTATCGTACTTTAGTGGATTTTGATAATAATTAATTGAGTTCACGTTCACTTGAATGGAAGCAAGCATCGAAAGTGTTAAACCCATATTAAAGTTATTTTTGTCCCATTAACATGGTTTCAACACACCCTAAATTTACTCTTATCTCCTTTAACATACCCCAACCTATCATTTTTTTTTAAAAAAAAGGGAGTAAATTTGCTTAATGCAATTAGAGTTTTCGTTTGGAATAATTTGTTCCAAGTGTAGATTAGTCAAAAGTCCAAACTGATACTCAGGTAGCAAAGTGGAAAATTTGGGTTATGGATTAAGACGGTTTCGGGTCGAAATGGGATATTACACCTAAACCGCGCCAGCAACTCCACAATACTCCTCACATATTACACTTACACCTAACTTTTTTCTGAATTGGAAAATTTTGCATAAAATTAGCAGAAACGGAAACAACTGATAAATCAAATAATTGACAGATTTGATCATCATCCATACAACATATTGCTTAATTTGAACACTCTACGGGCACAAATTCACAGTACAAGTCCATTTTGATGGTAGAAATTTTGACATTTTGGGTGTTGAACCTAATACATTTTAAATCACTATCAACAATGAGAGCTTGAAGTTGACATACCTTTTGAAGTTGAGGAAACGATACGAGATCTAAAATGAGGTGTTATATGTTCTACCATCTTTTCTTTCTAGATTAATTTGTTAGCTTCTCAATGATAGTTCGCAGACGAGAATCTTTTCCAACATTAGGGATCCGTGGTAGCAACGACTCAAAGGTAGCAGCATCAGGCAAGAAACCACGATTTATCATTTCTTCAAGAAAAATCTCTGCCTCTTGGCACTCGTTTTTCCTTAAGAACCCTTGAACAATAACATTGTATGTAATGCTATCAGGCAAACAACCATTAACTTCCATTTTTTTAATCAATTCCTTAGCCTTTTCAAATAAACCTTCTCCACAATACATCTGTATCATCACATTATAGGTCCTAACATCCGGCTTCAATCCTTTTAAAGAGAGCTCATCAAACAAATCCATTGCAATGTTAGGTTTCCCACATTTGCTACAACCATCAATCAATATATTATACGAAACTACATCTTTTCTTAATTCATTGTTTTAAGTGAACGAAATAGAACCAATGCATCAGAACATTGGGAGTTTTGGCACATTCCATGGACCAATATACGATAAGTGCATATATCTGGAGTCAAGCCCTTGGCTTGCATCTCATTGAAGACTTCTCTAGCGGCTTTAGGATTCCTTAACTGAAACAAACCTTGCATCATACTATTACTAGCAGGGTACCCGCGCAATGCTGCGGCGGGTACCCTAAACGCTATATTTTGCAGTGGCGATAGTGTTAGTGGTGGCAATAGTGATGGTGGTAGGTGGTGGTTCATAGTAATATCGGGTGGCGGCTGTAGTGACAATAAATCAATATTTGTCCAATGTGAGACATTACTCAACACGCCCCCTCACGTGTGGCGTCATTTTTTTCGCACGTAACACGTGGATATTTTATGGGTTACGTGTGGTCTGTGTGGTCGTTTGACCAACTACGGGTGAACCATGCTCTGATATCATGTAAGTTTGTGGGGTTGCATCTTAAAACCAATTGGTTACTTAACACCATATTATCAATCTTCACCGGTTAAATCACCACAGGCCATTCTTTCTACAAGTATGTTACCAAATGACTGAAATTTAAAAAAAAAAATCAAAATTATCAAATAAAAAGATCAAAACATCGCACAGTGAAATAGTAACCTTATAATTTTCAATTCTTCCTAAAAGGATTCTCATTGTACTTGCTTTACGTCCAGATTCACGAAATCGAACAACTTAGCGGTTAACAAGTCCTTCCTCAAGTATATTCAACTGAACTAACAGAATATATTTCATGAATATAAATTAAAACGTAAATTGCTAAGTTTTTAAAGAATAAATAACAAAAATTATAAAACTTACCAATTTCTCTCTATATAAAGCTTTTTTTTGCCACAAAATCCGATTCGAGAAACACAAGATACTAATTCTAGAGGAATTAAAAGCACGTCCATTCTTTTTCCAACTTTTCCTACCATACACAAAAGCTTATGAGAAATAGACCTTTTTAAGTCTAAAAAGGGTTTTAAACAACAAACTAATTATATTTAGAATTATAAAACAATTGCGTTATTTAAACAAAAAATCTCTTTATTTTACCTCCATTTGAATTTGCATTGTTTCCAGCACCAGTCACACCAGTTGACTGTTGGGATTGGTTTGTAACCTGCTCACTTTTACTCCTTCCAAGTTTCTTCAATACTCTGGACTTCTTATCTGTCTTTTGTACTTTAATGGCTGTAAAAGACCCACCCATGAATACATACTCATTACATATAAATTCAAAATATATCTGAGACACGCGTATACTTAAGAGGAAAAAGATAGCCTGAGGCTCAACAACAGCCAAAAGAATTTCATAGGCGGATTCATAAAGATCATTATCATTTATACCTGATCAAAGGACCATCCCGTAATTTTTTCTCACAAATTTTCAATATTCCTCATTATTTTATTAGAATTTACTTTTTGACCATTTTATGTATTGACTTCTAAAGTAACCGGCATTCAAACAGTTGAGCTATTTATGTTTCTATTGCAATTTACAACTTTGAAAGGAAAAAACATATATCACTTTGGTGGTACAGTTACCTACATTATGTTGAGACTATCCCAAGGGATCTTCTCAGTAGCAATTTCCCATAATACCACGAAGCTAAATAAACCCAATCTACAAATTTAAACAAATAAAATTTGATATTTCATGTATGATTGTTTATAGGGGGCTTACTTTTCATCTGTTTGTTCGTCTCAATTCTCCCCGTCGATGGAGTATTCAACTCCAAGCGGATCTTCGCTCCAACGACGATCAGTGGCAATACTTCAGGCACTCCAACAATCGATGAGGGCTCCTCGATTCTATCACTTTGCAATGGTGGGTTCGAGGAGGGTATTCCAACAGGCTATGAAGGCATGAACTAACTCGATTGTTGGGCGGCGTAATCTCCAATACCGAAAGCTAGAAGGTATTCAATTTTTGTTTTTTTAATTTCAATTTTAAAAATGCTGAATAGTTTTGCTGGGCCGAGACGCAAAGATTAAAGATATGTGTTTTAGGTAATTAAAGCATCCTGAGGCCAGCGTAGTTGATTAGCGTGTTGGCATCTGACCCGTAGGTGGTGGGTTCGAGTCCTGGCTTGTTCATTTTTTAAGCAAAAGTTGGAAAATCCGAAAGTGGAAAGAATTTGGCTGAATTTTCAGGCGGTTATTTAGGGAAAGGTCCTAAATGCTTTATAAGTAGTAGAGATAAGTAACAACATCAGGAATCAAACCCAAATTTGAGATTTCTTTAAAAAGATTCATAGCCTCATTTATTTTCTTCTTTTTGCAATATCCATTTATCAGGCTGTTATAGGTGATGATAATAGGAATAACACCCTTCTCCACCATGACATTAACAAGTTTATTTGCTTTACCCAATTCACCACGTAAACAATATCCATCAATTAAAGCATTGTAAGTGATTACATCTGGATGTAGACCTCGTCGTTCCATTGCTTGCACAACAAGCTTTGCATCTTCCACAGATCCTTGCTTGCAAAAGAAGTTTACCAAAATTGTATAGGTATTCACCCCGGAAAGATTTCTTCCTCCTCCATATCTCTCAACATATTTGTAGCTTCCCTCTCTCGACCAAAGTTACATAGACCATGAATCAAAGTAGTGTAAGTAATAACATCTGCATTGATGCCTTTTTCAGTCATCTTGTTGAAGAGTTGTAATGCCTCATCAACCATTTTGTCTTTGCAAAGACTGTCAATGATTGTATTGTAAATTTCTACACAAGGTTTACACGGGCTTGCTTCCATGAATCTGAGCAATTCAAGGGCCTTGCTAGTGTGACCTACTTTACAAAGGCCATTAATTATGGTTCCATACATAACCTGATCAGGCTCACAAATTTTCTCAGTAAGCAATTTCTTGAATAACTCAACAGCTTCGAAAACCCTATCAGCCAGAACAAGTCCATTTATGAGAGTGTTATACGTGGCCAAAGTGGGTGGATAACCTTGTTTGAAGATGGTGGCTAATAAGGCAAAACCATAAGTCACTTGATTCAGGCGGCAATGGCAGCTGATAGAGATGTTCAATGCGTAGATATCAGCAGGAATACCCATCAAGTTTATTTGCTTCAGAAATGAAAGTGCAGTGGAGTAATGTTTCATCTTTACAATAACAGTAATAAGCTTAGTGAATTCGATGATGGATGGTAGAGGTTGCCTCTGAAGCATTTCATCGAACAGTTGGAGGGCGTCATTGAGCTTGGTGACTTTAGGAGCACCATGAGTCGGTTTCACAGAAAAAGATCTTGGATTCGAAGGGTAACTTGAAACAGCAGAATAATTATGTGAACAATGTTGCTGAAAGAGAAGAAAGGTGAAACCTTTGTTATTATAATAACCAAGGGGAAGTCTTGTGGAGATCATTTTGAAGTCGGTGAATTACCCAAAGATTGACAATTTTTTCTGCGTGAAGCCAGCGATTAAATAGATTAAAAAGCTGATGTTGAAGTTATCCGATACAAAAACCTACAGCCAATTTTCTGCTTCTGTTCAATTTAAATATATTTTCTTCCGCCATATATCTACACTTGTCATACAAACAAAGCTTTAACTTTTTTGATAAATTAGAACGAGTATGCGTGGGAAGGTTAGGCAATTGATTAAAACACGTTTAGGATGGGATTCAACAAACCATATTCTCTCAAAAAGAAAGTTGTCATAGTTATATTATTTAACAAACAAGGTAACTTTTTAAATAAAGTTATTTATTAAGTTTTATGCATTAAATATATATTTTGAGTGATATTGTTATTCATAATCAGATCTATTTAGATTTTAGAAGTAACTTACTTTTCTTTATTCAAATTAAGTGATACACTGTTTGTTTTATATTTTTTGAACCAAAATATTATAATAAAGATTAAATTATATTAAAGTGTATAGTTAGTATGGATGTGTTTCATATTTTTTGATAAAGTGAAACTAATGATGTTTAAAAGTAAAAGTAAATGTAAATTAATTATTTCACTATGTTAAGTGAGATTGTTAGTAGATGTTAACCTAACTACTCCCTCCGTCCCACAAAAAACTTCCCATTTCACCCTAAATATTTGTCCCACAAAAAACTTCCCATTTCAATAAAATATTATTATTACTAAGGACCCCACCACTAACTATCCACTAACTATCTTTCTCTCTCCAAATCAATCTTATATTATAATCAAAATTATTGTCAATGACCCCACCACTAACTATCACCTTAAAACTTGTGCCCATCTCAAATGGGAAGTTTTTTGTGGGACGGAGGGAGTACAATTTATCAAATAAAGTAAATTATTAAAATGTATCAGTTATTTTGATAAATTCGAAAATGATAAATGTGTAACTTATTTGAATTGAAGTATTAGTTATCAGCTCATAAAACACGTTTATGTAATCTTGTTTTAAGAAGCTTATAGCTTTTTGAAAATATGTTCATCTAAATATACAAATAAATTATTTATAACAAATGTGTTCATTCGATTCAAAATAAATTATACATTTTAGGTTTACGGGTTTTGAAAACAAAAGATTATAATGATGGTTAATATAGATTAATTATATGGTTAGTATGAAATGAGTCTCATATCTTTTGAATACTGTGGGATTAATAAGGTTTAAAAGTAAAAAATAAGGGTAAAAGGGTCATTTCACTTTGTTAAAGCAGATAGTTAGTGAGCGTGGGTCCCATTATCTTTAGCCAAATAAAGTAATTTTTCAAAGTGTATCACTTATTTTGTATCACACCAGAAACAAAAGTGTATCACTTATTTCGAATCGGAGGAAGTATTTATTATTTACAAAACTAAAATATAAAGAAATGTTCAAGTAGTCCTTAAATTTTATGTAGTTCTAAGGGATAAATCTTAACCATTGATCTAATGGTCAAGATTAATCATATATATTTTATATATGAAATGGGTATTTTAATCATTTGACACTTACAAAGAAACTTGTTTTTTTTATTTTATTTTATTTTTTATTTTTATTATTATTATTTTTTTTTGTTAAAAAACAATAGTATTCGATAATTATGTGGGGTATCGAATCACGTGTGATTTTAGTGTAAAATTACATGTGATTCGGTATACAATCACATATAATTATCACATAAAATTAAATGTGATTATCACATTATGTGTTATTAACGAAAAATAAATAATATTTTTTCCAAAATAATAATAATAATAACCAAAATATCCCCCATATATAAAATATATAATAAATCTTAGCCAATATTTATAGTTAATCAATTATTGAAATTTATCTTTTAAATTTATATAATAATTAAGAACTACTTGAATATAGCTATTAAAATATACTGTATTAAGTAAATTGTTTGGAAAAATTAAAAAAAAAAAAAAATACTTAACATGTACTAGTAATGTACAAGAAAAGAAAAAAAAAATGGAGTAGGTTTCTTACCGTGGAATTTTACATTTGTAAATTGCTGCTGGAACATCAACGAAGGAGCCACCGACGGGAACGCCTCCTGACGACGATTGACCCATTCTCGATCTTCTTCTTTTCAACGTGAAATCTCTCTATCAAATTCTGTAAAATTACGTAGAGAACAAAGAAGAATCTGAATCATGTGGGTATTCTATCTGATCTCGTTGCCCTTGACGATGGGGATGGTGATTTTCACGTTAAGATACTTCGCCGGACCTCACATACCTCGTTACGTACTATTCACCGTCGGTTACACGTGGTTCTGCTCTCTCTCTTTCATTATCCTCGTTCCGGCAGACATTTGGGCTGTACGTTCTTCTTCTTTTCTTTAATTTCCTTCATTATTGATTTATAGCTAACTGCATTTCGAAGATCAAAATTGCAATTGTTGAAACCAACGATAATTTCGTAATTAGATCGAAATTTGACTGAATTCGGAGTATGTAGCCCTAATTTTGCTGCTTATATTAAACTGACATGTGATCGATCTGTTCGGTGAAAAAATCATTCCAATTTGTTGATTGTAAAATTGAAACGAACATTGTGCTATTCCAACTCGTGTTTGCTTGTTGATTGCACCATTTTGTAGTTAATTTACAATAATTTGTATAAATTTCTCTTGTCTTGTGCAGGCTATGAGTGATCAGGAAAGGGGTGGTGTTTCTTTCTTTTGGAGCTGGTCATATTGGAGTACATTTTTACTTACTTGGTATGTTTAACTGTTAAATTTTATATCTGTTATTTTTAGTTACTTGGTAGTTATATTAGCTTCTAGAAGCATCATATTCTCATATCAAAACATTTTATCTTAACAGGGCAGTGGTACCTATCCTTCAGGGTTATGAAGATGCAGGGGATTTCACAGTAGCTGAAAGATTAAAAACCAGTTTACATATAAATTTGCTGTTTTATGTAATTGTTGGTTCTGTTGCACTCTTTGGACTTATACTCCTTATATTAATGCACCATAACTGGTTAGTTTCTCAGTACCTTACTTATTTAATGGCAATTTATTACATTTTATTAACTCCATCTTAAAATAATCACACATCTTTAGATTCAATCATCACTTAATAATAAATCATATTTGATTATATGAATGTATTTGACAGGAGTGGTGGTATTATTGGGTTTGCAATGGCTTGTTCAAATACATTTGGGCTTGTAACTGGTGCATTTCTTCTTGGTTTTGGTTTGAGTGAAATTCCAAAGGGCATTTGGGTAAATTCTGACTATATAACTCGCCAAAAAGTTCTTTCCCATAAAGTGGCTAGGGCTGCTCTAAAACTTGATGATGCTCATCAAAACTTGTCAAATGCTATTGTTGTAAGTATCATTTGGTTATCTACATTGGAGTAATTATATACTATATGTTGGCTCTTTTTCTAATATATTATAGTTGATATATTTATTGTATTTAGGTTGCTCAAGCAACATCGAAGCAAATGTCTAAACGTGATCCATTAAGACCCTACATGAATATCATTGATGATTTTTTAATGAACATGGTAAATATTCTTGTATTTATTTAAATTGGTGGTTGTGAGCGAATTGATATGAATATTTGAATATATATAAAATTCAGCTTAATGAAGACCCCTCTTTTAAACCACAAGGAGGAAGATTAGGGGAAAATGATATGGATTATGATACTGATGAAAAGTCAATGGCAACATTAAGACGCCAACTTAGAGGAGCTAAAGCCGAGTACTACCGTTGTAAAAGGTAAATAAAATTGAATAATAAATTAAAATGGTTGACCAAATCCTATTTAGTCAAAGTTTCAAAATTGTTACTATGTTTTGTTGATACACCAAGATAGAAGCACGTTTTTCACTTGAATCTTTCACAGTCATTTAGTATTATGAAAAATATTTGAATTTCTTTGTTTAATTTTTTGTTTAATCTTTTATGTTTATTTATTTATTTATTAGTGAATATATGAATTTTGTGATGGAAGCACTTGAGCTGGAGGACACATTAAAGAATTATGAACAACGTGATTCTACTGGATGGTTTGTTCTCTCAATCCAGGCTTGTTTTTCCTCTCATTGTGTCCAGAATCCAAATCCTATTTTTTAAATAATTATTTAATCAATTTCAAGAGTGAAATGTAAATTGTTTGACATTAATATATCCTAAGTTCTGGGGGGAACGAGTATAATCCAACTCATTAAACTGGGAATTTGGTTACTTCAAAACTTAGAGATTGATTATCTTAATTAGTGTGATAAAATATGCTTAAATATTTTTCCTATTTGAATAAAAGTTATGAGGATATGGCAGGTTCAAACACTTTTCCTTTTGTTTAACCTGCAGGAAATATATTTCAAGCTTCAGACCTGAGCGTACAGGGAAGATAGGGTCTTATATTGATACCATTGGTAATCTTGATAATATTTTTTAATAAAATATTGTACGTTTTAACTAATTTAAAAAATGTTGGTAATTAATTATTTTGCAGAGTTTGTATGGCGGTGTATCTTAAGAAAACAACTGATAAAGCTTTCAGCTATCATACTTGGTTGTTTGACTGCTGCAATTCTCCTTGCAGAAGCCACTATTCTTCCTAGTGGTGTTGACTTTTCTCTTTTTTCTATTTTCATTAATGCACTTCAAACAAATGGAGTCCTTGTGCAGGTAACCAACTAACTAACTAACTTCTCTTAATATTTTTTTAATTTATTTTGATTTATTATTCTTTTGCATAGGTTGTTAGTTTCATTCCCCTGATGTATATGTGTGTGTGCACTTATTATTCATTATTCAAAATTGGGAGGTTGACTTTCTACTCCTTTACTCCCAGTCAAACAAGTTCTGTCAGCTTACTAATGATATGCTCGTAAGTGTTCAATAATTAATACTCACCGAATTTCCTTTCAAATATATTCCTAACATTTACAATAAATATATTTACCAGACAGGTGGCACGATATGCACCCCCAATTTCATATAACTTCCTAAATCTTATCCGTCTTCCACGAGATGCCACAACTGTCTTTGAACGGGTTAGACTTTCAACTTTTCAGAGTAAATTACATAAATCGTCCCTGTGGTTTTTATGAAGTTATGGATTTCAACACTCGACTTTTTTAGGGACCGTTGATGCGACTAGTTTCAAAATTAGGGACTATCCGTGTAATAACAAAACTCGAGGTATCAAATCCATAATGTCATACAAACCACAGGGACGATTTATGTAATTTCCTCAACTATTAATTGTACTTTTTTTACTTGCCTAATGATATCAAAACGCAAGTTCATGTTCAAACAATAATTTTATTCTTTGGACTAATATATGCTAGAGAATGGGCAAAATTGATGATGCAGTCCCCTTTTTCGGTCAAAACTTTAACAAAATCTATCCGCTTATAATGGTTGTATATACCATTTTGATAGCAAGCAATTTTTTTGACCGAATTGTGAGTTACTTTGGAAACTGGAAGATATTTAAGAAGTTGACAAACGAAACCGATGACCTTGATGGATTTGATCCATCTGGATTAATGATTATACAAAAAGGTAAATTCTAAGTTTTTTTTTTGTTACCTTTTTCTGATTTTTTTTGCACAAATTCCCTTAATTTTGTTTTTGTTTTCCTGGTAGAACGTTCTTCGGTTGCAAGAGGACATAAGGCTGGTGAACTTGTTATTCCTCTAGCAAGATATTTTAATGACACGAATATAGATATTGAATCTGGAAGTAATACTGTGGTAAGTGATTATTAATTGACGATTTAATTATATTCTTACTAATTTAGTTTTAGTTTTAGTTTTAGTTTGTTTTTTATTTTTATTTTTATTTTTATTTATAATGTTGGTTTAGGTTGGTGGTGATTCAATCGAAGGAGTAGTTAGAACCGACAAATATAAAGCATTAAGAACAGATCAGACATTATTAACAGGAACCAGTTCAGATGTAGAAGTAAATATGAGTAGAGAGAGTGGGGTAAATGGTCAACCGTCAAAGATTTCATCAACTTGGGAGTCAATGAAGACGAATTTACAAAATTTGAGGTCAAATATGGCGGCTAAAAGATTCATACCATTGCGACAGTCTCAGGAACATCCTCAAGTGTCGTCTTCTGAATCTCTTGATGAAATATTTGCAAAATTAAAACGAATTCCACGAGATGATGAGGATATGGATGTGGGTCCCAGTAGTAGTAGGTGATGGTGAGTGTAAATTTTGTTATATGAAGAAATCAATTAATTGAAAATTAATTATACATGTAGTATACAAGGGAAATGCGCCCATCGGTTTAGATGAGTCTATAATTAGTTATTTTGAAAATCATTATTCAGATCCGAATCTTCATATATCTGGTTTTGAACACTGTGCCTACATTTTGTTATATCTTTGAAATGTAACATAAAACATGTTTATATCAAGACCAGGTAGCCTACTAATAGGAAAAATAAATAGCAAAAGAGGTTCAAATAAAATAGCCCATATTAGCACTCATTTTGTTCTGCTTGTAAAACAGAGTCTTGTTATACTTCTAAGTTAAATTCGTATTTTCTTTCTATTTAACATAGTTTTAACAAACACCGCAAAATTATCCTCTCTTGTTTAACATTTTGTAAAATTTGTTGTTTGTGACTCACAAAAAATACGTCAACTTAATCACAATTTAGAAAAAGAAAAAGAAAAATTGTTTATCCCTACGTTGACTTCATGGTGGATGAGCAATAGGCGCAAGGCATGGTGTCGTTTGGCGAGCTTTAGCTGTACCATAGGGTTTTTTGCATGACTTTAACACCACGACACCTAGAACTCCAACAATCTGCATTTTGAGCTTATTGAATTACTATATATATATAATTGTGATAATAAAATAATAATAAAACACTATTCACCCTAATTCTATTGGTCAACTGATTTTTTTTTCTTTTCTGGAAAATGGTTGAGCTTCACTTCAATTATAGAATTCAAAGGCATTGTCAATTCTAAATTGAAAGATTGTATACGTCATGGGCTCCTCAATCTAGACATGAAAAAATTTATAGATGAAAACTTGAACTTATATTTTCTATTAATCAGTATATGTTTGAACATTCTAAAAAGATGTTATTAATTCAAAATAAGCAAAAGAATCCGCAGCGTACCGCGGACCTTACTACGCTTGTTATATATAGATATAATATTTTATTGCATAAGGTGAATAAATGATGTTTGTTCACATTAAGATTTAGATTTTAGCATTTACCCACATCTTTTTAAACTATATATAAAACTAATATTTGGATATTCAATATTTATTATTCGGGTATGTCAAATGTTCTTATTTATTTTCATTTCAACTTACCCTAAAAAAATTGTCTCATTTATTCGTAAACAAAACAGAAGGTTAATATCGTAATTAATCATTTAACGTCACTAAAAGGGTTCATTCAGTACAAAAAAAATCTTCCAAGTTCTATAATAAGAATCTATAATAAGGGATGTTGTTTTTTTATCAGGTTTGATCGAATCTGAAAAACAACTTTATCATAAGAGATTATTCTAAAACTGAAAGTTAGATTATATAAAATTAATTAATTACTGTTAGAAGCAAACAAACATCGGAATGTTCATAGATTGACTCTTTTATTATTTAAAATGTTAACTTTTTAAGTTTAAATTTACAATTGTTTATAACGAGGTTTAATTGCCCGGCTTCGTTTGGGATTGAAAATTTTACTTTATAAAAATCAAGATGTATTTTCAAACTTTATAAATGATATATGCATATCAGTATAATATCAAAATACTTTAATATATAAAATTATTTGATAATTAGTGAGACATTATAATGTTTACCATCATTCTACTTATTATTTAAAGATACCAATACTTAATCATTATAATATTTTTGGTCAGTAATTTTAGCTTTTTAGTAGTTATAGTTTTATTTTATTTAAGTACTAGCTTATAACCCGTGATAAATCACGGATAACTTTTAAAATTTTTGATAATATTTTCATGTGTATTTTCATAATCATTTACTTCCTTGATAATTAATAACATCAACCCGTTTTTATAACCAGAGAACTTCACAAGCAGTCAATAATTTAATTGATAGTATTTTTTATTTTATAAACAAACATGTCAAATGGATCTAAAATAAATAAAAACTAAATATAATTAAAGTTTAGTTTACACTAAAAATGAGTCGAATGAAATATATAATGTAAAGCAGGCTAGTAAGGAAACATGTCAAAATGGATCTGGTTAAAACATAACATACCACCTCCAAAAAGCCCATCAAATAAAATTAAATTTTAAGTTCAAATTAAATAAATAATTAACAAAGTAAACCTTCGTGAAGGTTTCCAATATTGCACTATCATATAAGTTGGCCAAATGTGCCAAGTGTAATTAAATTCCTATTTATTTTACATTAAATTACCACAAAATATTATTCATAAAAAAAATAATTAAATAGTAATAGAAAAAAAATAAAACTATAGCATACAATCAAAGTAAATTGACCACCTAAAGATAAAAACAACAATAAAACTTTTATTTTGGTGCGTATATAAATTCTCCTAATGTACCAGAAACAACTACAAATATTTTATCATTGCCCATTAATTTTTAATGTAACTAAGAGAGTGTTTGGATGCATGTTTTAATAGTGACTACTAATCCATTATAAAAATTTCTAACAATCAGTATCTTACAACAATTTCTTACAAAATTATCCATTATAACACTCATAAATCAAATAATCATAACCACTTTTTGTCAGTCACTCTAAAACCCCCTTTAAAACACCCAACTATAATCTATTGATAAAATATAAATTTAATAATTTTAAAATAATTTTAATTTCACCTGAATAACCTCACCATTGGCTTAGTAACCCTAGCAGCTGCTCTCAGTGTAATAAAATAGATGTCTAAATTTTTTAACTCTTAAAAAGTGGTTAAAGCAGATGTCTAAGTTACAAAATTATCCATTATAACACTCATAAATCAAATAATCATAACCACTTTTTGTCAGTCACTCTAAAACCCCCTTTAAAACACACAACTATAATCTATTGATAAAATATAAAATTAATAATTTTAAAATAATTTTAATTTCACCTGAATAACCTCACCATTGGCTTAGTAACCCTAGCAGCTGCTCTCAGTGTAATTAAATAGATGTCTAAATTTTTTAACTCTTAAAAAGTGGTCAAAGTAGATGTCTAAGTTTCATTTTTTTTAACGACACTTAATCTACTCTAATTCATCCACAACGGGACCTAAACACATGACCAATAAGTCATGGACTTTTACACCTTACATCAATACCACAATAGTTCAAGTCTTAGGTGTCTAAGTTTAATTAATGTGGAACACAAGCGGTGTCTAAATAACTAACATACGCGGATATTATTTTTATGTAGCATAGTGGTATTGGTGTAAAATATAAGGTGTTGCTCGTAATCTATAAATCACAGGTTCAAGTCCCGCTGTGGGCAAATTAGTAGATAAGATGCAGTTAAAAAAAACTCAGTAAAAAATGTATAAACAATACATTAGATGTCATTAAATACAACAATATACTTTAGAACATGTTCAGAGGCGGTGATTATGATTTTAAAGTTTTTGAATTTTAAGTTATGTAAACCAATTTCAAGTCCTTAATTAAATTAAGAATATTAAATATTAATTCATAAAGATATGGTATTTAATTAAAAAAGATATGTTATTTAATTCAAATTGTATTTATCTTGAATTTTTAGTTGGTGTGAAAAGATATGGTTGTTGTCAAAACGTATTTATCCAAAAGGTATTTATCTTGAATTGAAATCATATTCAAAATCGTATGTGGAGACTTAAGGTGACGTGATATGCTTTCATTGGTAGATGATTTATGACGTTGGAAAGATGACGTGGTAAATATGACGTGGATTAGATGACGTGAAATGCTTTCTTTTATTATAAATAGAGATTTTCAAATTTTCAAATTATTGAATGATATACATTTTTTGTTGTTTAGATCTTCTATTAACTACAACTAAATATGTAAATATATATGTAACTTTAGAGTAATACATTGATCAACTAATTAAGATTAGTCTTTTGAAACTCTAGTTAAAAGATATGGAGTAATACATTGAAGAATTTACCTCTAATAAATTCTGAAGGTTAAAACTTTTAATTAATATAAATTTTCTTCAAAGGTTCTAATTACCTTTGTTATGTTATGACACGTGTAGGGATATGTGTCAATATGTACAGAAAGATATATACTTGTCAGCTACTTATTTAAGAATCACATTGTTTATTATACCAAACAAAAATGCGATATAAACGGAACGGAAGGGGATTTGTTTAACTGAGTTTTCAAAATGTTAATGAACAGTAGCCTTGTATGGCTATTGTATATACTTCCTCCGATTAAAAATAAGTGATACACTTTGAGTTTCATGGTTTTTGAGGCAAAAGATTACAATGATGGGTAAATTAGATTAATTGGATGGTTAGTGGGGATTGAGTCCCACATTTTTGAATAAAGTGTGGTTAATTATGTTTAAAAGTAAAAAGTAAGGGTAAATGAGTCATTTCACTTAGTTAAAGTAAATAATTAGTGATGAGGGTCCCATCATTTTTTGACAAATAAGATAATTTTTCAAAGTGTATCACTTATTTTGAATCACCCAAAAAAATGAAAGTGTATCAATTTTTTTAAATCAGAGGAAGTATAAGATAATTATTATTAAAAAGGAAAACATAATTTAAATAAAAAAATTTCTTCTCAATTTTTTCATTATTGATTTATATTCTGCTCATATGTGTTAAAAACCAAAAAGTATTCAGATTTTGATATGAAATAGAGTTCCGTAAACATCTCAATCAATATGGGTTCAGATCTTTTAGGAAAAAAAAGACAACCATTATAAGTTCTAACAAAAAGATTTTTCGGAAATTTTGAGAAGAAAAAAAACAAGACAAAACATCGAAAAAAGTGGTAGGTTAAGGAAAATCAAACTATTGGAACCCTCTCATGTTTGTCCATCTTCCCTGGCGCACAAAACTTGGATTAGATAAAGGTGAATAAAAGCTGAAAGCTCCTTGTAACTGTCATCTTCTTCCATCAGAACCTTCCGTTGATAAATCAGTCAATAACCATATTCGACACCACATTTGCCATGTTCAAAATGATTTGCACCAGACTTCCCTTTTTCTGTTATATTAATAAAGCTAACAGCTTTCTTCTCATTCCCCATCTCTCTTCTTCATCGTTTACGGGTACTCATTCAGTACACCCTTTGAAACACAAGCCTGTTGTTCCCAAGCTCAATGATGCCCTCCAACTGTTCGATGAAATGCTTCAGAGGCAACCTTCACCACCCATCATCGAATTTAATAAGCTTGTTACTGTTATTGCAAAGATGAAACATTACTCCACTGCACTCTCACTTCTGAAGCAAATAAACTTGATGGGTATTCCTGCTGATATCTATGCAATGAACATCTCCATTAACTGCTATTGCCGCCTGAATCAAGTGACTTATGGTTTTTCCTTATTAGCCACCATCTTCAAACAAGGTTATCCACCCGATTTGGCCACCTACACCACTCTCATAAATGGGCTTGTTCTTGCAGATCGGGTTCCTGAAGCTATTGAGATGTTCAAGAAACTTGTCAAAGAGAAAATTTGTGAGCCTGATCAGGTTATGTATGGAACCATTATTAATGGCCTTTGTAAAGTAGGTCACACTAGCAAGGCCCTTGAATTGCTCAGGTTCATGGAAGCAGGCTCGTGTAAACCTAATGTAGAACTATACACTCCAATCATTGACAGTCTTTGCAAAGACAAAATGGTTGATGAGGCATTACAACTCTTCACCGAGATGACTGAAAATGGTATCAATGCAGATGTTATCAGTTACACTACTTTGATTCATGGTCTATGTAACTTTGGTCGAGAGCAGAGGCGACAAGAATGTTGAGAGATATGGAGGAGGAAGGAATCTCTCTGGGGGTGCATACCTTTAATATATTGGTAAACTTCTTTTGCAAGCAAGGATGTGTAAAAGATGCGGAGCTTGTTGTGCAAGCAATGGAACGAAGAGGTCTACATCCAGATGTAATCACTTATAGTGCTTTAATTGATGGATATTGTTTACGTGGTGAATTGGGTAAAGCAAATAAACTTCTTAATGTCATGGTGGGGAAGGGTCTTATTCCTAATATCATCACCTATAACAGCCTGATAAATGGATATTGCAAAAAGAAGGAAATTAATGAGGCTGTGAATCTTTTTAAAGAAATCCCGAATATGGGTTTGGTTCCTAATGTTGTTACTTACAATACTATGTTGCAAGGTTTGTTTCAATCGGGGAATCATGTAGCCGCTAGAGAACTCTTCAATGAGATGCAAGCTCCCGATTTATGCACTTATCGTATATTGCTCCATGGAATGTGCCAAAACTCCCAATGTTGCGATGCATTGGTTCTTTTTCGTTCACTTGAAAACAATGAATTGATGAAAGATGTAGCTTTGTATAATATATTGATTGATGGTTGTAACAAATGTAGGAAGCCAAGCTTGGCAATGGATCTGTTTGATGAGCTCTCTTCAAAAGGATTGAAGCCGGACGTGAGGACCTATACTGTGATGATACAGATGTATTGTGGAGAAGGTTTATTTGCAAAAGCTAAGGAATTACTAAAAAAGATGGAAGAGAATGGTTGCTTCCCCGATAGCATTACGTACAATGTTATTCTTCAAGGGTTATTAAAGAAAAATGAGTGCCAAGAGGCAGAGATTTTTCTTGAAGAAATGATAAACCGTGGTTTCTTGTCTGATGCTGCTGCTTTTGAGATGTTGCTACCATTAATCCCGAATGTGGGAAAAGATTCTCGTTTGCGAACTATTATTCAGAAGATAGAAAATGTCGAACGAAAGATGATTAAATACGTGGTTCAACATCTCATATCATGTCCTGAACTTGCATCCTTTTCGATTTGTAACACGAGCAATTCAGTGTCTTGTTTGATTCTTGGTTTTGATATTATAACACCAAACTGTCATTAAACAAACGGGTAAGTGGATGAGGTTTTTCCTCGGAGTATTCTGAACGTTTCAGTACTAGTTTTCAAAACGATCTCTGATACGGATGTATCGTATGGAAGCTAAAACCTAGCTTGAAGGTTGCTCGGTAAACCCGAACGATTGCCAAGAACTCGAGATTCTTGAGTTTCTCACGAAACGAATTTATTTTATTCAATATACTACCATCCAACTAATGCATACAATTCTTTAAATAAAGTCCTAAATTAATAAAAGGAGTCCTAATCTAATACGAAAATATAAGCTAATAGATAAAGCTAAAATTTAAATAACAAGATAACTTAGAAGATAGTTGGATGGTTTAAACTTCCGATTGAATCCGTTAGCCACTGTTTGGGTTCAAGTCGGCTTCGTGTGGTGGGTGTGCTTGCGTATCCGGATCCATATCATTCTCCCCTTCTAAAAAATGACTCGTCCGCGAGTCATCATCCACTTCGGGTTCGTATGGTGCCAAATCTGCGACATTAAACGTGGCGGATACTTTGTAATGGCCCGGGAGGTCAATTTTGTATGCGTTATCATTGATACGTTTCAGCACACGGAAAGGCCCATCGGCTCGAGGATGAAGTTTGCCAAAACGCCCTTGCGGAAACCTTTCGCGCCGAAGATATATCCACACGAGATCGCCTTCTTCAAAAATAACTTTACGACGATGCTTATTAGCTCGAGATTGATATTGCAGATTATGACGAATGATTTGTTCGCGAACTTGTTCATGTAAAAGTTTAATTTCGTTTGCGCGATCATTCCCCTCGGCGCTAAAATGTTCACGTTCCGGCGATGGTGTTAAATCGAGCGGGGTGAAAGGGTTGCGTCCATAGACAACAAAGAACGGACTACGGCCGGTGGAACTGTGATTTGATCGGTTGTACGCAAACTCGGCTTGAGGAAGGACCGTATCCCATTTCTTAGGGTTACTACCGACTAAACTCCGTAGTAGGTTTCCCAACGTGCGATTTGTGACCTCGGTTTGTCCATCCGTTTGTGGATGGTGGGAACTACTAAATTGCAACTTTGCACCCAAATGTTTCCACAACGTTCGCCAAAAATGACTGACGAATTTGACATCACGGTCTGACGTAATGGTTTTCGGGACGCCATGAAGGCGAACGATTTCATCAAAGTACAAACGGGCCACTTGTGATGCATCATATGTTTTCACGCAGGGGATGAAATGAGACATTTTTGAGAAACGGTCGACAACCACCATGATGGAATCTTTTTTTCGTTGTGTTAGCGGTAAGCCTAAGACAAAGTCCCTGGTTAGTGTTGTGAGTTTTTGCGATGTGACAAGTGCGGCATCGTTTTAATATTTTTGACACATCTCGATTTAGTTTCGGCCAAAAAAATCGTTCTTGGACTAGGGCAATTGTCTTGTCACGCCCAAAGTGACCGGCTAAAGCACCTTGATGACACTCTAGGATGATAGCATCGCGAAATGACGAGAGTGGTACACACAAACGCGAGCCTTTGTAGAGTAACCCGTCTTTGTGTACAAAGTCGCGATACGGGGAATCGGCACTGTTAACCCACGCGTCGGCAAAGTCCGGATCATCTTGGTATAGGTTAGCAAAGGAGTGGAAACCTTGGACCTGGAAAGCCAATGTGGTCACATATGATGGTCGACGGCTAAGTGCATCTGCCACAACGTTGGCGGTGCCGGCTTTGTGTTGAATTACAAAATGAAAATCTTGAAGCATCTCGACCCATTTAGCATGTCGTGGGTTAAGCTTTGTTTGCCCTTGAATAAATTTTAGTGCTTGGTGGTCGGAGTATAAGACGAACTCTTTCGGTAAAAGGTAGTGCCGCCAATACTCGAGGCTGCGAACGATAGCATAGAATTCTTTATCGTACGTGCTATAACGGCGCCTTGTGTCACTTAGCTTTTCGCTAAAGAATGCTATTGGTCGTTTGTTTTGGGTTAAAACGCCTCCTATGCCAACCCCGGAAGCGTCACATTCAACTTGAAAAACATGTTCGAAGTTGGGAAGGGCAAGAACCGGCGCATGAGTGACGGCGGTTTTAAGGGCGTCAAAAGATTTTTGAGCCCCCGGTGACCATGTAAATTTGTTGCCTTTTAAAGTTTCGGTAATCGGGGCGACAATGGTGCTAAAATTCCGAATAAAACGCCGGTAAAAGGAAGCTAACCCATGAAAACTTCGGACGTCGTGTAGAGATGTGGGTGTCGGCCAAGTAGTGATGGCCGAAACCTTAGATTCATCCATTCGGATACCCTGCCCGGAGACCAAATATCCTAAAAAGATGACCTCGGTGGTGAGAAAGTGGCACTTGGTGGTGTTGGCATACAATTTTTGTTCCCGTAGGACTAAGAAAATATCGCGAAGATGAAGTAAGTGTTGTGTGATGTCTTTGCTAAACACTAAGATGTCTTTGCTAAACACTAAGATGTCGTCAAAGTACACGACAACACAATGACCAATAAACGGTTTAAAGATGTAATTCATTAACCGCATAAAGGTACTTGGAGCGTTTGATAATCTGAATGGCATCACCATCCATTCATATAACCCATCCCGAGTTTTGAAGGCCATTTTCCACTCATCGCCGGGCCGCATACGGATTTGGTGGTAACCACTACGTAAGTCGATCTTTGAAAAAATCGAAGCTCCGTGTAGGTGATCGAGTAAATCGTCGAAACGAGGGATCGGGAAGCGATACTTAATGGTGATTTTATTGACCGCGCGACTATCGATGCACATACGAAATTTTCCCCCGGATTTCGGGACGAGGAGCGCCGGGACGGCACACGGACTCATGCTTTCGCGAATCAACCCTTTTTCTAATAACTCGGTAACTTGTCGGTGAAGTTCGGCGAACTCTTTCGGATTCATGCGGTAGGCCGGTTTGTTCGGAATACTTGCACCGGGAAGAAAATCAATACAGTGTTGAATATCGCGTGCAAGGGGTAACCCCGGTGGAATGTCGTCCGGAAAAATGTCACTGAATTCCGTGATAAGGGGTTGTACCTCGACTGGGATATGTGATATGGTAGGGTTTTCTTCGGTGATTAATAACCCAAATATAATATGGCCCGGGTCGGTCGGGGTAGGTTTATTGAGGCTGGTAAAAAGCGGCCCGGAGACCAACATCGCCTCGGCTCCGTCATCGGTGGGATCGAGAGGGGCAAGTGTTATATGGATGCCGTCTTTTTTAAATGAGTAGGTGTTCCGAAATCCGTCGTGTTTAGCACGACGGTCATATTGCCAAGGACGGCCCAATAACAAGTGGCAAGCGTCCATCGGGAGGACTTCGCACCAAAGTTCATCTGTATATTTGTTCCCGATGGAAAATTGAACCAAGCACCGATGTGTAACTTTAATGAGGTTGCCTTTTTTTAACCATGTAAGTTGGTACGGTTCGGGGTGTGGTTGTAACGGTAGGTGAAGTTTTTCAACCATCGAGGTGGCAACAATGTTTTCACAGCTTCCGCCGTCAATAACGACGGTACAAACTTTACCTTTGGCCGTGCACTTAGTGCGAAAAATATTATTGCGTAGCCATGAAGTATCCTCGGTTGGGTTGTGAACGCTGGTGTTGAGAATACGTTGTATGACAAGGGCTTCACCTCGATCGGGGTATACAGTTTCCGTAGGTTCATCCTCACACTCGTTATCAGTATCATAAGCAGGTGGCGTCTCGTCGACAAAACCCACAATTTGTGTGTTCGGGCAATCTCGTTTAAGATGACCGATCCCTTGACATTTATAACACCGGGGTGGATTAGGTCGTGACCCAGCCGTAGGGTTCGGCGTAACGGGGGTCTGCTTTGGTGGGTCGGACCGTGGGGGTGGAGTTGTGGTGGCCGGTGGTCGGAACCTATTTGGTGTAGGACGTTGTCGGGTTGCAAGTTGTTTTTCCACGCGTTGAGCTAACCTGCATACGTCAGAAAAGGACCAATATTGTTGTAGCATGACGACATCGGAGATGTCCGGTCGTAAAGCTCCCAAAAACCGGGCGATGACTTGTTCATCGTCCTCCTCAACGCCACACCTCATCCGTAATCTTTCAAACTCAATTAGAAAGTCTTCGACAGAAAGTGTCGTTTGTTTAAGGTTGTGGTAGTCTAGGAAGGAGTCTTGTTTATGGTTCACGGGTAGGAACTTGGATCGCATTAAACGTTTCATCTTGTCCCATGTTTCTACCTTGTGTTTACCCTCCTGATACCGTTGATTTTGGACGTGTTCCCACCATAAAGACGCATATTTGCGTAAGCGAATAGCGACGAGTTTTACCTTGAGGTCTTCGGGTATTTGTTGAAGGTCGAATATGCGTTCAACCGTTTGAAGCCAGTCGATGAAGTCATCGGCCTGCATACGTCCTTCAAATTCTGGTATTTGGGGTCGGATCCCGAGAGCGCGGAGGTGGTCCCGTGGTGGTGGTGGTGGAGATTGCGGTGGTCGGCGATGGCGGCCAAAGATGTTGTATTCGCCTTCTTCATTCCACCGAATCGAGGCTGTAGCGGAATTGTCATGACTATACTCGGAATGGTTGAGCTCGAGGTCCCGTACGCGTTGTTGCAAGCGTTCGATCTCGATGTCTCGCGGGTCACGTCGATCAAATCCGTTGCCTCCGGCGGCGAATCGACGGGGTTGACGGCGGTCTTCCTCACGGTCGGACATCGTGAAGATCTTGATGAATCTGATACCACTTGATACGGATGTATCGTATGGAAGCTAAAACCTAGCTTGAAGGTTGCTCGGTAAACCCGAACGATTGCCAAGAACTCGAGATTCTTGAGTTTCTCACGAAACGAATTTATTTTATTCAATATACTACCATCCAACTAATGCATACAATTCTTTAAATAAAGTCCTAAATTAATAAAAGGAGTCCTAATCTAATACGAAAATATAAGCTAATAGATAAAGCTAAAATTTAAATAACAAGATAACTTAGAAGATAGTTGGATGGTTTAAACTTCCGATTGAATCCGTTAGCCACTGTTTGGGTTCAAGTCGGCTTCGTGTGGTGGGTGTGCTTGCGTATCCGGATCCATATCATTCTCCCCTTCTAAAAAATGACTCGTCCGCGAGTCATCATCCACTTCGGGTTCGTATGGTGCCAAATCTGCGACATTAAACGTGGCGGATACTTTGTAATGGCCCGGGAGGTCAATTTTGTATGCGTTATCATTGATACGTTTCAGCACACGGAAAGGCCCATCGGCTCGAGGATGAAGTTTGCCAAAACGCCCTTGCGGAAACCTTTCGCGCCGAAGATATATCCACACGAGATCGCCTTCTTCAAAAATAACTTTACGACGATGCTTATTAGCTCGAGATTGATATTGCAGATTATGACGAATGATTTGTTCGCGAACTTGTTCATGTAAAAGTTTAATTTCGTTTGCGCGATCATTCCCCTCGGCGCTAAAATGTTCACGTTCCGGCGATGGTGTTAAATCGAGCGGGGTGAAAGGGTTGCGTCCATAGACAACAAAGAACGGACTACGGCCGGTGGAACTGTGATTTGATCGGTTGTACGCAAACTCGGCTTGAGGAAGGACCGTATCCCATTTCTTAGGGTTACTACCGACTAAACTCCGTAGTAGGTTTCCCAACGTGCGATTTGTGACCTCGGTTTGTCCATCCGTTTGTGGATGGTGGGAACTACTAAATTGCAACTTTGCACCCAAACGTTTCCACAACGTTCGCCAAAAATGACTGACGAATTTGACATCACGGTCTGACGTAATGGTTTTCGGGACGCCATGAAGGCGAACGATTTCATCAAAGTACAAACGGGCCACTTGTGATGCATCATATGTTTTCACGCAGGGGATGAAATGAGACATTTTTGAGAAACGGTCGACAACCACCATGATGGAATCTTTTTTTCGTTGTGTTAGCGGTAAGCCTAAGACAAAGTCCCTGGTTAGTGTTGTGAGTTTTTGCGATGTGACAAGTGCGGCATCGTTTTAATATTTTTGACACATCTCGATTTAGTTTCGGCCAAAAAAATCGTTCTTGGACTAGGGCAATTGTCTTGTCACGCCCAAAGTGACCGGCTAAAGCACCTTGATGACACTCTAGGATGATAGCATCGCGAAATGACGAGAGTGGTACACACAAACGCGAGCCTTTGTAGAGTAACCCGTCTTTGTGTAAAAAGTCGCGATACGGGGAATCGGCACTGTTAACCCACGCGTCGGCAAAGTCCGGATCATCTTGGTATAGGTTAGCAAAGGAGTGGAAACCTTGGACCTGGAAAGCCAATGTGGTCACATATGATGGTCGACGGCTAAGTGCATCTGCCACAACGTTGGCGGTGCCGGCTTTGTGTTGAATTACAAAATGAAAATCTTGAAGCATCTCGACCCATTTAGCATGTCGTGGGTTAAGCTTTGTTTGCCCTTGAATAAATTTTAGTGCTTGGTGGTCGGAGTATAAGACGAACTCTTTCGGTAAAAGGTAGTGCCGCCAATACTCGAGGCTGCGAACGATAGCATAGAATTCTTTATCGTACGTGCTATAACGGCGCCTTGTGTCACTTAGCTTTTCGCTAAAGAATGCTATTGGTCGTTTGTTTTGGGTTAAAACGCCTCCTATGCCAACCCCGGAAGCGTCACATTCAACTTGAAAAACATGTTCGAAGTTGGGAAGGGCAAGAACCGGCGCATGAGTGACGGCGGTTTTAAGGGCGTCAAAAGATTTTTGAGCCCCCGGTGACCATGTAAATTTGTTGCCTTTTAAAGTTTCGGTAATCGGGGCGACAATGGTGCTAAAATTCCGAATAAAACGCCGGTAAAAGGAAGCTAACCCATGAAAACTTCGGACGTCGTGTAGAGATGTGGGTGTCGGCCAAGTAGTGATGGCCGAAACCTTAGATTCATCCATTCGGATACCCTGCCCGGAGACCAAATATCCTAAAAAGATGACCTCGGTGGTGAGAAAGTGGCACTTGGTGGTGTTGGCATACAATTTTTGTTCCCGTAGGACTAAGAAAATATCGCGAAGATGAAGTAAGTGTTGTGTGATGTCTTTGCTAAACACTAAGATGTCTTTGCTAAACACTAAGATGTCGTCAAAGTACACGACAACACAATGACCAATAAACGGTTTAAAGATGTAATTCATTAACCGCATAAAGGTACTTGGAGCGTTTGATAATCTGAATGGCATCACCATCCATTCATATAACCCATCCCGAGTTTTGAAGGCCATTTTCCACTCATCGCCGGGCCGCATACGGATTTGGTGGTAACCACTACGTAAGTCGATCTTTGAAAAAATCGAAGCTCCGTGTAGGTGATCGAGTAAATCGTCGAAACGAGGGATCGGGAAGCGATACTTAATGGTGATTTTATTGACCGCGCGACTATCGATGCACATACGAAATTTTCCCCCGGGTTTCGGGACGAGGAGCGCCGGGACGGCACACGGACTCATGCTTTCGCGAATCAACCCTTTTTCTAATAACTCGGTAACTTGTCGGTGAAGTTCGGCGAACTCTTTCGGATTCATGCGGTAGGCCGGTTTGTTCGGAATACTTGCACCGGGAAGAAAATCAATACAGTGTTGAATATCGCGTGCAAGGGGTAACCCCGGTGGAATGTCGTCCGGAAAAATGTCACTGAATTCCGTGATAAGGGGTTGTACCTCGACTGGGATATGTGATATGGTAGGGTTTTCTTCGGTGATTAATAACCCAAATATAATATGGCCCGGGTCGGTCGGGGTAGGTTTATTGAGGCTGGTAAAAAGCGGCCCGGAGACCAACATCGCCTCGGCTCCGTCATCGGTGGGATCGAGAGGGGCAAGTGTTATATGGATGCCGTCTTTTTTAAATGAGTAGGTGTTCCGAAATCCGTCGTGTTTAGCACGACGGTCATATTGCCAAGGACGGCCCAATAACAAGTGGCAAGCGTCCATCGGGAGGACTTCGCACCAAAGTTCATCTGTATATTTGTTCCCGATGGAAAATTGAACCAAGCACCGATGTGTAACTTTAATGAGGTTGCCTTTTTTTAACCATGTAAGTTGGTACGATTCGGGGTGTGGTTGTAACGGTAGGTGAAGTTTTTCAACCATCGAGGTGGCAACAATGTTTTCACAGCTTCCGCCGTCAATAACGACGGTACAAACTTTACCTTTGGCCGTGCACTTAGTGCGAAAAATATTATTGCGTAGCCATGAAGTATCCTCGGTTGGGTTGTGAACGCTGGTGTTGAGAATACGTTGTATGACAAGGGCTTCACCTCGATCGGGGTATACAGTTTCCGTAGGTTCATCCTCACACTCGTTATCAGTATCATAAGCAGGTGGCGTCTCGTCGACAAAACCCACAATTTGTGTGTTCGGGCAATCTCGTTTAAGATGACCGATCCCTTGACATTTATAACACCGGGGTTGATTAGGTCGTGACCCAGCCGTAGGGTTCGGCGTAACGGGGGTCTGCTTTGGTGGGTCGGACCGTGGGGGTGGAGTTGTGGTGGCCGGTGGTCGGAACCTATTTGGTGTAGGACATTGTCGGGTTGCAAGTTGTTTTTCCACGCGTTGAGCTAACCTGCATACGTCAGAAAAGGACCAATATTGTTGTAGCATGACGACATCGGAGATGTCCGGTCGTAAAGCTCCCAAAAACCGGGCGATGACTTGTTCATCGTCCTCCTCAACGCCACACCTCATCCGTAATCTTTCAAACTCAATTAGAAAGTCTTCGACAGAAAGTGTCGTTTGTTTAAGGTTGTGGTAGTCTAGGAAGGAGTCTTGTTTATGGTTCACGGGTAGGAACTTGGATCGCATTAAACGTTTCATCTTGTCCCATGTTTCTACCTTGTGTTTACCCTCCCGATACCGTTGATTTTGGACGTGTTCCCACCATAAAGACGCATATTTGCGTAAGCGAATAGCGACGAGTTTTACCTTGAGGTCTTCGGGTATTTGTTGAAGGTCGAATATGCGTTCAACCGTTTGAAGCCAGTCGATGAAGTCATCGGCCTGCATACGTCCTTCAAATTCTGGTATTTGGGGTCGGATCCCGAGAGCGCGGAGGTGGTCCCGTGGTGGTGGTGGTGGAGATTGCGGTGGTCGGCGATGGCGGCCAAAGATGTTGTATTCGCCTTCTTCATTCCACCGAATCGAGGCTGTAGCGGAATTGTCATGACTATACTCGGAATGGTTGAGCTCGAGGTCCCGTACGCGTTGTTGCAAGCGTTCGATCTCGATGTCTCGCGGGTCACGTCGATCAAATCCGTTGCCTCCGGCGGCGAATCGACGGGGTTGACGGCGGTCTTCCTCACGGTCGGACATCGTGAAGATCTTGATGAATCTGATACCACTTGATACGGATGTATCGTATGGAAGCTAAAACCTAGCTTGAAGGTTGCTCGGTAAACCCGAACGATTGCCAAGAACTCGAGATTCTTGAGTTTCTCACGAAACGAATTTATTTTATTCGATATACTACCATCCAACTAATGCATACAATTCTTTAAATAAAGTCCTAAATTAATAAAAGGAGTCCTAATCTAATACGAAAATATAAGCTAATAGATAAAGCTAAAATTTAAATAACAAGATAACTTAGAAGATAGTTGGATGGTTTAAACTTCCGATTGAATCCGTTAGCCACTGTTTGGGTTCAAGTCGGCTTCGTGTGGTGGGTGTGCTTGCGTATCCGGATCCATATCAATCTCTATTTGTGTTTTTACCATAAAAACTATAGCACATTAGATCCTTGAAGTAGAAGAAAACATTTTTAAATATTGTTTAACAAAAAATATTCGAACATTGAAAGCGTGACAAGACAGTTTGCATATGGGAGTTGATCTTTACATTGTAAATGTTGATTCACACACAATGTTAAAAAATGGCGACAAACACACCCAACATTAAAGGCAATACAGTCCAATCTTGTGTTTTTGATTGTTTATTCTAGTAATCCAAAATATTACCCGATAAACTAGAAACCAACTAACCTAAACCATTGATCGGTTCGGTCTTTCAGTAAATTTCTGATAAGATAAACCCAACTAATCAGACTCAAAACAATATATCTCTTAACTCCAACTAGTTAAAGAGTGTAATATTAATGATCTACAACTTTTGTTTTCTTTTCATTTTCATTGTACAAGCAACTTAAACTAAAGATATAGATAAATAAAGGATAATAAAGTGACAGTAATAAACATATGGTTTATTAGCTTAGTTGGTTAAAGTGTTTGCTAATTATAGATAGAGATATTCTATATATTTCTTATAGTGATGCTTCGTTGTCATGCTTACACCAATCATCTTGATAATTTTTCCTTCATGAGGAAGGTTCACATATATACCCCAATTTAGAACAAAGAAAATGAGATCACCGGTTGCATATTACATATACTAAAAAGGAGAGCTTATTACTTTAACAATACTCGGGAAATTTTGAGGGGTTATACGAGTTACCCCATATTACACAATAGGTCCCATCCATGCTTTATAATAATATGTATCACAATTAGGGGTGTTTTTTTGGTTGGATCGATTTTGTCCGAACCAAATAGGTTAAACGAATTGGTTTTTGGTTTTCAAAACTTAAAAATGAACCGTCCAAACTATGTTAATAATCAAACCATATTATAATTTGGTTGGTCCAGTTTAACAATCCGGGTTTTTCTCATAATATTTTTATAACGATATCCTTACAAAAGTATAAAATATCAATGATATTAAATTTGAGTTTTACAATTATGCATTCATCATTCTATCTACTAATTTCAGAATACAAAAGAAACCATGACCTTAATGGATTTGATCCATCTGGATTAATGATTTTGCAAAAAGGTAAATTCTAAGTTTTTTTTTATTACCTATTTCTATTTTTTTCACAAATTCCCTTAATTTTGTTTTTTTTTTCCGGTAAAATGTTCTTCGATTGCAAGAGGACATAAGGCTGGTGAACTTGTTATTCCTCTAGCAAGATATGTTATTGACATGAATACAGATATTGAATCTGGAATAACAGTGTGGTAAGTGATTATTAATAAAAAATTACCATACTACATTGACCAAGTGCAAAAACGTCAAAGCAGACACCAAAACTGTCCACTCTTTCCCGCCAAAGCCGTATAAATCCCTTCAAGCCTTTTTGGCCATTTCCCCCTTTCATCAGTCCTCCGGTGCCGGAGGTTAATTGAGATGGACGGCCGCAAGCCTGAGAAGATCCTATCGGACTTCTTGACCGAATATCACTCCGATCAGCTTCACTCGATCATTCTATCCTCCGATGACCGCCTTCATTACCCCCTCTATGTCGAGTATGTATCCTAAAACAATCAACCGGTTTAGCTTTCCATTTTCCAAACAAAAGAAATTTAAACATTTAAAGCTCAATTGATGTTCTTATCTATTCTTCAATCAGTTTTGCTCAAGTGATGGAGCACGATTCTCCACTTGCTCACGAGATCCTTAAAAACCCGACGGAGTACATGCCTGTGTTCGATAGTGCAGCCAGATCAGCTCAGGTTTTTTCATCTCTATATTTAGAATATACTATTGTAATTTACATATACGTTTTATTTTCAATTTTGTTTCAAGGAATGTCATAAACAATTTGATTTCTGCTATTAGGTCATAGGAGTTCAAATACATGAGTGTAGTTTAGCATCACATTAAGGTCCAAGGCTTAGATAGGGTTAATCAGATTAGACTTTGAAAGTTTCATCATATTATTAGGGTTTCCGTACATGTATGTTCATAATTTGTCACATAATTCATGACATCTCTTTGTAGTTCTTTAATTGTAAATTCTAATACTGTGATGTAATTTGGATTTTAGGATAACGCCTATCCACAGGTTTTAAAAGTTTGGGAGCATGACAGGCAGAAGGAAAGTTCATCGTCTCCAAGTATTAAGGAATTTGTGCATGTTCGGATTGATATTCGTGGCCCCATTCTTGATAATCCTGGTACAATTTCCTCTTCATTCAAGGTTTCATTTACTTCATGATCTTTACTGTTTATTGTTTTTCCATTGTTGCACATATTTAGGACACATATAAGAACATAGTTCTTTTTGCAATATAGACTTTACTTGTAAATCTTGAGAAATTGTTGATGTGTATTGGATTTTGTAGAATATAATCCGAGCATTGGACGTGTTCGTGTGAAGCATCGTGGCGTTCTTCTCACTTTAAAAGGAACAGTAATTAGATCTGGAGCTATTAAGATGATAGAAGGGGAGAGGGAGTATGAATGTAGGAAATGTAAAAACAGGTTACTTTCCACTAAACTGCTATTTTTTCTGTTGAATTAGCTATAAAACATTATTCGCGACAATAAAACGTGATTATTCATAGCCATACATTTAAATTATTCATGGGAAATTTGAATTAGCTACTAAACTGCTATTTTATATCACATGTTAGCAACTTTGTTAATGGGAAATGTTAATTTGTAGGTTTAAAGTTCAGCCTGAACTGGAAAGCAGGAATTCTATACCTAAGCCAATATCTTGTCCCTCTCAGGTTATTTATGCTTTGAAGCTATAGTTTTTATGTTTTTTTAAAATAATTTTGTGGATTTTATTCTAGTTGTTTACTATATATATTTTATCCACTAAACAGAATCCTAAATACTGTGAAAGCACTAGTTTTCAGCTTCTTGAGGGAAACAAAGTGTGTCATGATTACCAGGAGATAAAGATCCAAGAAAGCACTCAAGTTTTAGGTGTTGGAGCAATCCCACGTTCAATTCCTGTTATTTTGCAGGATGATCTTGTTGATACGGTTAAAGCTGGAGGTACAACAATGTCATAACAAGTTGTTTACTGAGTCAATATTATTGCTTTTCTGCAAATTCAAGTATAAGTTTACATTTTTGTCTTACTAATTCATCAGCTTCATGTTTCATTGCTGACCTTTTGTATAATTATTTGCAGATGATGTGATTGTTACAGGAGTTTTGACAGCTAAATGGTCCCCAGATTTGAAAGATGTTCGGTGTGATCTTGAACCTGTATTAGTAGCTAATTACGTGAGGTAATTTAAAGGCAGATAGATATGTCTGTGGTTATCTTTTTTATTTTTAATTTATATGTTTTTAACACTTTTCCTTTAACTCTGTTTTAGGAGAATAAATGAGATAAAATTGGATATCGAAATCCCTGATGACATTATTCTGCAGTTCAAAAGTTTTTGGTCAGAATTTAAAGACACTCCATTAAAAGGTAAGTTTGATGGAAATAGTTTGTTATAATCTTGTTAGATATATAAAATTACAACATATTAACTCTACAGGTAGAAATGCTATTCTTCGGGCTATTTGCCCACAAGTTTACGGTCTCTTCACTGTAAAACTAGCAGGTATTTTTCTCAACATTTATAATTTAGAATTGCTACCTTTTGATTGTGAATGTTAATTTAATAAGTCATGTTAATATTTGTAATCAATAGGTAATTTACTTAGTTATGAGCAATAATTACTGTTTAATGTAGTTACATTGACACTTATTGGTGGAGTACAACATGTTGATGCTTCTGGTACAAAAGTTCGAGGCGAGTCCCACCTTCTTCTGGTTGGTGATCCAGGTAATGCCAATCTTATTATCCTAATTAAATAAAATTCATAAGTAAGTTTAAAAACTATAGATTCACTTGCATTAATGGTTTATTTATTTATCTCATTATTAACAAAATATCGTTAGCAAGAAGTTTGATTAACTTCCCAGTTATTTAAGTTCTCAGGTACAGGAAAATCTCAATTCTTGAAATTTGCTGCTAAATTAAGCAAAAGATCTGTTATCACTACTGGGTTGGGAAGCACAAGTGCTGAATTGACAGTTACAGCAGTTAAAGATGGAGGTATTGTTTGTTGGTTTACTAATTTTAAAGATAAAAGAGTTCTGTTTGATAATGGAACTATAAAAGTTGAAATTACACAAATGATTCCTGTGGTTTACATGAAATTACGGATTTCTTCCCTAGACTTTTTTTATTACACGTATGGTCCTTATTTAAAAAAAAACTATGCACACAGATGGTCCCTGCATCCGTTAAACTTGACCTACTTCTGTTGACATTATGTAAAATGACCATTATACCCTTTTAACTTGCAGGTGAATGGATGCTGGAAGCTGGGGCCCTTGTGTTAGCTGATGGTGGACTTTGTTGCATTGATGAGTTTGATAGCATGAGAGAACATGATAGAGCTACTATACATGAAGCAATGGAGCAACAAACTATAAGTGTTGCTAAGGTATTTATAAATTATGATATAAACCATTTAAAACATTTAATTTAACTTTTTATCTAGACCTGATTACATAATATTTCATTTTCAGGCAGGTCTTGTAACTACTCTGAGTACAAAAACTATAGTTTTTGGTGCAACAAATCCCAAAGGGCAATATGATCCTGATCAATGTATCTATTCTTAGAATTCTTATGTCTTTATTTTTAAATTATGATTAGTAATATAATGTGTTCTTTTTTAATAAAATTCAGCTCTATCTGTGAACACAACATTATCTGGGCCTTTAATCAGTAGATTTGACATAGTCCTGGTTCTGTTGGACACAAAAAATCCTGACTGGGATAAAGTTGTCTCAGATCATATTCTTGATCAGGTACACACTAGCCTACAGTATGTTCCCTGTGCTCTATTCATCATTACCACATGATTAAATGTTAACGATTGGCAGGCAGAACCAGAGAAAGACAAATTTCATGAAGATCTCAGTAAAAAGTGGCCCCTTTCCCTTCTCAGAAGGCACATTTTCAAATTTATAGGAATTAAACATTTTCTATAACATTTTCAAATATATTCATTCATGTTGCAGGTATATCCATTTTGTAAAAGGGTATTTTAGACCAACTTTAACTAAAGAGGCAGAACATGTTATTTCAAGATATTATCAACTCCAAAGAAGATCTGCAACAGAAAATGCTGGTTTCACTCCTGTCTTGAGATTTTCCTATGTCATCCTCTCTTAATTTCATATCTAATCTTGAGAGTTTTTTTAACTTTTTAATGTAGCAAGAACAACTGTTCGGATGCTTGAGAGTTTAATTCGACTTGCTCAAGGTATGAGTTTTACTTTACTACTTGCAAAGTTAACATTCAGCATCAATTAAACAAATTATTAATTATTACGATTGTAGCACATGCAAGATTGATGTTTAGAAATGAAGTGAGTCGATTAGATGCCATTACAGCAATATTATGCATAGAGTCATCCATGACTACTTCAGCCATTGTTGATAGTGTCGGGAATGCATTGCACTCAAATTTTACTGATAATCCTGATCAAGAATGTATCCTTTTTTTTTCTTTTGCTATATACAGTTGGTGAGTATGCATTTTCTTTTGGCAAATTTGCAGCCAACTTTGGTCAAATTTTGATTTCTTTTTGCCCAAGAAAGAACCATCAATGTGGTTTGAAGTTTGGAGGATTTTTGTAAGGTTGGTGGTCTTTAGTGGAGCAAAAAACTTGGTTACTTGAGATTAAAATTTACCATTTTATGCTATTAACCCCCCCTTTTTTTTCTGAAAAAGGATAAAAATAGTTAAGGATAACAGCAGACAAAAAAACTAGTTTTTGAATAAAAAGGGTGATCTCAGTGTGATTTAGATGGGTTTAAGTTTAATATAAAAGACAAACATATGCAGTTATATTCTCATGAGCAGTTTTAGTGTAATGGTTAATTGGAGAATAAAGATGAGTATTTAGTGAAACTAATAAATCCCTAAGGACATTAATTAATTTATAGAGGTAGTTGGTGAATTCCTTAACGAAAGATCCAGATGCGGTGCAAGAAGAGCAAATCCTTAAAAAGCTCAACTCTTTTGAGGAATTCCCGGATATTTGAATGTGGTCAACTTGGCATCAGCAACCTAATTAATGTTAATTAAAGATTATTATTATCTCTTTCACTGGCTATCTGTAAATGAGTTTTGGTACTAATTGTCATTAGAGGATATAGGGCTCGATTAATATGATTGTGAACTGTGACAAACATGCATCACTTGGCTTCCGTCAAGACTTTGTAGATCTTTTTGCACGCATAGTATTGATATATTGTTCATCTGTTGGAAATGAAACAATGATACTCATTTCTGGTTTGATGGCCTTGATGCCTTGTATGGTAATATTGAGTAGTAAAATTTTGTATTTCGTGTTACAACTAGTAGAATGTACCCCGCACAATATTGTGGGGATGTTCATACTATGTCCAAAAAGTTGTTTAGGTCAGTTAATATTTCAATTACACTATAATTGGTTATATGCACCACATGTCAAGTTAGATTGTTTATGGTAAAAATAAGAACACATAATTTGTTATTTTGGAAATTTAAGACCAGTTGAAACCGATGTTGAAAATGAAATTATTAATAATAATAATTATAAAATAAATAATATTAATTACATTTATTGTATTTTAAAAACAATATTAGAATAATAAGAGTTAAAGGAAAACTATCATTTTTAGGTACAAAGAAACATAAAGTTTCGAGGATAAAGTATTATTTTTTAAAATATTTAAATATTAAGCATTAAATTTCAGGGTAGTAAGTTATAATTTCATAAAAGTTAAAGTTCAATGGAGTAAAATGTAATTTCAACAAAGTGTAATTGGGAAAATATAAAAAAAAACGATAAAAGAGTAGGCCACAATTAAAACCCGTGACTTCTCCTTCATTAGGCATACAACTTTACCACTTGAATATATGTCCAGATGCTTTGTAATCCCTCACTAATTGCTAAATAAGAAAAAAGAAGTCACAAAAAAGTAATTGTACATCACTAATTGTTAAATTAAATAAGATAAAAAAATTCTTAACGAAAAAAAGTAATTATAAAAAGAAAATCTTAAAGAAATTATATTAACTAATAATTGCTAAATAGGAAAGTAAAGGTCTCAAGAGTAAAAAGGTCATTAAACATCAACTAATAACTGCTAGATAGGAAAGTAAATGTCTCAAAGACAAAAAAATCATTAAATATCCTATGATAAATGTATGTTATATATAATGCGTAGATTTTTGCTAGTTAATTTAATATAAACTTAACTAAAGATGTTGAGAATCATAAAAGTCAAACTAAAATCATTTTGCATGTTACCTTGTTCTTTAAATAAAAAAAAAACCCTTAAAAAGTATTATTCTCCTTGCCAATTGTATATTAAAATGTGATAACAAAGATAATTTTTCAACAAAAAAAAACTATTATGATA
This sequence comes from Calendula officinalis, assembly GCA_963853835.1. Classification (NCBI taxonomy): domain Eukaryota; kingdom Viridiplantae; phylum Streptophyta; class Magnoliopsida; order Asterales; family Asteraceae; genus Calendula; species Calendula officinalis. Next base: position 28,747,803 of record OY970834.1, read on the forward strand.
TTCAACTTGGCTTCTCCAGATGACAAACAAACGAGGGGATCAAAATTGAAACTTAAAACTAGTAATATCTACTTCCTCCGATTTAAAATAAGTGATACACTTTCCATATTTGAATGTATCAAAATAAGTGATACACTTTGAAAACTTACCTTATTTGGTAAAAAGTAGTGGGACCCACACCCACTAACTATCTACTTTAATCAAGTGAAATGACGGCTTTACCCTTACTTTTACTTTTAAACATTATTAACTTCACTTTATTCAAAATTTGTGGGACTCATTCCCTACTAACCATCCAATTAATCTAATCTAATTTAATTATCATTATCATATTTTACCTCAAAAACCGTGAAACCAACAATGTATCACTTATTTTAAATCGGAGGAAGTATAATATAAACAAAAAATAATGGCCCTATAGGTATCCAAGAATCTATAAGAAGAAACAACTCTTGGGATCTAAGAAAATGTAATATAACAAGCACAATTTACCCGCGCGTTACCGCGGGGTGTTAAACTCTACAATTTAATTGGATGCCGAGATAAATTTTTATTTCAACAAATTTTGATTTATGTAGTTTGTGGTTATTGCTATATAATGTGGTTTTGCATGATACTTATTTTAGTGTTATATTGTGTGCATCACGTTAGCCCAAAAAATCTTATCATAAATTTGAAAAGATCAAATTTGCTATTTTGAGAAATTTGCCGTTGGTTAACTCAAATTTGTATACGAAAAATGACTTAGTTTTCAAATTAAAATATAATGCATCCTTATTTTAAAGGTAAGTTTTTTCATGCCAAATGTACCCAAGATTATAAAACTTTCATAAGGTTTGTCAATTTAAATCATAAAAAGAATAATTCTAATTACATAGTTTATAATTTTAAAATAAAAAATTAGAAGATTATTGAAATTTATACAAAAAGTACTATTATTATGGACTATGGAGGGATTATTTTTAAATATATATCATATTCATTTAATAATAAAGAGAAAATAACAAAATTAAAAGACGGAGCAAAGGGAGCTGGCAAAATTAAAAAAGAAAATTGGAAGGAGGTGGTAAAAGAAAAAAGCAAAATTAGGAGCAAAATAAAAATATATGCGTAGAAGAAGGAGCTGGCAGAATAAAATGTATGCGGTGGAAGAGAGTTGAACCTGGCACAAACATTTCAATATTTAGATGCCTTAATCAATTCAGCTAGAAAGAGAGTTTGTACTGTTTTCATTCTATTGCAATATAAACAAAAGAAATTCAGATGTGTTGGCTGAATTTTATTGGCTATGTTACTATTCATTTTAACTTAAATGTAATATTACTAATTTGACCCTTTCTCCTCATGCATTACATCGAAACGTATACATGTTACACGTCATATATAGATTTACGTTGAAATTATGCATGTATGGTTTTAGACATGAATGTGAGATAATTCAGGTCATGTATTTGCACATGTAACCTTTTATCTAAACATAATAAAAAATCACTCATGATTTTAAGAAAAAAAGTTATGCTTCTACTTCTACATGCATCTTTTGGGTATTACGGATTCATGCAAAATTGCCTCCGTGCAATAAAAAGTTGTACGCTGGTCTGGGTTTAGCCATTTCTGCTCCTTATTACCAATATACATGCCCTTTTGGTTATCACTTCATTATCCAGTGCCCATCTCTATGTATGTGTGTTCGACATCAAAAGTATATACAAACAAGCACCATAAATCCATTATCCCAACAAAAAAAAAAATCTCATCAGGACTTTAGGCCATGTGTTAAATGTCTTTGTATGCGGTCATTATCTAAATATATGGACAAGAACAACGTCACTATAAATCTATAATGCATTATGCAACAAGTAGACAAATTATTTTCTAAATTAAATCATTGTTACATAACTGATCCCCAAACTCAGAAGTCAAAAAGATTATGTGCCTTTCTTTTGTGCAGAAGGGTGTTTGTTATGAAACAGAAACATGAAAAATAATATCTACTTAAAGAAAAAGGGAGAATAAATCAATACAAGCCCAAAAACTTCCACCATGCACCCCCAATAACTGTCCAGATCACCGCGTTAATACAAGCCATAATGAACCCGATCCTAAATACATCTGGCAGCTCCACATATCCAGCTGTTGACAAAATTATATAAATAAATTAGTCACCCGAAATGAAACACTTTGACTTTTAAGGGCAAACCTATAACAGGCTTTCAAAACATACCTCCAAAATAAACTGCAGCTTGACCACTACTATAATGAGTTTGAGCACCAAATAAATTTGTATTATAAGCTAATGCAAGTGCAGCCAAAACACCGGGCACACCAGCTGCCAAATGCATAGCTAAAAAAGCAGAATATAAAGCTCCAACGTGGCCCGTTTGACTAGCAAACATATAATGGATTAAGAAATAAGCTCCTTGAAGAACACCAAAAGCAGCGGGCCAACTTAATGAAAAAGATTGAAGAAATTTAGCAACACAATTAGACATCCATGTCACGATTCCAAGATTTGTTAATTGGCCCGCCATTCCAACAAGTACTGCAAACCAAGTCAAAGTGTCCCATGCTGACTTTTCACTTAAACAATCGTCCCAATTTAGTACGCCTAGTAATAATAGTACTGATAAACCCAACATTGCAGTTACAACACTTGGAATTCCAATTGAATCACTGCGAAAACAAGAAATCATTTTAGAAATTTTTATTTATTTATTTATGTTTTTTTTTTAATTTTCCATTTTGTTGGTCGTGTATAGGGGTGAAAACGAGCCAAGCCGTTCGTGAGCTATTCGGGATCGGCTCGTTAAAAGTTCGAAACGAGCCGAGCTTAAACGAGTATGAGCCGAGTTCGAGCTTAACTAAGAGCTCGTTTATTAAACGAGCCCGAGCCCGAGCTTGATCCACTAAGATCGATTAGGCTCGCGAGCCTAAACGAGCACATATATATTAATTATTACAAAAATACAATTATATATTATATATTTTATACTTGTGTGTATGTATACTATACATATATATGTATATAACATAATATAAAAATGAAGTGCTTACATAATATATTAAATATTATAATTAGATTAAAAAGTTTATATATTTTGTGTATATGGGAGCTTAAATTAGCCTAATCGAGCCGAGCCCGAACCTGCGAAAACCTAAACGAGCCGAGCCCGAGCTTTACATATAAGGCTCGAAACGAGCCGAGCTCGAGCTCGAGCTCCTTAAAACTTAAACGAGCTGAGCTCGAACCTAGTCGAGCTCGGGCTCGGCTCGGCTCATTTACACCCCTAGTCGTGTATTTTGGTGAAAGATCAAGGATTTTTAATATCAAATTATTATAGTAATCATAAAGTCTTTGCAATCATAGTTAACTACTTAACCATTAACCCACATATATTTACATTTTACAATTTTCTTTTTAAAGAAAAAATATGGTTTGTGTCGACCCAACCTGACCCGTTTTCACAAGTACCAAAATTTTCATTTTTGACCCCAACCCATTTCAACCAGTACCAAAATTTACATGTTTGACCCCAACCCATTTCAACCAGTACCAAAATTTACATGTTTGACCCCAACCCATTTCAACCGGTACCAAAATTTACATGTTTGACCCCAACCCATTTCAACCAGTACCAAAATTTACATGTTTGACCCCAACCCATTTCAACCAGTACCAAAATTTACATGTTTGACCCCAACCCAACTCAACCAGTACCAAAACTTACACGTTTGACCCTGACCCATTTCGACCCATTACCCAACCTGTTCATTTTGCCACTTTTAGTCAAATCAAAAACCTAGTAATTGACAAAAGATGACATACCCGAGTACCCAAAGGGAGACCGCAAAAATCATGGTACCAATCATGACCCATTCATTGGTTGTAACGGGCCCCATGGCTTCAAGTCTTTTTGCAGCCATGGCAGGTGCATCTGGTGTATCTTTGGTTTCAGGAGGATATATTTTGTATAAAATAAATGGAGTAAGTAAAAGTGAAACAAAAGCAGGTAAACTAGCAGCTTTGAACCAAGAAACCCACGGGCTTGCAATTACTAAACCCAGTTCTTCAGCTAATTTTAAGCATAACAGGTTTTGGGCTGCAGCAGTTAGGAAAAGAGCACTAGAATTGCCAGCACACTGTCAAAATTCAGATAATAATAAATTTATGAGAATCTGAAAAATGCAACATTAAATATAAATTTACTTGGTATTAAACTATTAATACATTAATTAATGAAATATTTCCTCTTGCTCCCACAAGAAGCCATACTTAATCACAAAATTAACAAATAATTTTAGTGTTTAGCTCAAAATATATACATGCATACATACATCACTGTAAAAACAGAAAAATTAATAGCTTTGTGCCTCACTTCTATACTTTTAGCATTAAAAATGGGCAACACAGTATGCAAATTCTAATGGCCATTAGTAACTAGACTAGAAGAATCTAATTCCTAAATTTCAAAATCAATTACAAATGTACGAATTAACCTGAAATTGAGACTGAATAAGATATGAACCCAATTTTTTCGAAGACGGATCATTAGGTTTACTTCCAGCTGAGAGTGACAAAGACTTAATAATCGGCAAAAACACACCGCCGGCCCTCGCCGTCGTACTTGGCATCGCCGGAGCAATCAAAGCCTCACTCAAAGTCAACCCATAAGATAAACCCAATGTACTCTTTCCCAACCATTTTACAAAATATGTCGCAATTCGATCCCCTAATCCAGTTTTCACAAATCCACGAGCGAAAAAGAAGGAAATTACAATTAACCAAATTACTTCATTAGTAAAGGCACTAAACGCCGTTGTGAATGTTAGGGTTTTGGTTACAATGGTGGTTGTAAGCCCTAATAACGCCCACGCGCCGACGGGTAAGGGAGACAGAACAAGTCCGGCGATTGTAGAGACGAAAACTGATAAAAGTTGCCATGCCTGCGGGGTTACTTCAACAGGTTTTGGGACAACGAAACGTACTAGTAAGCCGATCGCGAGTGAGAGTGCTAAAGGTACGATTTTTGCGCCTTGTAATTGTGGTTTTTGGATTTCGGTTGTTGAAGATGCTGATGCTGATGCTGAAATTGGTTTGATTGGTTTTGGGAGAGTACTGAAGAGTGAGGGTTTAGTGGTGGTGGTGGTGGTGAGGAAGAGACGGCGCGGATTGGTGGCGGTTAGTGGTGGTGTTCGGAGGAAAGTGGTGCGCGGTGATGGTTTTGTGAGGTAACGAGATCGGAGGTGAAGAGAAGGAGGGCAGAAGGCAGTTGAGAAAAGCGCTGAAGCCTCCATTGTCGATGGATTGAGAGAGGTTTGAGATTTGCAGAAATGGTGGGTGGCGGAAATTACGAAGATGATTCAGATGAATGAATCCGCCACATATTTTATTTTGTGTTGGCAAAGCCGTAGAATATGAATCTGTTTGCTGGTAATTAGTAAATTATATTAACGTAGTGTTTGTTTTTTTTTTTTTTTTTACCGAAAGTGTTTTTGAAGTCTTATGTCTGCAGGTGGGAAGATATTTTAGAAAAAAAAAACTATTTGTTTTTTGGAAGTCAGAAGATGAGAAAAAATCTTTTTGAGGTCTGCTTGGAGAAGACTTGGACCATAATCTTCCAAGACATTTTACCTAAACCTAAAAAAAAGTTTATCCACCACCACATACCAACACTGCCACCCACCACCACCAACCACCACCTACCGCCACCACCAATTTCCGCATCCACCTAATGCCACTAGCACCCACCACATACCGCCACAACCACGTACCGCCACCCACCACCATCCACCGCCACCACATACCACCACCACCACCATCTACCGCCACCACCACCACCACTATCTACCGCCACCACCCACCACCACCACCACATACCGCCACAGCCACCCACCGCCACCCACACCCACCACCACCCACCGCCACCCACCACCATCTACCGCCACCGCCACCCACCACCATCTACCGGCATCACCCACCACCATATACCACCACCATCCACCACCACCACCACATACCGCCACAACCACCACCGCCACCCACCACCATCTACCACCACACACTGCCACAACCACCCACCGCCACCCACCACCATCTACCACCACCACCCACCACTATGTACTTCCACCACCACCCACTGCCACCACAACCCGCCACCACCCACACAAATACTGTCACTTAATTTTTTTTTATTAACCTGCAGACATCAAAAAACAAACAATCTTCTTCTTATAAACTGCAGACGTTTGGTCCAAATCTTCTCTACAAATGTGGTCCGCAGACTGCAGATCTTCTACCTCTTCAAAAACAAACAGCACCTAAGTGTTAAATTTAATTTATAAGTGGTCCCGCTTGCAGTAATGAATGGATTAGAAGGGGGCTGGATGGATTCTCTATTTCCGGGTCGTAGACATATAAGTAGGAATAAATGGTAAGAAGAAATATAATTTCTCATATAATTAATAGTATTATAGCTACATTTATTTTAGAGTTAATTACACAAATGGTCTTTTAAGATGATACCAGATTTCAAGTTTGGTCCTAAACTTTTAATTTCGACAAGTGTAATCCTTTATGTGTACCAATTTTCCAAGTTTGGTCCTTTAGGCCAAACGGTGTTAACTTTTTCTGTTAAGTCTCCCCATGTGCATTTAAGGGTATTTTCGTCTTTTTCCATTTACTTTTTACAGAAAATTAAAAATAACATATATGTACAACTATCCATGCATTAGTACATAGCCACTTTATACACACTTCATCTTCTTCCCTAAGGCTATCCGGTATGGGCACCACATGTGGTGGTGCCTTTGCCCGCCACATCATCTGCCACCTCAGCAACCACACCACACCCACACCACATCATCTCTAGGAAATACCCACCACACCACACCACACCATTTTATTCTATTTAATTTTAAATAAGAATGAAAAGAAAATACCCACCAACCAATCACAAGCATCCACCTCACCCCCATCTCACCCCACGCCCGTTTCCAGCCGTTGGCCAGACCCCATCTCCACCACGCCACCCTCCCACGCCGTTGGGGGATGGTGTTTGCTTTTTTTGCCACGCCGTGGCTAAGCCACCTTATCCCCACGCCACACCGGGCGTTGGCCCGTACCTCTCAGCCTAAAAATCAAAACCCAAACATCCCTTCTTCCATTTACTTTTTCTTCTCAATTCCTTCTTCTCTCTTTCTCCATTCTCTTTGGATCAAGATTTAAAGAATATGTTCTTTCTAGAAAAAGATTTAAATTTTATAGTTTCTTGAAGAAATTATAGTTCTTGCAGTTTGGGGTTTCTTTTTATATCATTAATCATGCCCAAGAATCTGTTCGAAAAAATTGATTTTTTAGACTTTTAGTTGTCTTGAAGAAATTATCGTTTCTATGATTTGCAGTTTATATTTTATTTTATCAGTTATTGATGCTAATGGCTGGGTCGTCATCATCATACTGGTGTTATAGATGCTGCCAATTCATCAATTTTCCGGCTAACACACAAGATTAACTTTTATTTTGCCCTGATTGCAACGGTGGATTTGTAGAGCAGATCGCTAATCCGACCAGGTTGCCCGAATTTACACACCCGGACTCTTCACGGAGTCGTTTTCCGACAGAGGCTATCTACACAGTCGGAAACGAGCAACATAGCTCAACACCAAGTCCTAGTCCGTCGGTGCTCCGGCGTGCTAGAAGGAACACCGTTGACCGCACATCGTTTAACCCAGTCATCGTTCTCCGGGGACAAAATACACCGATGGTAAAGTAAATCGCAGAAGGGGAAGTGGCGTAGCTGGTTTGGTGGTGGCGGCAGGTAATCTCCGACAATTCAACGGCTCAGTCCGGCGGACTTGCGGTAGTTACGAAATGAAGGGAGCTCAATCTCCGACTTCCATCGGAGGAAAAACCGTTGTAGAGGAGACGAATCAAACACTAATTTGCAAAATTGACGAGAAATTAAAGAAGAGGAATGGGGAAATCGATGAACGAGTGACTTTGAAAAAATTTGCAGAATTGATGGAATTTTTTTTTTGTTTATCTTGTTCTGGAGTGTCTCCAGCTCTCTGATCCAAAGAGAAAGGAGAAAGAGAGAATATGGAATTGAGAAGAAAAAGTGAAGGGAAGAAGAAGGGATGTTGGGGTTTTGATTTTGGGGGAAGAAGATGAAGTGTGTATAAAGTGGGTTTGTACCTAATGCATGGATAGTTGTACAAATATGTTGTTTTTAATTTTCTGTAAAAAGTAAATGGGAAAAGACAAATATACCCTCATGTGCATTGCACATGGGGAGACTTTACAGAAAAAGTTAACACCATTTGGCTTAAAGGACCAAACGTGCAAAATTGGTAGACATAAAGGACTACACTTGTCGAAATTGAAAGTTTAAGACCAAACTTAAAATCTTGTATCATCTTAAAGGACCATTTGTGTAATTAACTCTTTATTTTAAGAGAAATACAGTAGTATTTGCAGATACTATTTTTTCTTAGTTAAGTGCATATTATTTGTTTCGCTTATGATTATTTATTTGGTAGATAAGCGTTTAAATCAAGTAGAATATATAAGAAAAAATGAGTGGATTACACAATCTTATGATAAGTAGTAATATGAATTATTAAAAGTTTATCATTTATTACAAGTTCATTTTTTTATGTTCATTAACATAATGTATAACGTAACGGTATCATCAAGCTTTAAGCCTCACATCTAAATTTATAATAATTAATCCCATTACTTTTTAAGGAAATCATTTTTTTCAAAAAAATTTGTTACAAAGTTTTCGTTTACATTTTGGTCAAAAGAATTCTTCTATTTGGTTTAAATAAAACTTTTCAAAAGACTTTTTTTTAATCACAATTGATTAGATTAGATTTAAAAGAATATTTTACATAGACGAGGAAGGCAAACGAACAACAAGCTACTGTTAGTCTTTTTTTTTTAATTGGATTTAGCACTAATTCTTTTAACATAAAAATGAAAGAACTATTTACTATCCTATTTTACAGGATGCAAAACATGGTACAACAAAAGGAGTATCAGCTCATGACAGGTCAACAAGAACAAAAGCTTTAGCTTCAGAAAAGTCAAAGCCCGAGCCCGGGCCATATATTTCCATTGAGATAGAAACATGGAGGTGTTCTGAAACGGGCCGGTCATACTGAAGCTTCTGTTGACTTTCCCTGTTAGCGGGGTTTGACCCGGTTGCTGAGATTGTGGATGATGATGGTTCAATTGCCCGATGACCAAAACTTGAGAAATTTGTTGAAATGGAGAATTTGGAAATTATTTCTATTGCTGATTTTATTACCCAAGGCTTGTAACCTAGTGGTATCCAAGAAGTATTTAAGGTGTTGCCCATGACCTATTGGTCATGGGTTCAAGTCCCGTCGTGGACAAAAAGGTGGAAGGTTCGAGGGAAGGCATAATGTCCCTTGTGGATGTCACTGTCTAGGCTCGAACCACTAACTTACTAACTAGCCGTTCAAATTAAAATAATAAAAGTAAAAATAAAAAAAATAAAAAATGCTGATCTTATTAGGTGGGTCATGTGGTTTTGATTATGTTGAAAATTAGAGGTGGAAAAATGTGTGGGCTGGGTAATGGTTGAGAATGGGTAATTATTGATGTGGGTTGGAATGGGTCAAACCGCTTTAGGTTGACATGAAGCTTTTTTCCTTTTAATTTTTTAAATGGAAGACTGCATAACCTTTAATATTGATCCTTTGAGGTATGAAACTTTTTCATGTTTGCGACCAAAATGAGGATTTCTTTTATCGATTTAGGAAAGTTCTCAGTTACTTTTTGGTTATGAAAATAACTGTAATATCTTAAACGGGTCACAAAAAAATATACACGCCAATTGACTCATTCGTAAGTAAATGAGTTTAAATTGCCAGCTCTGCATGAGCGAAGGACCTACTTTTTTACATTTGATTTATGTTTGGCAGATACAGGAGGAAAACGAACAAATTAGTAAAACAAGCTTCTTAAGACTTTTAAGGTCAAACTTGTTTCAGTTGAAATCCGAAATTGATACCTAATTCCTCTACAAATTTAGCATCAACAGTAGCAGTAAATTTGATAAAGCTCATGTTTCTCATTTATGATTCTTTACAAGATTTGAAAACACCATATAATTTACGGCGTTGAATTGAGGTTAAAAGTCAAACAGGGTGATATTGGGGACATGAGATATATAGGATGTGATTGTGGGAACCAATTGTAGTAGCTAATACTAATTTTCATCAAATAAAATACAATATAATTGGGAAATGGCTAAAAAATACAAGATTGAAATAAGAATATGTAGAAACAAAGAAGAAACAAGTTTTGGTTGAGTCTCGTGAAATTCACGATCCCCTTAAAATAGATTCGTCGTCTATTTCCCAGGGTAAAACAACCGAGTAGTTTTATACTACCGAATATAATCCAAGCCCGAACACTTATCGAAAGTTTTTGTGTTTAAGGATCACTAAAAATTGGAGAGCATATGTGTGTGAGAATTCTTGGAGTGTAAGAAAGTCTAAGACTTTTTGGTGTGATTACAAATGAACCACACACATTCTATTTATAATAGAAACTAGCCTATAACCCGTGATGAATCACGGACGGCTTATAAAAATTCTCAGAACAAAAATTGTAATAAGCAAAATATATAATTTGTCAACAAATTAGCAAATAATTCGGTAAACATACAACAAAATAATATACATTTGTTGAACTCATCAATTTGTTTGCATCATTGAATTCAACAATATCTTGTACATTCCCAAACAATATGAAATTGGTTAATATAAAATAAAAATAATGATGATATCTACACATCAACCAATAGCGTTTGGAACTTTATCTTCATCATCAAACCATACTTCATGTAACACTCTGCATAAATTTAAAGCAACTTAATTACAAAAAATATACAAAATGTAGATACATAAATCATATATTATTGAACCAAATTTTCTTCCCAATTTACCATAAAACCCTTAAGTATATTTGAGCTCTCCGATGAAGGTGTTTCCATATACATATAGGCATTGCTGCCAATTTTGATGTAAGAATTCCCGAGATAATATTATCTCTCAGACCCAAAAATATTAAAATTTTCATTTCTGAAACGGACTCCCAGAACCCAGATGCCATCTGTCAACCAACCGGTACTCGAAAGATCCAAGACCATGAGATTTTGAAGATTTTTCCACTCAATGTTCATGAGATCACCTCATATGATATTTGTTGATAAAACCAACTCTTCTAATGAACTCATTTCTTGAATTGACTTGGTCGACCCACCAACCTTATTGTTTCTAAGATCCAGAAATGTTTAAATTTTGAAATTGCAAACTTCACTAGGGATTTGACCTTCTAATATATTTTGACTTAAATCAAGCTTTAAGAGAGAGGTTAAAACATCAAAAGTCAACTGTAATCTCGCAAATAATTAGTTTCTACTAAAATCCATGATAACAACTTGCTCAAATAACCATAGCTATAACCATTTTGGCCCGTTAGTCGATTACCAGATAACATGAATTGCTTTAAGCGGGTCAAGTTACCAATGTTACCCGGTAATCCTTCAGCACCAAAGATTGAAGCAACCTGTAAATCAAAATAACAAACATTAAAATTTCAACAAATCACACAACATTTTTGTGACTATACACTCTAAAATGGTACTTAATTTATGAATTAAAGACGTTAGTCTCCCAAATCCTTACATATTGTTGTGAAAAGTCAACATGGACTTTCAAAAGTCAAACATGTGGTTACCTGAGTAGGGGTCCAATCACAAGGATCCTGATAAAGATCCGACCCATTCGACCAACTACCAACAAAACCTTGTATATAAGAGTGAAGAGCTTGTTAATGAGGTTTCTCCAGTAGAGATTACCTCTTCGTATAAAAGAGGAAATAGAGTACGCACCACAAGAACAATGAGTGTTACACCCTAAGAACAATGAGTGTTACACCCTGCATAACAAAAAAATAAGTCAATAATTAGAAGAAATTTAATCATTTTTTACATACAAAAATTTAAGAAAATTCTATAGAATATTAAAAAGTCAAACCACAAACGCCAGAGATTTTGCATTAGACAGATATGGAGCTCCCCGATATAATTGTAATCCGTGTTACTACTGCAAGTAATCTTAGAAATAGTGCTATGCCATAATGGTTTTTACTGCAGATTTTAAATTAGTAAGAATATAATAAATTAATAATAATGGTAAAAGAAACTAATTTTAAGAGTAAAAAATGAGGTGAAATACCAACAGGGAAAACCAACTATTCTAATTCTATATTTAAAACAGGGAAACCGAATCAAGGTGCATTAAACTCATACGATATTGAACGGCTTTGAATGACTTTGAATGAGAAATTCAAAACTGATATTACATTGAATTTTGGAGAACACAAGGGGTAACCGTTATGTCAAGGCTACGCCTTTAAGTTTAGGGTTATCAAAAGCCTTTATTTCCGGTAATTGCATTCAATGGGCAATTACCAAAATTATTGATAATTGCATTTAAAATTGTTAATGCAAGTTGTTCCGTTGACATAATAACTGCTAAGGTGACCTACAAAATTGTATGTGGCATCATGAAGCAGGGCAAAGCGCTTATGTGGACTTACATGGCATTACAACATGGCATTATTGAGTGTCAAGTGGCTTTTAAGGATTCAAAAAAACTTTGGTTTATTATATATAAAGATGTGTCATCATGTTAATAATAATCACAATTGTCATTATACATATTCATTACAAAGAAATAAAATCACCAAATTCAATTCTATATTTAATGACACACATTAAACTTCTTAATAATATTAATAATAATATTATCTTAATAATATTAATAATAATATATTATTACTTGAATTTGTTAACCATAAAAACCGAACCCCCATTAAACCCGGGAGACAAGCGTGGATAGGTTCAAGTTCTCACTAGTTCATTTATTTTATTTCTTGATTCCATACACCCCACTTTGAGAGTCGATATCTCATTCACCACAGCTACATTTTGGGCATGTCAACTATTAATTATATATAACAAATATACATATAATTATATATGTCCAAAATTTTCCAACAATCCCCCACATGAATAGAGATCGATCGAAAACATAACAAAATTTCGATAAATGTTCAACAGTTAAGTCTTGCAAAGGATAGGTAGGTATTAGCCTTTGAACCTTCCCTTGAGAAGCACACTTAGTCCCCTAGCAGTCAGTAGACACGATGTCCTTGAACTGAATCCGCCTTTTGTGTAGACGACAATATACATTCTCACAAGACTCTCCCTGACTTGTTCATATCCTCTTATCGTGCCCGTCTTGGTCATGGACACTGCCTGGTTCTGCTAGAGCTACTAAGATTTGTGCCCCAATAATTCCATTCGAAGCGACCCCACTTCTCCCTCACATAGGTGATTCTCTACAAGGAATCATTAAAATCCATAGTGCTTATCCTCATTGTCACTGAACTAGGAATGAACTAGGAAGTAGTACAATTTACTCCCTTTAAGAATGTTTGGAGGAATTTCGTTACCCCCACAGTGACATCCCTTCGTTTATACAATTAGGTTGTCCTATTGAACCTAGATCTTGGGATCTCCAGTCAACTAGGTTAGGTTTCCTTCGGATAAACTCTATTCCAAGGGCTTTAGTCCCATTCCATTATAACTAACTCTCTACTTAAGCCTTTTCATAAGCGGATCCGCGATGTTAGCAAGATAGTTAATCTTGATAACTTCAATTGAGAGTAGTTATCATATCGTATCATGCCTTACAATTATACTAATGTAAATGTAAGATAACGATATATGCCAATATATACATCAATTATTTGGAATATCTTCCTTAATTGATGTAACTTTATGAAGATGAATGAATACCTTAGCAAGGTACCCCCACATTCGTGCGTATTTATAAGACGGTTTTCTTTCAAACCAAATTCCGTACGATGTTTCATCTAACCCTCACGAGGTTCTTATATAAAATATAAGTAGTCGACATACGACATAGCCCCACATTTGTACGTACTTATGATACGATTTTCTTTCAAACCAAAGTTTGTACAATGTTCATTTTATCCTCACGGGGTATCTTATATAAAAGATCATTAGTCGACGCACGACATACCCCCACATTTTTACAAATTATTATATCAATTGCTTCATTTTTACTTTTCTCTAAAGTAAAACTACACTCTTTCGTGTATATCAAGGAGTTTTGGTTATTTCTTTCAACCAAATGGAATGATGATTTTGTCAGTTTGTTACATTTGTGAATTTGAACCATTGTGGAATGTTGGTGGTATGCAATTTTGTTTATTTAATCAACAAATTTGATTAAATTTATATGGCATAATCAATCATGTTAAATATTCAAATAAATGAACAACTTTATTAAATTAAATCATGTTTAGAAATTGTCACATTTAATTTTAACATTTTTACCAAAAACAATTCCATAATTTGATAATACAATTCCATTGGACTCAATCACAACCCAAATAACAATCTTAGTAAGCAACCATCCGGACACAAGATTTTTATGAATCCCCGGAACATACAATATATTGCTCAACATGACATCATTTCCGAAAGTCATCCTTAAGATAATATTTCCTTCACCGTTGATACATGTGGTAGCCGAGTTTCCCATAAAAAGTTTTTACTCATTTTTTAACATCTTTGAAAATGATAAACATATTTTTATCGAAACACACATGACGGGTAGCACCCGTATCGACATACCATCCACTTGAATCGGTTCCCACCAAATTTACTTCCGACAAATCGGAAATCATGGCCGAATTATGCACATCTTCCTTCATGTACATTCAATGTTAGGCATTGTCACAATATTTGTCATTTTTATCTAATAAAAAATGCAAATTTGACCAATAAGCCACAACAATCAAAATGTTCCAATTAGTAGTGAGATATATTTCAAGTATCATTTTTCAAGAATCAACTCAAGAAGCCAAAGACTATCTTGTATCTTACTCACTAATTTACACCAACATTTTTTCCCAAAGTCTCACAATTTGAAAGTAAAATTCTAGATGCCAAAGCAATCCATAGATATAAAATCCGAAGAATTTAACATTTACCAAATTTGAGAAAATTCAAGTAACCAAAGTTATCTTGAAATCTTAAAACAACACAACCTTTTTATTTCAAAATCTTATAATTTCCAAATATCTCACATTATGAGACTATATTCAAGAAACTAAAGTAATCTTGACATGCATAAAATGGAAATTAAAATTTTTCAAAAAAAAAAAAAATCTCTATAATTCAAGAAAACAACAACAATGTGAAACTTCAATCCAAACATTCAATTTCCAAATAGTCTCACAAATTGAAACCATATGTCAAGAAGCCAAAGCTACCTTGACATGCCTAAAATGGAAATAACATGAACGAATGTACTTTTCTTAAATTCAAAATTTTGAAAATCATAAAGTAAGCTCTCACAAGATTGAGAATAAATTCAAGATGCCAAGTCAAACTTGATAACTAAAAGTTATAAAATTTTAAAACCAAAGATTCAAGTACATTTTCTCACTATATGAGATTAAAGTCAAGAAAACCCAAGTTATCTTGATACTTGAAACAAAATAAATCAAAACATTTATATCCAAAAACTTTTAATTTCCAAATATCTCCCACAATGAGACTATATTCAAGATACCAAAGTAATCTTGATATGTATAAAATGGAAATTACGAAAAGTTTATAAAATATTTTCTCAAACAAATTCCTTATAATTGAAGAATAACGACAATATTATGAAATATAAATCCAAAATATTTAATTTCCAAATAGTCTCACAAATTGAAACCATATGTCAAGAAGCCAAAGCTACCTTGAGATGAAGAAAATGGAAATCAAAATCACTTACAAACCAACATAACTTTTTATATTTTAATAATTAACAAATTTCACAATAATATACAAATGTTTGTAAGATTTATTTCAAATATCATCTCTAATGAGAATCAACTCAAGAAGCCTATGACTATCTTGAACCTTACAAACAAATATGATTGCAAAACTTATAATTAACAACAATAATTTTCACAATTATAAATTTTAAATCCAAAATTGTTTTAAACAATATATCAAGTTATTTAAAATCAAACTTTCAAAACTTGATATAATAAACTTTAAATCCAAAAATTTGATTCAACAATTTATAATAAACTTAACCAAACATCTTGTATTACATAAACATTTCAATCAAAACCTTTTTCCGAATCGATGCTATTAATAAGCAAAAATCAAAAAAGAACATATGTATTTTCCAACCGGTATTAGCAAAGAGAGGAAAAATCTATTTTAAGTTTGTAGGAGCTAATACAAATTTTCATTAAAAAAAATACAATACAATTGAGAAATAACTAAAACAAATACAAGATTGAAATAACAATATGTAGAAACAAAGAAGAAACAAGTTTTGGTTGAGTCTCGTGAAATTCACGATCCCCTTAAAATAGATTCGTCGTCTATTTCCCAGGGTAAACACAACCGAGTAGTTTTATACTACCGAATATAATCCAAGCCCGGACACTGATCGAAAGTTTTTGTGTTTAAGGGTCACTAAAAATTGGAGAGCATATGTGTGTGAGAATTCTTGGAGTGTAAGAAAGACTAAGACTTTTTGGTGTGATTACAAATGAACCATACACATTCTATTTATAATAGAAATGTGTCATCATGTTAATAACAATCATAATTGTCATTATACATATTCATTACAAAGAAATAAAACCACCAAATTCAATTCTATATTTAATGACACACATTAAACTTTTTAATAATATTAATAATAATATTATATTAATAATAATATTATTATTACTTGAATTTGTTAACCATAAAAACCGAACCCCCATTAAACCCGGGAGACGAGCGTGGATAGGTTCAAGTTCTCACTAGTTCATTTATTTTATTTCTTTGTTCCATACACCCCACTTTGAGAGTCGATATCTCATTCATCACAGCTACATTTTGGGCATGTCAACTATTAATTATATATAACAAATATACAAATAATTATATATGTCTAAAATTTTCCAACACCAATTGCACTTGTGTCACACCCCGCCAAAAAATGAGTTTTACTTCATTTAAAATGTTTTGCGGAAGAACGAAGGTGTAACGTTCATGACAACATAGCAAAAATTAAGTAAACAAACAACCACGCAATAACGAAAAATAAAGGTTTGTTTCACTTTCCAAAAGTAGAAAGTTTCTAAAAATAGTAAGTTTCCTAAAATAGAAATTGCTTGAAATGAAATGATTGTTCGTAAACTTAATGTTTTAATCATGGCTCACGACAATCCCAATGCTCATATCCTCCAAACTCCACTGCACCTAATTACCTGGAAAAACATAAATAGTAAAAGGGTCAACAATAATGTTGAGTGAATCCACAGGGTTAAAGTAAAGTGTAAGGTAAAGTAAATGTTTTGCTACTCAAAATGTTTGTTATGAAAATGATTTATGACTGAAAATGTATAAGGTTCAACACTCATATGATATGAGAAGTAAATATGAAAAGTGAAGTGTAATTGTAGAATATCTACAATTACTAGTTTTGTTTATGAAAATGTGTTGAACAAGTTGTTATGTTTGACATCGCATGAACTGTTATCCCCAACATGTAGCTAGTCTATTGAGTTAATATACCAACCCCTAAGTCCACAATCAACACTTCAACTCCAGTATGTTATGTTATTTTATGGATATACACTCCCGGAAATGTCTTGGATAAACCAAGTAATGATCAAACATTGTTGGGAGGATGAGTGTCAGCCAATAGTACTATCTGCATATCCATGGTCTAGATCCACTAGCTAATGATTGCTGGTAACCTTAGTGCGGTATAATAATTGTTTGTCATGCCAATGCGATAATGAAAATGTATAGATGTTGTTGTACAATCATAGTAAAACAGTAGCAGTTGTGTTTATGTTTTCCACCCCAAAGTTTATAAAACAGTTAAAAGAGAAAAGGGGTCTGTGGACTCACCTGGCAAAGCTTAGCGACAAATACTTAAGACAGAGGAATCCTTTGGAGACTCCTAGCTTCCTAAATGATTTAACTAATGATTAGACTAAGCTAACACAGGCGATTCTATATACGATATAAGTTAAGCATTATGTATTTCATGTTATGTTTTATGTTTTGTGACATCAAATGAATTTGGGTTATTGGACCTTAATAGGTCGAAATGAAATGAAATGAAATGAAATGGACTTCGAAATGAAATGAAATGAAATGGGCTTGGGTTAGGCTTATTGGGCCTAGATTGGGCCTATTGGGTTGGGTCACTTGGGCCTCTTATTGGGCTTAGGTCCATTTAGATTGGGCCATGGATTGGGCTTGGCCCAATTGGGTTCGGTTTGGTTAGGTATGGGCCAAAGGTTTGGGCTTTGGTCCAAATGGGCTTGGATACTAATGGGCCAACTAAGGTTTGGGCCCGATGGACTAAAGTAGATCGATATGGGCCAAGTACGGGCCTTGGCCCGATTGGGTATTCGAGTTTGGGTTGATCGGTTTGGGTCAAGATCCGGCCTTGACCCGGTTTGACTTATTGGTCAACATTGGTCAAAATTGGTCAACAAAAGTCAACACTTGGGTTCTAGATTTCGGCTAGGGTTGAAGGTATACCATAATTTGGTCAACCAAAGTCAACTATGGTCAATCTAGCTATCAAATGGTCAAATAGTCAATCATGGAAGTCGATTAGGGTTAGGGTTCGGCTAGGGTTCGACCTAGGGTTAGCCGAATGGCCAAAACCCTACGGGTTCTAGCTAGATCGAGTCTAGATCGGCTTGATCAAGGTTTGGGTGTGTAGATCGGGTATAGTTCGAGTCTAGGGTTCTAGATCTAAGGTGTTTCGGTCATTCTAGGGTAGATCTAGGGTTCTCGGAAATGAATCAAGGCAAGGAATACAACAATCAACGATTCACTATCAAGGGACAATGCATGCTACGGTTTATGGGCGTTTAGGGTTTATACCGAGACCAAATGGCCTTGGCCATGGTCTCGGGTTCAAGCTACAAACTGAAACAATCAAAGAAGAAACAAGCAAGAAGGTTTTTGTATCATACCTTGGGATCTAGTCGAACAAGATCAAGAAACCGAGAAGAGGAAGTGTGCGGATTGCTTGATGATCGACGAACAAGGGGGGTTTCGGTTTTGGGGTTTGGACGAATACACAAGGAGCAAAATAGGGTTTAATGGTTGGTTTAAGCAAGGTATTTATAGATAAACATCTAGGGTTTAGAGTAGAGTTTGAGTGATACAAGGATTCATTCAAATTGTGGATGGATAGGATCAAACAAAATTCAACCTCACCCCTAAGAGGGTTCGGCCGAATGGAGTAGGCAACAAGCAAGGTAAGGCCGACCACATAGTGGTCGGTCAAAAGATCAAGGTGTCGGCTTAGACAGTTTATTCAATTCGAGTCACGTTTGATTTAATTTGTTACGTTTATTGTTTAACCGAGAAAGTTATTGTTTTAGAAATGATTTTAGCTCAAAGTGTGTCACCATAAGTAAATAAAATGTTGTGTTGACTAAAATAATCAAACACTAATGTATGGTGTAAAATATGTATGTTTGTTGTGTGTAAGGAATGCCAAAAATAGAAATGTCTAAAAATAGAAACTTTCTAAATAAGGAAAGTTCTAGAAATGAAATGAAGTTACATACCAGAAATATCGAGTTGTCACATTCTCCCCTGGTTGAAGAAATTTCGTCCCGAAATTCTAGACGAAGCACGAACAGGAGAGACAACGAGAAAAAGATGAGGATATTTCTTTCGCATCGGGTCCTCACGTTCCCACGTGAATTCAGGACCTCTTTTGGAGTTCCATCTGACTTTAACAATTTTGATCTTGCTTCTTCGCAACTTTTTCTCTTTCCAGTCAGATATCTCGATTGGTTCCTCAGTGAAATGGAGTTTGTCGTCGATGATAATTTCTTCAGTAGGGACGATAAGCGAAGGATCGTGAATAAACTTCTTCAGATTAGAAACGTGAAATGTGTTGTGAACATTGCTGAGTTCATTAGGAAGACGAAGGCGATAAGCAACGGCACCGATTCTTTCAAGAATCTCGAATGGTCCAACATAACGAGGACTGAGCTTTCCTTTCTTACCAAAACGTACAACACCTTTCCAAGGTGCTACTTTTAGCAAAACATGGTCGCCAACGGCGAACTCTAAAGGCTTCCGACGATTATCAGCATAACTCTTTTGTCGATCTCTGGCAGCCTTGATACGATCTTTGATCTTAAAAATCTTGTCAGTCGTTTCTTGTAGAATCTCAGGACCAGTAATCTGACGATCACCAATTTCAATCCAACAAAGTGGCGAACGACACTTTCTTCCATACAGGGCTTCAAACGGTGCGGCCTTAATAGTTGTATGATAACTATTATTATACGAGAACTCAGCTAAAGGGAGATGCGAATCCCAACTTCCACCAAAATCAATAACACATGCTCTCAGCATGTCTTCCAAAGTTTGAATTGTTCTTTCAGTCTGACCATCTGTTTGAGGATGATAGGCAGTACTCATATCGAGGCGAGTACCGAGAGATTTTTGCAATGATTGCCAAAAACGAGATGTAAAGCGACTATCGCGATCAGAGATGATCGCGACTGGCACACCATGTCGAGATACAACTTCCTTTAAATAAATCCTTGTTAACTTTTCCATTTGATCAGTTTCTTTAATAGGAATGAAATGGGCTGATTTGGTCAATCGATCAACGATTACCCAAATTGTATCATGACCATTAGATGTTCGAGGCAATTTAGTTATAAAATCCATAGAGATTTCTTCCCATTTCCATTCAGGGATCTCTGGCTGTTGTAGAAGACCGAAAGGCTTCTGATTCTCTGCTTTCACTCTAGCACAAGTTAAACATTTGCTGACATAAACTGCGATTTCTTTCTTCATATTTGGCCACCAATAAAACTCCTTTACATCTTTATACATCTTGTGGGCACCAGGATGAATAGAATACTTGGATCGGTGAGCTTCATTCAAGATGACGTTGTGAACACATCCAAGATTAGGAATCCATAAACGATTCATGAAATAAAGGGTTCCATCCACCTTTGCTTCTAACTGCTTCTCCATACCACGCAAAGCTTCACTTTTGATGTTCTCTACCTTCAAGGCTTCAGTTTGGAATTCTTGAACTTGGGAAGATAGATTAGAACGAACAGAGATTGGAAGGGCTCGAACACGACGAGGTTTAGGTTGCTCTTTCCGACTTACGGCATCAGCTACCACATTAGCCTTACCAGGATGATACTTAATCTCACATTCATAGTCGTTCATCAACTCTATCCACCTACGCTGTCTCATGTTGAGGTCTTTCTGATTGAAGATATGTTGTAAACTCTTGTGATTGGTGAATATTGTGCACTTGGTACCATAGAGGTAATGTCTCCAAATCTTCAACGCGAATATAACGTCACCCAACTCAAGATCATGAGTTGTATAATTCTTCTCGTGGTTCTTCAGTTGTCGAGAGGCATAGGCGATCACTTTGTCATGTTGCATCAATACACAACCTAGCCCTTGGTGCGAAGCATCACAATACACCACGAAATTATCGGTTCCGTCAGGGAGAGATAGAATAGGAGCAGAACATAATTTAGATTTTAGAGATTGGAAGGCTGATTTTTGCTTTTCACCCCAGACAAATTTCTCATCCTTATGTGTTAACACCATTAAATCCTTTGCAATCTTCGAGAAATTTTCTATGAATCTTCTATAGTAACCAGCAAGACCAAGAAATTGTCTTACTTCAGTTGGGGTCTTTGGAGCTTCTCAATTCTTTATAGCTTCTATCTTTGCAGGATCCACGTGAATACCTTCTTCGTTGATAATATGGCCCAGAAATTGGACTTCACGCAACCAAAATTCACACTTGGACAACTTGGCGTACAACTTCTCTTTCTCCAACAACTCAAGAATGATTCTTAAGTGCTCTTCATGCTCTTCTCTCAAATGCGAATAGATAAGAATATCATCTATGAAGACGATAACGAATTTGTCGAGATATTGCTTGCACACTCTGTTCATGAGATCCATAAACACAGCAGGTGCATTGGTCAAACCAAATGGCATTACCAAAAATTCATAATGACCATAGCGAGTTCTAAAAGCAGTTTTGGGCACATCTTCATCACGAACTTTTAACTGATGG
This sequence comes from Calendula officinalis, assembly GCA_963853835.1. NCBI lineage: Eukaryota > Viridiplantae > Streptophyta > Magnoliopsida > Asterales > Asteraceae > Calendula > Calendula officinalis. Next base: position 28,770,054 of record OY970834.1, read on the forward strand.
TAACCAGAACGAAGATCGATTCTTAATTGTTACTTTGTTCAATTCACGATAGTCAATGCACATTCTCATTGAACCATCTTTCTTTTTAACGAAGAGGACCGGAGCTCCCCAGGGCGAGAAACTCGGTCGAATGAAACCAAGATCAAGAAGTTCTTGTAATTGTGATGAAAGTTCTTGCATTTCAGACGGTGCAAGACGATAAGGAGAACGCGCAATAGGTGCGGCTCCTGGAATCAGATCAATACGAAATTCGACTTGTCTCTGAGGCGGCAGTCCAGGCAATTCACTAGGAAATACACCAGGAAATTCACGAACAATAGGAATGTCCTCAATCTTACGATCTTTGGACTTTGTGTCAACGACATGAGCGAGAAAGGCTTGGCATCCTTTACGAAGGTATTTTTGAGCTTTCATAGAAGTTATGATTTTTATGTTTTTGTTTCTTTGTTCACCTTGAATTATTAAAGTTTCTGTTTTGGATAAGGGAATTCGGATTTGTTTGGTGTAACATATTATTTCAGCACGGTTTTTAGACAACCAATCCATCCCTATGACAATATCAAAACTACCTAACTCTACAGGCACAAGGTCTATATTAAAAATGTGATCATCTAGGTCAAGCTTACAACCTTTAAAAACTTCACTAGACCTAACAACTTTGCCATTTGCAAACTCGATTTCATAATTCACTTTCAAACGATCAGGATTTAGATTTAAGAAACTTTTAAAGTCGGTCGATACGAAACTCAAGTCGGCTCCCGAGTCAAATAAAATAGAAGCAAAATGATTGTTGACGATAAACGTACCAGTGACGGTATCAGGATTTTCACGAGCTTCCTGAGCATTCATAACAAATGCACGACCACGACCATTTTGACGATCACTGTTGTTGTTGGCATTGCGATTGTTGTTGTGATTGTTGTTACGATTGCCATTGTTGTTGTTGTTGCCATTCTGGTTGTTGTTGTTCTGAAGTTTAGGGCAACGATTTTGATAATGGTTAGGATCACCACACTCGTAGCAGACAGGATTTTTAGGAGGATTGTTAGACGAACACTTTCTGAAATTATGACCCCAGCGGTCACACTTGAAACACTTCTCACACTGACCACCATGATGCCAGTTACATCTGTTACACAGAGGCTTGCTTCAAGCATAAGACTTAGATTCTGAATTTGATTGATTGTTGTTCTGAGTAGAGGCTGCATAATTCTTAGTCTTTTGATATTTGTTCCCTTTGTGATCACGCTTGTTGTCGTAGGAACGCTTTCCATTTTCATTGCTCACATTATCAGTGGATTTGCTAGACACCACTAGCTTGTCTTTGAACGATCCACTTCTCATTGCATCATCAGTCAACCTTGTTGCACGATTCACAGCATCTTCGAATGTTGTCGGTTCAGAAGCAATAACATGAGTACGAATAAGATCATGAAGACCTTGAAGATACTTTTCAATACACTTGAATTCAGGAGAAACCATATGAGGAACGAGACGAGCGAGTTCTTGAAACTTAGTTGTGTAGGTAACAATATCAGATCCAACCGTGGACAGATTCCATAGTTCCACTTCAACTTTTTGTAGCTCTCTCCTTGGACAAAACTTCTGAGTTAACTGATCCTTGAACGTATCCCAAGTCATAGCATCAACAGTTGCACGACCTAAGACTTGCACTTGAGAATTCCACCAGGACAACGCTTCCTTGGACAACGTACTAGCAGCAAACTTCGTCATATTCTCAGGGGCACATTGAATGACACTGAAAATGGATTCCACCTTCTCAATCCAGTGGATGATAGCAATAGCACCTTCAGATCCAGAGTAGGTCGGAGGATGACAGGACGTAAAGGTCTTATAGGATTGACCTTGACGATTGGGATCGTTGTTTCCCACATTAGATGCACCAGCGGCATTTCCTCTTGCAGCGTTCATTTGAGCCATTGCTTCTGTGATTCGGCGTTCCACCATTTGTTCGACAGTCTCAGCGTTTCCTCCTCGAGCCATTGATGAATTGCTGACACAAATAATATGATAAGAAATTAAGAAGTGAATAATGTAGGAGGACTATAAGGAAAATATATACTTATAATAAGGATCAAAGAATAGATATACAATTGGCGTAATAGTAGTAGTAGCTGTAGATATAACTAGTCGTAATTATAGTATTAGTAGTAGACGTATAGAAAATACAATTTATAAGAACAATAGAAATTACTAAAATATCACTTTTATTAAACACATTCCTAATACATAATAGTTTTAAAACTTGGGCATATACGCCAATACTAAAGAACAAAAATACTAAAATAGTTAAACATAAAATCTAATAATAGTAAATAGAAAAACAAAAATAGACGATATGTAGATGACTAATCATCCTCTTCTGGCTGCTGGTCGTTTTCTTGTCGTCATGTAGAGTTCACCATCCTTCACCAGTCGATAGAGATAAGGACGCTCTCCAGGCTTGAGGTCAGGGGGTCCATTGGGGTACACCGGGACAGGAGGCTGAGTAGGATGAAACCAATCTGCTGACGATATTGGAAAAGGTGTCGGTATAAACACTGGCCTTGGAGACGAAGGAGGCGTAGCACGTCTTCTACACGTGGCGGTACTCTGATCACTGTCGTACTCTGGTTCTGGCGTAATATCAATAACACTTGCTGACGACATTCTACTAGGCACGACGCATAAAAATTTATTAGATTAGGAAATTTTAAGGCTCGCTGACGAGTACTAACTATAACACTAAGGCAAAACTAACTAAGGCAAATGTTCTAAACTAAGAACAATGGAACTTCAGGATATGAGACTGAGCATGCCATGATTATTTTGATTTTTATAAAAGTGTTTGTTTTTCCCAAAAAATCTTTTGTAGTTATAGACTAGGCTTGCTAATTCACTATAACTTAAGCTCTGATACCACTCTGTCACACCCCGCCAAAAAAATGAGTTTTACTTCATTTAAAATGTTTTGCGGAAGAACGAAGGTGTAACGTTCATGACATCATAGCAAAAATTAAGTAAACAAACAACCACGCAATAACGAAAAATAAAGGTTTGTTTCACTTTCCAAAAGTAGAAAGTTTCCAAAAATAGTAAGTTTCCTAAAATAGAAATTGTTTGAAATAAAATGATTGTTCGTAAACTTAATGTTTTAATCATGGCTCACGACAATCCCAATGCTCATATCCTCCAAACTCCACTGCACCTAATTAACTGGAAAAACATAAATAGTAAAAGGGTCAACAATAATGTTGAGTGAATCCACAGGGTTAAAGTAAAGTGTAAGGTAAAGTAAATGTTTTTGCTACTCAAAATGTTTGTTATGAAAATGATTTATGACTGAAAATGTATAAGGTTCAACACTCATATGATATGAGAAGTAAATATGAAAAGTGAAGTGTAATTGTAGAATATCTACAATTACTAGTTTTGTTTATGAAAATGTGTTGAACAAGTTGTTATGTTTGACATTGCATGAACTGTTATCCCCAACATGTAGCTAGTCTATTGAGTTAATATACCAACCCCTAAGTCCACAATCAACACTTCAACTCCAGTATGTTATGTTATTTTATGGATATACACTCCCGGAAATGTCTTGGATAAACCAAGTAATGATCAAACGTTGTTGGGAGGATGAGTGTCAGCCAATAGTACTATCTGCATATCCATGGTCTAGATCCACTAGCTAATGATTGCTGGTAACCTTAGTGCGGTATAATAATTGTTTGTCATGCCAATGCGATAATGAAAATGTATAGATGTTGTTGTACAGTCATAGTAAAACAGTAGCAGTTGTGTTTATGTTTTCCACCCCAAAGTTTATAAAATAGTTAAAAGAGAAAAGGGGTCTGTGGACTCACCTGGCAAAGCTTAGCGACAAATACTTAAGACAGAGGAATCCTTTGGAGACTCCTAGCTTCCTAAATGATTTAACTAATGATTAGACTAAGCTAACACATGCGATTCTATATACGATATAAGTTAAGCATTATGTATTTCATGTTATGTTTTATGTTTTGTGACATCAAATGAATTTGGGTTATTGGACCTTAATAGGTCGAAATGAAATGAAATGAAATGAAATGGACTTCGAAATGAAATGAAATGAAATGGGCTTGGGTTAGGCTTATTGGGCCTAGATTGGGCCTATTGGGTTGGGCCACTTGGGCCTCTTATTGGGCTTAGGTCCACTTAGATTGGGCCATGGATTGGGCTTGGCCCAATTGGGTTCGGTTTGGTTAGGTATGGGCCAAAGGTTTGGGCTTTGGTCCAAATGGGCTTGGATACTAATGGGCCAACTAAGGTTTGGGCCCGATGGACTAAAGTAGATCGATATGGGCCAAGTACGGGCCTTGGCCCGATTGGGTATTCGGGTTTGGGTTGATCGGTTTGGGTCAAGATCCGGCCTTGACCCGGTTTGACTTATTGGTCAACATTGGTCAAAATTGGTCAACAAAAGTCAACACTTGGGTTCTAGATTTCGGCTAGGGTTGAAGGTATACCATAATTTGGTCAACCAAAGTCAACTATGGTCAATCTAGCTATCAAATGGTCAAATAGTCAATCATGGAAGTCGATTAGGGTTAGGGTTCGGCTAGGGTTTGACCTAGGGTTGGCCGAATGGCCAAAACCCTACGGGTTCTAGCTAGATCGAGTCTAGATCGGCTTGATCAAGGTTTGGGTGTATAGATCGGGTATAGTTCGAGTCTAGGGTTCTAGATCTAAGGTGTTTCGGTCATTCTAGGGTAGATCTAGGGTTCTCGGAAATGAATCAAGGCAAGGAATACAACAATCAATGATTCACTATCAAGGGACAATGCATGCTACGGTTTATGGGCGTTTAGGGTTTATACCGAGACCAAATGGCCTTGGCCATGGTCTCGGGTTCAAGCTACAAACCGAAACAATCAAAGAAGAAACAAGCAAGAAGGTTTTTGTATCATACCTTGGGATCTAGTCGAACAAGATCAAGAAACCGAGAAGAGGAAGTGTGCGAATTGCTTGATGATCGACGAACAAGGGGGGTTTCGGTTTTGGGGTTTGGCCGAATACACAAGGAGCAAAATAGGGTTTAATGGTTGGTTTAAGCAAGGTATTTATAGGATAAGCATCTAGGGTTTAGAGTAGAGTTTGAGTGATACAAGGATTCATTCAAATTGTGGATGGATATGATCAAACAAAATTCAACCTCACCCCTAAGAGGGTTCGGCCGAATGGAGTAGGCAACAAGCAAGGTAAGGCCGGCCACATAGTGGTCGGTCAAAAGATCAAGGTGTCGGCTTAGACGGTTTATTCAATTCGAGTCACGTTTGATTTAATTTGTTACGTTTATTGTTTAACCGAGAAAGTTATTGTTTTAGAAATGATTTTAGCTCAAAGTGTGTCACCATAAGTAAATAAAATATTGTGTTGACTAAAATAATCAAACACTAATGTATGGTTTAAAATATGTATGTTTGTTGTGTGTAAGGAATGCCAAAAATAGAAATGTCTAAAAATAGAAACTTTCTAAATAAGGAAAGTTATAGAAATGAAATGAAGTTACATACCAGAAATATCGAGTTGTCACAACTTGCAATGCAACAAATTGAAGAAACGGGCAGGGGCGTATTGGTGTATGATATTGGCGGATTTATACATATTTAAATCCGTCAATATTATTTAATATAAGCTTGTTTTGTAGTGAAAATACTCTATTTATACCTAAATTTGTGTTATTTGTAAATGGCAGGTCATAACTCGAATGTACACAAGAAACGAGCCAAATACGTGTAAAAAAGAAGAATGTTGAAAACATAGAAGTGTAAAAGAAGTTAATTTGATCAAAGAAGACCAAACTAATCAGAGCCATATTATATGTTTCTTGAAGACATTAACTATATTACATTTAGAAACAAGATGAACAGTAGTCTTTCCATTTACTTAATGCCACCTCCTCCTTCTTCACGAGTACTCCACCTCCTGCTTATTTAGCTAATGCATCTCTAAAAAACCTTCGTGTCTACTCTACTCCCACCTCCTGCTTTCTTATCCAACCGACTTTACTAAACTAAGTTTACGCATCACTATTCATCTTCTTCTCAGGTAAGTTTTTCCCATATATATTTGCTTTTAAAACTAGGGTTTTTAGATTCAAGTTAGAAGGTGAATTAGTAAGGATCCAACCTTAGCAAATCAGATCCTAATTCTACTTAGCGTTTTTTTGGGGTTAAACATGTATTTGATAAATTCATAGAATTTTGTAGGAGGTTTAGCATTAACACTAAGTGAAACTGATTTTAAAATATAATTTTGAACAATTTGGTACAGTTACAGATGATGTTGTTACGTATGATCATAATGCACAAAAAAAACCAAGAGGATTTGGATTCACAACTTATAATTTAGAAGAAAAGTATTATTGAAAATGTTTCTCGAATTAAACTGGTCCATTACGGTTTCGGTACCTTTCTTAATGTGTACACTCAAGGACCGGGTGCGGTTGGAAATAAAGTCTGGTAAAGATTAGTTCTCATTGATGGTTTGACTTTAGCTTTCTTAAGATTTAAGTTCAGTTGGATACACTTTCATGGATTAGTTCTCAGTGATGGTGACTTTTGATTACTTCTCGATGGATTCGGCATGCTTTTACTTGGTACTTTCACATATATTTTTCGGTTAAAAAAACTTATATAAATTCCAAGTGATTGATGAGTTTTGTTGGTTTTTGATGCTGTGGATTAGCAACACATGCATTTACAGGAGTGGAATGAATATCTTATTTTCAATTACTTGCAGACCAAACAATCAAATGCAGACCAAACAATATAATCATTTGACCCGTTAAATCATTCGGTGCAACTTATTTGACCCGTTTAGTGTAAAATTTAAAAACAATACACAACACAATTTCACCCATTTATCTTCTTTTGTATAACTATATGATTTATTTGTGTTATGAACAATGTTTTAAAACCCAGGTATACATACCGACCAAATTCCTAATTCCCTAAATACGGACTAACCATTTCTACCGGATTAGTGGTTTGAGATCCATGCATGAACTGCATTTCCATTTTGGATGCCATGTTTATCCTAATCTTTTTTCTCTCTTTTTTCTGCACCTGCTTTACTCGATTGGGGTTTGATCTCTCATGGCAATTTGCTAGCTTCTCTACTTTTTATGTTCACTCCTAAAAGAGGTTTAGATTTTCTTATTTTAATATGGTCATTCATGGTGGGAAAAACTGTTAGGATTATTGTAAACAATCAAAACTTAAACCTTAGTATTTTAGTAAAATTCATTAATTCGTAGGTCACGGTTATTCTATTATAGAGACTTGAATTGCAGCTTGAAACATGAAGTTTAATCTCTACTTTTTCTATAAAGAGGTTAACATCTTATTATTTAGGCATGCTCATTGTTTTTTGAAGCTGCAATTCCAAAGTGCCATGGTGGGAAAACTATTAGGAGATGTAAGTTTATAAACAAATTAGAACTTATAATTAGTATTTTAGTAGAACTCATTGATTTGTATTTCACAATTAACTATTATGCAGACCTGATTTGTAGCTTAAAACATGGAATTGAAACATGAAATATGGAGTTTGCAGTATGTTACAATTATTTTATCATGTCAGTGTCTGATTTTTCAGAGTTAAAACATGAAACATCAAGTTCACTTTGTCATTTCGGTTGAGATGTAGCTGGCGAAATTGTGCAAACTTTATTTGCACTCTTGGGGCTATTGTATGAAAATCCCTTTCTACTAGTTAATACCATTTAATAAAGCCATTAATAGAGCTCATAGATGATACGTATATTACATTTAAAGCGACCAGGAAGGTAAAAAGAATTGGAGGTCAAGTATATATTTGGTTAAAGACCAAAGTCACAAATTTGGTGGAGTAAACCCACAAAGAGCCCACAGCCCATGATCATCTTAAAAGGAAAACAAGCCCACGTACGAAATTAAAAGGTCACCGGCCTATCAAATGAAATAAACATGTTCACAAGAATTAAAGAGGAATAAATAATTGAGGTCGGTCATAATGAAGGTTGTTCACGTGGGGGGTTACGGACGGAGAAAGTAGCCTATACGGACGAAAAAAAAGAACCCCACAGGGTTTGATGGACGAATTCGACAGACGCACAAAGCTATGGATGAAACAAGAATTAGGAGGAGAAAACTTCAATCATTTGGTTGAATTCCTTGTTCTTAATTACAATGTTTTTGACTTTTTATAATTGTTTATGGTTTGTTTGTTATAGCATGTCTATGTGTTAGATCCTTGTATTCACTATGAATTGATGAACTCTAGGTTTTAGGTTTGGTATTTTTAGGATTTTATTATTGGTATTTGAACACTTATTTTTATATCAAAGAACCTTTTTGATTGAACTCTAAATCTTTGTTTATTTGATCTGTCAATTATTAATCTGTTTAGTTAAGTGACCACTATCAAACTAGTTAATAATTCCCTCGACTTTTCACTTTTGTGACGTAGTCGGCAATCCACTAGCTCTAGGGATTCGAGATTAAATATTAATAACCTAGGTAAAATCAAGAGTCTAATCTTAGTAACGACCAAATTCTAGATTAGAATGTTGGAATTAAATATCAATAGTCATTTGTTAAATATAAGTATTTGTATTATAATACTTAGAATAGAAGAAAATGTGTCTCAAATGGGTAACCACCGGCAGCAACTGCCGCCGCCAACTGCCGCCACCAACTGCCACCTCGAAAAAACCGGCACCGCCATAACCGCCGCCGGTAACTGTCACAACCAAGGGGTGTGACTATGCGTTCATACCCTTTCGTTTAGTATAAATAGGAATTAAATTCCTCAATTGTAAATATTCGAATGTGATATTCAGAATCAATAAAAATGTTTTATTTTCTTTTGTTCTTGCCCTGTTTTGTTACTTCGCCGGAGCACCACCGGAGAAGCAGTTCTCCGCCCAACCGATCAACACCGAATAGAAATCACCAATTTTTAACATGGTATTAGAGCCCAAGGCTGACCAATCGGGAAAAGGAAAAACGGGGAAGAACATAGAAAAAAGTAGAGAAGTTGCCTTATCGGAGAAGACGACCGGTGCGACACCGGATCGGAAGCGAAAGAGCCGCAACTTCGAATTAGGGCACAAACCTTCGTCACCCAAAAGAGACGAAGCAGAAGCATCATGGATTTGAAGCAACGTTGCCGATAACCGCCGTCATGGATAGAAACCGGCGAAACTACGAGAGAGAATAGAGAAAAAAAAACGATGTGTGAAAACCAAAACCCTTTCCAGTATGTACCACACGTTTTTTTTTTTTTTCAAAAAAAGAATGATTATAAATTTGGTATTAATTACAATTTAATATATTTTTCGTTTTCAACATAATTTCAGTCAAAGCGTTTTACTACGTTTTTTAATTTTTGAACGTCTAGCATTTATTAGTATTAAAGTTTTTAACTTAAAATTCTTTAATAAGAAACAAAATAATTTTTTTTAAATTGATTTTTATAAAACAGTTTTAGAAAAAATAAATCGTTAATGTTCTTAAATAAAAAAGGAAGACTTTAATTACGTGATGCAATTAAAGCATACAAGCCCGTGTTGTGTTACAACCCGTGAAAGGTTAAAATAATGAATTAACAATGTTTTAAATAAAATGGAGGAAGACTTTGATCGTGTGATATGATTAAAGCACATAAACTCGCATTGGGTAACAACATGTGAAATGTACAAATGGTTCATGTGATATGACAAGAACTTGTGATAAGTATGATACGAAAACAACTTGAGATAAGTTTGTAATAATCCCGTGGCTGGATTATAAATGAAGAATTGATGCGTGATGCGATTACAACAAAATGTTAGAAAATCTAAGTGATTTAGATTAACCATAAATCTATGTGAGATAGATTTAAATCATCATGTGATATGACAAAAACAAATGATTGTGTGACTCAAACCAAAAGCAAGGAGTTGGCCAATCAGGATGAACGTTTGATCAAAGAAGATCTCAACAAAGGTGGAGTGAACCGACATTGGTGGAGTGAACCAACATAACAAAAGCATAGCGGATGGAGTAAAATGCTTAACAATACATAGGTGGAGTGAACCGACAAAAGTATATGGATGGAGTAAAAGGCCTAATAAGAGATCGGTGGAGTGAACCAACAAAAGCATACGAATGGAGTAAAATGCCTAATAAGACATAGGTGGAGTGAACCAACATAACAAAAGAATACGGATGGAGTACAACGGCCAACAAGGAGTACTGAAGAACAAGACGGTGGAGTGAACCAACATGAAGCTCAAATGAAAGACCGTGGAGTGAACCAACATGAAGCTCAAATGAAAGATGGTGGTGTGAACCAACATGAAGCTACACGAAGGACGTGAACAAATGACTTGATATTTAAGGGGGAGTGTTGGAATTAAATATCAATAGTCATTTGTTAAATATAAGTATTTGTATTATAATACTTAGAATAGAAGAAAATGTGTCACAAATGGGTAACCACCGGCAGCAACTGCCGCCGCCAACTGCCGCCACCAACTGCCACCCCGGAAAAACCGGCACCGCCATAACCGCCGCCGGTAACTGTCACAACCAAGGGGGTGTGACTATGCGTTCATACCCTTTCGTTTAGTATAAATAGGAATTAAATTCCTCAATTGTAAATATTCGAATGTGATATTCAGAATCAATAAAAATGTTTTATTTTCTTTTGTTCTTGCCCTGTTTTGTTACTTCGCCGGAGCACCACCGGAGAAGCAGTTCTCCGCCCAACCGATCAACACCGAAGAGAAATCACCAATTTTTAACATAGAAGGCGACGGAAATCCGAGCCTAGATATATTTAGCGAGCCGAAGTGTGACCATAATATGGTTCTTTAAGAAAGCATTTCTTAGGAGCGATAATACGGTTATTTTAGGGAGTTAGAGACCACTACTACCCTTACTTCTAAAATACCATTTAAATCGAGACTTAGCAACCAAACCTAGACCTAGAGGGATTCGATCATAGTGAATACCTTCTCAAATTCATTTAGTTTCGTTAGTCAATTGTCATTTTAAAGTTAATTTAGTTTTAATTTAATTTAATTTCTTTAATTCTTAGTTTAATAAATAAAACAAAAACCTATTTTTAATAAATATTAGTTTCAAATTAATTCACTTAGTTTTAATTTACAAGTCAGCTTAACTGTTTCCTGAGGAAACGAAACCCGAAAGTACTTACCTGGACTATATTGCTCACGATTAGGTCATACTTGCCTAAGAGTGTGGTAATCTAGGAAAGACGTATTTAGGTAATTATTTTATAATTAGTTTTTCCACATCAGTGTACCTCAGAGGTCATGATGGTCGTGGGATCGGGTTGGGTCACTACTCACAAGCTTTGGGCTTATAATTTGCAACATGATGGGCGTGACACTGTAGAAGCTAATGAAGAACTTGGGTTATATGGGTCAGGATGGTTCGGTAACGGGTCAAAATAGGTGATTTTTTGGTATGGGTCAAAGCTAGTCGGGTTGGGTTGGGTTGAGTTGAAACACTTTTTGGCTAAAATCTTCATGTATGATTTGTGTTTCAAATATGATTATGAATCTATGTTTTTCAAGCGAAAATTACCGAAAAAGGTAACTAAAACCTTAAATTTGACAATCTGAGTAACAAAAATATATTTTCTCGCTCATGAAAAGGAGTGGGAGTTCAAATTTCATATATTTAGGGAAATTTTGCTAAAATTGAAATATATTTTGGAAGTTCAAATTATATTTCATATCAATGACCTTGTTTCTAATATACTTTTCAATATAATCTTTTCTAATATACCGGTCTAACCCGTTAGAGATTAACCCAGATTGTGAAATTTATTAAAAAAATAGAAAGATTGCCAGTTTGCCACTATTTACACAGAACTAATTGAATTATAATCTTGATTTGGGTTGAACTGTTTGCAGATTTTAAAAGATCTTGGAGCCCGAACCATGAACTGATGACAGCCAACCCTTCAAAATCCATCGGGCTCAAGGGCTATGGTATGAATGTTGTAGGCAGAGTTCCCCTTCTTACTCCCATCACCAAACAACCATGAGTGATTCACTTTGATTCAAATCAAATGAGTACAAGTAGAGAGAATTGAAGATTGAAATACAATGTTCATAAGCTGTCTAAACCCTCTCATCTTTTTTCTATTTATACAACAATTGCAAACCAACGTTCTAACTGAATTTCCCGCCTTTTCCAACTAACATATCATGCCTTGCACATGACACATATTTATTTATTCATTTATCTATTATTTATCAATAGCATCCGTATCATCAGCTGCTACAATTTCAATTCTTCTGCCACACCATTAGATGTGTCAAGTTATTTTGAAACACAGGTGCAAAGCCCGTATTCGGGAAAGCTTTTCGCTGAAAAGACAGATGGACTAAAAACACTAGTTGGCTCACAAAGCGGTCACAAATTAAATCAAAATGAAAACTTAAAACTTGAAAACAATTCAACTCGTATGTTCATCTTCATCCTATATATACTTATCAAAGTTAGTATAAGTTGGGCTCAATAGTCAATCCTCATTCTATAAGTTAAGGGGGCCCAAAAAATATTTAATATTTGTAGACTTATATAACATTTGTCCAATAATATTTTACACATCTATACAATCTGAGACTCTCAATAAATATTTAATTCCGCATGCAACCTCTAGTTGCAGCATGGATAACTATTTGCTGAAATTGATTACTGAAGTTGCGGTTATAGGTTAGTTGATGCGGTTATAGGCTCGAAATAATATAACTATTAAGATTTTTCCAGCAATCTATAGATACAATATTTAAACCCTGCAATAAATTAGATATAAACATTGTGGTTATCTTTTCTTTGAAGATATGATTAATTGATTATTAATGAGAATCTCAAGAGATAATATATCCTTTGTAACCTGCAACAAGTGCAAATTGGATACATGTTTTCTTTCATGAAATGATTGGAGGTTGAAGGTGCGGAAGCCGCCCCAACAAAAGCTTCTTTTGGAGCGGTTATCCAGACCCGCACCAACAATTTTTTTATTTTGGTGCGGGTTTATAAAGGCCGCACAAACAATTCTTTATTTTGGTGTGTGTTTTTGTGCGCCGCACCAACAATTCTTTATTTTGGTGCGATGTTGTCTTCTTGTGTGCAAATTCATTTTCTTGATGTTGTGATCGCAATAATAAAGTTTTAGCTGGCGCACCATCAAACCTTTTCTGCCCAATAGGTATCAAGCACCTTAAGTAGTGAAGTTTTCAGTTTCATTTTTGAGTCACATTAACCATTAACTTAAGATGATTAGTTTATGGTTGAATTTATATTCAATGATTAGTTTATATATAACGCTAATTTTATGGTTAAATCATATGTGAATACTGACCACTACAAGAAAAATGGCTTTTTGGGACCAACTTTTTTGGAAGATGAAAAAACGGTGCCAATTACATCTGTTTGGCACACTTTTTATAATCGTCGCAAATAACTAATTATTAGGAGCCGTTTAAAAAAGTGGTGCAAAAAATGGATGTATTTGGCACCATTGGCAATAATTATTCGAAACAAACAAGTTTTTGGCACACCTTTTCAACATTGTGCCAAATAACTACGTATTTGGTACGATTTATAAAAGTTGTACCAAATAACAAAGTATTTGGCATCGTCTGTAAAATGTTTTGCCAAATAATTAAGTATTTGAGACGGTTTTTAAAAAGTGTGATTGGTCAGAGTTTTTCATATGTTTTGTCTTACGAGAAAAAACTGATGTGACACTGACGAATCGGTGAGCAAACCCAAAAGTCATTCAATGTCAGAGTATGCATAGGGTTGACCAAACTTGGGTTTGGTCACCGCTGCCACACAATGCCACATCAGCTTTTTCTCTCCCGGCCAAACACATGATAAATCCTAACCAAACCCCCGTAGTGGTGAATAATCTCACGACCAAACCTTAAAATTGATTATATTAATACATTTACCACTTACTATGCATGAAGTTCAAGCCATCACAACAGACGCACAAGCGACCTTCGTCGGTTGCCAGAGTGACATATTGCAACGAAAAAAAAGGCAGGTTTGGTTGCGAGATTCGGTCGCTGTAATGGGGGACACGTCACGACTTGTAGTCATGGTCGCCTCATGACGCATTACTACGAGCAATTTTAGACCCTTCATTTGTGTGGAATAATCTATCTCTTGGTTTGTGTGGGATCATGTGGTTATTTTTATGTGGTTCTAGCTAGACTAGATATGTCGTACCACCATCTTACGTTATACATGTGATTTGGTTTTGTTTTTTTTTTCTTCTGTAATTGGTACCAACATGTTGGATGGAGGACCGGTGAAACAGTAGTAGTGACAGATGGAATAAACCAAATAATTAACTGGGTTGGTGAACTGACACTTTTATAGTTATTTGTTTATAAACTGATATACACTCGACTGTAGTTTACTTTTAAACCGTTTCACGAATTCAAATCGTTTGATCCACGAAACGAGATGTAACCTCCGTGTACGAATGCCTTTATTTCACATCAAGGTACATAGCTAATTAATTTAACAGACGAAATAAAATTATCAAACCATACATGGATGACGAAATTTACCAAATACGGAAATGATTCGTTTGATATTAAAGATGACAGGCTACGTAGGGAGCGTTTATGTTGAAATATCTAATCTAATTGTGAAACTAATTCATTTGTTGAGAAGTGTTAAGTGCAGGTTTAGGAGTTAACGGTGTTGGACTAAAAGTGCAACATAGTTCAGACTTTGGGTAAGAAAAGGTAAAAGTTATTTTTTCTTTTATAATTTGTGGTTGTTTGTGTTTTCTTGTTTTTGCAGGGTTTGAAATGTAAAATTTGAGAGTGAGTCGGTGCAGATTTTTTATGTAAATATATATTCATTTTCTCTTTTATTTTTAGATAGAATGTATGTGTAAAATAACAAAAACTCTCTCTCTGTAAGTTTTCTCTGATCGTCTTTTTCGATTAGGGTTTTGTAATAGTTTGTAGGTGTGTGAATGATTATCATCTGTTGATGATAAATCATTGAGAGTTTTATTGTAGTGAGGTTATGTTTTGTTTTTGGTCGATGACCGGTTGAGTCGAGTTTAATGGAAAGTAAGTTTTGGTAATCTTCTTTCTAGTTAAGATCTGCTGATCTATGAATTTCTACATGGTATCAGAGCTTAGATAGCTAAGCTCGATCGTCGTATCATCGTTTATTCGCCGGAAGAAAGTTAGGGTTTCTGAAATTAAGGTTTTATGTTAAAAACCTATCGATCGTATATCAGATATTCAGATCTGGTGATTGTCTGTGATTCATTGTTCGATTTGAGTCAAATCGATTACGTTTTGGTTGTTTCGCCTTCAGATCTGGTGTTTATCAAGTATTATCATATAAATCTCGGCGCTAACTGTACATCTCTTATTATCAGTGCGAGTCTACAATCGATCCTGGTTCTCTTGATAATATTCGAGCTCTTCTCTCAAGATTTTGATTATATTCTTCTTGGCTGTTCCAGAAGATAGGTTTCTGTATTTCCGCAATTTAAATCTCTGTAAGTCTTCTTTCCTTACAGCAAGGCAGCTGGAGTACTCTGTAAGTGATTCTCTCCTTAATCTTTGTTCTATTCAATACTAACGTGTTTTCTGTAGAAGAGAAAGTCCTGAGTTCATTACATGTCCAGACTCCTTATGAGAGTTCTGGAATCTTGTTCCTGGCTCAGCTACTTTGTAGGTTTACTTGTTGTTTGATCTAATATTTTTTTGGTTTTGTATCTGTTATTCTCTGTTTTGCATTTTCTGTGGAGTGTTATCTGGCTGCTAGCTAGTTGTGTGGTTATATGCTAAATATTTTTGGTGGAGACATGTCTGATCAAAATGATATTACTCTTATTAATAAACTTGATTTTGGTGATCCGTTATACTTACATGCTAGTGATACTTCTGGTACATCTGTAATTTCTTCAAAACTAAAAGGAACTGACAATTATAGCGTGTGGAGTAGAACTATGATATTAGCCTTGGAAACTAAAAACAAATTAGGGTTTATTGATGGTAGTTGTGAAAAAAGTCTAACAAATGATGTTCTAAGTAAACAGTGGGATAGATGTAATTCTGTTGTATTGTCCTGGATTTTGGGTGCTATATCTGAAGAGTTATGTGCTGGTCAAATTTTTAATACTAGTGCTAGGGTTGTTTGGAATGAGTTAAAAGAAACATATGACAAAGTAGATGTGTTTATGGTCTTTAATTTGCATCATAGCATTAATTCTATAAAACAAGGTGGAATATGTTGTCTGATTATTATCATAAATTGAATTCATTATGGAAACAATATGATTCTGTAGTTCAAATTCATGTATGTGCCTGTGATAATGCTAATGTTCTACAAACTCATAATAAAGTGTTAAAATTAATGCAGTTTTTGATGAGGTTAGATGATGTCTATATGCCAATTAGGAGTATTATTTTAACAAGAGATCCCTTACTTGATGTTAAAACTGCCTATAATATGATTTCTAGGGAAGAGTCACATAGGAAAGGGTCTAGTTCTGAAAACAGTAAAGGTCAAAACTCAGTGTTTGTTTCTCAGTTTAATAATTCTAAAAGTTTTTCCAATAATAACAATAGTAGTAACAACTATAATAAAACATTTAGCAGAAAGCCCAACCCAAACTTTAAATGTACTAACTGTAATATGTTTGGTCACATTGTGGATAGATGTTTTGACTTGGTTGGATATCCCCCTGATTTTAAAAAGAAAACAGGAACACAAAAGTATAGTAATAATAATGTGGTATCTAATGAAAAATCAAAGTACAGTAATAATAATGTGATTTCTAATGAAAAACAAGGAGTTCAAGTGGAACTACTCTGTCTAGTCCTTTTTCAAATGAACATATAAACAAGATTATGTCTCTAATTGGAGAGTCATCTACTACTACTGGTATGCAGTCAAATATGGCAGGTTTGTCCAAAAATTTAGTTAATAATAGTAAAACTTTTAATGAGAACTTTCACAATTTCTTTAATTCAAACTCTGTTTTAAAAAATAAAAATATTGTTTCGGGTTGGATAGTTGATTCTGGAGCTAACCAGCATATGACTGGTTCCTCCGAGTCTTTGGTTGATGTAGTTGATGTATCTGAGTTAAAAATATTTGTTAGTCATCCAAATGGAACTTGTGCTTTTATTAAAGAAATTGGAAATCTAAAATTAAATAATAGAGTTACCTTATTTGATGTGCTTGTGATACCTGAATATTGTGTTAGTCTATTATCTGTTCAAAAAGTGTCTATGGATTGTAAACTATTTGTTGGTTTTGATGAAAATAATTGCTATATTCAGGATTTGAACTCAAAGACAAATGTTGTGACTGGTAAAGAATGTGGAGGCCTGTATATTGTAAACGTAAGTAATAATCTGCTTAATTGTAATTATGTGAGTATGTGTTATCTGTCTAAAGTTGTTTGGCATAATCGGTTAGGGCATCCAGCTGACCAAGTAGTGAGTGTTTTAAAATCAAAATTAAAACTTTTTGACCTGTTGAATTGTCTCCTTGTGAGGTCTGCCATAGAGCCAAACAAACTAGGGAACAGTTTCCCTTAAGTGATCACAAGTCGACTAGTTTAGGGGAGTTAGTGCACTTGGATGTGTGGGGCCCATATAGGGTCACAAGTAGAGATGGTTATAAATATTTTTTGACTGTGGTTGATGACTTTTCTAGAGCTGTATGGGTTTTCTTATTGAAAAATAATGAAAAAGCTCTATAAAATGGAGAATTAAGGAGATCTACCAGACCTGTTGTTGTTCCTAAACATTTTAAGGATTTTGTGCTAAATAATAAGTCTAAATATGATATTAGGAGAGTTGTTAATTACTCCGATTTATCTGTTGAGAATTTGTGTTTTGTAAGTGGCTTAAGTAAAATTAGTGAGCCAAATTCTTTTAAGGAGGCTGTTGTTAGTAGAGAGTGGGTAGAAGCCATGAACACAGAAATGGAAGCTTTGTATCGTAATAAAACTTGGGAAATTACTACTCTCCCTGTTGGTAGAAAACCTATAGGTTGTAAATGGGTGTACAAAATTAAGTACAAAGCTAATGGTGAGGTGGAGAGGTATAAAGCTAGACTTGTAGCTAAAGGCTATAGTCAGAGAGAAGGAGTTGACTTTGAGGAAACGTTTTCACCAGTTGTGAAAATGGTGTCTGTTAGATGTGTTATTAGTTTAGCTGTTGAAAACAGTTGGCCGTTATATCAGTTAGATGTTAATAATGCTTTTTTATATGGTGATCTGGATGAAGATGTTTACATGTGTTTACCTGAAGGGTATTTTTCTAACAGTGATACTAAAGTATGTAAGCTTGTTAAGTCCTTGTATGGGCTTAAACAAGCTCCGAGAAAGTGGAATGAGAAACTTCCCAATACCTTGGTAAGTAATGGGTTTGTTCAAAGTCTCAATGACTATTCATTGTGTGTAAAGAAGAGTAGTGGGAGTTGATATTGACATATTTATACATATATTTATATGCCAAT
The DNA here is from genome assembly GCA_963853835.1 of Calendula officinalis. NCBI lineage: Eukaryota > Viridiplantae > Streptophyta > Magnoliopsida > Asterales > Asteraceae > Calendula > Calendula officinalis. The sequence goes on from OY970834.1 coordinate 28,788,620, forward strand.
ATACCTGTTTTTATATGTGTTTATCAATTAGAATACGATGTTATCACTCAAAATATGGTTCCTATTGTATTTTTCAGGCTATGGAAGAAAAAGTGACAAAAACGAGTAAAAACGACACAAGAAATGAAAATCTGCTGAAATTCAAGAGATAGCGCCGCTATCTATGGACGCTATCTATCACGCTATTTTCCTTCAAGACGCGATTTCGGGTCTTTGTTTGAAATCAAAAAGACGAGATAGCGTCACTATCTTGAAGATAGCGACGCGAATTAACGCCGGATCCAACATAGCGTCGCGATTTCCAGCGATCTGACGTATATTTAAGCGATAATTGCAGATTTGGAAATAGAACTTTTGACCTAATCAAGAGGGCAGCCGAAAAATACCCTAGGGTTACTATTGTGCACGAATTTTGGAGGTTTCAAGCATCAAGATCTTCAACTCCATTCATATAATTCGGTTTTTAATCATCATTTATCGATATTATGTTTGTTCTATTGAATACTTACGTTTGTTTTATGATTTTTAGCATGTCTATGTGCTAAATCATTTAATATTCGCTATGATTAGATGAAATCTAGGAATTAGGTTTGGTATTTTTAGGAATTTTATATTGGATTTGAACACTTGTTTTTATATCAAAGAACCTTTTGATTTATTCTTGAATTTTGATTGATTGAACTATTAATTATTGAATTGTTTTGTTGAGTGACCACTAGCAATTATAATTGATAATTACTCCATCTTTTCACCCAGATGACGTAGTTGGCAATCCACCAGACTTAGGGATTCGAGTTTAGACATCAATAACTTAGATAAAATTGGAAGTCTAATCTTAGTAACGACCAAGTTGTAGATTAGAAGGTGACGGAATTCCGAACCTAGATATAATTAACAAGCCGGAGTGTGACCATAGTATATTCCTTAGGAAATTAATATTTCTATAGCCATTGTAGGAAGCTAGTGACCACTGCTTACCTAACTTCTAAAACACCAATCAAATCGGGACTTAACCAACCAAACCTAGACCTAGATGGAATCGATCATAGTGAATATTCCCTCTCAAATTTGAACACAGTTTTATTACTTGTCAGTTTATTTTAGTTGTCAAAAGCATAAAAGTTATTTTTATTTAAATTCAGTTAATAAACTGACAAGTAATAAAAATAAAAATAACTTTTATGCTTTTGACAACTAAAATAAACTGACAAGTAATAAAACTGTGTTCAAATTTGAGAGGGAATATTCACTATGATCGATTCCATCTAGGTCTAGGTTTGGTTGGTTAAGTCCCGATTTGATTGGTGTTCTAGAAGTTAGGTAAGCAGTGGTCACTAGCTTCCTACAATGGCTATAGAAGCTCCGAGAAAGTGGAATGAGAAACTTCCCAATACCTTGGTAAGTAATGGGTTTGTTCAAAGTCTCAATGACTATTCATTGTTTGTAAAGAAGAGTAGTGGGAGTGTTATAATTCTGTTGGTTTATGTTGATAACATTGTGATAACTGGTAACAATGTTGTTGAAATTTAAAGTTTAAAGCCTTTCTGAACTCTAATTTTATGATTAAAGATTTGGGTAAGCTTAAGTATTTTTTGGGTATTGAAGTGTTACAATCTGAAACTGGTATTTGTTTGTCTCAAAGAAAGTATGCATTAGATCTCCTTGCTGAGTTTGGCATGACAGGTTGCAAACCTGTAGCCACTCCAATGGAAATTAATGTGGTTATAACTGACAAAGAAAATGCTAGTAAAGATGATAAACTGTTAAGTGATTTAAGTGGTTATCAAAAATTAATAGGAAAATTAATATACTTAACCTTAACAAGACCTGATATATCTTATGTTGTTCACTGCTTGAGCCAGTTTATGCATAGTCCGTTAGAGTCTCATGTTAAGTTGGCTTTAAGAGTGTTAAGGTATATAAAGGGGTCTCCAGGAAAAGGTATTCTTTATTCAAAAGATGAGTCGTTTGAGTTGAAAGCTTTTGTTGATTCTAACTGGGGAAAGTGTTTGGCAACTAGAAAATCTGTTACTGGATATGCTGTTTATTTAGGTAATAATCTTGTTTCTTGGAAAAGCAAAAAATAAGATGCTGTTTCTAGATCTACAGCAGAGGCTGAATACAGAGCTATAGCTGCAGTGGTTTGTGAGGTAATTTGGTTAAGAAAGTTGATGGTGGAACTTGCTGTAAGTTGTGATAAACCAACCAAAGTTTTCTGTGATAATAAATCTGCTATTTTAATATCTGCTAATCCTGTTTATCATGACAGAACTAAACATTTTGAAATTGATTTACATTTTGTGAGAATTAAGGCTGGTGCAGGTGTAGTTGATATTCGAAAGATTGATACAAGCTTGAACACAGCTGACATTTTTACAAAAGGGTTACCGGTAAAAAGTCATGAATTGTTTTGTACGAATCTAAAATTGTTTGATATGTTTCACAAATGATATTATGGGAGGGTGTTGAAATATCTAATCTAATTGTGAAACTAATTCATTTGTTGAGAAGTGTTAAGTGCAGGTTTAGGAGTTAACGGTGTTGGACTAAAAGTGCAACATAGTTCAGACTTTGGGTAAGAAAAGGTCAAAGTTATTTTTTCTTTTATAATTTGTGGTTGTTTGTGTTTTCTTGTTTTTGAGGGTTTGAAATGTAAAATTTGAGAGTGAGTCGGTGCAGATTTTTTATGTAAATATATATTCATTTTCTCTTTTATTTTTAGATAGAATGTATGTGTAAAATAACAAAAACTCTCTCTCTCTCTGTAAGTTTTCTCTGATCGTCTTTTTCGATTAGGGTTTTGTAATAGTTTGTAGGTGTGTGAATGATTATCATCTGTTGATGATAAATCATTGAGAGTTTTATTGTAGTGAGGTTATGTTTTGTTTTTGGTCGATGACCGGTTGAGTCGAGTTTAATGGAAAGTAAGTTTTGGTAATCTTGTTTCTATTTAAGATCTGTTGATCTATGAATTTCTGCAGTTTAGATTTTATAGGCTGGTCTGATCTTGCTTTTTGGTTACAACCTTTGTAACTTCGATCATGGTATACGTACCCATGGATGATTTTTTAGATTTTGAAGAAAGAATTCCGGATATCGAATTCGGATAGTGATTTTCAAAATTTTCGAATATCCGATTTATTTCCTATATTTTTCGAAAAGTATTGATCTGATCCCAATCCAATGGTTTGTGATTCGATACAATCCGGTTCCAAACCGGTTTTGAAATCGGCTGGATTTGGTGTGCATGCATATCTTCCCCTTGGTATAAGCTTATTCTATTCTTCGATTTGAAAACAGAGTCTTAAAGACTTCAGGCAATCAGGTTTGGTTAAAAATAAAATTATCAACCAAACAGTTCACATTGGTTAAAAATAGAATAAACAAGCAAACAGTTAACATAGGAACAACCAAACGAAGAAATGAAGAAACTGATTTTGCAACATGGAGAAAATGGCCCACAAACATCGAAAAACAAACAAAACAATAGTATAAACTAGGGCTGTCAAATCGTGCTATCGTTTCGTGTTTCTGGATAACACGACACGAAAACGTTCAACACGAAAACGTTCAACACGAAAACTAGGGGTGGCAATTCAGGTCGGGTTCGGGTTAACGGGTTCGGGTTCGCGGGTTGACGGGTCAGAAACGTTCAACCCGAAACCGACCTGTTTATATAAACGGGTCAGATATCTCAACCCTAACCCGTTTAACTTCAACCCAAACCTAACTCATATAACCCATTTAATAAAACGGGTTAAACACGTTATCACGTCAAACAAGTTAAACGGGTCAAACAAGTCAAAATGTTGTTATTATTACACAAATTCATAACAAAATTTAAACACCAAATCACTAAGTTACATTTTTAATTTTTATCTAACTATTAATTACGTTTTAACTAGTAAACTATAAATTAAATATAAATATATATATTTTAAAATATATTTTAATAATTAAACGGGTTGGCAGGTCGACCCATTTAAATTATCATTGACCCGAACCTAACCTGTTTAATAAACAGGTCAGTTGACTCAACCCGAGACTGACCCAATTATATTTTACTCCAACCCAAACCTGTTTATTTTCGTGTCGGTTTCAGGTCGGGTTTCGTGTCGGGTCAGAAATTGCCACCCCTAACGAAAACAACACGACATGAAGTCGTGTTTTATTTTGCTAACACGAACACGACACGATTAAAAAAACGATAACACGATAAACACGACAAACACGACAACACAAAATAAATAACAAATTTCTTACTTATTACATGCTAAAAACACGATAAACACGACAAACACGACAAAATCATAACTATCGTGTCAATTTCGTATTAATCTCTAAACACGAACACGACACGACACGACTTCGTGTTTGTTTTACACAACACGAACATGACACGAATTCAAATTTCGTTTCGTCCCAATTTCGTTTCGTTTCGTGTATTTTTGTCGTGTCGTGTCAGGTTTTGACAGCCCTAGTATAAACTATAAAGAAGTTGTTTATCTATATCTATATATATAAAAATTGAGTTCCAATTTTGAAGTTGTAATTAATATCATGCATTTAATATTAATAATAATTAATATATAAACTCAATTTTAAAAATAAAATCATTAAATTGTAATATCAAGAGTTTTGAAATAAATACAAATAATTATAATAATAAAAAGTTCAATAAATAAGAGACTTTTCAAATTACATGAATCTTACACATTAGCATCTATAAATAGTCATTCTCATATTGCAAAAATTTTAACACTCTAAAGGTGCATCCAAAACAAATATCTAACAAGTGGAGTCAACAACAAAGATCTATAGGGCTTGTTTTTATTTATCGTCGCTATTAATTGGTAATCAAACATAATGTTTATTTTTTGTATTTTTTGAAGAAAAAAAATCATAGAGATGAACTCTTTATGGTTTTGTCTTATAGAGAGTATGTTAGTTGTTTTCTTTAAAATTACAGAAACTCTTTTGTATATATGTACAAAATTATTATTCGTTGTTTATGTACATTTTGTATAATAATCTAATAGTTATCATTATATAATGATCTAATAGTTATCATTATAGTGTATGAGATTGTGTATGATATTATCACAATTGTAATACCAAGAGTTTTGAAATAAATATAAATAATTATAATAATAAAAAGTTCAATAAATAAGAGACTTTTCAAATTACATGAATCTTACACATTACCATCTATAAATAGTCATTCTCATATTGAAAAATTTTAACACTCTAAAGGTGCATCCAAAAGAAATATCTAACACGTGGAGTCAACAACAAAGATCTATGGGCTTTTTTTTATTTATCGTCGCTATTAATTGGTAATCAAACATAATGTTTATTATTTGTATGTTTTGAAGAAAAAAAATCATAGAGATGAACTCTTTATGGTTTTGTCTTATAGAGAGTATGTTAGCTGTTTTCGTTTCAAATTACACAAACTCTTTTGTATATATGTACAAAATTATTATTCGTTGTTTATGTACATTTTGTATAAAAATTATATTATATAATGATCTAATAGTTATCATTATAGTATATGAGATTGTATATGATATTATCACAATTATTTAAGATGGATATCTTATCATGTTAATGGTCACAAATTGTTGTTCATTTGATGGTTGTTAGATTTATGCTTACTTCTTTTGTATATGTATAAAATATAAAAATTGAGTTCCGTTTTGATGTTATATTGGTTGTTTATGTACATTATGTATATAAAATATATTATATAATGATCTAATAGTTATCATTATAGTATATGAGATTGTGTATGATATTATCACAATTATATAAGATGGATATCTTATCATGTTAATTGTCACAAATTGTTGTTTATTTGATAGTTGTTAAATTTTATGCTTACTTCTTTTGTATATGTATTAAAATATAAAAATTGAGTTCCATTTTGATGTTAAATTTATTATAATATTAAATAAATCATCTATATCTATATTCTATATATCTATAAAAATTAAGTTTCAATTTTTAGTTGTAATTAATATCATGCATTTAGTATTAATAATAATATTATATAAACTCAATTTTAAAAATAAAATCATTAAATTGTAAGACCAATAGTTTTGTAATAAATATAAATAATTATAATAATAAAAAGTTCAATAAATAAGAGACTTTTCAAGTTTTTATGAATCTCACAAATTAGCATCTATAAATAGTCATTCTCATATTGCAAAAAATTCAACACTCTAAATGTGCATTCAAAAGAAACATCTAACAAGTGGAGTAAACAACAATGACATTTAGTGATTTTGTTCTTTCTCCCCGCTATTAATTTATTTAATTGATTTGTATAACTTATTGATATCTTAATATCTATATCTATATCTATATCTCTATATATAGATTCTGAAAAAAATTGAGTTTCATGGTTTATGTTGTATTGAATTATATGTTAAAAAATTAAGTTTTTGTTATAAATGATGCTTATGAATAAATGTAATAGATTATACAAAGTGTTTAACATAAATAATAGTAGTAAATTCAATTAAATAATAGCATTTTCATTTAACTAGAAGATACATATTAATTAAATAAGACAAATAATTTAACAGAAAAATAATGGTAGTAAATTTAATTAAATAATAGTTTATTCATATAACTAGAAGTTACATATTATAAGCACATAATCAAGATGCAAATAATGTTGAGTTTTGAAATGATATTATCTTTTACCTGAACATCCATTTTTACAAAAATTGAGTTCCAACTTGTAATTACTATCATGCATTTAATAATAATAATATTATAAAAATCCATTTATAAAAATAATAAATTAATCAATTGTAAGATCAAAACTTTTACCATAAATAATATTTAATAAACACAACAAAATAATGTCCATGTATTTCTGAATCATAAAAATAGTTGAATATCTAGATTATGGTTAAATATTAATTACATAGCAACAAACTTTATAGATTTATTAAAATCAATCAATATAAAAAAATGCATGATGACAGATATTTATTAAAAAATAAACAGAACCGAACGAAAAAATGGTTTTGGACGGATCGAGGACCGAACAAATGATGCTCAGAACCGAACCAAACCGGACCCAGAATTAGTCGGAACCGAACTAAACCGGGAATCGAGGCAATTTCTTCGACTCTTTTCAGTTTTTTCTCGGTTTTCGATCGAATCGGACCGCTCGGAACCGAGAACTGATTTTTCTTAAAAATTAGAACCGAGAACCGAACCGATGGAGCTCGGTTCGGTCGGATCCAGTTCAGCAATCCCGATCGGTTCTTGGTCCAGTTTGCATATGCCTACTTACGCATACGAAATCTATTTCAAGCTAAAGAAATAATTGCAATTAACATACACAATCCATATGACTCAATAAAGAACAACAAACCCTAAACAACAATATACATAAGGAATAGCTTCGCTCAGTTAGTAGAATACCCGCAATCAAAGTAAACATGTAACCGATCACGTTTTTCGTACATTTTCCAGGTGATACCAGTAAATTGTACACGATATGCACTCAAAATAACTCATTATTGTGAACGAAGCCCGTGCATCGCACGGGCCATGCTGTCTCGTATATATAAATTGAGTTCCAATTTTGAAGTTGCAATTAATACCATGCAATTAATATTAATAAAATTGAGTTCCAATTTTGAAGTTGCAATTAATACCATGCAACTAATATTAATAATAATATTATAATAATAAAAATAAACTTATTAAATTGTAAGCCCAAGAGTTTTGAAATAAATATAAATAATTATAATAATAAAATGTTCAATAAATAGGAGACTTTTCAAGTATTATTAATCTTACACATTAGCATCTATAAATACTCATTATCATATTGCAAAAATTTTAACATTCCAAAGGTGCATCCAAAATAAATATTTAACAAATGGAGTCAACAACAAAGATCTATAGGGCTTTTGTTATTTATCGTTGCTGTTAATTGGTAATCCAACATAATCTTTATTATTTTGTTTTAAAGAGGGTATGTTAGTTGTTATTGTTTAAAATTGCACAACCTCTTTTGTATATATGTATAAAATTGTTATTCGTTGTTTATGTACATTTTATATAAAAGTTATATTATATAATGATCTGATAGTTATTATTATAGTACATGCAATTGTGTATGTTATTATCATAATTATTTTTGAAGTTTCAATTAATATCATGCAATTAATATTAATAATAATATTATAATAATAAAAACAAACTTATTAAATTGTAAGCCCAAGAGTTTTGAAATAAATATAAATAGTAATAATAAAATGTTCAATAAATAAGAGACTTTTCAAGTTTTATTAATCTTACACATTAGCATCTATAAATACTCATTCTCATAATATTGCAAAACTTTTAACACTCCAAAGGTGCATCCAAAAAAATACTTAACAAATGGAGTCAACAACAAAGATCTATAAGGTTTTTATATTTATCGTCGCTATTAATTGGTAATCCAACATAATCTTTATGATTTTGTTTTAGTGAGGGTATGTTAGTTGTTTTTATTTAAAATTACACAATGTCTTTTGTATATATGTATAAAATTGTTATTCGTTGTTTATTTACATTTTGTATAAAAATTATATTATATAATGATTAGATAGTTATTATTATAGTATACGCGATTGTGTATGATATTATCACAATTATTTAAGATGGATATCTTATCATGTTAATGGTCACAAATTGTTGTTCATTTGATTTGTTATTTTACTTTTAATCCAATTAATAGGTTTTGATCGCCATTTTCACATCTTGCAATTCTCTAATTAGTAGGAAAACATTAATTAAATATATTGATGGTTGTTGAATTTATGCTTATTTTCGTTTGTATATGTATAATCTTCTATATCTATATCTATATCTATATATATATCTATATCTATTCTATATACATATAAAAATTGAGTTTCATGGATGAAGTTGCATTTATTACCATCTATTAAAATCATGTTACTAAATATTGAGAAACTTAAAAGTTGTAAAATCAATAGTTATAAATTAAAGTGATAAATTCATTTTAATAACAATTTTAACAAACTCACTAAATTGTAAAACCAAGAGTTTTGAAATAAATTAAATAATGATAATAATTAAAAATTCAATAAAATAGGACTTTTCAAGTACATATTAGAATCTATAAATACTCATTTCCATGTTGAAAAAAATTGAACACTCTTTTTTGCTTACAATGGATTAAGACCTTCATCTAATAAAGTTGTAAGCTTATGTATTATCTTTATTGTTTATGTTTTATCTCTAAACATTATTTTTTTGGATAATCCAATAGTGGTGTTGCTAATATTGTTTATATTGTAATCAAGTTTAAGGTGGATCCAAAAGAAACATTTTTGCTTACAATGAATTGAGACCTTCATCTAATAAAGTTTTAAGCTTATGTATTATCTAATTATCTTTATTGTTTAAGTTTATGTTTTATCTCTAAATATTATTTTTATTTGATAATCCGTGTTGCTAATATTGTTTATATTGTAATCAAGTTTATGATAGGAGCTCATAGTTTTATCCCGAAATAATTGGGAGCTAATTTCATATTTGCATATGAAGTGAAATTTAGGAAGGTGAATCAAAAAGAAACATCTAACAAGTGGAATCAACAAAGACCTTTAAGGATTTTTGAAGTAAAAAAAGTCATAGAGATGAACTCTATATGGTTTTGTTTTATAGAGAGTATATTAGTTGTTTTTGTTAAAAATTACACAACCTCTTTTGTATATGTATATAATTTTTATTCGTTGTTTATGTACATTTTGTATAAAGATGATATTATATAATGATCTAATATCATTATAGTATATGAGATTGTGTGTAATATTATCACACATTATTTAAGATGGATGTCTTATCATGTTAAATGTAAATTGTTGTTCATTTGATTTGTTATTTTACTTCTAATCCAGTTAATAGGTATTGATTTGATGTTGTAGTGTTAAAAATTTATAAAATATATAATAGTAAATTCTATGTTAAATAATAGTAGTAAACCAAAAGAAATAATAACATAAATAATATAACAAAGTTTATAAAGTATTTAGTAGTAAATTCTACGTTAAATAATATTAGTAAAACTAAATTAAATAATAACATAAATAATAGTAGTAAATTCAATTAAATAAAAATTAAGTTCTAAGTTTGAAGTAGCATTAATTACATAGATATTTAAATGTAGTGCTAAATTTATAAAATTTATAATAGTAAATTCTATGTTAAATAATAATAGTAAATTAAATTAAATAATAACATAAATAATAGTAGTAAATTCAATTAAATAATAGTCTTTTCATTTAAATAGAAGTTACATATTATAAACTATAACAAAATTTACAAAATATATGGTTGTAAATTCTATGTTAAATAAAGTAGTAGATTCAATTAATAATAATGGTAGTAAATTAAATTAAATAATAGTTTTTTTATTTAACTAGAAGTTACATATTATGAACTATAAAAAAATTTATAATATATATAGCAATAAATTCTATGTTAAATAATAGTAGTAAATTTAATGCTCACTTAAAAGATATTATTGTTGATCTTTGATTTTGTTACGCATGAAGAGTTTTTATATTGTTTTTGTTTTAGATAACGATTTCGTTATTATTTTTATTACAAAGATACATGTTTTAGTGTATTTTATGGATTTCTATTATTTATTATGTACTTTTTGAGAAAAAAACATGTACAATTAGATGTCTGACATAATGTTTGCATTAACCAACATTTTGTTGTAAATATATCGTTGTTGATTAATAATTTTGCTTATAAAATACAAATCATGAAGTTTTTTATATTATCACTTATATGTTATGAATTACATATTTTGTGTTGCGCTAATAAAAACAATAATAATGATTTTGTTATTTTGCATTTTCCTACAACAAACTTTACATATGTAGTAGAGGAGTACTCACAATCAACCTAAACATGTTAACGGTCTTGCTTTAGTACTTTGCCCGTTACCCCAGTACAATGTATACGATTTACCTTCAAATAACGTTTTATCATGAACAAAGCCCGTGCATCGCACGGGCTATGTTGCCTCGTACTCCTAATTATCTACTTACGTTATTGTGAGAAACAAAATAATCAAAATTAATTGAACCTGTAGCATAATTAGTCATATTTTTGCGTTCTTTTAAAGACCAACATGTATCAAACATATATTAATATTAATAAGTTTTTATTAACTAGGTCTAAATTCTAGACTATATTTGAGAAGTAGATTTTTAACTTTATTAAGTAGGTCTAAATTCTAGATTACGATCATTTGATGTTGATAAAAAAGACATGCTTTTCTTGGCCACATATTTAAAATATGATATTTTATTATTCAGGATGGAAAATGTTTGGATAAAATAAAGTGGTCCATAGGGGGTTATACATTACCTATAAGATTAATGATATACGGAGTATATTTTTTTTCTTTCTTCTTAGTCATATGACTATTCATTTGATCATGATAAATGTCAAAATTAAATGTTGATATGAGAAAAGAGAATTCATAGATTACACATATCAAGTTTAGAAGTAAATAGTCATACGACTAAGAAAATATAGGAAAAAATATCATTTCTCTACTTATAATAAGATTTCATATGAGAATATTACTATATATCTACGGTACATTAATATTATTTTTTAAAATATAATATTATGAATATATTATTATAAATATAACATGTATTTTTATAGATTCGCCACCAAGCATAAACATTTGCTTCTCGTATTTTACATTTATAAAATTACGTAATTCCATCGTACATCACGTGTTTTGTTTATGTCAAGTGAAGTTCAAAATGGTCCATATGATTTTGCATAATTTTCATGTGATTCATTTCAACACAAACCTCACATTTTGGGTGTGTGGAATTTCTTTTCCTTGTGCGCAATTAAGAACCCAATAAAATTGCTTGGAACTGAATGGAACCTAACTGAGGAAATTATTTTGGCTAGACCGAGGACTAATTCGATATTGGCTGGAACCGAACCAAATCGGATTAAGAATCGGCCGAAATCGAACCAATAATCGAGAAAATTTCTTCTACTTTTTTTAGTTTTGAATAGAATCGAACCAAACCAAGAACCGATTTTATATAATAATTAGAACTGAGAACCAGACTGATATAAGTTGGTTCGATTCAGCGATTTCGATCAACTTTAGGTTCAGTTTACAATTTACACGTGCCTAATCCAAATCACGGTTTTCATGGCCACGTATATTATTATTATTTAGCATATAAAATATTTGGAATAAATAAAGTGGTCCATAGGGAGATATCACATGTTTTACATTTATAAAATTAGGCAATTTATCGTACGTCACGTGTTTTGTGATATCAAGTGAAGTGGAATTTATAAAATGGTTAAATGGTCCATATGATTTTGCATAATTTTCATGCCATTTATGTCAACACAAACCTCCAATATTTTGGGGGTGCGAACAGATATTCTTTTTTTTTTCTTCATATGCATTGTTAGTTGAAAGAAAAAATAAACACTGTATGAATAATCTAATTAATTGTTTTAATTATTAGTTATATATTACTCATTATAAAAAGTTGTACATGTTAAAGTTGTTGCGTAAATTGGAGTTCATTTAATCTGGAGTATGTACATAGCCCACAACGTATCAATGACCCAAATGCCTTCGTGCTGTCTAACAAAAACAATGTTTGATCTAATTGTGATTTTATATATAATGTTCAAGATAGATCTTAATTTTTATATAATTTTAATAGATAAATTTTAACTATTGATTAATAATATTTAATGGTCAAAATTAATTATATATTTTATATGTAAATGAGTATTTTGGTCATTTAGCAATAACAAAAAAAAAATTCAGAATTTTATTTATTTATTTATTTTAATTATATTATTATTTATTTTTTTGTTAAAAAAGTAATATTGTTTGATAATCACGTGTGTCATAATCACATGTGATTATATATTTAAGCAAGTGTGATATTATTGTACAATTACATGCGATTAAAAATACAATCACAAATGATTATATATCACATTATGTGTTATTAATGAAAAATTTATTAAAATAAAAAATATATTACTCAAAAAAAAAAAAGAAAAACATAAAAAATATTTTTTATAAAAATGACCAAAATACCCCCTATGTATAGAATATGTGATCAATCTTGACCATTAAATATAATTGATCAATGTTTTAAGACTTATCTAAGAAAATACTATATGTTTTTTCATATGACTTTGATTAAATAAACCAAATTATATTCTTTATCTTGATAAACTATTTAATTTTTTCATATGACTATAAAAATTATTTTTTTAATAATACTCTTGAATAAGGCAATTAGTGCCTTGTAAACACCTGAGTATAGTTTAGTCAACTTTAATCTTTTTGACAAATTTATAGGGTTAGAGTCAAGTCAGATTTGGTGGATTTGGTTTAGTGGGTTGTGGTTGACAAATTAACTGGTTGGAATCAGTCAACTAAAATCCAATTTGTTTAAAATTTCGGTTAAGAAAAATCAACCTAGAGTGTACATATTTAAATCATGCTAATCATGACACGACTCATCTGACCCATATAACTTAACATGTTAGTGACTCAAATGAGTTATATATGTTTAAGTTGGAGTTTAATTTTATAGCATTTATATCCTTTTAAAACAATTTAAAAAACCTTATAAATTTAAAAGGGTTGGTGGGTCGACTCGTTTATACATGAATCCACCCGAACACGACTCGATTTATATACATGTTGTATGGGTCGACCTATTTTTTTTACCCGAACCACATATAGGCTCAACCCAAATCAGATTATTTATGTGTAAGGTATGTATCGGATTTCGGGTCATATCAGGAATTGCCGTCCTATAAATTTATGTCAGAAATAGAACAATGGGTACGAGCGCACGGTTGATGAGTTGATCCGTGGTGGATGGCTCACTATCCGTGGTTGGTGGTGATGCTACACCGGCAGTGGTAGTGTTGTGGGAGGGGTGTGGTAGTTGTGGAGGTGATGCGGTTAATGTAGCGGTTTGTGGTCATAGTGACCATATGGTCCATATCCGTGCTCTAATTAAAAAAACTCTCAAAGAACCTACGTAAATAGTGCACACATATTCTTATTTCACTTTAAGGTACATAACTAATACACACGAAATAGTAAATACAACTAACATCATAAATGAGTAAAGTAAACTGAATCTAAACGGCATAGACTTTGATATCAGAATCTTGTGCTAGTTCCTTCATGCGTTTCTCGTCTAAATGCACCCATGCTTCTACACCGTCACCTTCATGATCATCCATCATAATCACCAAATTTTGGGCTGGAAACTTTCCGGTGCTAGCCCAAATAGGCTCACCCCACCCAAAATCTGCCTTGTAGAACGAAAACTTGCACCAACAAGTGAACAAGTAAAAGTTCACATTATTATCGACTATTTTTTCATTTGACTCTAAATAGGGATTAATCACAACCTCACGTCCTTCCTCGCCGTGGCTCAGTATTTTAGCACAATTCTTAATCGCTTTCTTAACTGAGTCACGCAAAATCTTGAAAAATACTTCAAGATCGTTTTTATCTCCATCACTAGGCGTGAGTTGGGAAGTTGCAAGGCCCCAAAAATTCCCACAAGAGTTTGTGGGTAATTGAGGGACTACTTTGTCCCTCAATCCAACTGACTGGATCAGAAAAGATGTCTTAGATTGACCGTTGTTTGCTTGATCAATCCGAACAAAGGTCTTCCACAACAACGCGACTACAAGTTGTACCTTTGAGGGTCTACAAGACCCATATTTATCATCAAATCCAAGAGTTGCTCTCATGGATGATATGGCCTCTCCTTTAAAGAGAAACCTTTGTGATGAATTCTTCACACCAACGCTAGACCTAGGTACTTTAAGATCGAGCTCGGGTAGACCACGTTGTGGGAAGTTAACCGCAGAGTTGAAAACGGGCGAGTGTTTTTTATATTCATAATTACCATTAGTTCTCGCAGCCCAATTGTTAATGAAGTTGCACATAGTACCCATATCCGAAAGCCTATGTGAAAAACACATACCAATCGCCAAACCACCACACTCAAAGGTGGTAACTTTGACCGATAACATGGGATCATCGGCTTCATCCGCCTCTCCAATCTCACATGGGAGGAAGCTATTAAGTAAATCAACTTTCAAATCGTGTCTTAGGCCTAGAATCTCCGATAGTCGGATATTCGCTTGGCCTAAGACATATAAAACCCCTTGATCATTACAATCAATCAAAGAAAGCTTGCGAATATATCTCCCGGCCAATGGATAGAATTCACTTAAGGTTTTTGATAATGAAGCCTCTAAATGGTCACATATGTTTTCAAGACCATTATGTTCATTAGGTGGTGCTAAGTAGTAAAGAATTAGTGGGACATTATGAGGTTTGAATCTTCACTAATTTGTGAAGAGATTATCATTATATTTATAATTACAATGATAGGAGATAACTACCGTAAATAAAAGATACACAAGATAATTACAAGTTTATAGTATATCTACAATAACTAATTAATATATTCGGTTACCCCCCCACAAGCGAATTTGGGGAAGGTCCAACATGAAGCTTGGATCGAAATTCCTCAAAGAGAGGTCTTGGAAGGCTCTTGGTGAAGATGTCGGCTACCTGTAGGTGAGTAGAGACAAATTTAGTAGCTAGCTTTCCGGAGAGAACTAATTCACGTACGAAGTGGTAGTCAATATCAATATGTTTAGCCCGTTTGTGAGATATAGGATTTTGACTTAAAAATAAGGCACTTCGATTGTCACATAGTAACGTGGGACGGCCGGATGGTAAAACGTGTAGTTCTCGTAATAAATGGGTGATCCAAACTATTTCGGATGCGGTGTTTGCCATCGCTCGATATTCCGATTCACAACTTGAGCGAGACACGGTGGGTTGTTTCTTAGCACTCCATGAAACGAGGTTCCCACCGAGAAATATAGAATAACCGTAAGTGGAGCGTCGTGTCTCAATGCAACGCGCCCAATCCGCATCCGAGTAGCCAAGGATGGTCGGTGTTGGGGAGTGTGAGAAGGTAAGACCATACGACATAGTACCCTTCACATACCGCAAGATACGTTTAACCTCTTGAAAATGATCTTGCGTTGGAGCATGTAAAAATTGACTAACTTGGTTCACGGCATAAGATAAATCGGGCCGTGTGATGGTAAGATATTGTAATGCTCCAACAAGAGACCGATAGTGAGTCGGGTCTGAATAGGGTTTTCCTTGGCTAGTAAAGTAAGTAGATGTAGAGAGCGGTGTAGAGACCGGTTTGGCATCTAGAAGATGCGCCCGAGCAAGTATGTCATAGGCATACTTGGATTGGCTTAAAAAGATTCCCGAGGTGTGATAAGAGACTTCAAGACCAAGGAAATAGTTGAGTTTGCCAAGATCCGTAATAAGGAATTCCTTATTGAGACGGGTTATAAAGTCACGAACAATGGTCGGATTATTACCCGTTAAAATAATATCATCAACATACACCAATAAGTAAAGGATGTTCGTACCATTCTTGTAGATAAACAATGAAGTATCGGCTCGACTACAAGAAAAACCAATGCTAATGAGAAAGGAGCTTAGGCGTTGAAACCAAGCCCGCGGTGCTTGTTTGAGGCCATAGAGAGCTTTCTTGAGATGACACACGTGGTTCGGAAATTTGGGGTCAATAAATCCCGGAGGTTGCTCCATGTAAACAAGATCGGATAGGTGACCATTCAAGAAGGCATTCTTAACATCAAGTTGATGTAGAGACCATTTATTAAGCATGGCAATAGAAAGGATGATACGAACCGTAGAAGCTTTAACAACGGGACTAAATGTCGTGTTGTAGTCAAGTCCCGGTACTTGAGTAAAGCCTTTTGCAACGAGTCTAGCTTTGTACTTGTCAATTGTACCATCCGCATGAAATTTGGTACGAAAGACCCATTTGGAACCAACAACATTCGAGTTCATGGGTCGAGGGACAAGATCCCAAGTAGCATTAAGGTTTAGTGCATTCATTTCATCTCGCATAGCCGAAAACCATTTTGGGTCACGAGCCGCAGTTTTAAATCCCTTGGGCTCTTTTGAGGCAAAGAGGGCATGATGAAGCGGAGATGAGGTTATGTGAGCAAGGTCGGCAATGTGCCGTGGTTTAAATGTACCAACTTGTGATCGGGTCACCATGGGGTGCGAAGGCTGTACGGGTTGAGGATGCGGGTTTGGTAAAGCAGGCTCGGGATGCGGAGCAGATTCTGGTTGCGGGGCAGGTTCGGGTTGTTGGGCAGGGGGCGGTATGGTGGGTGGTTGATTTATGAGAGGGGCATCGGTGGTATGGGAAATGTCCGGACAAAGGGGACATGTGGGAACAGTAGGTATAGGAGGAGTTTGTGGTATATGTGGTGAGGTATTAGGGGTGTCAACAGTGGGGTTTTGTGTAGTATCGGGTAAGGGATAATCATCACCGTATGATGATAAGAATAATGTTGCGGAAGATTTAGGTGGAGTGGTACCCGAAAAAGGAAAAAGCTCTTCGTTGAATTGAGCATGGCGAGTAGTGTAGACTCGCATGGTTGTTAAGTCAAGACACCGATAACCCTTGTATTGAGCACTATAACCAATAAAAATACATGGAGCACTTCGGGGAGCTAATTTATGCGATGAATAGTCCCGAAGGTATGGAAACACGCGGCAACCAAAGACCCGAAAATTCCCGTAGTTTGGTGTAGATGAAAATAACAATTCATACGGGGATTTATTGCCAAGTAGTTTCGTTGGTAATCGATTAATAATATACGTAGCGGAACTAAATGCATGAGTCCATAAATAAGCCGGAACATGGGCGTTAAACATCATGGCCAAACCCGTTTCCGTAATATGTCGATGTTTACGCTCGGCACGACCGTTTTGTTGCAGTGTATATGGACAAGAAATCCGGTGATGGGTACCATTCTTGGAGAGAAGGGCACGCACGTGATTGTTTGTAAATTCGGTGCTACCATCGGATTGGAACTCCTTTATTTTGCAAGAGAACTGTGTTTGCACAAAGGTTATAAAATTTTCAAACACACGAGAAAAGTCAGATTTCGCCTTCAAGGGGTAAAACCAAGTAAAACGTGAGTAATCATCAATAAAAATTGCATAATAACGATAACCATCTAAAGATGTAACGGGAGACGGTCCCCATAAATCACAATGGATGAGATTTAACACATGCAAAGAGCGTTTTAAATTAACATCAAAAGGTAAATGTTTGCTTTTCGACAATTGACAAGAAGAACATAAACGAGGATTAGGTAAAATTGAATTAACGGTCAAACAACCTAATTTATTCAAACAAGAAATAATGTCATACGAAACATGACCTAAACGCGAATGCCATAATTCAAAAGACGCTTGTAAAAAACGAGAGGAAAGTTTAGCTAAAAAAGCTCTTTGACCATGCTCGAGTACGTAGAGACCGTTTCTACGCTTTCCTTTGGCGAGTGTCTCCCTGGTTTTGCGGTTCTGAATGAAAAATAAAGGATCAGAAAACAAAACATCAACAGGGTTGTCTTGAGTTAACCTACTAACAGAGAGGAGATTTTTAGTTAATTTAGGAATAACAAGAATGTCAAGTAATGAAATATTGGGAGAAATTTGAGATTCCCCAACATGAGTAATGGGAGCACTTTCACCATTGCCAAAATAAACATGATCGTTACCATTGTAGGGTGCGGTATTGTCAAGGTTAGCGGACGAATTTGCCATGTGTGACGTTGCACCGGTGTCAACAAACCAATCGGGTGCGGATGTGTTGCATTGAGCATTGAAGGCCTTGGCTAGATTGGCGTCAATATTAGAAGATTGACGAGCAAAAGTTGGCAAATGCGGACATTGTGTAGCATAATGGCCATCGGTCCTGCACAATTGACAATGAGGTGTACGACGACCTCCACGTCCCCTACCACGAGAAGAATTTCCACGGTTAGAATAACGACCACGATTAGAAGAATTATTACCTTCTCGAGTAACATTGAAAGCAACGGGTGCAACCGTAGAGTCATTGATGGATTGGAGAAACATCTCATGACTCTCGGCTTGAGAGACTAAGTTGCGAAACACTGGTTTGGGTGAGATTAACCGCTGTGTGGTGGAGAATGTTTCAAAACCAGAACCTAGACCACACAAGAACCAATGACTTTTGTCATCATCGGTGAGCGGATGACTGATAGCATTGAGTTGGTCACAAACATGCTTGAATTTTCGGACATATTCAGTAACAGGAGAGACGCCTTTTTTGAGAGTTCGAAGGCTGTCACGGAGCGTATGAACGCGTTCCACAGAATCATGACGGTAAGCTGATTCAAGGGCTGTCCACACCGCATGAGAGGTGGTGTGACCGAGGGTGTCGGCCATGGCTTCTTCGCTCAACGAGGCTTGGATGATGATGAGTGCTCGCTGGTCAGCGGCTAGCCAAGTGGTGTATTCTGGATTCACAGAAACAACTTGATCGACTGTTATGGTGGAAGGAGGTGCGGGAATTGTCCCGTCAATGTACCCCGTAAGCTTTTGGTAGGCAAGGAGAGGGAGCATTTGTTTGTGCCATAACAGATAATTAGTGGGGGAAAGTTTGAGAGTGATCATGTGTAGGATTGTTGAGAGAGAGATGGTGGTGTCCGAGTTATCGGATGATGAAGGTCCGCCGGCCATTGCAAGATTACCGAGAACAGTAGAGTTCGAGACGGCAAAAGAAGAGGCGACGGCTGGCTTAGGGTTTGAGAGGAGAGGAACGATTTAGGCTGATACCATATGAGGTTTGAATCTTCACTAATTTGTGAAGAGATTATCATTATATTTATAATTACAATGATAGGAGATAACTACCGTAAATAAAAGATACACAAGATAATTACAAGTTTATAGTATATCTACAATAACTAATTAATATATTCGGTTAGACATTAATGGTTGGGGCAAGCTCATCGGTGAAAGATATGTTGTAGAAACGGTGTTTGGTGAGTGTTGGTCATGTCGAGGGTTTCACTAGCTTTGACGAGTAGTTTATGACCTCCATTTTTCATGTATAATTTCTTGATTATCATTTCTACATTTATAGTCATGTTTGGTTTGAAACAGGCGTTGCTCGGCCACATACTTTATTATCTAGAGGATAAATTATATTTGAGTTATAAAGTGTTAACATATGAATGTAAAGTATAGTGACGGACTCAAGAAAAAAATTGAAGGTATCATTGATTGCACAATTTTTTTTGAAGTATCACCAACACTAAAAGAATTAAATTTTTAACACTACTTTTAACAATATTCGAAAAAAAATTTGAAGGATTACACGGGCTACCACGTATATAGTAGGTCCCCTATGTCCACATATAATATTATTTATGCAACTCCATAGTACGTCACGTGCATGCCTTTGATGTCGAGTAGATTTCACACTTCAAAGTGGTCTATATGTTTTTCATAATTTTCATGTGCACTCAAACATGTGTGTTTCTTTTTCGTAGTTACTGGTTAGGGTTGGAAATTTGAAATTCTTACAATGCAATCATGCTATTCAGTAATTTGGGATATTTCTTATGATAGTCTTCAATATGGCTAAAAAAAAATGGTACTCTCAAAATGAAAACACAATATTGAATTATTAATTCTTACATTCTAAAATTCTTAAAATGGAGACAAAATGTTGATAAATATCAAGTTTCTAAAAACACGTAAGGGTAAAATCGATTTAAAAAAAATAATAATAAAAAAATACTCATTAATATCATTTTACACAAATTAAAGAAATTTTAGTTCTTAAATATTCGTTATTATGTACCCATGTAGCACATATTAGCAAACCTCTAAATTTATTTATGTTAACCCAAGAAGTAAACGACTTATCTAATAGTTGCTTCTTACTCTTCTATCAATAGTGGTAAGAGTTTGATCTTCATTAGCGAAAATGCTAGGAGTAACAAAAATATACCCCTTTGTGGCCATAAAAGGTCACCTGCGCCAACTCCGGGTAGGGGGTGCCCAAAGGGTCAACCTGACCCAAACCCGAACCGAATTATACTAGTCGGGTTGGGTGTATTCGGGTTTGATGTTAATATCAGATTTTTTTTTACCCAAATGACCAACCTAATTCCTTATCGGCTCGGGTATCGGGTTAGGATTGTTTACTTTTGTTGGGTTCCGGCGTTCCGGGTTGACAACTTGATTGAAGTTTAAGTGTTTTTTTCCTTTAAATTTAAAATCTTTTTACAATTAAATCAATATATTAGCGCATTAATAAAATCATTTAATAAAAATTAGTTAACAATTATAAGTGTTAAATTAATACCCATAAGTTAAATATATTAAGATTTTTTTCGTTTTAATTTACCTAAACTTCCTAAATCAAGTGTAGCTCGGCAACCCAATCCTGCCAACCCGACAAATCCGAAACTCGAACAACATGAAGTCGACTAACCCGAATTCTTACCGGGTCGGGTTTCAGGTTATATTTTTTTACCTTAAACTGAAGGACCCAACTCATTACGAGCCCTAACTTGACCCGACAACTCGATAGACACCCCTAAATTTGGGCTACCCACAAAGCAGGTGGTTGCTCTAAGAGTAATCACCTTGCAAATGTCAATCGGAACCCAAGTCACAAAAAAAATTATACACCTTAAACCAACTACCTGTTGTAAGTTCTCTTAGTTCTAAAAAGTTACAAGTTCAATGCTGATACTTACCTCCGCAAAACTCATAGGTCCAGTGGAAAGGTATTGAGAAAGACTTAGTAGATAATAAATTTTTGAAGTAAAAGCTTTTTGGTAGAAGGAACTATTCCTTATAGGATGAAAATACCTATAGTTAAAGTGTCCCGTCAATCTTCACTGCTTTCTTTTGAAATAACAAAATACAATCATGTTTTAGTTTTATTTTTCAGTTAGACCACTCCCAATGGTACTAAATGCAACTGACGCCGTCAGTTGCTGCCAACTCAGCGCCACGTTAGCAGACAAACTAACTAACACTAAACTGACGTAGTCATGCCAACAGCACTCCGTCACTTCACCAACTTTAATTAATTTACTTTCTTTTTAATTAAAACAAAAATATAACTAAAACATAATACTTTTATTAAAATAAAAAAAACATTACAATAATTTAAAAACAAAAAAAAAAAAACAATACGATAAAAAAAATCGGTAGCACAACCATAGGCCAATTGTCGTACAGCGGATGTACATTTTTGAAGAATATTAAAACCCGATCTTCCGGTAGCATCGTCCCGTTGACGAAAATATAAAAAATGCGCAGGTAAAGGAGTCTGAGAGTAAGAAGTTATACCGTCACATATACGGAGGACACAGCGAACGGGTCATACGGAAACGTCGCCTAAAATAATCCAGCGGGAACGTGGGACTTTCAGCAAAGTACTCTGCGTACAAACGCTCACCGGCACCTTCACTATCTCGTGGCAGATACCTTCTCGGCACTCTGGGGATCTGAGCGATCTCTTCATCGTCATCTGTATCAGATGAAAGAGCATTCACAATGGCGACCATTTCCTCGGCATTGTAAAAATTGGCTATCGTTAAAATAGCTTCCAAATCGGAATCATATTCGGAAGAGGAATCAGAAACATTAGACATTTTATAAGTATGATTGGGTGGGAGGAGAGATAATTTTTATTGTGAAAATTATAGAATGAAGGTGGGTATTTATAGAAATTTAAATGGATTAAAAAAAAAAAAAAAAAAATATATATATATATATATATATATATATATAGGGTCCGGATCCTGTGAGGACTCTTTTCCCGGTGAGGACTAAAAAAAAACACTAAAAATGATCCAAAACAAACTTTTTTCAAAAAAATTTCTTTTTTAAATATCTAAATCGCAGCCTGTAAGATCCAAAAAAAAAAAGTTTTTCAAAAATGATCCAAAAAAAAAATATGGATCATAATAATGATCCACAAAAAAAAATGGATCATTGTTATGATCCGCAAAAAAAAGTGGATCATAATTTTTTTTTTCGATTTTTTTTTTTGTCAAATGTAATAATAATCATGGTGAGTTATATATATTTTTTTCGGAATTATATATATATATATATATATATATATATATATATATATATATCCTGTGAGGACTCAAAAAACGGTGAGGACTCGCGATGACACCTCATAAAAATTTCAAAAAATTCCGAAAAAAATATATATAACTCACCATGATTATTACTACATTTGACAAAAAAAAAATTCGAAAAAAAAATTATGATCCACTTTTTTTTGCGGATCATAACAATGATCCATATTTTTTTTGTGGATCATTGTTATGATTCATATTTTTTTCGGATCATTTTTGAAAAACTTTTTTTTTTGGATCTTATAGGCTGCGATTTAAATATTTAAAAAAGAAATTTTTTGAAAAAAGTTTGTTTTGATCATTTTTAGTGTTTTTTTTTAGTCCTCGCAGTCCTCACCGGGAAAAGAGTCCTCACCGGATCCGGACCCTATATATATATATATATATAAATATATATAAATATATATATATATATATATATATATATATATATATATATATATATATATATATATATATATATATATATATATATATATATATATATATATATATATATATATATCCTACCCTATATATGAGTCCTAAATTTGAAGAGAGTTTGACACCATGGCAATTCCAAGCATTCCTATTCGTCCATAATGCCACTTGGAATTCTCTGATTGGTCCACGTCATTTGCACTAATACAAACGAATCTGGTACAGCTTACGGTCTACATTCATACGTTCCATATACGGCAAACGAATCTGGTACGGCTTACGGTCTACATTCATATGCTCCATATACGGCTTCCTACATACAAGGAAACAAATAAATAACTATTTAAAAGATCCTACATACAAGGAAACAAATAAATATTTAAAAGATCAATCAACGACTCAATCGTATTTATTCAGAAGTGATACACGACTCAATATAATTTCCATAAAACCGGCATTCTATGATTACAGCATAAAAAGCTGGATTGTGCAACGGAACCAGACTTCAGATATTACGGATTACAGCATAAAAAGCTGGATTCTTCATTTAATAAAATGCACGTGTAACATTTCTTCATTTACCGTTTTTTTGTACAAAATTATTATCACATCTATCGATTATTATGTCATTTAGAAATATATAAAGTTTTTGGACATTTTTCTACATACTAAAATTTACAGCATACTCGCCCATCGGGTGGGTTTTGTAGCTAGTATATATATATATAGGGTCGAGTTATATTGAGAACTCTAATTTCAAAAAGAACTCTGAGAACTCTTATTAACCAATCAGAATTTAATAAATTAATTTTGATTTATTTAATTCATATCAATTATTAAGGGGTATTTATGACATTTTACCCACAAAATATTGTTTCCTTTTTTGAATATTTCCTAAAATTTAGGCATTATTTTCGGATATCTTTTGTTGCATATATTTTATTTTACGAGTCTACATTTATGTATTTTTATGATTATGCATATATGTTTTCTACATATCTGCATATATGTTTTTTTGGCATTTATTTTCATTAATTTATTTTATTTGCAATTATAGATTTACGTTATTTTGTGAGGTTGTACATATATTGCAATATATGTAACATAAAACAAACATATTTAACAAACTAAATCTATATCCAAATTTTACAAAATTTATATAGCAAACAAAATACATGTATGTTAAACTTAGTTATACAAAAAGTCAAAAGTTATTACAAAAAACACATATGCATTCACACAATAACATATATGCATTCAAATGGTTCCTTTTGAAGCATTTTTCTTCTTTACATAACATAGCATAACACACTATGCACATTTCCTTTTTTTCACTTGTATAACTTGTCCATTTTCCTTGTATCACCCGCTGCAAAACATCAACAACAAAAAAACATATATGTTTTCCGAAGAACATACATGCCCAGATAACATATATGAGTAGAATCAATAACACTTATTTACCTTAATCAGAAACACACATGTAAACATGTAACCTAAAAAATCACTTTATTATACACTATAACTCTAGATCTAAATTTTCTCTCTTTTTTTTTATTGTTGACAAATATGCTATTTTCTATCCTTTTATCTATTAAGTCTAAGAATAATTGAAATCGCACATCAAAAATCCTAATTAATTAACCAGTGTACCTAATTCAAAATGCTGAGACTATGAAACCCAATACCAATTCAAGAACATACATATCATGTAACTAAGCAAATCAAACAAACTAACATAAATCAAAGTAATATTCCCTAACTTTATTACTATTAATAATACCATCGCCAGCCCACCTTCCAACCTTCTTATGCTCAAGAAAAAAAACACACCCCACACATCCAGCCTTATTCCGTTCAAGATCCAAAACACAGCCATAAATTTAAGTGTCTCACAATAAAACAAAACATGAAATATAAAGAGAGCAATTATGAACAATTAAAAAATACTCACCTTTCTTATTTATAAATTCAAGGTTCAGGAAGGTATTGCCACGGCCAATCACACATTCACACCACATTTCCAATATTTTCAGATCTAGGAACGAACGAACCAGACCACCGAACGAACGAATCAGATCTGCAAAACGCTAGCCCGCCATCACCGACGAACAAACCAGACCAGCGAACGAACAAACGAATCAGATCTACAAAACCCTAGCCCGCCACCACCGACGAACGAACTAGACCGCGACGCCACCGTCACCGATAGCCCTTACCGCCGGCAGCAATCCACAAGATCTTATCAAAACACTAAGCATAAACCCGTTTCACAGACCACTGGCGCGTGACTAGGATTTCGGTGCGGAAACAGATACCGATATGGTCGGAAAATTGCGGATGTTTCAGTGGTGGTGGCGGTGTATCCTGGTTTGACATGTAAAAGTCCAGATCTTATATTAGGGAAAAAAAAAGACAGAGTAAACCATTAGAGAGAGAAACAAGATGGAGACATTTCTTTTCTTCATGTGGAGACGTACAGAGAAGAGAAGAGGGATTAAAGAAGTTAACAAATCGGAGTGAGAGGGAGAGATTTTTAAGGAAGTGAGAGGGTTTTATTTTATCTTTTTAAATTTGATATTTTGGTAAACTACCCAATCTGCCCTTTTCTTTATTAATTATCAAGAATATAATTTGATTTATTTACGAAAATGCCATGATTAATCTTAATCGTTTATTTTGAAATCTAACGGTTAAAATTGATTTAAAATAGTTCTCAGAGTTCTTTTTGAAATCAGGGTTCTCAATATAATCCTTCACTATATATATATATATATATATATATATATATATATATATATATATATATATATATATATATATAACGGTAATATTACCGTTTGGGGAAAAAAAGGAAAAAAAAAAAAAATCGACCGGCGCTCCCTCCCGTCTCGTCTCCAAACCGGCGTGGGCTTAACCGGCGGTGCCACCAACGGTCCGTGCCAACGGTGGCGGTACTGGCGCCAAACCGGCGGCACCGTTGGCAGTGGTATTATACTTTTCAACTTTAATAATAACGTGAAATATAGTCCACTTTAATTATGATCATCACAATCTATACTACTTTATAAAGCTGATTGAACATTTCTAAATAAGGAATGTCTGAATTCAAACCTGCCATAACTAGCAATGTTCACTTTGTCTGCAAAACAATTAAAAAACTGCTTATTAATCTATACTACTTTATAAAGCAGATTGAACATTTCTAAATAAGGAAGGTCCAAACGAAACACTAAAACCCTATGCTTTCATGTAAAAATATGTAATTCCGTCAGTTTTATACATTTTTATTCCACAATTAAATGAGTGTTAATATAACGATTACATATATATACGTTTTTAGATATACACGTATCGCACCTTTTTTTTTTAACTTCCAATTGTTGTTTTACTTTCCACCTACTATTAAATAGCAACGCTATTGACTTTCAAACACCTACAAATTAGCCATTTCTATTGACCCTCTACGTTTCTCCCAAATTAACCGAACTCCATAAATGATAATCACCAAGGGATGTTCTTCAAATCTGCTGGGTAACGGTTGCAGAATCTCATCCGAGTAAGACGACTTTTTTGTTCAGACCCGCATTCTCGAATAGCGCATTGATGATCCAGAAATCGTAACCGCCATAATCAATTCTCACTTCCTTTACCTCCCGGTTTGTTCTTTTTCATGTATATATATATCAACTCTGGCCTGAATGTGGTTTGTATTCACCCATTTAACTGTGCTGTACAACTGATTGTATTAGTCATATCAGGATATATAGAAAGTGTATAGCTGTGTCCATCTTTATTTTGTTTGCCGGGTGATAAATTTTATACATTTAGGTCTATAATTGTGTTTTGAGCTTTGTGTGATTGGAAGTGTTTATAATTTCTCTTTCGTACAAGTTCAGACCCTTTCTTTACGTTACAACAAATATATGTTCACATGAGAATGATTTTAGTAATAAATTTTTTACTTATTGGTTAATTTGTCTTTACACCATATCTTTTAGTTGTGATGAATATTTTGCAATCACATAGTTAAGTATACATTCCAATATTATTTCATGTAACACAGATCAGGGGGACATTTGAGGAACACTTTGGCAATGTGGAGAGATTATCAGCTGTTTATGATGTGTCTGTTGCATTGACTTCAGGTTTATTTAGAGAATTTATATTGATTAAAATCAATTATAATAAAATGATATGCGTTTTTTTAATTTTAATTGTGCAAATTGAGCAGGAGCCCATATCTTGGAGAGAAATTGCTGAATCTATGGGACTTGGTAGTTACCTTGATACATTTCTTTAGCATTGAAAATTAAAATTTTGAAATTGCATAATTTTAGGTAAATTGTGTTTGGAAGGGTGATATGAATCTTTATATAGCTTGTTTGTTTGTGTTCTTTATAACACAATTTTAGGTAAGTTGTTTGTTTGTGTTCATTTGCGTTTGGGCAATTGTTTGATGATAAATAGGATACACGGATAATGCAACATCAAATTTCTTCACATTAAAAAGGGAAACCATCACATATAGTGTTGAGCAAAATAAAAGATAGTATGAAATTTGAAGTATTTTCAAAGTAGAAAATGAAGGGAAATTGTCAACTAAAGGCCAGTTATAATGTGATTGATTTGTTAGTATGAAAAGGCATAGCAATATGAAAATGAAAAGGTTAGACAAAAGTTTGATATAACTTAAAACAAAAGTAAGTTTTGAGGGCATATTAAACGAAATACACATTTATGTATGATTAGAAAAGGCTGGCAGAAGCAAAAGCATCAGAAGATGCTAAAAGGCGAATTGAGGTTGAAGCTAATGCACAGGTCAAACGAAAAAGAGACCTTGAACGCCAAGCAGCTAGACAAGCTTTGCTGAAGGTATTTATTTCATTAAACTCCATTAATCTTCTTTACTTTGTTAACTACAAAAATGCATGTCTGTGTTAGATGAAAAAGACGGTTGGGATTGACAAGACATGTCAGTTTTCTAAAAGACTTGGAATTAACATTTTTTAAACCTATGCAGGTTCCAATCAATGGAGCTAACAATGAAGCTTCTTCAGTTGTCAACTTTCACTCCACACAATTACAAAAGAGTATTGTTTGGTAAGCTTATTAAGCCATCATAATTTTTCTACATTTATTACCTGTTCCGTTATTTACATTATAAAACTTCCAAAACATCCCTTTAAGTTTGGTTAATATATACAAAATTTTCACTTTTACCTCTTAATTATCTATTAATGATAAAAAAAATTATAGTTACTATTTTAATTTAACATCTACGCACATGAAACAAATTATGTAGTTTCTAAAAGGTTTACAATTAAGTTTTTCTTTACTGAAGTTTTTATACAGATACATAGTAGGAGATGTTAAATGGAACATTTTTTGAGTGAAGTTAAAAAAATGACATGTCATTGGTCATCAAAAAAAATTATATGATCAGGTATTTTGATTTTTGTAATGGTAGAAACCACATAAATGAAGAATAATAATCCTAGAGAATTAGTATGGCTCGGTATACAAAATATTATACCTATAGTAATTCCTACAAATAAATGAATGAATCATAAAACTTGCAGCGAAGCGCGGATTCTATTGTACTTGTTATGGTGCACCTGCAGCAACCCCAAAAGAAGAATTTATACATAACTTGTTCATGGTAAACTTGGCGCCAGCTGGCCCGTTTCGACCCGTACTGGTCATTTTTAACCGTGCTCCAGTTTGACCATTTGATCAGTCAGTCTTGCTTAAACAATAGGGAATATGATTAACATTTACACATTAATTTTTATTGATGATTTATTAACAAGAATTGTGGAGGTATTCGATGTGAAAACAATAGCTTGGGAGAAAGAAATACATAATGACTTGTATGGATCAAACATGTTTGATAGTATTCCTTTTGATTTCCAGTTTGACATATTTAACATTATCCAGTTTAACTCTTTTAATGTAGACAATGTAACTTGAAATTAATGTTTATTATGTCAAGATCTGTGTTGTCCTATGTAATAATTTAAATTAGAATTCATTTGTACAATTAGAATTTCAAGTGACACGAAAAAAGTATTAGTAACTTCAGCAAAAAAAAATAATCTCGACGGAGTTTATACACCAAACGTTGTGTATCAGGAGGTTTTACATGATGACTAATACGCGTAAACAGACCTTTTTCCCCCTCTACTATATACTAATCAGGTTTATTTTTTTATAACAAGAAAACTTTGAAGATGGATCATTTGTGTTATTATACATCAAAACATGTAACCGAACAACATTTCAACGCCAATACTAATTCTTGTTTTTTATCTCTATTTTATACACATTTTTCATGCGTATGTACTGTGTTCGTTATAAAAATATGTAACCAATGGACATTTAATCGGTAGGAATATATCGTTCGCAGCCGCCGCATAGCGCGGGTTTTAACCTAGTATTTTTTTATTTTTTTTGGCAAATTCCATTATAAAATTTCAGGATTCAAAATTTTCTAGTAAAAGGAAGCATTCACGTGTAAATGATAATTTGACATCACAAAATCTGTAAATTTTCAGAAATTAATAACAAAAATAGTAATTATATCCAGTATTATAGTGTAAAATCGTCAGATATTTGTCCATCTTCACACGTTCTTGTTGGTTATACCTGTTTTTTTCTTTTGCAAACTTGAATACGTAGTCATTTGTTAATGAACCAAATGTAAAGTACAATCATTGAAAAGGTTTGGTACGCATCTATGATCTATCATGTTCATATGTCGCAAAGACATGTATGCGTCATTGGTGGAGCAAATTAAATTTGATGTTGAATAATCTGTCTCCCGTACAGCTTGGGTACACACGCATCACTGTTTTGCACTATATATAGCGGATTACAGGTATTCGTCATTAGTTGAGCAAATGTGCAACCCTTCGAAATAATGTCAAAAAAATGAAAATTTATTTTTTAATGTAAGTGATACCCCTAAACAAGTAAGTGTGCAATTGTGATACTCCTCAAGTTTTTTCCCCCTTAGTCCACATCTGCATATTGGTCTCCCATACAGCTTCGTACACGCACTTCACAATTTTATGCTATGAAAAATGGTATAGATGCCTATTATTTGTGCATACTTATGTTGTTACTTTTTTTTATCAAGATAAGTGTCAAAATTAAATGATAATATGAAGAAAAAAAAAACTTAATGGATTATACATATTATAATGATGAGCAAATAAATAATAAATAAATAATAAGTATCAATAGTATTTCTATTTGTTTGAATACGTTTAGTTAATGAGGTGAAGATTTAGCCCATGGATTACAATGAATCTACTACCAAATTGTCTACCAACTCTTTCATACTTAAGTTAATTAACTGGGCCTTACTTAAACTAAACCTTGGGGGCTACTGTTGAGCAAAAACTAATATTTGTCATTATTTAGAATTTTATGTTGCTACAACAATTAAGATCCGTTCAGCCTTAGGTTTTTCTATGTTTTATTTATACGTACGTCATGATTAAAAAGAATTACGTCATCCTCTTTACGTAATAATGCATATGTACAATATCGAGGGACATTTGGTTAAGATCACAAACTTCTGGCTTATAGACGATCTACTTGTTTTGATATATATCTACCACAAACTCATTGACATTATTGCAAAACAACAAAGATTGGCATACCAGATTTTCGTTTCTTGGAGTTTGTTTATTACTTAGAGGGTTCTTGAATTCTTGTTTATAAAACTAGACATACAAATGGTTACTAAAGTGGATAAATTACGTCATGTGTCTTGCACATAAAGGTAAATTAGTCAATTTATGTACAAAAAGACCATTTATGTGATTTACTCAAGTTTATTATATTGGGCCAATTTGCATTGGACTATATATGATAAAATGATGAAATTGAGGGCTTAAATTATAAAATAAAATCAAAAAAACCAAATGACGTTGCATAAGAACCGTCGATTTCATATTTTTGAATTAAAATGGTTCAAATCAAGACATATTGTCAGTTTGTGGGGTTCCATCTTAAAACCAATTGGTTGTAAGAGGAGTAGCCCATGACCCTTATAAGCACATTACCGGTTCATCTATTATCCAATGTGGGACATCTCAACACGCCCCTCACGTGTGCCGTCATTTTTTTTCGCGCCTAACATGTGGATATTTCTGGGTTACGTGTGGTCCGTGTGGCCGTTTGACCAACTACGGGAGAACCTTACTCTGATACCATATCAGTTTGTGGGGTTCCATCTTAAAACCAATTGGTTTTAAGATGGAACCCCACAAACTGACATAATATCAGAGCCACGGCTCACCTGTGGTTGGTCAAACGGTCACACGGACTCCACGTAACCCATAAATATCCACGTGTTAGGCGCGGAAAAAAAAGACGCCACACGTGAGGGGGCGTGTTGAGTATTGTCCCCATATTGGACAAATAACAAACCTGTAATGTGCTTATAAAGGTCAGGAGCTACTCCTCTTACAATCAATTGGTTTTAAGATGGAACCCCACAAACTTACACATATAAATCGAGAAACTCAGTATGCAACTAATAAATCAATATTAATTTTTTAATTGTGCTTTCTAAATTAACTTTTTTAAAACAATAAACAGAAAATGTTATTTAGTTTTTAATTTTATGTCTACGAAATCTTTCTATACATGCAATTAGAGGTGCACAAAGCCC
Source organism: Calendula officinalis (assembly GCA_963853835.1). Classification (NCBI taxonomy): domain Eukaryota; kingdom Viridiplantae; phylum Streptophyta; class Magnoliopsida; order Asterales; family Asteraceae; genus Calendula; species Calendula officinalis. Next base: position 28,820,901 of record OY970834.1, read on the forward strand.
GGGTCAGGCTGGGCTTAGCCCGGGCCTAAAAAAGACCGGGTTTTTTTGGAGTAAAAAAGCCTGGGCCTAAAAAAGTCCGGGCCGGGCTTAGCCCGGGCTTTAAGAAAAAAACTAGGCCTGAATGGGCTTAGCGGGCTTAGCCCGAGCTTTTTCGGGCTTTTTTTTTTCTTTCTAGTATATCTTTTATATAATAATATAATTAGAAAAATATATAAATAATCAAAATATTCTTTACAACTAATTAAATAAATCAACAAACTATTACTTTCGGGTATTTTCCTACCCTATCATCCATATGGCTATATCATTAAGGTAGAAAAGACAAGAGAAGCTCTAGATTTTTCGGGCATTTAGAAATAGCACAGGCTTTATAACGTTAAAAAGCCCGGGCTTTTTCAGGCTTTCGAGCTTTCAGGCTTTTTTTCGGGCTTTTTCGGGCTTCGGGTGTAACATCCCAAAAATCAAAGGAAATTTAAAAATTTTAATTAATAAAATATATTAATTTTCTCAGAGTACAAGTAATTCAAAGGTTCCTAATTCATTGATCAAAATATAAAACCGTCTCGTGGTTTAAATGCGGAATAATTAAAGGTTTTGAAAACAAAACATGTATAACTCGAAATAAATGTTTTAATCCAAATCCATAAATATAAAAATAGAAACGCAGCTCATCAATCATTGACCTTCCCTTTGCCCTTGCTAGTACCTGTAAAATGGGAGGAGTGATTGGGGTCAGCCACCGCTGAGTGAATAATATCAAAATAAACAAGTAATTACAAACAACTCAAGCCACATAAGTGATCCCTAGAGACTCTACTCAATTCTCAATTGCTCAAGTTTATTTTCTCAGATTTTAAATTTATATAGCGCGCTTGTGTGACTTGGGACGAGAGATCAACCTCGACCCGCCTCACACAACTCAAGGCTCAACACCTGTACTCTTCGGTGTTGAGTCAAAACGTCTGGCACCAGTACTCTTCGGTGCCAAGACAACTCAAGTATATTATGTTTAATGTTTTAACTCAAGAACTCAAAACTCAGATAACTCAGGCTCCAGATAACTCAAATCACAGATAACTCAAATCACAGATAACTCAAATCACAGATAACTAAAATAAATCACCCAATCAATACTCAAGCTCAATCAACAAGACAATTCACAACACATAGCACAAAATCATGAATCGAAAGTAAGTACAAGTTTATAGTGAGATTACCCACCTCGAATACCGTAAGCTCCTAGAAGTCCTCGGCACGTACAAAGGTCAAAACTCCATTCCTAGAAGATCCTACATCACATAATAAGACTCGGATTAAAACTTGGCTCAAGACTCGATTCACAACAATCTGCCAGAACCCGACACCCTCACGGGAACTGTAATATTTCACAAACCGTTCATTAGATTTGTCCCAAAGTTTTACCACGGAAACTAGACTCAGAATAATACAAAACACTCTCAAGTGGCTTCTGCCTAAAAACGGACTCTAAGGCCCTCAAAACAGGCTCACAAAACAGAATAGATGCACAGGTAGAAACTCTGACAGCACCCTATTAAAGTGATCATAACTTCTAAACTGTAAATCAGATTGACGAGCGGTTTGCGCCAATGGAAAGCTAACTCAATACTAGACTCCAACACGGGCCAAAAATCCAAAAGCTTATTTTAACCAGGTTAAAAACAGACATGAATAACAGGGCAGATTCTGCCAGAAAGGTGCACTAACTTTAAAATCCGATTTGAATCCCGACATCAACCCACTTATTCCCGAGACACCTGACAGCCCCGAAAACTAATTTAACTGAAAATCTTTATTTTGAAGTAATCTATTTCGTTAGATTTGAAAAATCTTTCTAATTTGAGAAACCAAGAACCCTAAGGTTCGGTTCTCTTTTTCGGTAAATAAAACATCTAACTCGTTAACAATCAGTTTTTTTACCCAACCCGACATCATTACAATTCAGTGACCTAAGTCATGTACTCTCAACACACGGCCTTAATAAAAACGTTGACACAAGATTTTAACAAATAAAGCTTTAAACCTGACAACCACAAATCACCAATTAAACAATTGAACCGACACAACCGATTAATATCGATAAAATAAACCGAGCCCCGACACTTGGGTCTCAAAACAGTCGGTACACCCCAACCCAAACCTGACACCGAAAATCAAAATCCAGTGATTAAAAGAAACAAATAAACCCATTGACAAGCAACAATCAATACGAAAGCTATAAGATTAATAAACAGTTCATCAAAGGTACAATAGCGAAAAGAAATAAAAAGGAAAGAGATTGAGTTCCTCACCTAACTCGTGACCAGCCAACTTGCTTGCTTGCTTCTGTTTCACGAAATCAAGAATCAATAGACGAGCTAGTGTGCTTGGTTGCTTTGGTTAATTCTCTTTCACATATACCAACGCATTACAAAGTCAAACAATTTGATTTGCTTGCACTCAAACATCGACCGACCTCCGATTAAGAAACTAAACACTTGCTGGTCAAATAAGTTCTACAACCAATTCCCTAGGAAATCATCCACCCCATCGCCATTTAATAATCTTCAATACGCTTGCCTCCCTATTTCACGCCGACTAAGAAAAGAGAAAGAAGGAACGATGTAGAAGGTAGGAAGCGACAGAAGAAAAATGCTCAAAGATAATAGGGTTTAACCTTTTAATTTACTTGCTAAAAAGTGTTCCGTGGTCTAGTTCTCGGGCCTAAAGTGTTGGTTAATGAATGGATTACTCAAGCTTCATAACTAGCGAATTGGGCCCTAAACTTTTGATACACGACAGTGGTGCTAGGATTAGGGAAAAAAAAAACATGGACTCGAAGATTGCAAACAAAACCGGAGGAATTCAAAGAAGTAGCCGGCTTGGCCTTGGCCCTTGGCCGGCCTTGCCATCAGTTCAACTCGGGATTTAATGTTACCGTCATTTAATTTAGCTCGTAATAAATACTTAATATTTTAATAACACTCTAGTTATTAATAAGTATCGTCCATTTAATTACTCAATTAAAGTACCCGTAAGGCACATAACACGTAATCACAATTAATTACACAATAAATCACGCATGCACCTAGTCTCTGTTAAATAAGTGACAGGTAATTTGTTTAACACAAAAGAAGAAAATAAAAAAAATAATTAATTAATTAATTAAGAAGGTAATAAAATATTATTGAGAAATTCAGGGCGTTACATCGGGCTTAGCCCGATCCGGACCGGGCCCGGGCTTTAATGGGCTTTCGTGACTAGAGTCAGACCCGTTTAGGATTTCGGGCTAAAAATGGCTTTTTCGGGCTTTTTCAGGCTTTTTTTAGGCCCGGGCTCGGGCTAAATCCCATATGTGCACCTCTACATGCAATAATGACATGTAAGAAAATAAAAATAGCGGGGAAAGAACAAATACAATATGTCATGAATTTCTTGCACAATTGTCAGGATGGCCCAGTGGTCTAAGGCGCCAGACTCAAGTTGTGGTCTTCAAGAGAGGGCGTGGGTTCAAATCCCACTTCTGACAATTTATTTTATTTCAATTTTTTTTGCAAAATTCCTTATTTTTTCATTTGATTGTTATCTGGTTGAATCTGATCGTTAGTCGGTGTTAGAACATGGCGGCTGCTCGATCAATCTTCAGTGGATTCATCCGGTAAGCTCTTCATTCGTTACGTTCTTTTGATTTCTGGCCTCCCCCAAATCTTAACGCTCTGCTCTGCTCTGTCTTTTCTTAAAAACCCTAGAAATTACAGCAGACAGACGAAAACTAATGGTTTAGTGAGGTTTTTGTCTTCATCGTCGTCTTCAACTGCTTCGAAATCTGAAATCGTTTACGACGAATCACCGATTTCGGTTCCCGACGATGAAATCGATTCCGGTGGTGATGATGATTTGAAGAGCAGAATTTTTCGGTTGAGACTCCCGAAGCGTAGTGCAACTAATGTTATTGAAAAATGGATCAATGAAGGCCACCAAATTACTATCCACGATCTTCGTCGAATTTCAAAAGAACTTCGTAAATCTCACCGTTACAAACATGCTCTTGAGGTTAGACATCGAATATTTCTAATATTTTAGTCTAATTTTATTATTACTTATACGTGATTTAGTACAGAGCTTGCTAAAACCCTAGATTTGGATCAATGACATGCTTGTGCTTCTGAATGTGCTATTTTTCCATTAGGAAATATGGTTAGGTTGAAATGTTAGTAGATATACTTGTTCAATTGTAAAATTAGTACAAATGCATTGATTATTCCTAGCATAACAAATGAGTTTTACAACAACAAAGCAATCTAATTGTGGCTAGGCAAGTAAACTGTCCTGAACTTGTGCTAGATTTCTAATCTGTACATGTTATATCGAGCACTAATTTATTAGCACCAAACACATCAAAGCAGCTAAAATTTTTAGTTGCCAAAAGTTACGTATTCGAACACATTATGCAGCAAAAACTTGATAAATAACATTTATAGGTTTTATTATTGATAATTGAAAAGATAACAAGCAACAATATGTGCATTTGCAGTTGTCAGAATGGATGGTTTCACGTGGAGATTTTGAATTATCTGATTCAGATTATGCATTTCGCATTGATGTAATGACCAAAGTTTTTGGAATCGATGCTGCAGAACGCTATTTTGAAAGTTTACCTGTTAATGCTAAAACAACTGAATCTTACACTGCTTTACTCCACTCTTATGCTGCATCGAAACTAACTACAAAAGCAGAGGACCTTTATGAAAAAATCAAAGAATCCGATCTTCAATTAACTGCCATAACATACAATGAACTAATGACATTGTATATGTCAGTTGGACAAGTGGAAAAAGTCTCTTTGATTGTTGAAGAAATGAAAAAATATAAGGTTTCTCCAGATATTTACACTTACAACTTATGGATAAGTTCATGTTCTTCATCTTTAAAAATTGATGAAGTTAGAAACATTCTTGATGAAATGACAGCTCATCATTCCGGACCAAGCGAGATTTGGGCAAGATATGTTAATCTTGTGAAAATATATTTAAAATCAGGTAATCTTGTTAATTCAGAATATAATTCTGTGGTTGAAAGTGAGAAGGGTATTACTCAAAGAGAATGGATAACTTATGATTTTCTTATTATACTGCATTGTGCTTTGGGGAATAAAGATACACTTGATCAAATTTGGAAATCTTTAAGACTGACAAACCAGAAAATGATAAGTAGAAATTATGCTTGCATATTATCTGCATATCTGATGCTAAATCATTTGAATGAGATTGGAGATGTTATTGATCAATGGAAAACGAGTGCAACAAGTGATTTTGATGTTTCTGTATGTGATAAGGTTTCTGAAGCATTTCAAGAAATTGGGTTGGTTGAAAAGGCAGAAGCTTTTCGTGTTTTGTTATCTGAAAAGTGTGACAAACAATGAATTTGAGCAGAATAAGGCGATTTTACCAATTGGAGACTGTAATTGTTGCTCCTTGTTCTTTGATGCTTGACATTTCTAAATGAATGTTATATTTTTAAGTGACAAAAAGAACAAGTTGATATTAGATTTTCTGAATTTTACTTTAATCGCAGCTTTATATAGTTAGTTAATCATAAGCTGTATATAGTGAATAATTTATTTAACGGATCACACAGACACATGCACTCTCAAACCTGTACACGTCACCTGCATGTCTAGGATCAAAGTCTTATTTCTAGATGAGAAGTTGAACTAAAACATACCTATTTCTCTATTATTCTCACCAAAGCGTCCATGTGTCCCTATTCTCCACGTCTCACATCTTCTATATAAATCTAAATCACCATACTTGCATTCTCAATCCAACTCAAACACAACATTCTTAGTTTCTTGGTTTTCTTCTGCAATCATCCACAATCCGAAACATCAATGGCTCATTTCCACCTCAATTCATTTCTCCTCATTATAGTTATGGTTGCGTTAGCATCAATCAATAGAGGCGGGAAGATTGTTGTTGAGGCACGTATGCTTTTGGAGATACCCGAGCTCCCAAAGCCCACAGTTCCCGAGATACCAAAACCGACACTTCCCGAGATTCCAAAGCCTACAATTCCCGAGCTTCCAAAGCCCACACTTCCCGAGCTTCCGAAGCCCACACTTCCCGAGATCCCAAAGCCCACACTTCCCGAAATTCCAAAGCCCACTATTCCCAAGGTTACAAAGCCCACACTTCCTGAGCTTCCCAAGCCCACACTTCCCGAGCTTCCAAAGCCCACACTTCCTGATGTTCCAAAGCCGGTAGTTCCAGAAGTTCCAAAGTCGGTAGTTCCAGAAGTTCCAAAGCCAGTAGTTCCAGAGGTTCCAAAGCCCGTAGTTCCTGAAGTTCCAAAGCCAGTAGTTCCCGAAGTTCCAAAGCCCGCAGTTCCCGAGGTTCCAAAGCCCGTGCTTCCTGAGATTCCAAAGCCTGTCGTTCCCGAGCTTCCGAAGCCGACTGTTCCTGAGGTACCCAAGCCCGCACTTCATGAGGTTCCAAAGCCCGTTGTTCCTGAGATTCCAAAGCCCGTACTTCCCGAGGTACCAAAGCCCGTAGTTCCTGAGGTTCCAAAACCTACACTTCCTGAAATTCCAAAGCCAGAGCTACCAACTCTACCCAAACCAGAAGTACCATTACCAACCATTCCTGAGCCGCCAAAGCACTTCCCTATCCCTTCCGAACCACATCCTTGAAAATATCATCTTTTGTGGAAAGGTATCATTTGTTCACTTTACCACGTTGTTCATCATTTCAGGTTATTCCATGAAGATTGAGTGATTATTTATGTATTTTCCTTAATTTATTGTGTCATATATATGACAGCTATATTATGTACCTTAATGATATATGATCGATCAGTTTTATTTCGTGTGCTATTGGTGTGCGTGCAAACCAGAATCCTATCAAACAACCTCCGATCATAAATTTATATTGTTCAAGTGAATTAAAATAAAACTACGTGCAATTGTAGATCATATAATAGAAAAATATATAATGAAATATGCATGTGTAGAAATGAAATTTTACGTTCGTTTTTTTATATATATAAAACATGCAAGCGACGTATAAATGAACAAAATGTAATGTTTCCAGATATTTACACAATTACACTTACAACGGATAAGTTCATGTGCTTCATCTTTAAAAAGTGATAAAGTTAGAAATATTCTTGATGAAATGACAGCTCATCATTTTGGACCAAGCGAGATTTGAGCAACATATGTAAATCTTGTGAAAATATATTCAAAAATGGGTAATCTTGTTAATTCAGAATTTAATTCTGTAGTTAAAACTTGAAAGTGAGAAGGGAATTATTCAAAGAGAGTCGATAACTTACGATTTTCTTATATACTCCCTCCGTCCCATAAAAAAAAGTTTACATTTTGGACACAATCTTTTAAGTGATAGTTAGTGGTGGGGTTCTTTGTAATATTTTTGATTAAAATATAAGGTTAGATTGGAGAGAGAAAGTGTTTTATTGGTGGAATGATTGGTAATAATATTATTTTATTAGGTGGCCCCGAATTTGAGAAATGTAAACTTTTTTGTGGGACAAAATTTTAAGGAGAAATGTAAATTTTTTTGTGGGACGGAGAGAGTATTTTCTTCATACTCATATCTCTACCTACTTTTAAAATTGACATGTGTAATCTATTATTTCTCTTTCTTCATATCATCTATTTGTTAAATCAATTAGCAGATTTATGATCATATATCAATGTAATCATATTATATCAAGAAGATGAAAGTAAACTTACTTGATGATTGAAGATTAGGGTTAGATGATGAAGCCATAACCTTAGGATTGATCGATTCCGGTAGTGATGTCAATTGATCCGATAGAGGGATTTCTCACAATTGATTTGGTGTTTGTAGTGTGAGAATACGTAATGACAACATACAGGAAAACCCACAATCCCTAATTTATGTTATATGACAGTTACATCCATCAAATAACTGCCATTTATTAGTTAGGGTATAATATGTCATTAAAGCATAGTTAAGGGTTTAAATGGTCAAGGCCACATTAATAAAGGGATATTCTAACATTCTCCCACTTGGCCGTAGAACCATTTTATATATATACATAAACCTGAGAATTTATATTGGCCAATTACAAGTTTATATGAATAATCATAATTTCATAATAGAACCAAAGCAAAAAGATACAGTCACACGTGTCGCGTTTGACACGGGACCCCCATCCATTATAACATTGGTACTAATGTGAAACAAATGATTTCAATAACCCAACATGACAAAAATAATGTGGAAATAAGTTTGTCTATAATAAAACATAAGTGTACACAGTTAAAGTAAATTTAGACAAACAAGACATTATAGTGAAGGATATCGTCTTAAAGCGTTTATTTTTGAAATTAAACGTTATCATGAAATAGTGCACTAACTACAACATTATGTAAGGTCTCGACGAAAACCCATATTAGAAACGTGAGTTGTAAATACTTTGGGTGGTAGACCTTTAGTTAGCGGATCCGCAAGCATTTCATGAGTTCTAATGTGCTCGATACATATACGTTGTTCCTCCACTCTTTCACGTACGAATAAGTACTTTGTATCGAGGTATAAACCAGCTCCAGTTGAACTATTATTGTTCGAGAAGCTCACGGCTGCGCTATTATCGCAATAAATCTTTAATGGCCTTGATATGGAATTAACAACTTTGAGTCCAGTGATCAAATTTTTCAACTACATTGCATGGCATGTTGCATTATAAACTGCAACATACTCAGCCATCATAGTTGAGGTTGTCGTTAGCTCCTGTTTATGACTCTTCCAAGAAACAGGCCCACCTGATAGCATGAATATATATCCCGAAGTTGACTTATTAGTGTCTTTGCATTTGCAAAGTCTGAATCCGAGTATCCAATAATTTCAAGGATGTCGGATCTAGTGTAAGTTAATTTGTACTCCTTTGTTCCTTGTAAATATCGCAATACTTTCTTAGCAGCTTTCTAGTGATGTAGGCCGGGATTAGATTGAAACCTGCCTAACATGCCGCATATATAAGCGATATCTGGTCGAGTACAAACTTGAGCATACGTTAAGCTTCCTACTACGGAAGCATAAGGAATTAGTTTCATTTCCTCAAGTTCAACCTCGGTTTTCGGACATTGATGTGACCCGAAAACATCACCCTTAATTACGGGAGCGATTGTGGGCGAGCAATGTTGCATATTGAACCTATTGAGTACACGCTCAATATATGCCTTTTGGGATAATCCTAATGTCCCATTAGCTCGATCTCGGTGAATTTCAATTCCAATAACATACGAAGCTTCACCGAGATCTTTCATGTCAAAGTTTCTAGAGAGGAAACGTTTTGACTCATGCAACAAATCAATATTATTACTTGCTAAAAGAATATCATCAACATAAAGCACAAGTATAATAAAATTGCTCCCACTCATCTTGAGGTATACACACTGATCTACCTAATTCTTGATAAAGTTGTATTTCTTCATCACTTCATCAAATTTTATATACCATTGACGGGATGCTTGCTTAAGCCCATAAATTGATTTCTTGAGTTTACAAACTAGATGTTCTTGGCCTTTAGATTTAAAACCTTGCGGTTGGGCCATGAACACATCTTCATGTAAATCTCCATTAAGAAAGGCCGTTTTGACGTCCATTTGATGTAACTCTAAGTCAAAATGAGCTACAAGAGCCATTACTGTAACATCCCGAGACCCGACCCTTAATATTTTATTACTTTTGGTAAGTAATATTTTATTGTTTATTGTTTTATTATTTTATATGATTTTATTTGATTTATTTGAATTAATTGTATTTTTAACCATGGGGTTAAAAATTAGTAAAACTGAGATATTTAAATGTTAAAATGATTTTTACATATTTGGGTTCATTTCTGAACCGGGGTTCTAAAAATATCTTCGTTGTTAAAATTGGAGTTAGTTAGGTCTAAATTATTTATCTGCGAACCTAATACCCTGTACTGTGTTAAATGAAAAATTCATGTGTGTAGGGGGTGTACGTGTAATGTTTGAGACAGATGTTAAAATTGTTCTTTTTCCCTCTTGCTTCTCTCTCAGTCTCGACACACACACACACTACACACACACTTGATTTTCTTCCAAATTGATGCTTAAACCTTGAAGATCTTGCCTTCTAATTGTGATTTTCGGATTCTTGAAGCAAGATTGAGTAAGTTTCTTCCTTCTTTAGCTAGGGTTTCATGTTCTTGATGTAGAGATGAACTAGGGTTCTTGAACTAGTGGGTTTTCTTGAAGTTCTTGTTGAATCTTGATGGAAATCCAAAATTGATGATTGATTTGGTGTCTATTTGAGTTCTTGCAAGTATTGTATGCATTGTTGTTAGTTGTAGTGCATTTGGTGAAGCTTTCATAAAGCTCCATCAATGGTGGATTGGGGAAGAAGATGGAGATCTTCCCTAAATTGGTGAAAAGTGAATTTTGATGTTCTTGATGTTGTGTTAGGTTAGTTATGCATGTTAGAATGGTAATTGTTAATCATGAAGATCACTAAATAGCTATTGTGAAAATGCATAAAAGATGGTAGTGTTTGGCTAGATGGAATTTGGTCATAATTAGCTAAAAATTGTGAATTGTTGACTTTGGTCAAATCTGGGAATTGACTTTTGGTCTTGTATGGCTTGTAAACTTTAATTATCAAATTCATACTAGAAATGTGTTAGTTGAATGAATTGTAAGCTCAAGTGTGTAGGTTTCATGTCTTGACCCGTTTGGTTGCTTAATTGTGAAATTGACTTAAATAAAGTCAAAATTGGTAACACTTGCAATTGGATGCAAGAAGTATGTTGGTTATGTAAATTGGATGTTGATCATGTAGTCTAACTCATTGGTTAATGTTGTGTGTATTCCCGACTTATTATTGTTGTTTTGACCCGTTTGGGCCTAGTGTGCAAATTGGTTTAATTGTCAAACGAATTGACTTGTTGAAGTTTAGACTTTAGTATTGTTTATATGTGCAATTGCAAGTAATTGGTTATGAAATGTTGTTGCAAGATTTGACTTTAAGCTTGTATTATTTATTAAACATTTGGTGATTTCGGGTAACTAATTCGGTATTCATTTTGTACAGGAAAAGGGAAGGAGCCTCAGTGATATAAGATCATTGAGCTCGGCACAAAAGGAAGCAAAGGTGAGTGGACTTAACCTTCTTTCTTGTGTGATGTTCAAAATTAGAGAATGGTAGAGTTTTGAGAAAAATGCAGGATTTTGACTGTCTGAAGGAAATCGCGACGCGATCCCCTGGTTCGCGACGCGATGCCGTTTCCGGCTAGGACAGAAAACCGAAATAGCGTTTGGGAAAAATAATAGCGTCGGGAGTTCGCGACGCGATCTTAAATAGCGACGCGATTTTTGCCTGGTGCAAATCCTTGTTGTGATTTTCTTGGTTTACTTCTTTGATGCCTAGTGGTTAGTGGTATTAGAAGTAAGTGGTTATGTGCACATGTTTTTTTAGAGGTTAGCTATGGTGGTTTTCGGCTACGCTTCGTTACTCTTGGCAGGGGCGATCGGACTCCTTCGTATTCGTTATGTAAGGAGGGATCACCGTGCCTCTAGTAAAGAAGCCATCGGTTGACTGTTGTTGGCCGACAACAGTTGAAGGTCCTCGCCCGACCGCCGATCCTCTTTTAACGTCCAATTGCTTGTGGAAGTTTGGACGGGTTTCCCTATTGATTTCCCTCGATGTTCTGTTTTGTTGTAGTTATGCAAATTGACGTTTATTTCTATTCACTTAGCTTTGTGCTAATCCCTCATTTGTTGACTCTTTTCAGGTTGTGGTTTTAGCTTGACAAGAGTCGGGTTTTGGATGTCTGACCGCACTCTGATTTTGTATACCGGGTCGAGCCTGTTTTTAGTAACACCTTAAAATGATTTTATATATTCGATTAATATGTAATTGTCTTTATGTGGTGTAATATGTAGGAGTTATGGTAATTCTTAATTCGCTTCCGTATGTTTATTAAAAAAAAAAAAAAAAAAAAAAAAAAAAAAAAAAAATGGCTCTAGGATTGTGGTGTTACAATTTGGTATCAGAGCCTAGGTTTGGCGATGGTTGCACATTTAGGTGTACCATTCCCAAATCTTGGCTCGAGTTGGTCAAACTTCCATGATATTGGGAGTGGATTAGTCGAGTGAATATGAATTGTGTGTTAGTAGTAGTTAGTAGATAGGTACTAACGATTTAAACTAATAGTTCGTGAGATGTTGTGTTTGTTACAGATATGACAGATAACGATCCCAATCCGCCGATAACCATGCCGAACCCCGAACAAGGAATCATTGGTACTTCTCGGGATACAAATGAAGACAGGGAAGATTATATAATAAGAATGGAAAGTCGGTTGGAACATCTTCAAAATCTGGTTGATAGCATGAGCCAGAACCAAAATAACCAACCCCCAAATTTCCCTCCCGTGTTCACTCCATCAATGCCCGTTCCTACCATGCAGATTCCCACAACTCCCGCCTTTACCATGACGGTTCCCCTAATGTCAACCACATCCGAACCTCATCCAATAATGTCACAACCACAATACTATTATGTTAACCCAAGCCAAGGTTTACCTCAATACCAATTCACTAATCAACCTTACTCATTTGGCATGAAACCAAGTTGCACTTTCAAACAATTTCTAGATTGTAAACCTCCTGAATTTAGTGGAAGTAGGGACCCTAATGTCACTATGAACTGGTTAAGAGAAATGGAAAGAACATTAGATGCTTGCGGATGTGATGACCAACACCGGGTCATGTATGCCACACGAAAATTAGTTGGTGGGGCTATGAATTGGTGGGATACTTTAATTGAGCATCTACCCAAGGAAGTCAAAAACAGTATAACATGGGATCAATTTAAAGAGCAAGTGTGCAAACGTTATTGCAATTCGTTTGAAATGGATAGGATTCGGTCGGAATTCTTAAATTTGCGGATGACTGAAAGGATGACAGTTGATGATCTGATCGAGCAATTTAATGAAAAACTGAGGTTTGTGCAACAATGGGTTCCCGATGAGCCATCGAAAATAAAGCATTTTATTGGTGCTTTGCGGCCTGAGTACCGAACCACAGCAAGGCTTGCAACCACACTTTCACAGGCTTTTGATTTGGCTAAAACTGTTGAAGGTGATTTAAATTCTCGTGATTGGGTGACCCAAGATAGACCCGGGTATCAAAAGTTCAAGTCCACACAATCGGGTTCTCAACAAAGCAAGAAAGGGAAAGGAAATCAAAGGTTTACTAGTCCGAATCGTAAACAGTCGGGTGGAAATTCGGGTCAAAGGACACAGTGGTGTGTTAGATGTAGATCTTCTCATAGTGGGGCTTGTACGGCTCAAACGATGCGGTGTGTCCGGTGCGGTCAGTATGGGCACGATATGAATGATTGTAAATTCCCAAGAAGTGTTTGCTGGAATTGTCATAAGGAAGGTCACAGAGTCGGTGATTGTCCCTCGGATAGAAGATCGGGTTCGGGTTCTGGATCGGTTGGGGGATCGGTGGCATCATCTCCTCAAAAGAGGAAGAACCGTCCTACATCAGAGGGACGAGCCTTCAAAATGACGGTCGAAGAGGCTACCACTACTGATGATGTCATCACTGGTATGTTCCCGATAAATAACATTGATGCACGTGTGTTGTTTGATTCTGGAGCTAATCGCTCATTTATTTCTGTGGATTTTCATGCTAAGTTAAAATTGCCTACATCTGTGGTAACTACTCCATTGGAAGTGGAAGTAGCTGATGGTTATGTGGTGCCAGTCACAACATCTGTGACTGGGGCAAATATTAATATTGATGGGGCGTGTTTTAATATGTTTTTACTTTTAATGCCAATATCTGGTTTTGATGTGGTCCTTGGAATGGATTGGCTTAGTTTAAATAAAGCACTAATAAATTGTGATAAGAAATTGATTTCATTTCCATTGCCTGACGGGACACACGTAGTGGCTCGTGGGGATCGGGTTAATACATCTCTCCCTATTATTTCATTCATGAAAGCTAGAAAATCTCTAGCCAAAGGATGTGAATCGTTTCTTGCTTATGCCATTGATGTCAGAAAAGAAAAGCAGGTTGTTAGAGACATCCGGGTGGTATCGGAATACCCGGAGGTCTTTCCCGATGAGTTGCCTGGGTTACCTCCTATTCGGGAGGTAGAATTCAAAATTGATTTGGTTCCGGGAGCCAGTCCCGTAGCCAGGGCTCCGTACAGATTAGCACCGTCAGAAATTCGGGAAATGATGACACAGATACAAGAGTTATTGGATAAGGGTTTCATCAGACCGAGTTCTTCGCCTTGGGGTGCACCAGTTTTGTTTGTTAAAAAGAAAGACGGCACTATGAGAATGTGTATTGATTACCGTGAGTTGAATAAGAGAACGGTTAAGAATAAGTATCCGTTACCGCGTATTGATGACTTGTTTGATCAGTTGCAAGGGGCATCATACTTTTCAAAGATCGATTTAAGGTCGGGTTATCACCAAGTCCGGGTTCATGAGACCGATATCCCCAAAACCGCATTTCGAACGAGATACGGTCACTACGAATTTCTAGTCATGCCATTCGGTTTGACGAATGCTCCCGCTATATTCATGGATCTTATGAACCGGGTATGTCGACCGTATCTTGATAAATTTGTAATTGTTTTTATCGATGATATTCTAATTTATTCCAAAACCGATTTGGATCATGAGAATCACCTAAGGCAAGTTTTAGACACTTTGAAACGGGAGCAACTCTATGCTAAGTTTTCAAAGTGTGAGTTTTGGCTCCGGGAAGTTCAGTTTTTGGGGCATGTAATTTGTCAAGAAGGGGTGAAGGTGGACCCATCTAAGATAACCGCGGTGATGAATTGGAGTGCCCCGAAGACTCCATCCGAAATTAAAAGTTTTCTAGGTTTGGCCGGTTATTATAGAAGATTCATCAAGAACTTCTCAAAGATTGCTAGTCCGTTGACAAAGTTGACACGAAAAGATGTTCCATATCGGTGGAGTGATGAACAAGAAAAGGCGTTTCAATTGTTAAAACAATTATTGTGTCAAGCTCCAATACTAGCCTTACCCGAAGGCTCGGATGATTTTATAGTTTATTGTGATGCATCTTATGCGGGTTTGGGTTGTGTACTAATGCAAAGAGACCGGGTGATTGCTTATGCCTCTCGTCAATTGAAATCTCATGAAAAGAATTACCCGACCCATGATTTAGAGCTCGCGGCGGTGATTTTCGCATTAAAGTTGTGGAGGCATTATCTTTATGGAACCAAATGTGTTATATGTACCGATCATAAAAGCCTTCAATATGTTTTCTCTCAAAAAGATTTGAATGTAAGGCAACGAAGGTGGTTAGAACTCATTAAAGATTATGATTGTGAAATTCGGTACCACCCGGGGAAAGCTAATGTAGTTGCCGATGCCTTAAGTCGTAAGGGGTCATCGGAGGTGGTTCAGTTTATGCGTATGGAAATTGTGTCCGATATTATTGACCGGTTGAGAATATGTCAAATAGAAGCCTTGAAAGACGAAAACTTGAAGTCGGAAATTATGTGTAAACGAAAAGATGAGTTGGTTGATGATACTCGAAGATTGAAGACGTTTCGGTCACGAATTTGGGTACCGTTACTTGGGGGATTACGGGAATTAATATTGGAAGAATCGCATAAATCACGTTTGTCTATCCATCCGGGTTGTACAAAGATGTACAATGATTTGAAAGTTTTGTATTGGTGGCCCTCTATGAAGTTAGATATTGCCCGTTTTGTTGAAAAATGCCATGTTTGTGCTCAAGTCAAGGCCGAACATCAAAAACCGTATGGGTCGTTAAAACAGTTAGATATTCCCGAGTGGAAATGGGAGAATATTACAATGGATTTCGTCACGAAATTACCTCGTACCCAAAAGAACCATGATATGATTTGGGTAATTGTTGATCGGTTGACCAAAAGTGCTCACTTTTTGGCCACAAACGAAACCGCATCACTCGATAAATTGGCTAAGTTGTATATTGATGAGATTGTTTCCCGACATGGTATTCCGTTATCTATTGTATCTGATCGGGATCCTCGATTCGTTTCCAATTTTTGGAAGAGTTTGCAAAGAGAATTAGGTTCTCGGGTGAATTTGAGCACGGCGTATCACCCACAAACAGACGGTCAGACAGAAAGAACCATTCAGACCTTGGAAGATATGTTACGGGCTTGTGTGATGGAATATGGTGGGTCGTGGGATTCTCATTTGCCTTTGATCGAGTTTGCTTATAACAACTCGTATCATTCGAGTATTAAAATGCCACCATATGAAATGTTGTATGGTAGACGGTGTAGTCTTCCCACATGTTGGCTTGAAGCGGGAGAAAAACAGTTTGCGGGTCCCGAGATTGTTCAGATAACGGCCGAAAAGGTGGCGATTGCACGTGAAAAGTTAAAGGCCGCTCGGGATAGACAGAAAATGTATGCGGATCCACGACGTCGACCCGTAACTTTTGTTGAGGGTGAACGGGTTTATTTGAAAGTTTCCCCATGGAAGGGTGTTATTCGTTTCGGAAAGCGGGGAAAATTAGCGCCGAGGTTTATTGGCCCGTTTGTTATTCGTCAAGTGGTGAATGACCAAACCGTTGCACTTGATCTTCCTCCTGAATTGTCGGGTATTCATGACACGTTTAATGTGTGTTATTTGAGGAAGTGTAATAGTGATGAGGAAATACCGGTATTACCGATTGCAGATTTAAAGGTGGATTCGAGTAAGCGGTTAATTGAGGAGCCGGTTGAAATTTTGGATCGTAAGGTAACAAAGTTGAGAAAGAAACATATACCGATGGTTTTGGTTAAATGGAGACATAGTTTGGGTGCCGATATGACGTGGGAAACCGAATCGGATATGAAGAACCGTTATCCGAATTTATTTGATCAAGGTGAGATTCCGGGGACGGAATCTTTTTAAGGAGGGGAGATTTGTAACATCCCGAGACCCGACCCTTAATATTTTATTACTTTTGGTAAGTAATATTTTATTGTTTATTGTTTTATTATTTTATATGATTTTATTTGATTTATTTGAATTAATTGTATTTTTAACCATGGGGTTAAAAATTAGTAAAACTGAGATATTTAAATGTTAAAATGATTTTTACATATTTGGGTTCATTTCTGAACCGGGGTTCTAAAAATATCTTCGTTGTTAAAATTGGAGTTAGTTAGGTCTAAATTATTTATCTGCGAACCTAATACCCTGTACTGTGTTAAATGAAAAATTCATGTGTGTAGGGGGTGTACGTGTAATGTTTGAGACAGATGTTAAAATTGTTCTTTTTCCCTCTTGCTTCTCTCTCAGTCTCGACACACACACACACTACACACACACTTGATTTTCTTCCAAATTGATGCTTAAACCTTGAAGATCTTGCCTTCTAATTGTGATTTTCGGATTCTTGAAGCAAGATTGAGTAAGTTTCTTCCTTCTTTAGCTAGGGTTTCATGTTCTTGATGTAGAGATGAACTAGGGTTCTTGAACTAGTGGGTTTTCTTGAAGTTCTTGTTGAATCTTGATGGAAATCCAAAATTGATGATTGATTTGGTGTCTATTTGAGTTCTTGCAAGTATTGTATGCATTGTTGTTAGTTGTAGTGCATTTGGTGAAGCTTTCATAAAGCTCCATCAATGGTGGATTGGGGAAGAAGATGGAGATCTTCCCTAAATTGGTGAAAAGTGAATTTTGATGTTCTTGATGTTGTGTTAGGTTAGTTATGCATGTTAGAATGGTAATTGTTAATCATGAAGATCACTAAATAGCTATTGTGAAAATGCATAAAAGATGGTAGTGTTTGGCTAGATGGAATTTGGTCATAATTAGCTAAAAATTGTGAATTGTTGACTTTGGTCAAATCTGGGAATTGACTTTTGGTCTTGTATGGCTTGTAAACTTTAATTATCAAATTCATACTAGAAATGTGTTAGTTGAATGAATTGTAAGCTCAAGTGTGTAGGTTTCATGTCTTGACCCGTTTGGTTGCTTAATTGTGAAATTGACTTAAATAAAGTCAAAATTGGTAACACTTGCAATTGGATGCAAGAAGTATGTTGGTTATGTAAATTGGATGTTGATCATGTAGTCTAACTCATTGGTTAATGTTGTGTGTATTCCCGACTTATTATTGTTGTTTTGACCCGTTTGGGCCTAGTGTGCAAATTGGTTTAATTGTCAAACGAATTGACTTGTTGAAGTTTAGACTTTAGTATTGTTTATATGTGCAATTGCAAGTAATTGGTTATGAAATGTTGTTGCAAGATTTGACTTTAAGCTTGTATTATTTATTAAACATTTGGTGATTTCGGGTAACTAATTCGGTATTCATTTTGTACAGGAAAAGGGAAGGAGCCTCAGTGATATAAGATCATTGAGCTCGGCACAAAAGGAAGCAAAGGTGAGTGGACTTAACCTTCTTTCTTGTGTGATGTTCAAAATTAGAGAATGGTAGAGTTTTGAGAAAAATGCAGGATTTTGACTGTCTGAAGGAAATCGCGACGCGATCCCCTGGTTCGCGACGCGATGCCGTTTCCGGCTAGGACAGAAAACCGAAATAGCGTTTGGGAAAAATAATAGCGTCGGGAGTTCGCGACGCGATCTTAAATAGCGACGCGATTTTTGCCTGGTGCAAATCCTTGTTGTGATTTTCTTGGTTTACTTCTTTGATGCCTAGTGGTTAGTGGTATTAGAAGTAAGTGGTTATGTGCACATGTTTTTTTAGAGGTTAGCTATGGTGGTTTTCGGCTACGCTTCGTTACTCTTGGCAGGGGCGATCGGACTCCTTCGTATTCGTTATGTAAGGAGGGATCACCGTGCCTCTAGTAAAGAAGCCATCGGTTGACTGTTGTTGGCCGACAACAGTTGAAGGTCCTCGCCCGACCGCCGATCCTCTTTTAACGTCCAATTGCTTGTGGAAGTTTGGACGGGTTTCCCTATTGATTTCCCTCGATGTTCTGTTTTGTTGTAGTTATGCAAATTGACGTTTATTTCTATTCACTTAGCTTTGTGCTAATCCCTCATTTGTTGACTCTTTTCAGGTTGTGGTTTTAGCTTGACAAGAGTCGGGTTTTGGATGTCTGACCGCACTCTGATTTTGTATACCGGGTCGAGCCTGTTTTTAGTAACACCTTAAAATGATTTTATATATTCGATTAATATGTAATTGTCTTTATGTGGTGTAATATGTAGGAGTTATGGTAATTCTTAATTCGCTTCCGTATGTTTATTAAAAAAAAAAAAAAAAAAAAAAAAAAAAAAAAAAAAAAAAAAAATGGCTCTAGGATTGTGGTGTTACAATTACGATCCTTAGGGAGTCTTTTCTCGATACAGGAGAAAATGTTTCTTTATAATCAATACCCTCCTTTTGAGTGTACCCTTTCGCGACCAAACGAGCTTTGTATCTTTCAACACGTCCATTTGGGTCAAGTTTGGTTTTGAAAACCCACTTGCATCCAACGGGTTTTGCGCCCTTTGGTAATTCAGCAAGTTCCCAAACGTTGTTTTTGCTCATTGAATTCAGCTCATCTTCCATTGCTTCCCTCCAATGAGCTGATTGGTCACAAGTAATGGCATCCTCATATGTTACGGGATCATTGAATTTTCCTAAGTCGAAATCGGAATCATTCAAATAGGTATAGTAATCGTCAAAGTTTGTGGGCTGCCTTTGTCGTTGTGACCTACGCAATGGCTGTTGAATTTCTTGTGGTTCAACATTAGCTATATGGTTAGGTTCATTTTCCTCGACATTATTAGGATGATCTTGAGTAATCAAGTGATCATTCGAGGTGTCAAGTGGCGTGTTAATCGGGATGGGCACATGAATTCTTGGTGTCTCATCTCGAGCCTCTTGTAGTTCAATGCTTCTAACTGAACCACTCCCACTGTTGTTAACATTTTCAAGAAACTCTGCATGGCGTGTCTGTAACGACCCGAAATTTTTAAATAAATAAATTTATAAAAATTATGATAAATAAGGATAAATCGTTTAAAGAACGTAGGAATTGGTTTCGTGTTGTTTGGAGACCATACGGGAAAGTTATGGGCAAAACCGGGATGAGACAAAGGTGAAAAAGTGCAGCCCTGGCTGCATATGAAGTTCGCGACGCGAACATAGTTCGCGTTCCGTGAAGTCGGGCCAGAGATTTTGATAAGAGGCGTGATGTAGTTCGCGATGGGTTAACGATCGCTAAGTCTGCGTGCAAGGCTTGGAGTTAGCGACGCGAACTTAGTTCGCGTCGTGAACTTCGGATGAACAGCTTTAAGTCGGGTTTTGGCTCATTTGATGCCATATCAAAACCCTAGTTTCTTCTTTGGCGATTTTCGAGCTTGGGGACTGATTGAGGTCGGATCCTTCACAAATCTTTGGTAGATTTCACTCCTAGTTGAAGATTAAAGGCATTTGGTGAGGTCTTGGAAGGTTGACCAAATTGTGAAGCAAGGAAACTGACGTAAAGAATACGGTTGGAGCACTTTATTGCTAAGGTGAGTACGTGTGGACTTTACTAAGTACATAGCTATATGAAGTATTTGATTACTTATGATCGGTTTATATAATGTTTGTCTAGACTTATTTATGTGTTGAGTTAGTATATATATATTATTGATAATTTCTAACTAACCTGTTTGATGATTGATGTGATAGCCGAAGGCTTTGACTGGCATAACTGATAGAGTTATGATTAGAGATAGATGGTGGTGACGCGGGGGAGATCCCGGTCACTGAGACGAGTGTACATATGTTTGTACACTAAGCACACGGGTGCTTCTAGTTCGCATATGTTTGCGTACTAGGTGATCTAGGAATCTAATGCATATATGTTTATGTGTTAGGTTCGCTTGTGTTCTAATACATATATGTTTATTGTAACGCCCCAAAATTTATATTAATTAAATAGAATTATTTAATCACAATTTATTATTTATAATTAATTCTATATTATTTGGGCGACCTGTAATTAGACGGTTCGTCTTTATCAGACGTTATATATTTATATGTGACGCCTCGTTATTCAAGTAATTAATTTTGTAACGTTTCGTCTGATGTATTCGAGTCATTTAATTTCCCGAGTGTTGAGTGTCGAGGCAAGGCCGGCCGATAGGCCTAGGCCTTGAGTCCCTTTCTTCTTGATTATGCGTTTCTCCTTGTGCGTTTTAACTCCTACTCGAGTCTTCGTCATTTCCGGGTGCAACCAAGGGAGGCCTGTTTTTGTTGGTGCCTTGAGCCCGTGTTTAATGGTGATTTTCGGTTAAAACAATTAACAAAACGCAGCGGAAAGTATTTATCACCATGAAAGGATCTTGATATCAATCATACAATTAAACTAAAAGAAAAAACAAAGAGAATGGTATAAGAATCATACCCTAGTTGCCTTTGATCAATGATGAATTCGGATGGATATTGTGAGCAACCGAAACCAAGGATTCCAATGGGGAATACCTCTAAAGCAAGTCCACACAACACTTGCAAGAACACACATGTAATGGATGCTAGTCCTAGAGTTTTGAGAGCAAAAGAAAGAAAACAAAACACCTACAAAGTGTGAGAGAGAGGGACGTCCAAATGGGTGGTCAAGGGTGAGTTTATGGAGCCATTCAACACTCTTAATGGTGCCATAAAGACCCATCAATGATTTCCATAAACCATTGTTCCATTTGCACTTTAGTCCCTAGTCATTTGTTTCTTCCATTTTGCTCACAATAAAGTTTCAATATTAACAATTAATATTAAACTTATTATACACAAGCTTATAGCTTATATATTAATAATTAATGTAATTACACTAATTACACTAATTATATAATGGTGTTTAGTGTTTAAGTGTGTGACCCTTTAGGCTCACAAACAACTAGCCATATAACTATATGTTATACGCGTGAAGCATATTCCAACAGCTCCCACTTGCGCACGTGATAACATCAAGTAGTTATACAAGCAAAGGTTAGAGTCTAGCAACCCGCCGATGCCCCTAGGAGTATATGAGGAGTTTCATAAAATCTTTGTTCAAAGTTTTTCAAGCAGTTATCCTTTTGTTACTGATACTATGTTGAATTTTAGACAAGGATCAATGTCAATCTAAAACTTCAACGATTCTGTTTCTCGATCTATATAATGAAATAGATTACCAAAACCAATCAAGATTCATCTTGATTACCTTTTGGGTGTGGCCACACATACATCTATTCAAAATCATCGAGGGGCCCAGTAGTATCTAATCCACATACGTGGAGGAACAAATTCTATATTGACTGCACGTGTCTGTCATATGCTTAATGATAAACCCGATAATGGTTGTTATAGCAGCCTTATTCAGGTCAGCGTTTAACCACATCAAAGTTTGCCCCTCTACATACACAAACCAACTTGCATCTCAAGTCAGAGGATAAGTGACAAAGCCTTTGTGAGATTCACTTGTGACATAAATCCAAGAAGTGATTTCTCATAGTTTGGGTCAGTCCAATCGTGCATCGTTATGAGCGACATGTGAGTTTGATTTCATCATCCTTAGTCATACTAAGATAATGTCATCAATGCCCTCAGATTTGTCTTAATAATATTCCCATATTATCAATATGACAATGGACAATTTAGAATATAAAACACAGTAAATATTCAAGGATATAAACATGCAAATATAGAACACAGTAGATATTCATATAAAAACGATCATATCAAATATATCAATTTATTCCAATATAAACTGTTCACAGTTCCATTATCCAAATACTAAAACAGATTTACATGAAACTACTAGCTTGTCGAAGTCCAATGTTCCATTCATATTCAAGATGTTTGGTACAAGACATTGAGTTCGATAAAGCGTCAGCTAGTTAGTTATCTGTTTGAACTTTAAGTGTACGAATTTCACATATCTCGATAAATCATTCGAATGTAGTGAACCTTCGTAAATAGGATCTAGCGTCATCACGCCCTATTTCAAAACCAACATAAGTATAGCAAGTATACTTAGTTTCAGTTCAGTATCTCCACCATGACCAAGAAACATATATCCAGTACTTTAAAATACTTCAATGTGTTCTTAACAGCAGTCCAGTGACTCTCTCATGAATTCTGTTGGTATTTTCTAGTAAGGTCCCCTAAGGACGTTACATTTGGCCTAGTACTTCTTACAGCGTACATGATGAATGTAATAGCCGATTCATAGGGGATTACATTCATCCGCTTCACCACATCAGGTGTGGAAGGTCCTTGAGTTTCACTCAAGTTTACATTGTGTGGCATATGAGGACTTCCTCGTTTGGGAGTACCACTCTAAACCATTTAGAATTTTGTCAATGTAAGCACTTTGACTTAAACCCATTAACCGCTTTGATCTATCATTATAGATCCTTACTTCAAGTATGTATGTCGTGTCCCTACAATCCATCATGTCGAAACATTTTCCAAGCCAGGATTTTCATCTTGTAGCATGGTATATTGTTTCACATGAGTGACATGTCATCAACATGTATGACTTGAGAAACGACAACGCTCCCACTAGCTTTCATATATACACATACTCAGTTTGGGTTTTAGGTGAAACAAACGTTTTGATTTCATCATCAACCAAATTTCATAGTCATAGTACACTACTTTGGCTATAAGAATCCTAATGTCTTTAGTAACAGGCGAGAAGGTTTCATCATTGTCAATCCAGTAGGATTGAGTGTAACCTTTTGCTACTATGAGAGATTTATAGGTGTGTATATTTTCATCCATGTCAACAGTCTTACTGTTTTGAGAAAGATCAACTAAGTTCAAAACTTGATTGTCTCTCATGGATTTTATTTTCGCATTCATAGCTTCAAGTCATTTTTCGAATTCAAAATTCGATAATGCAACTTGATAGTTAGGGGGTTCATAATGATCCTCGAAACTTGCTCCTCAGCATCGACATAAATCTATATCGTTCAGGTGCATGAAGTGTCCTTGCGGATCTATGAATGGGAACAACATCATCCTGTGGTCCAACATCTATATGTCCAGCCTCAGAATGATATTTGCTAGTGTTACCAGAAGGTTGTGTATCTTCACTTTGAATCTTGTCAAAGTCTATAGTGCTCCCACTTGCTTTGTGAAATGAGACTGTTCTCAAGAAACTCAGCATACCGAGTAACAACCATTTGTTCTCAGTTGGGAAGTAAAATAGTAATCGAAGATATACTTGATAGATATGGGCTCAAGTTTGTTCGGCATGTCTCGTTCCACGAGATCCTCACAACCCCAGATCCTCAAGTAAGACAAATTAGGGACTTTCCCACGCCATATCTCATATGGTGTCTTTTTAACCTTTTGGTCGGAACCATATCAAGTATTCGAGCAGCAGACTTCAGTCCATGCCCCTCAAAAGGATAGTGTAAGAGTAGTAGGACTCATCATAGATCGCACCATGTCATACAGGGTCCGATATCTCTTTCCAGACGCACCATTATCTTGTGGAGTGTATGAAAGAGTGAATTGTGAGACAATCTCACGATGTGAGGGATGATCCAGAAACTCTTGACTCATGTACTTTCATCCGTAATCAGGACTGAAAGCCTTTGTTGTCTTGCTAAGTTGATTTTATACTTTTACTTTAGAAAGCTTTGAACGTTTCAAAGATTTCATGTTTATGTCTAATCAAGTAAACATAACCATAGCGACTGATATCATTAAAGCTTCCATGTTGATGTTTAATCAAGTAAACATAACCACATCGAATGATATCATCAGTGAAAGTAGGTGGCACCTTCCCTAGTCTTAGTTCTAAAAGGGCCACATACATCAGTATGTATGAGTCCAAGTAGATTTTTAGCTCTTTTGCCAACATGGGAGAAAAGCTTTCTTGTTATCTTTCCATAATATACAAGAGAGGCATTTTAAATGATTCATAATCATTTGTAAAGAAGCCCGTCGAGTTGTTTATGTGGAAAAGATGACGATGCTCTAGGTAAGTAGAATCCAAACCAATTTGGATTCTTGAGTGCTACATTTGTATATAGAACTATCGTTTGAATTAGGATCATGCATATTAATTTCAAACATACTATTATAAGGAATAGTAATAAAAAATGTTATTTTTCATAAAACAAGATATCATAATCCCTTATTCAACAAACGATAAAGCTAAACAATGCATAATTGACAATTATTCAAAACAATAATTAACGCATTAGGAAGGATAAGATCACAGCTTCCATTCATTTAGCTTTCTACTTCACATTCAATCTTGCACATTTGTGTAAATGTGAGTTCCACAACTAGTGTCATACACTCAAGATTTATCACGAAAAGTATGGAGTTCTATAATGAAGATACCTAATGTGCTAACTAGAACACATTTGTCCTTCATCAACTCTGCCACGTAGGCAGGACAATTCCTCCTTCAATGGCCAGTTTCATCGCAATGATGGCAAGAAATATCCTTTGCAGGGTGCTCCTTTTTAGCAGGTGGGGGAATCGTAGGTTTGGAAAAGTAAACTAGCTTACCCTTACCTAGACTCTTGCCTTGTGCTTGCGGTTTACCTTCCCTAATTGCATGAAAAGTATTGGGTAACCCTTGCTCAACCAGTTTTACCATAGCATGTTCAACGATTGTCTTCCCCATGCTATGTACTTTTAAAACACTTTTCAAACTGGTCATAGTCCTTGGATAGTGAGGTAAGAATCAAGCTCATTCCAAGAACTTGTGGTAAGGTGTAACCAAGACGTTCCATTGGATCAAGATAGCATTGCATATTCAAGATGTAAGTGCTAACTGATTGGCCGTCCTCCTGATTGCAAGCATGGAATGCTTTAACTGTTTTTAACAGTTCAAGTTCTGCCTTTTGTTGAAATATTATTTTCAACTCGCTTATCATGTCATATGCTGTGAGTTCCTCGAAGTACTTTCGAATCTCGGGGTTCATGCTCACAAGCATATGAGTAGCAACTTCTTGGTGTTCGTTAAACGTTTCGGTAAAGGCTTGACGAACAGCAGCAGAATCACTGACAGGAGGTGCCTCAGGTAAGGCCTCTTATAGGTATATCAACTTTCTCATCTCTAAGGACAATCCTTAGAATTCGATATCAGAAGACAAAGTTGATATTAGTCAGTTTCAGTTTTCAAGAACTGATTTTTGAGTGGAGATACTTAGGTTTTGATGTTGTTGTTATCTGTATAACAACCAAAGTTCAAAAAATAGTATTTTCAATAATAATTTCTTTTAATCAATTAACTACCCAATTAATTTTAATTAAAAGCTAAGATCCCATTGAGCTTCTATCACCGCATCAGTTGATCTGCTAGAGGTGATAGATCCAATAGGTAGGTGACGATCAACAATTGCATTACAAGTGCAACTCTTAGAGGTATGGGACTTCATGGCACCTAGTGAACAAGCATCTAGGGTCAAGTGGCATGTTTGTCGCATCGTCGCCTCGAGTCAAGGTCTCACCGCTAACTCGATTAAGTCATCCAATGTGAAATCATGTCAAAATAGCTCTAGGTCTCACGCGTAGAGAATAATGACCTCGGATCTAGATTCAAACCACGTCTCACGTGAATTCAAAAATAGAAGCAAGTGATTTACAACCGATTGGACGGCGTGACTTAAATTTTAGGTATGTTAAATTTTAATTAATAAAATTTTATTAAGATATGAATGAATCATGTACTTCATTCATATCACTTCATAAGGCGTTTAATAAACGGTAAAAACATTTAACGATTATTAAGGTTTAAGTTTCAAATCGTATTTAAACTTAGTTTAATCTCAAAACAATTTTAGATTAAAGGTTTAATCATCAATGATTAACTATTATTTTAAGTTTCAAATCATATTTAAACTTAGTTTAATCTCAAAACAATTTTAGATTAAAGGTTTAATCATCAATGATTAACTAGTAATTATCGATGATTAAATGTTTGGATGTTTTAATGTTTGTGTCAAAAAACCATTTTTAATTGTTTTATTTACTTGTATCTAATAGGAAAAGAAAACAACCACAAACATAAATAAAACATGCAACAAATTTTGTGCAAACCTCGACCGATGAAATCCTAGGTTCGGTCACGTGAGTCATCACGACGGACCGAAGGGTCAAACTAGGGGACGGGCCAACATGAACCCAAACGGGCCTACATAAACCCAATGGGCTCCCACTGGCTCCAAGACATTCTTGAGCAAGTAGAACCCAAAATTGTGAAAAAGTGTAATCTGCCAGAAAATTCCAGCAGACTTTGAAGCCCGAAAAGTCACTGAAGGAGTCGTCGTTGGTCTTCCCGGCCTTCTGGAAAGTTGTAGCCCACGACTTTGCAAGCATTTTAGGCTTTTGAATCGCCCAAAACGGAGTCCGTATGCTTCTGGAAAACCTGTTTTCGTACAGCCCTCGCTTTTGTGACGGAAATTTGTTGTTTTCTTCATTAGTCTTCAATATTTTTTGTCAACAATTTACAATAAAAAGATAAAATAAGTACAATCTATTCTATTACTTTTACATTACAAATTGCCCCAAAAATGGCACCAAAAATAAAAGAAAAAAAATGAAACAAATTACAACAATTAAGCCAAAAAACAAGGCTTTTCCCAAAACAACCAAACAACCAAACATCAACCACATTCATTCACAAACGGTCTAGGCTTTCATCGGTTTGCACAAACAAGCAACAATTGACAAGGCTTTGGCTTGGGATATGGCAAAAATACATGTTTTGCCATATCAACAAAATGGAATTAAAAATTAAATTCCAAGCCAAATAATCAAAAAAAACAATAATAAGATTAATTTTTTGATATGATTTTCTAACAAGTGACAATAGGGTTCCAAAAATACCATATTTTAACCCATATTTTTATAAAAATCCGAAAATTAAATTAAAAAACCCGTAGGGTTTTTGTGTTTGGTCCGATCGGAATTTTAAAAAACACAAAAAAGATTGGTTTTTGCCACTTTTCACAAAATCTAGCTAATTATATGATTAATATAATGACTCGTGATACCACTAATGGTGATTTTCGGTTAAAACAATTAACAAAACGCAGCGGAAAGTATTTATCACCATGAAAGGATCTTGATATCAATCATACAATTAAACTAAAAGAAAAAACAAAGAGAATGGTATAAGAATCATACCCTAGTTGCCTTTGATCAATGATGAATTCGGATGGATATTGTGAGCAACCGAAACCAAGGATTCCAATGGGGAATACCTCTAAAGCAAGTCCACACAACACTTGCAAGAACACACATGTAATGGATGCTAGTCCTAGAGTTTTGAGAGCAAAAGAAAGAAAACAAAACACCTACAAAGTGTGAGAGAGAGGGACGTCCAAATGGGTGGTCAAGGGTGAGTTTATGGAGCCATTCAACACTCTTAATGGTGCCATAAAGACCCATCAATGATTTCCATAAACCATTGTTCCATTTGCACTTTAGTCCCTAGTCATTTGTTTCTTCCATTTTGCTCACAATAAAGTTTCAATATTAACAATTAATATTAAACTTATTATACACAAGCTTATAGCTTATATATTAATAATTAATGTAATTACACTAATTACACTAATTATATAATGGTGTTTAGTGTTTAAGTGTGTGACCCTTTAGGCTCACAAACAACTAGCCATATAACTATATGTTATACGCGTGAAGCATATTCCAACAGCATATTCCAACAGTGTTTAATAAAAGAGTGGCCCGTTTTTAGTTTAAGGCTTGAGGCCTGATTTAATTTCTTAGCTGTTAGGTATCCATCGCTAGTATTAATCTATTACAACCGAAAACTCCCTAACCCTATTTCATACTTCAGCCGACATTTCTTGGTACCCCCCCCCCCCCTCTCTCGTTTTACGCAAAAGAACAATTGCAGTCAGTTCTTTTGATTCACCATCGGCAATCTATAATTGTTTTATCTTGTCCCTTCCATTCCCTTTGTACGCCTGGAAGAAATCATGTGGATTCATACGCCTGCAAAAGAACAATTACAATCAGTTCTTTTGCTAGTATTAATCTATAATTAGAACAAGCAAATAATCTAATAGTCACGTGGGTCTAATGATGAACAAATCAGTGAGCAGCTTCTGGTAAAGAGGTGACGATTTTAATTTTGTGCGAAGAAAGTATTATTTTGGTGTGCTGAGAAAAGGATAAAGTGCTTGTGGCGGTGGTTCTTATCTAGAAGGTGGAGTTTGGTTGGTTTAAGTTTTAGGCGGCGGAAGTATATGTACACAGCGAGCAGAAACCAACGAGCAGATTGTTGAGTCATTTGTGTCCATCGAAGTTGTAGAGCATCCACATCGTAACTGTGTTCCATCGCCGAGCAAGAAGAGGATCGAGTTTAAGAATTGTGTTCGTGGGTAAGACTTTCGAATCCTTTCTTCCGTTTCCTTCTCTCACTCGTATCCGGTTTATAATCTAATGTTATGGTGTATGGATTGTGTTCTTCGGGACAAGCAGATTATAACCCGAGAAGCGTTAGTCCGTTAACTTCTTCTAGCAGCAAACTATCCGTCGAGCAGGAGGCTAGGTGTGGGAGTTCTAATACGGTAGCCCTTTGTTCTTTCTTGTCGTCATTATCGTTTTTCCGGGAACCTTTTCGTTCTAAGTTGTTGTCTATAGGAACCCTAGGGCTGCATGTTAGTAGTTGACACTGAGCATAGTTAGTTTTCGGTTTGAATTGATTAGTGATGAGAATCGGAATGCAATACCGAAAGGGAACCGAACCCGTAGGGTTCTAGGTTCCCAACCGGGAATACTCGATGCCTTTGGGTCTTAAAAACCATCTTAGATCGAGTAATCTGAATTGTGAACATGTCGGGTTTCATAGTATGGAGTAACCAAGTTTTATGGACCGGGGTCGGATCAATAAGTCGGGTTTGATTTAAAAACGTTTGGCAGATTATGCTGTCCTAGTTTATGTAGTTTTTGACCTGGTTAAATTGTTTGTTTGGACTTTTGGCCCGTTCTGGTACCTTGGTTTCTGAGTTAGCTTTTCAACGCCGCAACCCTCTCGTCAATCCGAATTACGGTTAAAAAGTTATAGTCAATTTAGTATGCTGCTGTTAGGGAGATGACTTGTGCAACATGTCTGTCTTGCAACACTGTTTTGAGACACTTAGAATCTGTTTTGGCCAGTGACCGTGTCACAGTAAAATGTAGTTCTGATTGTCTAGTTGTCGTGGTAAAAAGATGGGAAAAATCTAATGAGCCGTTTAGGAGATATGGCAGTTTCCGTGAGACTGACGGGTGCTGCCAGTTTTCTGAAATAAGCCCTCGGGTAGAATTTTAATTCAGGGTTTCGTTTTTGGGTTTTAGGACCGTCTAGGAGACAACGTGCTGTACCTTTGACTGTCGGGAATCCTTTGGAGCTTACGTTTCTCGAGGTGAGTATTCTCACCGTGTATTCAGTTTTAACGTTGTACATGCATGACTTATGTGTTACATTTCTTGCACCATAATTGTTATCTGAGTTTGAGCTATTATCTGAGTTTGATCTGTTATCTGAGTTTGACCTGTTATCTGAGTATCTGAGCATCTGTGTATTTATTAATGATCTGAGACAATGTGCCTGGGTAACTGAGCTCGGCACAGGGTCATTCTGTGCTACTACTTGCTAGGGCAATCTGAGATAATTATGTTAAAGAGATAGTAAAACATAATAACACACATCTGAGTTTTTGGCTATATGCCTATCTTGAGATCACCTCCCGTCTGAGTTTTTGGGATTATTCCCGTCTGAGTTTTGGGATCACTCCCGTCTGAGTTTTGGCTTACGCCTATCTGAGGTGTGAGGAGGGGCGAGGTTGATCTCTCGTCCCAAATCACACAAGCGCGCTATATAAATTAAAATCTGAGTAATAAAATCTGAAAAATAAATCTGAGTAATTAATCGAGTAGATTCTGAGTAGGAGTACACCGATGTGCCCTCATGTGTTGTATGTTATAATTGTTTACATTTTGAGACTATTCACTCAGCTTCCCAGCTGACCCAAACTTTCCCCCACATTATTTCAGGTACCAGTAAAGGAAAGGAGAAGGTGGACGGTTGACTGCTGTATCTTACCAATACTGATGTGGACAACAATTAATATTTTAAAACACTTTATTTTATTTTAACCATTTCCGCATTAAATACGTTTTAAATGTTAAATATTTATATCTGAGATTTATTTATGCGACCTTCTGATTATAGTTTTGTTTTCAAAAAATTTAAAAATCTTGTAAATTAGTGGGTGTTACAAGTTGGTATCAGAGCTCTGACTTGAGGGATTTGGATTCACAAGGGGTGGATTCAATCTCAAGTTCGAGTCTCGAGTTTTAAACGTGAACTGAGTAAAATATTTTCTGAGAAAAGTTTCCACATCAAGCATACAGCATGTCACGTCGGCCTCTCGCTTTTCCCATTGCTGGTAATATTTAATAGTTTTTATTTATCTGAGATGTATGTTGTATTCTAAGTATGAATGAGTAGAGTAGTCTGAGATTTTTGTGTTTATTTTCTAAGTATATTTTTCCGAGTGTTGTTTCTGATTACATCTGTGAAATAAACCCTAAAAGTTATAATAACATACGAAAATTACATATGAATAGTACGACTAAATACTATGTATATATAGATATACGAATGCGAGGTTTGATAATTTTGAGTATAATTTAGAGCATAATTCTGAGTAAAATTCTGGTTTTAATTCCCAGTGTTTAATATATTTATGCATATACAAATACGCATACTAGAGGAATTATAAATTTTAATGAGAATAATAAAAGTTCCAATTTAGAGGAATACCTAATAGAGTTGAAATGAGATTTTATAAATTTTGAGAAATTTATATATTAAAAGTGTAACAACGGGATATTAATTTATGATTCGCATGCTTTGAGTAAATGAGAAAAGAGAAAATTATTAATATTAAAGAGGAGTATTTAATTTTCGTATTGGGAAAATATTAAAAACTTTTATATGGGAGAAAACACTTAATAGACCGAGTCATTTAAACGAGTAAATCAGAGATTAGTTAATCAAATTGATTAAGAATATTTTTATGAGGATTTTTTCCAAGTTGAGTAAAAGGAAGGATTATTGAGTCAATAATATGGGAACTAATTACATTTTAGCTAAACGAAAATTCATCGAACCAAATTTTGATAATAAAATGAGTATGCATAATGAGAAGTTATTGAATCAAGATTAAGCGACCAAAAGATACATTAATATGGAATTCCAAATTTGTGTAAGAATCTATAAAATGTATTAGAGAGAAAAAATTTTATGTGGTGATCTTGATGAAACAAAGAGTAATCATTTGTGTTTTGAATTAACCGAAACAGTATTGAGACAAGAGTATAAGAAGTAATGAAGCACGAGTGAAAGAGAAAACTTATAAAAGGTTGTAAGAATTAATCAATTTAAATTGAAAGGGAAAATGATTGAGCATAGTTTTAATAAAACGATATATAGATGTATGTTTATATAAGTGAGAAATAGTTACATCAAAATTATTAGAAAATCTAATTTATATTAAAAGTGTATTTATTGAAGCGAGCTGTATAAGCTTATTAGAATAATTAACCGAGAATGTTGAACTAGAAAATATTAATTGTCGCTCGAGACGGCAATAAATCGGATAAAATTTTGAGAAATAGTAAACGTTATTCATGAGAAATGATAAATGAGATAACTAAGAGTAGAAGATAAAACGATATTCGTATTGCGAAAGTAACAAAGTGGAAATATTTCTATGAATCTGAGTTATCCGAGTATCGCGTATGAGACTAAATATACGCATGATTTTCTGAGTAATGTTTATGAGGTTTTGAGTACCCACAGCTGAGTGCATATCTGTATTTATCGAATTATCAATTATGGAAAAATAATTTATTTTCTTTCTTCAGAATATGATTTATTGGTGGCTTTTATGTGGGAAGTTGTGAATTTTGGGATTGACTCGTGACCAAACAAAAGCATGTGTCGAAAGTAATAGAGGGCCCCTATTACCGTACACACAGGACTTTTGGTTGGTTAGGGAGAAATTTTGAAGGGGACGATGGACCAATGCTTGTTATTGTGAATTTAGTATGTGTATCCTAATTGTTGTGTGTCTACATACTTGCTTGTTTATTTTGGTAGACAATACTAGTTCCAAACTCGATGACGAGTTTTTCTCCAAGTGGAGTTGAGTAGGGGTAAAAAGGAAAATTGTCAAGAAATAATTATCATTAATTATTAGTCACAAATAGTATGAGCATGATGCTTATGCAGAGAGATTTTGTTGGTATGAATTTAAAGTGCGAAATCTAGATACATATAATTGATCAAATAAATTATAAGAGTAACTATCAAATCAAGCAGTTGAGAATAATTAAATTTATTCTATGAGTAATTATAGAGTTTACAACAAAATGATAGATCGGATTTATTGGAGAAATTAACAAATCAAGTTAATTGGGTTGAATGAATATCGTGCAAAAGGGAAGTAGTAATACTACAATTATATACAAAATAAGACAGTATACTTATTCCTGGGTGGTTATAAATGTGATAATGAGAAATCATTATATTAAAGTGATGAGAACTTATTAATGAGTCGAATATGAGAAAACTGCTACAATGAAATTTTGAGGAAAATGAGTTAAAATGAGATCGGTAATTTGCTGGTAATGAGTTATTATTAAAACGAGCTAAATGATAAAATTTTATTTCGATTAATTATGAAGTAATTTTGAGTTATAAGAAATTACAAATCGAGTTACATAAGCAAATTAATAAAATGAGTCAAAAGAGAAAAGTATTAAATTAACGGGAAGTTTTATTCAAATTTTTGAAGTATTATAAAGTGTTATGAGTTTTGAGGTATTATAAAATTATATGAGAAAACTCTATTTATGAATAATTATTAAACTTGAGATGAGAACAACTATTCAACAAATTTATATTGAACTTAGGAGAAATTTCGAAAAGACGAGAATGTACTGAATTGATGAACCATGAGTAAACCGTAAGATTTGGAATAAAAGTGTAACTGCGAATTGAGTTAATGAGAACTAATGAATTAATTCGTAATTTGAGTAAACGAGAAATCATTATAAATAAGAGTATGAAATTTAATTAGAATTTTTAGTGGGTAACAAGAAATTAATGAGTAGATATGGTCAAAATAATTAAGAGACATTTTAAATTGTGTAAAATCAGTGAAACGGTCTATTAAAGGATCGTTAAACTAGATGAATGAGAAAACATCTATTAAAATATTATCGAGAAACCACTAAATGTAATAGAATGAGAACCTATTAAAGGGAATTAAATGACAAGATCGTTAATTTGAGCTATTTGAAGGGTTATCAACATCGGTAATATGCAAACCTAATAGAGTAAGGTAACAATATAATGTTAAAGAAGAGTTATTTTGAGAACCAATAACACGGTTGAGAGAGAGCATATCATTCCAAGTATTATAAGCTGGTAAATTGGAACACGCGAGCAGTAATAAGAATGAGTAAAAATGTGATTTATACCTAATGCTATTACTTGTAAATATTATTACCTTATGAGTTGTTACTGAGTTAGAGTTTTGGGTTTGCTTCTGAGTTAAGATTTATGAGTTGCTCCTGAGTTATACATTTTCGAGTTATACTCCTGAGATATGTTTGAGTTTATTTCTGAGTGGGACTTCTGAGTTATATTTCCAGATCATATTTTGGGTTATATATATCTGAGTATATGAGAATTCTGTGTGATATGTATATTCCTTGTGATTTATTTGCATGGTTTTTTATATTAATTGATAATGGTGTAAACCGCTAAATTATTTATTATGCTGTTAACAAACTGTTGACCCATAGAGTAGAGGACCTTCCGAGTCATTTTGGTAGGAAATTATCGATAATGAAATTTTTACCTGTTGCTAAAATGTGTATGTGGTCATTTGATGGAGTTGTGCGGGAAGAAAATTTTCCATAAAAACTTGTTATCGTCATGAGAGATCCGAGTGTGATTGTGCAAATGGTTTGGATGACCTGGTACTACGCTGAGCATCTGGTATCGTCAACAAATCAATAGTAAATTTCCAAGTGGAGTTGAATCGGTGATTCAACGCGACGTTAATCGCTGAGTGCAACAACTGTATCCGAATGCGAGAGCAAGAAGACGCCTTCAGTAGAGTATCGTGGTATATTTTATGCTCATTATCAACATTTTCTTTGCATACTGAGATCCATAGTGAGCATCCTGGCCTTATTTCTTTTAGCCTTATCGTTTTGCGCCACTAGAGGCGGATAATGGCATGAGCACTTACGTGATCTGGAGTTCATTTCCTATTAAGTAAATTCACCATGAAGAGCTTCTTTCTATTCATAACTTTATCGTTTTTATTCTTCTTTTCCATTTGAGTATGCATGTCGTAGGTCACCCTGATGAATTTCCTTTTCATTCTTAACCTTATCATTCTATTTTCTTTCCCCATTTGAGGACGTGTGTCGTTGGCGAGTATGAGTTGAGACGCGAGATTACTACCCTGAGTTTCTTCCGAGCAATGACTTCGGGGACGAAGTCTATTTCAAGTGGAGTTGAGTTGTAACGCCCCAAAATTTATATTAATTAAATAGAATTATTTAATCACAATTTATTATTTATAATTAATTCTATATTATATGGGCGACCTGTAATTAGACGGTTCGTCTTTATCAGACGTTATATATTTATATGTGACGCCTCGTTATTCAAGTAATTAATTTTGTAACGTTTCGTCTGATGTATTCGAGTCATTTAATTTCCCGAGTAAAGAGTGTCGAGGCAAGGCCGGCCGATAGGCCAAGGCCTTGAGTCCCTTTCTTCTTGATTCTGCGTTTCTCCTTGTGCGTTTTAACTCCTACTCGAGTCTTCGTCATTTCCGAGTGCAACCAAGGGAGGTCTGTTTTTGTTGGTGCCTTGAGCCCGTGTTTAATAAAAGAGTGGCCCGTTTTTAGTTTAAGGCTTGAGGCCTGATTTAATTTCTTAGCTGTTAGGTATCCATAGCTAGTATTAAGCTATTACAACCGAAAACTCCCTAACCCTATTTCATACTTCAGCCGACATTTCTTGGTACCCCCCCCCCCCCTCTCTCGTTTTACGCAAAAGAACAATTGCAGTCAGTTCTTTTGATTCACCATCGGCAATCTATAATTGTTTTATCTTGTCCCTTCCATTCCCTTTGTACGCCTGGAAGAAATCATGTGGATTCATACGCCTGCAAAAGAACAATTACAATCAGTTCTTTTGCTAGTATTAATCTATAATTAGAACAAGCATATAATCTAATAGTCACGTGGGTCTAATGATGAACAAATCAGTGAGCAGCTTCTGGTAAAGAGGTGACGATTTTAATTTTGTGCGAAGAAAGTATTATTTTGGTGTGCTGAGAAAAGGATAAAGTGCTTGTGGCGGTGGTTCTTATCTAGAAGGTGGAGTTTGGTTGGTTTAAGTTTTAGGCGGCGGAAGTATATGTACACAGCGAGCAGAAACCAACGAGCAGATTGTTGAGTCATTTGTGTCCATCGAAGTTGTAGAGCATCCACATCGTAACTGTGTTCCATCGCCGAGCAAGAAGAGGATCGAGTTTAAGAATTGTGTTCGTGGGTAAGACTTTCGAATCCTTTCTTCCGTTTCCTTCTCTCACTCGTATCCGGTTTATAATCTAATGTTATGGTGTATGGATTGTGTTCTTCGGGACAAGCAGATTATAACCCGAGAAGCTTTAGTCCGTTAACTTCTTCTAGCAGCAAAGAATCCGTCGAGCAGGAGGCTAGGTGTGGGAGTTCTAATACGGTAGCCCTTTGTTCTTTCTTGTCGTCATTATCGTTTTTCCGGGAACCTTTTCGTTCTAAGTTGTTGTCTATAGGAACCCTAGGGCTGCATGTTAGTAGTTGACACCGAGCATAGTTAGTTTTCGGTTTGAATTGATTAGTGATGAGAATCGGAATGCAATACCGAAAGGGAACCGAACCCGTAGGGTTCTAGGTTCCCAACCGGGAATACTCGATGCCTTTGGGTCTTAAAAACCATCTTAGATCGAGTAATCTGAATTGTGAACATGTCGGGTTTCATAGTATGGAGTAACCAAGTTTTATGGACCGGGGTCGGATCAATAAGTCGGGTTTGATTTAAAAACGTTTGGCAGATTATGCTGTCCTAGTTTATGTAGTTTTTGACCTGGTTAAATTGTTTGTTTGGACTTTTGGCCCATTCTGGTACCTTGGTTTCTGAGTTAGCTTTTCAACGCCGCAACCCTCTCGTCAATCCGAATTACGGTTTAAAAGTTATAGTCAATTTAGTATGCTGCTGTTAGGGAGATGACTTGTGCAACATGTCTGTCTTGCAACACTGTTTTGAGACACTTAGAATCTGTTTTGGCCAGTGACCGTGTCACAGTAAAATGTAGTTCTGATTGTCTAGTTGTCGTGGTAAAAAGATGGGAAAAATCTAATGAGCCGTTTAGGAGTTATGGCAGTTTCCGTGAGACTGACGGGTGCTGCCAGTTTTCTGAAATAAGCCCTCGGGTAGAATTTTAATTCAGGGTTTCGTTTTTGGGTTTTAGGACCGTCTAGGAGACAACGTGCTGTACCTTTGACTGTCGGGAATCCTTTGGAGCTTACGTTTCTCGAGGTGAGTATTCTCACCGTGTATTCAGTTTTAACGTTGTACATGCATGACTTATGTGTTACATTTCTTGCACCATAATTGTTATCTGAGTTTGAGCTATTATCTGAGTTTGATCTGTTATCTGAGTTTGACCTGTTATCTGAGTATCTGAGCATCTGTGTATTTATTCATGATCTGAGACAATGTGCCTGGGTAACTGAGCTCGGCACAGGGTCATTCTGTGCTACTACTTGCTAGGGCAATCTGAGATAATTATGTTAAAGAGATAGTAAAATATAATAATACACATCTGAGTTTTTGGCTATATGCCTATCTTGGGATCACCTCCCGTCTGAGTTCTTGGGATTATTCCCGTCTGAGTTTTGGGATCACTCCCGTCTGAGTTTTGGCTTACGCCTATCTGAGGTGTGAGGAGGGGCGAGGTTGATCTCTCGTCCCAAATCACACAAGCGCGCTATATAAATTAAAATCTGAGTAATAAAATCTGAGAAATAAATCTGAGTAATTAATCGAGTAGATTCTGAGTAGGAGTACACCGATGTGCCCTCATGTGTTGTATGTTATAATTGTTTACATTTTGAGACTATTCACTCAGCTTCCCAGCTGACCCAAACTTTCCCCCACATTATTTCAGGTACCAGTAAAGGAAAGGAGAAGGTGGACGGTTGACTGCTGTATCTTACCAATACTGATGTGGACAACAATTAATATTTTAAAACACTTTATTTTATTTTAACCATTTCCGCATTAAATACGTTTTAAATGTTAAATATTTATATCTGAGATTTATTTATGGGACCTTTTGATTATAATTTTGTTTTCAAAAATTTTAAAAATCTTGTAAATTAGTGGGTGTTACAAGTTGGTATCAGAGCTCTGACTTGAGGGATTTGGATTCACAAGGGGTGGATTCAATCTCAAGTTCGAGTCTCGAGTTTTAAACGTGAACTGAGTAAAATATTTTCTGAGAAAAGTTTTCACATCAAGCATACAGCATGTCACGTCGGCCTCTCGCTTTTCCCATTGCTGGTAATATTTAATAGTTTTTATTTATCTGAGATGTATGTTGTATTCTAAGTATGGATGAGTAGAGTAGTCTGAGATTTTTGTGTTTATTTTCTAAGTATATTTTTCCGAGTGTTGTTTCTGATTACATCTGTGAAATAAACCCTAAAAGTTATAATAACATACGAAAATTACATATGAATAGTACGACTAAATACTATGTATATATAGATATACGAATGCGAGGTTTGATAATTTTGAGTATAATTTAGAGCATAATTCTGAGTAAAATTCTGGTTTTAATTCCCAGTGTTTAATATATTTATGCATATACAAATACGCATACTAGAGGAATTATAAATTTTAATGAGAATAATAAAAGTTCCAATTTAGAGGAATACCTAATAGAGTTGAAATGAGATTTTATAAATTTTGAGAAATTTATATATTAAAAGTGTAACAACGGGATATTAATTTATGATTCGCATGCTTTGAGTAAATGAGAAAAGAGAAAATTATTAATATTAAAGAGGAGTATTTAATTTTCGTATTGGGAAAATATTAAAAACTTTTATATGGGAGAAAACACTTAATAGACCGAGTCATTTAAACGAGTAAATCAGAGATTAGTTAATCAAATTGATTAAGAATATTTTTATGAGGATTTTTTCCAAGTTGAGTAAAAGGAAGGATTATTGAGTCAATAATATGGGAACTAATTACATTTTAGCTAAACGAAAATTCATCGAACCAAATTTTGATAATAAAATGAGTATGCATAATGAGAAGTTATTGAATCAAGATTAAGCGACCAAAAGATACATTAATATGGAATTCCAAATTTGTGTAAGAATCTATAAAATGTATTAGAGAGAAAAAATTTTATGTGGTGATCTTGATGAAACAAAGAGTAATCATTTGTGTTTTGAATTAACCGAAACAGTATTGAGACAAGAGTATAAGAAGTAATGAAGCACGAGTGAAAGAGAAAACTTATAAAAGGTTGTAAGAATTAATCAATTTAAATTGAAAGGGAAAAGGATTGAGCATAGTTTTAATAAAACGATATATAGATGTATGTTTATATAAGTGAGAAATAGTTACATCAAAATTATTAGAAAATCTAATTTATATTAAAAGTGTATTTATTGAAGCGAGCTGTATAAGCTTATTAGAATAATTAACCGAGAATGTTGAACTAGAAAATATTAATTGTCGCTCGAGACGGCAATAAATCGGATAAAATTTTGAGAAATAGTAAACGTTATTCATGAGAAATGATAAATGAGATAACTAAGAGTAGAAGATAAAACGATATTCGTATTGCGAAAGTAACAAAGTGGAAATATTTCTATGAATCTGAGTTATCCGAGTATCGCGTATGAGACTAAATATACGCATGATTTTCTGAGTAATGTTTATGAGGTTTTGAGTACCCACAGCTGAGTGCATATCTGTATTTATCGAATTATCAATTATGGAAAAATAATTTATTTTCTTTCTTCAGAATATGATTTATTGGTGGCTTTTATGTGGGAAGTTGTGAATTTTGGGATTGACTCGTGACCAAACAAAAGCATGTGTCGAAAGTAATAGAGGGCCCCTATTACCGTACACACAGGACTTTTGGTTGGTTAGGGAGAAATTTTGAAGGGGACGAGCATAGTTTTAATAAAACGATATATAGATGTATGTTTATATAAGTGAGAAATAGTTACATCAAAATTATTAGAAAATCTAATTTATATTAAAAGTGTATTTATTGAAGCGAGCTGTATAAGCTTATTAGAATAATTAACCGAGAATGTTGAACTAGAAAATATTAATTGTCGCTCGAGACGGCAATAAATCGGATAAAATTTTGAGAAATAGTAAACGTTATTCATGAGAAATGATAAATGAGATAACTAAGAGTAGAAGATAAAACGATATTCGTATTGCGAAAGTAACAAAGTGGAAATATTTCTATGAATCTGAGTTATCCGAGTATCGCGTATGAGACTAAATATACGCATGATTTTCTGAGTAATGTTTATGAGGTTTTGAGTACCCACAGCTGAGTGCATATCTGTATTTATCGAATTATCAATTATGGAAAAATAATTTATTTTCTTTCTTCAGAATATGATTTATTGGTGGCTTTTATGTGGGAAGTTGTGAATTTTGGGATTGACTCGTGACCAAACAAAAGCATGTGTCGAAAGTAATAGAGGGCCCCTATTACCGTACACACAGGACTTTTGGTTGGTTAGGGAGAAATTTTGAAGGGGACGATGGACCAATGCTTGTTATTGTGAATTTAGTATGTGTATCCTAATTGTTGTGTGTCTACATACTTGCTTGTTTATTTTGGTAGACAATACTAGTTCCAAACTCGATGACGAGTTTTTCTCCAAGTGGAGTTGAGTAGGGGTAAAAAGGAAAATTGTCAAGAAATAATTATCATTAATTATTAGTCACAAATAGTATGAGCATGATGCTTATGCAGAGAGATTTTGTTGGTATGAATTTAAAGTGCGAAATCTAGATACATATAATTGATCAAATAAATTATAAGAGTAACTATCAAATCAAGCAGTTGAGAATAATTAAATTTATTCTATGAGTAATTATAGAGTTTACAACAAAATGATAGATCGGGTTTATTGGAGAAATTAACAAATCAAGTTAATTGGGTTGAATGAATATCGTGTAAAAGGGAAGTAGTAATACTACAATTATATACAAAATAAGACAGTATACTTATTCCTGGGTGGTTATAAATGTGATAATGAGAAATCATTATATTAAAGTGATGAGAATTTATTAATGAGTCGAATATGAGAAAACTGCTACAATGAAATTTTGAGGAAAATGAGTTAAAATGAGATCGGTAATTTGCTGGTAATGAGTTATTATTAAAACGAGTTAAATGATAAAATTTTATTTCGATTAATTATGAAGTAATTTTGAGTTATAAGAAATTACAAATCGAGTTACATAAGCAAATTAATAAAATGAGTCAAAAGAGAAAAGTATTAAATTAACGGGAAGTTTTATTCAAATTTTTGAAGTATTATAAAGTGTTATGAGTTTTGAGGTATTATAAAATTATATGAGAAAACTCTATTTATGAATAATTATTAAACTTGAGATGAGAACAACTATTCAATAAATTTATATTGAACTTAGGAGAAATTTCGAAAAGACGAGAATGTACTGAATTGATGAACCATGAGTAAACCGTAAGATTTGGAATAAAAGTGTAACTGCGAATTGAGTTAATGAGAACTAATGAATTAATTCGTAATTTGAGTAACGAGAAATCATTATAAATAAGAGTATGAAATTTAATTAGAATTTTTAGTGGGTAACAAGAAATTAATGAGTAGATATGGTCAAAATAATTAAGAGACATTTTAAATTGTGTAAAATCAGTGAAACGGTCTATTAAAGGATCGTTAAACTAGATGAATGCGACTATTGGATTGTACAAGAAGTACTAAATGTTAAATGATAATAAAGATTCCGAAAATTGATTATCTAAACATAACTTAAAGAGGTTTCCCTCAAGACAACCATTTCCAACAACACGGGAATTTAAAATAATATATACTTTATTGTATCCAAACGTAAATACAAAGTCATCAATAATTAGTTTAGATACAGATATTAAGTTTCGAGTCATGCTCGGTACATAAAGAGTTCCATAAAGATTTAAACAATAGCCACCCTCCAATATTAATGGAAGAGTCCCTACAGCTTCTACATTTAAATCAACTCCATTCCCGACTTTAACCGTTCGTTGGTTTCTTTCCAATCTCCGGATTGTACGGAATCCCTGCAAAGAATTAGTAATGTGTACCATGGATCCAGAGTCAATCCACCATGAATTAATAGGGACATTAATATTAAAAGATTCATTAATCATAAAAGATTCAAATATACCTTTCTTTGCTAGCCATTCCTTAAATTTTGGACAGTCCTTTTGAGTATGCCCGTTCTTATGGCAAAATTTGCATTTAGGACCACCTTTGAATGAGCTAGTACTTGCACCCGTTTTCTGGGCTTTATTTTGAGTGGAATTCTCTCCACTTAAACCTTTGCCTTTCCATGAGCCCTTTCTCTTATTGAGGTTAGTGGTAGCAACATGAGCGACATCTGGCTTTTCAACTTTGAGGCGTTCTTCCTCTTGCACACACATGGCAATCAGTTCGCTCATTTCCAATTTCTCCCTTTGTGTATTATAATTGATCTTGAAAGGACCAAATTGAGAAGGGAGAGATGTCATAATGAAATGAACTAAGAAACCTTCACTTATTTCCATGTCCATGCTTTTCAGTTTATTTGCCATATCGCTCATCATCATAATGTGCTCACGTACACCAGTAACCCCGTCATATTTGGTAGTCAACATTTTGAGGATCAAGGTACTTGCATGGGCTTTTGAAGTCCCTTTAAATTGTTCCTCTACGGAGTTTAAGTACTCCTTGCATTCTCAGAGTCAGGAATGGCTCCTCGAATTGCAACGGATATGGAGTTCTTAATGATCATGAGAGACATACGGTTAGATCGCTCCCACTGTTCATAAGCACGTTTTTGATCTGATGTACTATTATCAGTAAGTGCAGCGGGAGGATCAATACGAAGTGCATGATCGAGGTCCATTACTCCGAGAGTGAGTTTAACTTGATCTCTCCATGTTGAGAAGTTAGTACCAGTTAAAGGTTCAATTCCGGACAAGTAACCCGTATTGGAAGTTGAGGTAGATTCTGTCATAGAGTGAAAATTAAATGCATGCTCAAATAAAACTTAAAGAATTAATGGG
This sequence comes from Calendula officinalis, assembly GCA_963853835.1. Classification (NCBI taxonomy): domain Eukaryota; kingdom Viridiplantae; phylum Streptophyta; class Magnoliopsida; order Asterales; family Asteraceae; genus Calendula; species Calendula officinalis. Next base: position 28,864,341 of record OY970834.1, read on the forward strand.
ATATATATATGTAAAATAAAGCATATCAGTATAAATGTAAACCTATCATTAAACACCAAAATAATAGGTATATAAGATGTTGTGCCCAATTGTCAACCTCACGTTGGTTTAGTTGACAATCAAACTATTAATCATCTTTAACTATACTAAGCATTCAACTGTATCACGTATCACCGTTGGGTAGAAACATAACACTTAGACTAATTATGCTTATTTATATATCATTGTTCAAAAAATGTCATACAAATAACCGTTGGGTTCATTGAATGATAACTTGAACAATTTTATATTTATGGCATGATTAAACTTATATATCAATCTAAATAACCATACGTTGGATTGGGTATCTAATTTAACATATAAGGTACCATTCCAAGAAATTCAACAAGTTAGAAAACTATACAGACTTGAATGCAGTCTTCTGTTTTCTAGAATTTCAAAATTTTCTTAAATTGATTTTGTGATGCATATTTTATACTGTATCTATTAATATCGCCAATTTGAAAAGGAAAAGAAAAGCAAAACATTGAATTTAAGAATCTGTACATCATAAATAAATTGTTTATTGACAAATAAAATTGAATTTCATGAAAAACCCTTTACGTTAAATTTAAAAGTTTTATAAATAAATGAATCACATACTTTTGTTAAAATTCATGATCCAGATATGCGAATTCAATTATTTCCATATATACACACCAATTGTGTAATTAATTTCATCATCTTTGTTAAAGTCAAAAACGCCGACTGTGTATAAAATTGCTACTGCGTAATTACTTCAATTATCAAAACAGAATCGATCGTTTATTAAATCAATTTCAATATGATACATGATATTTTAAATTGCTCTAATACCACATGTTAAATCAATTAGCATATCAATGTAATCATATTATATCAAGAAGATGAAAGTAGACTTACTTGATGATTGAAGATTAGGGTTAGATGATGAAGCCGTAACCTTAGGATTGATCGATTCCGGTAGTGATGTCAATTGTAACACCCTGAAATCCGGCCTAGTGTTTTATCACTTTTGGTAAGTGACAGATATTATTTATTAATTTATTTGAATTAATTGTTATTTTAACCAAGTGGTTAAAATTAGTTGAAACTAAAATATTTAGATATTTTAATGATTTGTATGTCATTAGATTCATTTTTGAACCAAAGTTCCAAATATATTTTCGTTGTTGAAAACAGAGTTAGTTAGGTAGTTTAAATAAATTAACTGCGAACCAGATACACAATATTATACGTGTTAAGTGAAATTTTAACTCTTTAGGTGAATGACATGTGTCATATACGTGTGTGCTCAAGTGTTTAAGAAGAAAAATCAAATTTTTCTTTCTCTGCTTCTTTCTCTCGTTCCTAACCCAAAACATTAAAACAAGTTTTGAATATTTTCATATTTCCTCTAAATTGAAGTGTGGATTTCGTTTGGTTGCAGCCTATAATCCGATTTTGTGTAGGATTCAAGTGAGTAATCTTCCTTTCTTTGTTAGGGTTTTAATTAAGTGTTCTTGTTCAAGTGGGTGAAATAGGGTTTATGTGTTCTTGGTGGGTTTTGATAAAAAAAAAACTGAAATTGATGATTTTATTATGTTAAAATATGTTAGTGAAGTGTTATAGTTACTAATAGAATGATTGAAACTTTGATTTGAACCAAAATCACCATGGGTGATCTTGGAAATGAATAGGTCAAGAACCCTAGTTTTGAGAATTATGATTTTTATGCTAATTATGCTTATGTTAGGTTAAGTGGTTGTGTTTAGGATTATAATTGATGTTGGTAACTAGTTATAACCTAAATTTGATAGAATTGTTAAATTTGAATGAAATTATCTTGTGTTTGGAAATGAAGAACTAGTAAATGAGTTGGTTGACTTTTGACCTAATAAAAGGCCAAAGTCTTGTAAATTGTTACTTGATTATGTTATATGATAATTGGATGAATTGTGAGATTATTAATTGATATTTGAAGTGTTTTAGAAAAGAATTGAGTTTTGACCCGTTTGGGTCAAGATAGTTGAATTTTATTAAAAGCAACTTAACTAGTTAGACTTTGACTTTATTTATGTCAAATTGATCAATAAGTTGAAATGGTAATTGAATTATATGATTTGGAGGTATTAAAACGAAATGATAAGTTTTAAACCGTTTGGACCAAAATGAAGATAAATTGTTCAAATGAAGTTAATTAGTGAACTTTGACTTTAATAAGTCAAAGTGGTAATTGTAAGTGCTAAAATGCAAGTAGGAGTTTATTTGGCAAAGTAATGTTGTGTAAGTTAGTATTTTTATAAAGATGTTCACTTTGTATTGTGCTGCGTTTTGGGCAGCTTTCTGTCGTCATGTTCGGGTCTGTTTTCGACCCTGTTCGGGACGGAATCCGGGCTCTGGGTCTTCTGGACTATCGTAACTAGATGAGTTAGCTTTCCGTGGCCGCTGACCACCCGTCCATAGGATTTACGGTTTGCGAGTTACGTTAATTTTTGTGAAGTGTCGCAGTGCTGAAACATTGTGCGTTTCTGCAGTGTTGTGAGGCAGTTTCGAGGCCTTTAGGGTCAGATTCGAGCCGAGCATTCTGAATAGGAGTTGTAGCATTATGAGTCTAGAGTAAGCTGTGAAAAGTTGGTAAAAAAAAGATAAACGGTTTGAAAGTTATGGCAGTTACGGTGAGCTGTCGCGGGTTTGACAGATTCTGGGTTTCCTCTATAGTCATACTTTAAATGGTTGACTTTGTATTAGGTCAAATCTGGGATTTTAATATTAATTGGATGATAATTATGATTTGGTATTTGTATTGTGAATTAATCGTAATAGTAAGGTAATAAAAATGGGCTTTTGACCCGTTTGGGTATTTTTGGTTAAAATGGACCAACTGTGTAAGTTTTGATCAGGCTTGACTTTGTTGAGTCAAAGTGTCAATGTGCAGAATTGTAGTGTAGATTTTGAGTTAGTACACTTGTTGTTATATCTTTATAGTGTATTGTGCAGTTTTACACATTTGGGTCAAATGATTACTAATTGGGGTGTTACTTGTGATTGCAGGAAAGGGAAAAGAGGCTCAGTGATATTAGACAACTGAGTGGAAAGAGACTTGGCAAAGGTGAGTGGATTTATAACCTTTGTATTGTTTAAATTGCAATGGTTTTGGTTGCAATTGAAAGTGTTTAGTGTTGATCAGTTAGTGCTGATCAGTTAGTTCTGACCCAGTTAGTGCTGATCAGTTAGTGCTGACCCCGTTAGTGCTGATCAGTTAGTGTTGATCAGTTAGTGTTGATGAGTTAGTGTTGATCAGTTAGTGCTGATCAGTTAGTGTTGATTTAGTTAGTGTTGATCCGTTCGTACTGCTCCCTTATTTCTGGACCAGTATTAGTAGTATAATGATAATTAACTGGCTATGTGTTAATTGAATGATATGTGCACATGGAATCTGATATGTGCACATGAAAAAGTATAGAGGCAGCTTGACTGGGTGGCTGGGCTTTCGTTTACTGTTAGATAACGGTAATTGTACCTTGGCATATTCGTTGTGTCTTAAGGAAGCTTTACCATTGCTAATGAGTAAAGGGCTATCGGTAAGCTGTTGTTAGGCCCACAACAGTTGTAAGGTTCCGCAAAACCGCCGTACCTCTCGTTATATGTGATTAAGTGATAGAGATTATGAATCTGTAAAGATTGTGAATCTGTGAAGATTGTGAATCTGTGAAGATTGTGAATCTGCGAAGATTGTGAATCGAGATTGTTGTATTTATACAATATCTTTGGTTATATTTTCATTCACTTAGCTTTGTGCTAATCCCCCACTATGTTGAATCTTTTACAGGTTGTAGTTGGACGGGTCTTTTGGAGATTAAGTTTAGGAATGATTGACCAGGACTTAAAGAAATGATTTTGATGTTGAGCCGTAATGTTAAGTAACACTATTTCGGAAAGTTAACTTTTGCAAAATTATATATCTTATGTTTTTTTTATAACTTGTGAATAACAAGTTATATATATGTAATTTTGAAACGCTTCCGCATTTGTTGTAAAAAAAAAAAAAAATGGTTCAGATTTTGAGGTGTTACAATTTGGTATCAGAGCCTTGATTTGGCGGTGTGTACACAGTTAGGTGTAGCATTCCCAAATCTTGGCTCAAGTTTGGTCAAACATTCCTAGTGTGTGGGGATTAGGAAAGTGTGATTAGTATGTTAGAGGTTAGTATGTAGGTACTAACGGTTTAAACTAAAAATTTGTGAGATGTTGTGATTGAGTTTACAGGTATGACAGATAAAGAGAACCCGACCCCCTTGACCTCAACATATAGAGGTACATCAGGTAATAATGAAGAAATAGACATACTAGAGCATGTACATGAGTTGGAAAATCAGATGCAGGGGCTTAGAAATGCGGTTCATGAGTTACAACAATAAATTCAAAGTGTATGAACAGAGACTCCTCCAGTTATAACTATTCAGTTGGTGATATCTCTAATACCATACTTTTAAACTTTACATTTTAGTGAACACAATTTCAATCTTATTATCCTTTTCCACCTCAAGGACCATATCCATATTATAACTTGAACTTTCTATCGCATTTGAGTTTGAATCTATCGTATGCTTGCAAACAATTAGTGGATTATAATATTTGGAGTTCGTATCAAGACAAGAATTATAAACAACACTATAGGGAATTTGAGAAAGCCTGAATAGGAAAAAGTTTATTGATCTAGATGACCGAGGGAATGAAAGTTGAGGAGATGATTAGATATTTCAACGAAAAGTTGAAAGTTGTGAAACAGTGGTTAACCGATGAGCTCTCATAGGTGCAATACTTTACTAGGGTCTTTTAGTCAGAATACGAGAGTACTTTTGGATTAGCCGAATCATTACCCAGTCTTTTGCCCTGGATAAAGCTATTGAGGATAACATCAAATTCCAAGAAAAGAGTTATAAGGATGAAATACTTATGAAAAAAAATAAAATAAAATCAGAGTTAGATCATACGGTACACAACAAAATAGAAGGTTGATGAGAAACTAAAAACAGGGAATCAAGACCATAATTCAACAGTTGGTGGTATTAATCAGAATTTGCGAGGGTGCAATAATTGTAGATCTTCTCATTCAGACTTTTGTACTTTCCAAATTATACGATGTGTATGATGTGGACTGGTCAGCCATAAAGTAAAAGATTGTGGGTATCTTACTGGTGTATGTTGGAATTGTCTGAAGTGGGAATAGATTGAGTGATTGTCCTTTGGAAAAACAAAAAGACTAGGTCAAGGAATGGGGCGGTCGGGAGATCGTCATTTTCGAGCTAAAAGAAAAAAAATGCTATTTCACTTGGGAATGGAGCTTACAGGATGACGGCGGATGATGCTACCGTCACTGTTGATGATATTACGGGTATGTTTTCGATAAACTTAATACTTTGCTTATGTCACGTAATATTAGAGCGAATTGTTTATGTATGTTATGTGAAAATATGTGATATGTTGAAATTAATTGCTTTGTTGTTCCTTTACTTCATGGAGAAGTGAAGATGCTTGATGGTATCATGATTTCGGTCACAATATCTGTGATTGAAGTTGAATTTGATTTTCATAATAATTATTGTAAGGATTCCTTAATGAGACGCTTATAGTGGAGATTGATGTAATCATAAATATATATTGTGTGGTCCGGGTGGGACTAGTGTTTAGAGTAAAGGAATATGTAATCATTACCGTGGCCTGTCGGGTCACACATAGTGACTTGCGGGGTGTGAGTTGCTCATTAAGTGTTCGTGTTATTCAATTTTGGAGCAAATAGCTCATTTTATGTTTTGTGTAAATTGTGATAAGTTAAAATTGAGTGAAGATGATAGGTTGTATGTCGGCTTCCGTCACAATATATGTGACTATAGATTAACTTGAATATAATAGTAATTATTGTAAACCCCTGAAATATAAAGTTTATAATTATAATTGATGTAATTATAGACGTTGGCTGAATAGTCTAAGTTAGACTAGAACTTGGTATAAGAAAGAGGAAATTTTTACCGTAACATGTTGTGTCGCATGTAGTGACTTGTAGAGTGACGACCAATTGTATTCGACCAATATGTGTGATTTGGTGTTTGCTTTTGTAATGGATGTTAGAAATGAAGGATATATAACTATAGCTACTCGGTTATCCTTGAAATCATATGGAGTATGAAGTTATGAAATTAGATGATTTGTTACCTAAGCTGAATGTGAAGTAGGAAAATTGACTTAATGAATCTAGATTGGCGATTATTTCGGGTTGTTTTGTGGATTATAGATTGGTGAAATCCTCAACATGCTATAAAATTGGATTTAATTATGAAAACTACTTGATAGAAGTGTTAGACAAGATGAGATTGGACGCTGTTTCATGTGGTATTTGATGCAAATTTTGATTAAGAAAGATATAATTTGAAATTTAGTGGATTCTGATCGTAAGTTTGATAACGGTGATTCAAAATTTTGAGTATCGAGACAAGGTTAGATCGTAATAGTGTATGAAATTTCGATGGAATAATGAACGGGATGTAAAAGTTATAGAATTTGAAATGATTGTTGTGACCGTAAGTAAGGAAATTTTGAGATTGTCTATGTTTTTAGATTATTAAAAGACATGTGAAGGATTATCTTAACTATAACTTGGGATTTATAATTGTTGTTATGCCTTAAAACTATGGAGACCTTATTGATTAATATGAGATGCATCGTTTACGCAGACCACAAAAGTATGTATACTATTATAAAGGAGATGATTAGAATGTATTAGAGGATTATGGATTTTAAAAGTGAAGAAAAGTTGTTAATGCCTATGGTTGGATTTGTAAAGAAATTATAGACAGTACTTAGTTTGGAACAAGTTGAGATAGTTTTGAGTTTGGATTGACTAGAATTATGTCAAGATTTATTTCATAAATGATTTCGATGATGTTAAGAGAATGGAGGAACCGTATGGGGTTTTATTACATGAATAAAGAAAACATTATTGCCTATGCTTCGAGATACAAGAAATCAAGAGAAAGTAACTATTTTATGTGAATTAGAACAAATTCGAAGGTAGGGATGAAATAAAATTTTAACAAAAATAAATTGATTTGATAATTTAGAGGATTAAAGATTAATCAATATCATATTGGGTACCGATATTTGAGAGTTTTTAAATTTGACTTTATTTGTGATTTAAAGAAAGAAAGATGATAAATGTTGCACAACTTGTTGGATGAGTTCATAATTGTGCACTGATTAAAAGAAATTGTCGAATACTGATTGACGTAGTTGGAATATTTAGAGTTCTCAAGTGGGTATGAGAACATTGTGAGGATAATAGTTTGATGTGATGAATTAAGACTAAAAAAAAACTGTTAATTGATTAGTTTGAGTATGATCAGATTCCGAGGACGGAATCTTTTTAAGGGGGATAGATTTGTAACACCCTGAAATCCGGCCTAGTGTTTTATCACTTTTGGTAAGTGACAGATATTATTTATTAATTTATTTGAATTAATTGTTATTTTAACCAAGTGGTTAAAATTAGTTGAAACTAAAATATTTAGATATTTTAATGATTTGTATGTCATTAGATTCATTTTTGAACCAAAGTTCCAAATATATTTTCGTTGTTGAAAACAGAGTTAGTTAGGTAGTTTAAATAAATTAACTGCGAACCAGATACACAATATTATACGTGTTAAGTGAAATTTTAACTCTTTAGGTGAATGACATGTGTCATATACGTGTGTGCTCAAGTGTTTAAGAAGAAAAATCAAATTTTTCTTTCTCTGCTTCTTTCTCTCGTTCCTAACCCAAAACATTAAAACAAGTTTTGAATATTTTCATATTTCCTCTAAATTGAAGTGTGGATTTCGTTTGGTTGCAGCCTATAATCCGATTTTGTGTAGGATTCAAGTGAGTAATCTTCCTTTCTTTGTTAGGGTTCTAATTAAGTGTTCTTGTTCAAGTGGGTGAAATAGGGTTTATGTGTTCTTGGTGGGTTTTGATAAAAAAAAACTGAAATTGATGATTTTATTATGTTAAAATATGTTAGTGAAGTGTTATAGTTACTAATAGAATGATTGAAACTTTGATTTGAACCAAAATCACCATGGGTGATCTTGGAAATGAATAGGTCAAGAACCCTAGTTTTGAGAATTATGATTTTTATGCTAATTATGCTTATGTTAGGTTAAGTGGTTGTGTTTAGGATTATAATTGATGTTGGTAACTAGTTATAACCTAAATTTGATAGAATTGTTAAATTTGAATGAAATTATCTTGTGTTTGGAAATGAAGAACTAGTAAATGAGTTGGTTGACTTTTGACCTAATAAAAGGCCAAAGTCTTGTAAATTGTTACTTGATTATGTTATATGATAATTGGATGAATTGTGAGATTATTAATTGATATTTGAAGTGTTTTAGAAAAGAATTGAGTTTTGACCCGTTTGGGTCAAGATAGTTGAATTTTATTAAAAGCAACTTAACTAGTTAGACTTTGACTTTATTTATGTCAAATTGATCAATAAGTTGAAATGGTAATTGAATTATATGATTTGGAGGTATTAAAATGAAATGATAAGTTTTAAACCGTTTGGACCAAAATGAAGATAAATTGTTCAAATGAAGTTAATTAGTGAACTTTGACTTTAATAAGTCAAAGTGGTAATTGTAAGTGCTAAAATGCAAGTAGGAGTTTATTTGGCAAAGTAATGTTGTGTAAGTTAGTATTTTTATAAAGATGTTCACTTTGTATTGTGCTGCGTTTTGGGCAGCTTTCTGTCGTCATGTTCGGGTCTGTTTTCGACCCTGTTCGGGACGGAATCCGGGCTCTGGGTCTTCTGGACTATCGTAACTAGATGAGTTAGCTTTCCGTGGCCGCTGACCACCCGTCCATAGGATTTACGGTTTGCGAGTTACGTTAATTTTCGTGAAGTGTCGCAGTGCTGAAACATTGTGCGTTTCTGCAGTGTTGTGAGGCAGTTCCGAGGCCTTTAGGGTCAGATTCGAGCCGAGCATTCTGAATAGGAGTTGTAGCATTATGAGTCTAGAGTAAGCTGTGAAAAGTTGGTAAAAAAAAGATAAACGGTTTGAAAGTTATGGCAGTTACGGTGAGCTGTCGCGGGTTTGACAGATTCTGGGTTTCCTCTATAGTCATACTTTAAATGGTTGACTTTGTATTAGGTCAAATCTGGGATTTTATTATTAATTGGATGATAATTATGATTTGGTATTTGTATTGTGAATTAATCGTAATAGTAAGGTAATAAAAATGGGCTTTTGACCCGTTTGGGTATTTTTGGTTAAAATGGACCAACTGTGTAAGTTTTGATCAGGCTTGACTTTGTTGAGTCAAAGTGTCAATGTGCAGAATTGTAGTGTAGATTTTGAGTTAGTACACTTGTTGTTATATCTTTATAGTGTATTGTGCAGTTTTACACATTTGGGTCAAATGATTACTAATTGGGGTGTTACTTGTGATTGCAGGAAAGGGAAAAGAGGCTCAGTGATATTAGACAACTGAGTGGAAAGAGACTTGGCAAAGGTGAGTGGATTTATAACCTTTGTATTGTTTAAATTGCAATGGTTTTGGTTGCAATTGAAAGTGTTTAGTGTTGATCAGTTAGTGCTGATCAGTTAGTTCTGACCCAGTTAGTGCTGATCAGTTAGTGCTGACCCCGTTAGTGCTGATCAGTTAGTGTTGATCAGTTAGTGTTGATGAGTTAGTGTTGATCAGTTAGTGCTGATCAGTTAGTGCTGATTTAGTTAGTGTTGATCCGTTCGTACTGCTCCCTTATTTCTGGACCAGTATTAGTAGTATAATGATAATTAACTGGCTATGTGTTAATTGAATGATATGTGCACATGGAATCTGATATGTGCACATGAAAAAGTATAGAGGCAGCTTGACTGGGTGGCTGGGCTTTCGTTTACTGTTAGATAACGGTAATTGTACCTTGGCATATTCGTTGTGTCTTAAGGAAGCTTTACCATTGCTAATGAGTAAAGGGCTATAGGTAAGCTGTTGTTAGGCCCACAACAGTTGTAAGGTTCCGCAAAACCGCCGTACCTCTCGTTATATGTGATTAAGTGATAGAGATTGTGAATCTGTAAAGATTGTGAATCTGTGAAGATTGTGAATCTGTGAAGATTGTGAATCTGCGAAGATTGTGAATCGAGATTGTTGTATTTATACAATATCTTTGGTTATATTTTCATTCACTTAGCTTTGTGCTAATCCCCCACTATGTTGAATCTTTTACAGGTTGTAGTTGGACGGGTCTTTTGGAGATTAAGTTTAGGAATGATTGACCAGGACTTAAAGAAATGATTTTGATGTTGAGCCGTAATGTTAAGTAACACTATTTCGAAAAGTTAACTTTTGCAAAATTATATATCTTATGTTTTTTTTATAACTTGTGAATAACAAGTTATATATATGTAATTTTGAAACGCTTCCGCATTTGTTGTAAAAAAAAAAATGGTTCAGATTTTGAGGTGTTACATCAATTGATCCGATGGAGGGATTTCTCACAATTGATTTGGTGTTTGTAGCGTGAGAATACGTAATGACAACATACAGGAAAACCGACAATCCCTAATTTATGTTATATGACAGTTACATCCATCAAATAACTGTCATTTATTAGTTAGGGTATAATATGTCATTAAGGCATAGTTAAGGGTTTAAATGGTCAAGGCCACATTAATAAAGGGATACTCTAACACTATTGATTTTGACACTTGTCATAATTAAATAGGTAATTACACGGATAAGAAGAAACTATAAGAACCAATACTGTTTCTCTTTTTTATTATAATGCCTTGTGCTTTGGGGAATATTAAAGATACACTTGATCAAATTTGGAAATCTTTAAGAATGACAAACCAGAAAGTGATTAGTAGAAATTATTGTTAAAATTACTCAAGTAATCTAATCTAAGCTTAAAATAGTTGTATTGTTTTTTATTGTGTGATTAAAAATGTGCAGGTTCTGTGTTTCGAAAGAGTTGAAGTTGTAGCTGATTGTATAGCTGGATGTGTCGGTCTCGATGTTATTGCCAGCAGCTCAAGTTGTTAATGGCCCAATCACTTGCTGTTTATAAGCCCATGAATTAAAGTAAAAAGGCTAAAATGGCCCAAATGCTGATGTCAGCTTTAATACCCAAATGGCCCATCATCTTCATCTTGCTTATAAATTGGGAATTAATTTTTATACGATATTTTCTATGCTTGTACCATGTAGTGTACAAGTATTACTACAGATTGTTCAAACATATAAATCAATTATTGTGATATATAAGTTAAAATATGTGGTGTAAAAATCACCACCTTTATAAATTACATGTGTTGCCCTAATAAAGTAGACAAGAGTAGCTATCTCGTCCTATATTTTTCTATTACTCTCTCATTTTCTAATGTAAGCTTGAATAGAAATTTCTTTGTAAATGGTTCATCGAGTGTTTGAATGTTAGTTTAATTCTTTGTATTAGAGTTTGTAGTGGTTTGTCGTTGTAATCGGTATTAATAATCTGTTCTTGTTAAAAAACGAGTTTATGTTCTTGAGTTTTAAAGGTTCTGATTATTAGATCTATAATTTTAACAATTATGCTTGCATATTAATTTGATGCTAAATCGTTTGAATGAGGTTGGAGATGTTATTGATCAATCATTGAAAACGAGTGCAACAAGTGATTTCGATGTTTCGGTATGTGATAGGGAAGCATTTCAAGAAATTGCGTTGGTTGAAAAGGCAGAAGCTTTTCGTGTTCTGTTATCTGAAAAGTGTGACAAACAATAAATTTGAGCAGAATAAGATTTTACTTGATACTATTTACTAAGCAGTTTTACCAATTGGAGATTGTAATGGTTGCTCCTTGTTCTTTGATATTTGACATTTAAATGTTCCTCCATCTCACAAAGAAGTTTTCATTTCTCTTAGGTATAAGTATTTATGTGATAGTTAGTGGTAAAGTCTTTATAATATTTTTGATTAATCTATTAGGTTATTTGGAAAGAGAAAGTATTTTTATGAGATAGTTAGTGGTGAAGTACATGATAATATTAATATTTTATTGAGTGGACCATCATATTTGAGAAATGAGAACTTTTTTATGAGACAAAATTTATAGGGGGAAATACGAATTTTTTTGTGGGACGGAAGGAGTATATTTTTAAGTGGCAAAAATAGTAACAAGTTGGGTTGAAAAGCCAATGATGGCAAGCCTAGCTGGTCTGAGGCACTGGGTTTATACCCATGTGGGCTGCAGGTCGTGAGTTCGAATTCCTTTGGGAGCGTTGCATTAGCGTAATTTAACTCATACCTCACACGGGCACATATGGGGAATTTTCCTTGGAAATCCCTTTGGGGGCTGGGTTTGCCCGCTTAAACTCGGGGTGCTCGCTGAAAAATTGCGAGTAGGCTTCCGTTATTTCATTTGCCGTTTCCAAAAAAAAAGTTGGGTTGAAAGGTGTAACGGGTGAAAAAGCGCGGAATGATGATTTTATAAAACTGGGTCACGTGTTGATCCTTGCTAATCCTTTGTAAGAGTTAATACTGGATTTTTTTTTGTAGCATTTTTTAGTTATTACTTTCTGTTTAATTTTGTATTCGACGTGTTTGACATATTTGAATCGTTTTCTTCTTAACTAGTTATTTTTATTTTACTCATTTACATCGGTTAGAGATTAAACATGAACTAAATCTGAAAATGTACAAGTAAATAAGTCAAAGTTTACACTTCTTTAATCGTATCATCTAATTGTTTACAAAGTATCTTGTGTTGGGTTTTCTATGCATCTATTCACACTTTACTTGAGGCGAAAATTACAAGTAACTTGATAGATCATTGACCCGATTTAAAAAAAACTATTTGGAGCGTTAGGTTTACAATTCTAATGCAACTAGAATTTATTTAATAACTAATTAAATAATAAATTCAAAACTTACATTGTTGTGGTTTGGTGAAGATGAGAAACCCTGTGATCTCGTTCTTGCCAGATTGACACACAATGCCTAGGATTCAAGAAGAATCCCTCTATCGTATCACACCCAAGGATTATCAAGAACAGGACGATGTACTACACTGTAGTGCAAAGCACCTTGAGAAAACGAGAACCCCAAAACCGAAAACAATTTCGGTAGTGGCGGCGGCGCACGGCGGCAGCGGCGGGGCAGCAGCGGTGGTCTGCGGCTGGGCGGCGGTGGCTCGGTCGTCGGTGGTGGTGTACGGCCGAGTGGTACAAGGCAAGCAAGAGTGTTTAGGTTAATACCCTTAATCTCTATATATAGTGTACCAATCCTAATTAAAGTCAAACTCTAATTAGGCCAAATCCGTCACCACTTAAGCCCGATCCGAACAAATGCCAAGCCCGAAACAATTAACTAGTTAATAATATCGCCGTTCAAAAAAAAAAAAACTAGTTAATAACTCATTAACTAGTCAAACCCGTTTAAACCCAATTCATATTTAATTAAACTATTATTTAAGTATCTTGTTAATTCTCGTGTTCGTTGATTCCTCGAGGGCAACCCGAATAGGACTATAAAATACCTGAACCAGAATACCGGTTTATTTGATGTGTTGGACACTATTTCCAACATCTTGCCCCGGTCAAACCCCATGCATGGAATTTCATGCCCTTCATTGAATCATTGATTCGTTGGCAACCAATGAATACTTGATAATATTATGGACCCATATGCATATCTTTTACCACTCTATATATATGAATCGTGTTGGAAATTCACTTTCTGAAAGTCTGAGACATGAATAGTATGCCCTTTATTTTGCATGGTTTACACAAATTCTATTATGGGATAAGACAAAGATTGTTTTCTCATATTTTAGTAATAAAAATCGAGAACCAATGAAACTTCGTAGTTGTAATATGTGAGTGTTTATCTCATATCTGTATTCCTAAATTACAGACGGTTAATGGCCGGTTGGGATGCTAACGTACGTGTACTTTTGATTGAACCTGAACTCGAGAGTGATTACGTTCCGCCTAGCGATCTTGTTTAAAACTAATAAAAATACTTGCTATTAAATTTTCTAAATTTACTTCAATCGCAGCTTTAAAGAAAAACCAAAATGTGTGACACTATATATTAACCTTTGTTGTTCCATATCGGATGTATATAGTGAATAGTTTATTTAATGGATCACACACATATGCCCTCTTGAAGTTAGTCAAATAATAGAGAGAGAGAGAGGAATTTCTCAAACCTGTACACGTAACCAGGATCTCTAGGATCAAAGTCTTATTTCTAGATGAGAAGTTGAGCTAAACCATACCTATTTCTCTATTATTCTCACCAAAGTGTCCACGTGTCTCTATTCTCCACGTCTCACGTCTTCTATATAAATCTAAATCACCATACTTACATTCTCAATCCAACTCAAACACAACATTCTTAGCTTATTACTTTTCTTCTGCAATCATCCACAATCCGAAACATCAATGGCTCATTTTAACCCCAGTTCCTTTCTCCTCATAAATAGCTATGGTCGTGTTAGCATCAATTGGTGGCGGGAAGGTTGTTGTTGAGGCACGTATGCTATTGGAGATACCTGAACTTCCAAAGCCCACACTTCCCGAGATTCCAAAACCAACACTTCCCGAGCTTCCAAAGCCCACACTTCCCGAGCTTCCAAAGCCCACACTTCCCGAGCTTCCAAAACCCACACTTCCCGAGCTTCCAAAGCCCACACTTCCCGAGCTTCCAAAGCCCACACTTCCTGAGGTTCCAAAACCAGTAGTTCCCGAAGCTCCAAAGCCCGTAGTTCCTGAGGTTCCAAAGCCCGTAGTTCCTGAAGTTCCAAAGCCTGCACTTCCTGAAGTTCCAAAGCCCGTCATACCTGAACTTCCAAAGCCCGTACTGCCTGAGGTACCCAAGCCCGCACTTCATGAGGTTCCAAAGCCCGTTATTCCTGAGGTTCCAAAGCCCGTAGTTCCTGATGTTCCGAAACCTACACTTCCTGAAATCCCAAAGCCAGAGCTACCAACTCTGCCCAAACCAGAAGTACCATTGCCAACCATTCCTGAGCCACCAAAGCACTTCCCCATTCCTTCCGAACCACATCCTTGAAAATCGCAACATCCTTGAAAATCATATTTTGTTGAAACGTATACTTTGTTCACTTTACCACATTGTTCATCATTTCAGGATATTCGATGAAGATTGAGTGATTATTTATGTATTTTCATTAATTTATTGTCATATATATATGGCAATTATTTTATGTATCATATACCTTATTGATATATACATATATGATCTGTCAGTTTTATTCCATGTGTTATTGATGTTGGTGCACTAGTTGTAGATCATATAATAGAAAATATTAAATGATCGAAATGCATGCGTAGAAATGAAATTTTGCTTTTGTTTTTCTATATAAAACATTCAAGTGAAACGTTCAAGTGATGATTACATATAGCTTTGAAAGTGCACAAATTTAAGTTGAATGCACGAATTTTGCCCATGACATTCTTTATTAATGACTTATATATTGCCTTCATTAAATAAATACTTCAATTCATAGTTTCATACGAAAGTAGGAGAGACCTTTTTTGAGTTCATATGATCAGGCTGCTTTGATTATTAAGGTTAATTACTTTATTATTATTTTTTTGAACAGCAAATTTCATATAACCAACACTAGCAAGAACCTAGATGAGATTAACGTTAATTACTTCGACTACAGTTATCTCAAAGACACCTCTTCTACTAATGTGTTACAGTATTAATTAGTATATATTGATATATTTTAATGAGATTGGTGTCATTGAACATCTTATCTTTTATTCGAGGATCGAGAATTTTATTTAAAGCCCATTTCAACGACATGTCGTCGACATACATTTTCAGAAGCCCGGGTAAATTATTCCGTTTCCCGCAATCCCGCTGAACATGTCCTGATGACAGTATAGTTTAAATAAAACGGATGTTGGTCAGACTTATAGCGATGACGAGAGCCATCTATCGTCGCTATATATAGGTGTTGTTGGGATAGGGGTAACTTCTTGTAGCCAACTACTCCCTCCATCCCAAAAAAAAAGTTCTCATTTCTCATGAACACAAGTTTTTAGGAGATTATTAGTGGTGGGTCCTAGGTAATACTTTTGATTAAAATATAAGGTTAGATTGAAGAGAAAAAGATTTTTATCGGTGGAATAATAGGTAATAATATTATTTTATTAAATGAGCCCCTTAAATTAGAGAAATAAAAATTTTTTTGTGGGACAAAATTTGAAGGAAAAATAAAGAAGTTTGTTGTGGGACGGAGGAATTATTTTTTTAATTTTTTCTTGGACCATGAAATGATGAAATATATTAAAATTTTCTAGCGAGAAGTGAGAACTCAACAGTTATATTAGAGAACGGCTTAAGCATCTCTTAGCTTTCAACACCACTAACAACTTTAGAGATCCACTTCTAAACATGTTTTAGAAGCAAATTAATGCTTGGACATCGCCTACAATTTAATACACGAGTTTAATTTTGGAAGAATGGACCCCACATAAACCATATACTAGCTTTAAACGACTGTAATTGCAACATTGTTTTTTTCTAATATTTTAGCCCCTTATTTGTTTTCTGTTATAGGCGTGGGCCTATTGCATATCCTTCTAGGGCCGGCACTGGTCACGGCGCGACAGCATCGGCGTCGCGATGCGACAAAGGCAGTGAGTGGGAACTCCGTGCCTTTTGTATTTATGCATGATTAATAGTATATTCATGTATGAATTAATTTTTGGCTAAAATGCATTTTAGTACCTTAAACTTGGCTAACTGAGTATTTTACTACCCTGAACTATTAAAGCTGCAGCTTGACAAATGGTCGATTTAGTACCCTGACTCACTAATTTGACCTTGTTTTCTCACGAGATTTGCTTATAATATCAATATATTGAGATGAATGTATATTTTTAAATCCGTCAAAAGCCCAACGAAAGTAAGTCATGCGAGAAAATGTGATCAAATTAATGAGTCAGGGTACTAAATTGACCATTTGGTCAAGTTCAGGGTACCATGATGCACCTTTAATGGTTCAGGGTAGTAGAACACCCAGTCAGTTAACTAAGTTCATGGTACTAAAATGCATTTTGACCATTTTTTTTTTTCATATTCTCACAAAATTTTAATTCTCAAAAGAACTCTCCCCATTACACTAATTAGGCTTAGATCCTAGGATTTACAATTAGTATCATAGCATAATTCTATTCAAGATAAGATTCATATCATAAGAGATTAAGCAAAATTTGAAGATTGAGGTGGGTGTTTGAGGTGAATAGTGAATAATTAGTGAACCTTTGAAGAATTAAAGAGATTCTGAGCAATCAATCCGAAGATTATTGCTACCGGAGTATAGTTAATTGATTTATACGAGTTTTCTAATTTAAATTCTATCAAAATTCGAACTGAATTCAAGCAATTTTTATTGTTCTTCGTAAAAAGATGAAGTTCATGATCATATGTTGGAAAAATTGTGATTAAATGATTTTTCATTAATTTTGTACCTATATAATTATATATATATATATATATATATATATATATATATATATATATATATATATATTGTTATATATAGTTATTGTTTGGTAGCTTTGTGTCCTACTTTGTGTTCTCCTTGGTTGGTTGTTGAATAATTTTGAATAATTATTCAACATTACTAGCCTTTCTGAATGCATTTAATGTTTTGATTAAACATTACTAGCATTTCTACACTATAAATAGAGACATTGGGTCTCATTTGTAGATACACCAATTCACATCTTCTACACCTACTTCTAAAGATCACTGCTTTCTCTCTAGTGAAAACACTCTTAATATTGATTAGTGTTCAGGCTTGGATTATATCCGGTAGTGTAAAACTAATTGGTTGTTTTACCCTGAGAAATAGACAACGAATATATTTTAAGGGGATCGTGAATTTCACGAGACTCAACCAAAACCTTGTTCTTGCTTGTTCTATTTATTTTGTTTCAGTCTTTTGTAAACGTATTAGTCAATTTCCCTTATTATAATTGTATTTTATTAATGAAAATTAGTCCTACATCATATACTACGGTTTCATCAAAATTAAACACGATTCAAGTTGATAATTGGAAAATTGATCCAATAGGATAATAGTAGATTGAAAACCGCAAATTACAAAAAGAATCAGTCAAAAAGGTAAAAAAACGAAGATTTTATGATCAAAATTAAAAAAGAAACTCGAAGGATGCGTACAATGGCGCGTTTACAGCGCGACGAAGAACATACGCAGAGGAATTTTGTAACAGAAAACGCGAAGGTTTTCACTCGGGCTTTCTTGAATTGGCGAAGTTTTACTAAATATTTGCCAAATTATTCGCCAGACTATTAGCCACGGAGTATTTTGTTCGCCAATCTTGAAGGTATATTCGCCAATATTGAAGATAATTCGCCATTTGAAGCTCTATTCGCCAATCTATTCGCCATTATATTCACTGTGACATTTGAAATCTTATTAGCCATTCTTAGGTGATTTCTAAAAACACAAAAAGGAAGTTGACTTTACTCAAAATTTGAGTAAATTACACGGAAGGTCTATGTGGTTTGTCACTTATTACACCCACAGTCCCTGAACTTCGTTTATTACACTGAAGGTCCCTGGTGTATACAATTTGTTACACCCATGATCCCTACTGCCCTTAACTTTTTATAAATGACGAAAATACCCTTTTGTCCTTTTGTAATAAAGCGAAGATAAAGGGACTGTGAATGTAATGGGTGATAATCCACAGGGACCATTCGTGAAATTTACTCTATTAATTAAATTTTTTTCTTCTATCTCGTTAATTCATGTTCTTCCGTCATATTCAGACTCACCACTCACCTCTATCTCTTTGAATTCAAACATCAATCAATAACCATTATCGTCGTGCCACTAAACCCCCTGAAAATTCGATCCATCACCAACTCATGCCTCCAGTTTCCTTCTCCAGTTGTTCCGAGCCGATGACGTTCTATCAACCAGAATTGAATCAGACAATTGGTGCACGTCACTAGAGGATTTGGTGGTTTGCACACGCGGTGTTTCAGACAATTGATGCACGTCACCAGAGGAGTTGGTGTTTTGCACACTCAGGTCGATAGAATGCCATCGGCGGCGGAACAACTGGAGAAGGAAATGGCAGGAGTTGATTACGCGACGATAATGGTTATGGATTGAGGTTTGAATTCAAAGAGATAGAGACGAGTGGTGAGTTTGAATGTGGCGGAAGAATATGAATTAAAGAGAGAAAAAAAATCAATTAATAGAGTAAATTTCACAGATGGTCCCTGTGGTTTAGCATTTATTACATTCACGGTCCCTTATCTTCGTTTTATTATAAAAGACCAAAAGTGTATTTTCGTCATTTAGAAAAAGTTAAGGGCAACAGGGACCATGAGTGTAACAAATTGTATACACCAGGGACGTCTGGTGTAATAAACAAAGTTCAGGGACTTTGACTGTTATAAGTGGTAAATCATAGGAACCTTCCGTGTATTTTACTCCTCAAAATTTTAATGGTTTTATTAATGACGGTCCATAGGGTTGTCTCTAAGTGCATAAAAAGTTACACGATTGAGGAATTCCTAAAATTCAGGAGTTTGTTATAGATTGACGTACAAGTTTATTTAGCATGTCTTATGACAGCCCTTAGGACTTTCATTATCAACATAATTACTACTCCCTCCGTCCCTAAATAAAGTTCCCATTTCACCTTCAAGTTTTGTCCCTAAATAAAGTTCCCATTTCTAAAACTTAAGGGACCCACTTAATATAATAATCTTATTACCAATACTTTCACCACTAACTATCTCTTAAAACACTTTCTCTCTCCAATCAAACCTTATATTTTATTTAAAAGTAATACCAAATACCCCACCACTAACTATCTCCTAAAATGTTGTGCCCAACACAAATGGGAACTTTATTTAGGGACGGAGGGAGTATTTTTAAACCTGATTTTGAGGTAAGTTTTGAATCAACATAATTACTATTTGGGTTTTTTTTAAATGTGCTCCTAATGCACATGTTAGGATGTATTAAATCACTCAAAGTTTCCTAATAAAGTACTATTAAACATAATTAAGTTCATATGTTATATTTTGAAAAATGTATTAAATGCATTTTTTAGTTTTAATATAAAGTTAATACGGAGTATTATTTAATGCATTCTAACATATGCTTGTTAGAAAAACTCTTAATATTTACTCAAATTTGGAAATTATAAAATTCGATCGTTAGTGGACCAATAATAATTGTGTTGAGTATTTGTATTGTAATTTTTATCTCTACAAGTTCTAGGATTCTTGTTCTTATTTCATTCCGTAAAACTATAAAGATGAGTTTGAAAAATATAATTGCATGTTCATTATATTTAACTAATATAAATATAAATTCTCCGAGTACGATTTTCAAAGGTGTTTGGGCCCGTATTGTTGAAACTACAAAATCTCTTCATGATAAACATTTGGTGGAGTATAATAATATGTACTTTAATCTTGTTAGTGGAAACAAATTGAAATTTTGGCATGATGTTTGGGTGGGAAATCAGCCACTTCAGGATCGGTATCATCGTCTATTTCGTTTAGATGTTGATAATAATTGTATGGTGTGTGATAGGTGGCTTGATGGTAGTTGGAGCTGGTCTTGGAGGAGACCGGTCAGGGGTGGACTGGAGCAACACCAATTCAGTGCTTTGTGTGAAGATATTTCAAATATACATCTACGACAAGGAGGCGATAGATTGTGCTGGACGTTAGATATTCAAGCCGGGTTCTCGGTTGCAGGTACTAGAAAACATATTGATTCTCTTCTACACCCGGGCTGTGATTCGGTAACGATTTGGTGCAAGGCTGTACCTATCAAGATAAATGTATTTCTTTGGAGGATGAGATTAGATAGATTACCTACGCGGTATAACTTATCGAGAAGGGGTTTGGAGATTAATTCTATTATATGTCCAGTATGTCAAAGTGGAATGGAAACGATGCATCACATTTTCTTTCATTGCTTTATAGCAAAGCAGGTTTGGGGTTTGGTGTGTCGGTGGTGTGAGATCCAAGAGTTTGTAGGGGCGTCTTTCATCGAATGGTGGTTGTTTTGTGAAGATGTGGCTTCAAATAAGGAGAAGAGACTCATTTTACGCGTTATCGGGATCTCGACTTGTTGGATGATCTGGCGTTTTAGAAATTCGTTATTATTTGATGGAGGTAGCATTCGGAAACGGGACATTTTTGATTTTATTGTTTTGTATTCGTTTAATTGGTTAACTCTTAGAGACCGACATTGTAAGATCTCTTGGGTTGATTGGATTAAAAACCCTGTTTTGTAATTGCTAGCATCTTGCTAGCTTTCGTTGTTTTAATATAAGTTTGTTGGTGGTATTCAGGAGAGTGATGGCAATGCCGAAGCTCGATCTGTTGCTCCCTTTTTGCTGTTCAAAAAAAAATTATATTTAACTAATATTGACTGTATTAAAAGGCCAAAATAAAGAAAAATGTGTATTCATCCCTCTCTACGCATTCTAGGTACACTTCATACGACTAAAACATTTGCAAACCTTTGTAATATTCTTTTTATCTAAACGGTAAAAAACTGAAAATGAAATGCATTAGAGAAAAAAAGAGACCTGTAGAGAAGCTAGGAGTCGATAAACAGAAAGCAAATAAAAGTTACGAGGATCGTGGACCTAATCAGACTACACCAACAAAAATATTTTAATATCAATGAAACATAAAACAGCCCATTAGACAAGCAGGAACAACTTCACCGGCCAATCGGCCATTTTTGAAGATCTTTTGGTTCCTCCGACCAACCAACTATCTATCTATATTATTTTTGTGACTTAATTCCTTCTATTTTTTTAGACTAGTTCTCAATTACAATGGACCATTTAACATTAATTGGTCTATATCAATTGATCATCGGGTTGCCTTGGGGAGTTTGCCTTCAAGAGGTCTTGGATTCAAGACTTGTTGGAGGCATTCTTTAGGAGAAAAAAAATGTGGTGAGGTTTATTCCCCAAAAAATGAGATATGTTCGAGGAATGCATACTACCCGTTTGGATGTCATTGCATATATTGAACCACTAACTTACTAACTTGCCGTTCAAAAATATATATATAAAAAATACAAAAAATAAATGACAATATTAAATTACAAATGCAACAATATTCTAGTCAAACACTAAAATAATCAAGCATATTAAATCGGATTTGTAAGATGAAGTTTGCTGAACAAAGAGTAACTACGTAACATGTTGTAACTGAAACATATACTAAGTTAATCATAAGCTGTAAAAAGTAAATAAATTTATTTAACGAATCACACACACATGACACATGCCCTCTTGAAGTTAGTCAAATAATAAAGAGATGTGAATTTATCAAATCTGCACACCTAACCAACATCTCTAGGATCAAACAAGTCTTATTTCTAGATGAGAAGTTGAACTAAAACATACCTATTACTTTATCATTCTCACCAAAGTGCCCATGTGTCCCTATTCTCCAGGTCTCACATCTTGTATATAAATCTAAAATCAGCATACTTACATTCTCAATCCAACTCAAACACAACATTCTTAGCTTCTTGCTTTTCTTCTGCAATCATCCATAATTCAAAACATCAATGGCTCATTTCCATCTCGGCTCCTTTCTTCTCATAATAATTTCGGTCACGTTAGCATCAATTGGTGGCGGAAAGGTTGTTGTTGAGGCACGGATGCTTTTGGAGTCACCCGAGCTTCCAAAGCCCACAGTTCCCGAGATTCCAAAGCCTATAGTTCCCGAGCTTCCAAAGCCCACACTTCCTGAGATCCCAAAGCCCACAGTTCCCGAGATTCAAAAACCGACACTTCCTGAGATTCCAAAGCCTACAGTTCCCGAGCTTCCAAAGCCCACACTTCCTGAGATCCCAAAGCCCACAGTTCCCGAGATTCCAAAACCGACACTTCCCGAGATTCCAAAGCCCACAGTTCCCGAGCTTCCAAAGCCGACACTTCCTAAGATCCCAAAGCCCACATTTCCCGAGATTCCAAAACCCATTGTTCCCAAGGTTACAAAGCCCACACTTCCTGAGTTTCCCAATCCCACAGTTCCCGAGCTTCCAAAGCCCACACCACCTGAGGTTCCAAAGCCAGTAGTTCCCGAAGTTCCAAAGCCCGTAATTCCCGAAGTTCCAAAGCCAGTAGTTCCTGAGGTTCCAAAGCCCGCATTTCCTGACATTCCAAAGCCTGTCGTACCTGAGCTTCCGAAGCCCGTACTTCCCGAGGCACCCAAGCCCAAACTTCATGAGGTTCCAAAGCCCGTCGTTCCTGGGGTGCCAAAACCCGTTGTTCCTGAGATTCCAAAGCCCGTAATTCCAGAGGTTCCAAAGCCCGTAGTTCCTGAGGTTTCGAAGCCTACACTACCTGAAATTCCAACTCTGCCCAAACCAGAAGTACCATTACCAACCATTCCTGAGCCACCAAAGCACTTCCCCATTCCTTCCGAACCACATCCTTGAAATCATTTTTTTGTGGAAACCTATCATTTGTTCACTTTACCATGTTGTTCATCACTTCAGGATATTCCATGAAGATTGAGTGATTATTTATGTATTTTCCTTAGTTTGTTGTGTCATATATATGACAATTATATTGTGTATCAGATACCTTATTGATATATATATGATCGATCTGTTTTATTCCGTGTGTTATCGGTGCGTCCAAACCAAAACCCTACCAATAATAGAAATAAATTTAAGATCAAACAACCTTCGTGAATTTATATAGTACAAGTGAAACAGAATAAAACTGCGTGCAAGTCAATGATGGTCTGGGCAATAGTTATAGATCATATCATGGAAAAATACAAAATGAAATGCATGTGTAGAAATGAAAATTTTACTTCTGTTTTTCTACATAAAACATTCAAGTGATAATTACATATAGCTTTAAAAGTGCATAAATTTAAGTTGATTACATGAATTTTGCCTATCACATTACCTATAATAACATTACATAGGGAAAATGCTACTATTCATCTATACTACATGAATAATGTTTTTTCTTTAAATGTAGTGGTATGAATATATATTAGTTGACATATACGATATGTATATTTGTAAATTGGTCATGAATAACGTTTTTCTTTAAATGTAGTGGTATGAATATATATTAGTTGACAAATATGATATGTTTATTTGTAAACTGGTCACGAGTAACATTTTTCTTTAAATGTTGTCCTTTATAGTGATGAATTTATGACAGTAATTTCTGCAATTTTGATTTTGTCGAAATTTTGACGATATCACAGTAATTTTGTTGCTCTCCGATTTCTGAAAATTTGAATTTCAATGTTTTAAATGGGTTTATTGTTGATAGATTTATCACTTAATTGAAAGCTCCAATTAAAGAATTACATGATTTTTGCAGCAATGTTTTTAATGACTTAATTGTATTATATAGAGTTAATTGTAAGAATGGTCTTTGTGGTTTGGCCAAATTGCAAGTTCGGTCCCTGTGGTTCAATAAGTGCAGGCGCGGTATCCATGGTTTGCGTTTTTGTGCACTCGTGGTCCCTCCGCCCTAGCGGTGTTAAAAATTTCTGTTAGTTAGAGGTTATTTTGGTCACTTCATATTTTATAATTAATTTACCCTTTTAATAAAATAATTGTACAACTATTAGTGCACAATGTACTATCCAATTATCTTCTTCCCCAAATTCCACTTTTCTATTCAATTCCACCCATGCAATTTTTTTATGTAACAATCGAGCTACACATACACAGCCTCCTTTGCTCCGCTTGCACATACAAAACCAAAATCCCAAATTCAAGAAACAATCGAGTAATGGTTCGTAAAACACGTACTCAAAAACCAGATCCATTCTCCTATGAAACCCAGAGCAAGTAAACCGGATGGACGAGATCTGGCCTGAAAGACCAAAATCTGGCCGATCTGGCTTCTCCGATTATGTTATTGTTGGAGTGCTTGACACCGAGATCTGGCCTGAACGACCGAGTTTCTCTGATGAAAGACTTCCACGAAGGTAGGGGATTTTCCAAAACAACACGCCTAAGCTTTCGATTTCGCCGGAGAATCTTCAACATATGTTTCCGGGTTGTTGAAGAATTCGATTAACAATGCAGGAGCTTTAACTTTAACAGATGTCGCCGGAGATTTCGATTTTGCCGGAGAATCTTCAACAACAGATGTCGCCAGTACATGAATGGTGGTGGTTGTGACTTTTGTTTCTCTCATTTTTGGTTTAATTGATGAGTTTCTGATTTTGAAGTTGTATTTAGCTGTCTCTCTGAAAAGATTTGATGCGAGAGAAGGATTAATTTTTTAAGTTGGGTTGGGGAAGGTGCTGTCGGAGACGACAGTGGGTGGTGAAGCTGCCGTAGAAGAAGACCAAGACCATGTCGGAGGTGTAGGGAAGAGTTTTTGAGCACTTATTGAATTTGACACTACATTGTGCATTAATAGTTGTACGATTTATTTATTAAATGAATATTATGAATTATAAAAAAGATAAATTAATTGTAAAATGTTAAATGGCCAAAATACCCCGACTAACGGACAGAAGTTAACACCATTAGGGCGGATGGACCACGAGTGCACAAAAACGTAAACCATGGGTACCATGTCTGTACTTATTGAACCACGGAGACCAAACGTGCAATTTAGCCAAATCACAAGGACCATTCTTGCAGTTAACTCTATTATATATGGATAAGAGATTTTTAAAGCAATGTATAAAAGCTCAAATAAGCAAAAAAATTATGAAGCTTTTTTTGTAGTTACAAGGAGTTTTGATAAAATTTTGAATACTTAAAGTCGAGATGAACAACATTGGTAAAGTCATTTATTGTAAATTCGTAATCTTTTCCAAGTTATCTTAGGGGGGCCTTTGGAGTTTCTAGGTGAGGAAAGGTGAGGCACCTCACTAGGGATGGCAATGGATCGGATGTGGATCGGATGATGCCATATCCACATCCATATCCATTTAAATTTACCTCATCCATATCCATATCCATATCCATTTAAAATCATTTCATCCATCCATATCCATATCCATTGGATTAGAGCGGGTAAATGGACATCCGTTGGATTTCGGAAGAAAAAAAACTCCTAAAGAAAGTACGATAGTTTTATATATGATTTACGATTTTTATTGCATATTTACATAGTTTCTTCCAAAAGAAGAGTCAAACGGAAACATAACTATGATAATCACACAAAAATCTCAAAAGTAACGAGTCATGCTTGTGATTTATAATTACATGCTTGTGATTTATGGGTTGTTGCATTGAAAATCACACAAAAATCTCAAAAGTAACGAGTCATATAATGATCGTCGCCTTCATACTAAGAACAGAATAAGAAACGATAAAATGATTAGTTCCTAAGAAATTCAAGTATGGGAAATGATAATAAATAATTGCCTCATCAGTCAACCTACTATTGAAAACATATATTTATAGTTATATAAAATTATAATATATATTTAATTTCGGGTTAAGTGGATTCATCCATGGATTGAAAATCATCATCCATATCCGCTCCAATAAACATCCACATCCGCTCCACATCCGATATTCACCCATTTAACTTCATCCATATCCACTACGAGTGGAGCGGATCGGGTGGATGTTCATCGGATCGGATGTTAGTTGCCATCCCTACACCTCACCATTCATTGGGTGTGAAAAAAGTGAGGCCTCTTTTATTTAAATTAGTTTTTTATTGAAAAGTGAGTGGTGTGACCACTAAGGGTGAATGGTGAGAGAAGTAAGAGGAGGTAAATGGAGAGAGAAATATGATGTGGCGTTGATATGGATGGTGAAGTGGTGTTTTCACTAAATGGATGGTGAAGTGGTGTTTTCACTAAATGCAGTCTAAGGTGTCACTATGTGCGAAATTCGTACGAGCAAAAAAATTGACTAACCTAATAAAAATAAGGAAACTTGTGAGGCAATATTAATAATTGAAAGACTTATATATACTACATCTGTATCAAAATAAGTGATACATTTAAAGAAAAACAGTTTTTGAGACAAAAGATTAAAAAGTAGTTTAAGATAGATTAAAGTAAATAGTTAGTGGAGAAGGTGTCCCACTTCTTTTGAATAAAGTGATACTAATGATGTTTTAAAGTAAAAGTAAGGGTAAAAATGTCATTTCACTTTATTAAAGTAGATAGTTATTGGAGAAAGAGTCCCACTTTTTTACCAAATAAGGTAAATTTTAGAAGTGTATCACTTATTTTGATCCATCCATAAATAGAAAGTGTGTCATTTATTTTGATACATAGGTAGTATTTTCTTTTTCTATTAAATTAACGCTTCTATAGTCATATAATCATATCAGTGAAACATAAAGGTTTAGGAGGTAATTTTAGATTTTTTTAATACTTGAAAAAAGTAGGCGTGGAATTTTTCATTTACTAAAGTTCATGGGTGACCTTGTAATTTCAAAAAATTATAAAATTAAGAGAAATAAAAGTCTGGCACCTAAAACAAATGCGACCAAGCATCTTGTTTGTCTTACTTTCGTCATTCAGTCATATAATCGACCGTTAAAAAAAGTTATATAATCGAAAATGAAAAATCCAGAAAAAGACTAAAAAACTGTAGAGGAACACGCCAGCTAGCCTCCGAGTGCAAATGAAATTAATGGCGTTAGCAAATTTGATGTATTTAAATGTTATATTTGGTCCGTTTCGAAATAAGTGATACAATTTCATTTTAGGGTGTTTCAAAATAAATATTTCTTCTTTAATAAAATGAAATAACTCAATTATCCGTATTTTTACTTTTAAAAATCATTAAATTCACTTTAATTGTGAGACACATCACTCACTAACTACCCAATTTAATTTAATATGATCTCCATTATTAATTTTTTCCTCAAAAAATATCAGTTGTATCACTTATTTTGAAACCAAAGAAGTATTTATATATACTTCCTCCGATTCAAAATAAGTGACACACTTTCATTTTTCGGTGATTCAAAATAAGTGACACATTTTGAAAAATTACCTTATATGGTAAAAAAAATAATAGGATCCACACCCACTAACTATCTACTTTAATAAAGTGAAATTACACCTTTACCGTTACTTTTTACTTTTAAATATCATTAACTATATTTTATTCAAAAAGTGTGGAACCTATCACCCACTAACCATCCAATTAATCTAATTTAACTATCATTATAATCTTTTACCTCAAAAATCGTGAAACCCAAAATATGTAACTTCTTTTGAATCGGAGGAAGTATAATGGGTCACACACATGCTCTCTTGAAGATAGTAAAAATACAAAAAACTAGCCTATAACCCGTGATAAATCACGGGTGGCTTATAAAAAGTATCAAAACAAAAGTTCAAATACGAAATATGTAAAGTAACAAATAATATAGACAAAAGTTCTAAAGATAGGGAATATTTATGTAATTTACTAAAAAAAGGGAAACCAAATGGTAAATCATTGGATGGATTAAAAGATTGACTACGACCCGGATGTCTCGGAAATGAAAAGGCCAAAAGGTTAAAAGGCAGATTCACAATTTAGAAAAAAAAATATTGGATTTAGAAAATTTATTTAAAAAAAGTAAATAAAATGAAAAACTAAAATTTGACCTCATCGGTTATACTAATGGATTGTAGACAACCACGAGACCCACAAAAGTTGACTATGTATTTACCGTTTCAGATTTCTTTGCAATTAACCTAATGCCTCTTGTGTATTCATGAAATGTTTTTGTGATTTAATCATTTGCAGAAACTTTGCAGCCTCACATTTAGATGCACAACCAAACTTGGATGTGTTACACTTCATATAAACACCAGTCAATCTACCTATTGATGCCTTTTAGTGATATATTTATATTTGTTTACAATTCCACTAATAACTATTCCTAATAAAGTGAATTCCAATGTAAAATCAAATTATAGAAATTTAAATCTTCAACATACTTAACAAACCCTACCTGATCTCCATCATCACAAACATCAATATCTATTATTGACTCCTCAAATATATCCTCCATCTCAACTTCCTCCTATCAAATTTCATTAGAAGTCAAACTAATTTATAGAGAGACACATACCATATGATGATCCGTTTGATCCAAGAACATTGGCACAAGTTGATCTTGATCTTCCTATACACCAAACTTTCATTCAAACACAAGTAACTGTATAATAATCCTCTGTAGCAATGTCCTCATCATTCACAACCTAAAAAATGAAATTAATCATAAATTGCACATGGATCTAGCAAAACAAATATATAGTAGGATTTACATTTTTATTAAATTGAGCTCAAACACAAATCAAAGGGTTTTTTTTGCATATAATATAAAGGTATATTTACACTAAATTGGACTTCCGTGTAGGGTTTTATTAATGACCTTTACTGAGGTAGAACTTCCTTCAGACAAGGTGTCATCCAAATGATTATTCTCAGATAAGTCACTGCACTCCTATTAAGAATCATGGTTTTCTTTAACTGCATTACAAATTTCCTCGTTGCAATAAACCAAATCCCCCAACACTACTTTGTCAGTCACTAAAAAATAAAAACAAAAAACAGAATTAATTACATAAGAATGAATGTGATGTAGTAGTGGGATGCATAACTTAATTTGAACTATTAACCAAGTACAATATATTTGTACTCTCATGCTAGCTGCAAGGTTACAAAATATCTTTGGTAGGACAATACGTGCACACCAAAATAGTTTATAAATCCATGTTTTCCTAAGCCATATGCTGCTGCTTTTACAGTATCTTCTGAATCTGCAACTACCCCCTACAGGAATTTATATAACTAATCTAACTTTTTGGATAAAAAAAATTAGGAAGTTTTATACATTGAAAATTCACTTTGGGTAACTTTCGGCCCATTAAACCTACTCACTTTTTAGTTAATTAAAAAAGTTTTATCAACTTGACCCGCTTGAGATAAAACATAAACCGAATCAATATATGTCAATAAGTTGAAATTGCTTTTACCAATTTTGCCCAAATGGAAACTTTTAACTTAAGTATAACAAATGAATTGTATGCCCAACTTGAGTGTAACTGTGAACCGATTCCCATGAAGTTGACCAAGAAGAAGCCCTCCATTGACATAACTATATGCACATGTAAAGTTCCACATGTAACCTGTAAATGAAAATCTTAGTTATTTTTAATTAACTTAACTTAACTAAAATTAAAAAAACGATATATTCACAAGTGAGACCGTATTAATACCTGTACATCTCCAAACTTCAAAACAACTTGTGGTTGGAAAACCTCATCTGATACGACTGTGAGTCATCGGTAATAGTTTTTTCATTTCAGCAACTGATTTAAATTGCCAAAATAAATCATTAAGCTCCTTCCATCAGTATCATAACCAAGCTGAACTAAATAAAAAAAGTTTAATTATAATGCATACCAACATATGTATCTGATCAGTTATAAGTTCCAACCTCAAAAAGTTTAGCTGTTTAGCATTCCATCTTGATGAACTCCACTCTAATGAGCAATATCTTCAGAAGACATAATAAAGTATAGGTTATGGTTAAAATATAATATGTACCAATATGTATTGAATTAGTTAAAATTGATTAAAAAATAAAAATACGGGTCATGAAGTTTGTAATTTGATACAAACCACGGGTATGATTTATTCAATACTTGTGACTTAATCAAGCTTTATAAATCATCCTCCATTTTTGTAGCATCCATCAATTCAAACATGTCACCAACTACGAATTTCAAAGGCTAAAACTGTATAAATCAAGCATAAAACTTTATAACCCACATCATGAAAACTGCAAAGAAGCATATTGGTCGTATAATTCATTTTTATAGCTTAAATTTAGCCTTTTACAAACCCCCTCTTTTATCAACATAACTGCAATCTCGGCAATCTTGTCAGCATGTGCCCATAACCTCTCTTTAATCAAAGAATAACAAAACTGAAATAAATGTTATGAAACAATTATAAGACCTACCAGCTTTGCATAAGCCATAGAATCAATAAGTTTTTTAATCATTGATAATGTCTGATAATGTCGGAGATGTATCTGCACAATTCACACTAAAAACATAGTATAATCTATTAGTAAACAATAAATAAAATAAACAGCTCACCGATTAACAGCCCTCGATATGAGAAACAGGGCCCATCTGTTATACTAATTGGTATCTGACTAACTATAAGCTTTCTTTTCTGAAAGTCAAAATGGCACAATTGGTTGAACATCTGTCATATTATTATTTATAAAAAATTAGTAAAGCCAAAACATTAAAACTTTTTTAAATCTTAATATTTTAACCTGCAGAGCATGTAGAGCTCTGTGTTGTCAATTACACATTCATTATCATCACAATAAGCTCCATGAAAACACAATTACACATTCATTATAAATAAATTAGCATCTAATAAAAAAATATATAAATTAATCAGCAAATACCTTAAAAATTCCATGAAACCAAGAATTGACCGTATAATTGACTTTTATAGCTTAAATTTAGCCTTTTACAAACCCCCTCTTTTATACCAGATACTGTTTTGAGAGTTAAAATAAGAATTACCTATAATCAATTTATATACCAGTCACATGTACCAGGTTGTTTTCATTTAGAATTCTGTAATCTGTCATCCGATTTAAGAAATTCGATCTCCCATGTTCACCATAGAATATTAGCAATAAGAGTTTACGGTAATCTGAGATCACAATATCAGGTTTTAATTAACAAATAATAAAAAAAATTGTATCAATCGGGTTTCAAAAATTGCATCTGGGATGGAAATAGAAAAGGAATTAATTAACATTGTTGGAGCAAAACACAGATCAACTTATTACTGATGCTGCAGTTAGTACTGATATACTTAGTACTGATGGGGCAGAATTGATTAATACTGATGAAGTTGATACTGATGATACTATAACTAAGTTACTACTGATCATGCAAAGATTGAAGATACTACTGATCATTGTAGTTACTACTGACGATGTATCTGGACTTACTACTGATCACCAAGTTTACTACTGATCTTCAACTTTACTACTGGTGATTAGTTTTACTACTGACAACGCGTTTTTGGAAGATATCAAGTCCGAGATCTTCGTATAGATAGTTATAGAATGTAAATCAATGTATATTATTATTATTCGATGTAAATCAAGTCCTAGAATAACTAGGGTAAATAGTTTAGCTTCAAGGACTATTATAAATAGTTCCTTACGAATTGTAAACGTACGTGTGTATTGTTAACTCAATAATATACATTGAAGCTTTTTGTGAAACTGTGTTCTTAATATTCTTGCATATTGTTCATACAGTTCATTGTTCTTAATTATTGATATAGTGTTGATCCGCTGCAACTTCTATCATCAATTAGATCTAAGGTGTTTATTAACTTGTCTATAGTTAATCGATCCTGACAAGTGGTATCAGAGCGTATTGGTTCTAGATCTACTATTTGTTAAGAACAACAAAAAGTTTTAATCTTTAAAACACACACATTATTAATCATGACTGATAATAATGAAAGCACTCAGGCCAACAAAATTCCTATGCTCACTCCCAATAACTTTGGGATGTGGAAGAATCGTATTAAGCAATACATGCTTATTACAGATTATTCCATGTGGGAAGTCGTTTGTGAAGGAAACAAAACTGGTCAAGTTCAAGCAAGCAGCTCTGTAACTGAGACAGACAAACTTAAATGTGAGAAGGAGAAGAAAGATAAAGGCATCGAACTCAAAACTCTAAGCACTCTCCTACTGGCCATTCCTAATGACTATCAACATCTCTTTGTTGAATATGATGATGCTAAGTTGCTTTGGGAAGCACTGGAGAAGAGATTCGTTGGGACAAAGAGTACAAAAAGAAACATGAAGTCTGTTCTCAAACAAGACTTTGAAAATTTCAAAGGAAAGCCCAATGAAACACTCACTCAAGTGTTTGACAGATTCAACAAACTAATTGGTGAACTCAACCAAGTTGGTGTAAAGATGGATCAAGAAGATGTCAACATGAAGTTCCTAAGGTCTCTTAGTGAAGAATGGGCCATGTACACAGTGGTGTATAGACAAAGAGATGCTCTAGAAGAAAAGGAGTTAGATGAACTCTATAATGATCTCAGAGTGTTTGAAACTGAGGTAAATCACAAAAACCCTTCTATTTCTTCTAACAATGCTGCATTTGTGTCTAGTACAGGTCAAGGGCAAGAAACCTCCACAGGAAAGGCTGCAGATTCTGAGGATACTGCAAGAGAATCCTTCTTCACTAGTCATGTGCATACTGCATTGATTAGTGATGACTTGGAACAATTGAATCCAGATGATCTTGAGGAGATGGATCTTAAATGGCAGATGGCTATGCTGAGCCTAAGGACCAAAAGATTCTTAAAAAGAACTGGTAGGACAAGCCTAAATTTCAACAAAGGTGACAAAGCAGGATTTGACAAGACTAAAGTCAAGTGTTACAACTGTAACAACCTTGGTCACTTTGCAAAAGAATGTCCTCAACCAGACAAAAGATCAAAATCAACTGCTCTTGTGTCACAACAAGGACAAGGCTATGACTGGAGCTTCCAAGCAGAAGAGCATACTCAAAATCAAGCTCTCATGGCCTTTACTGACAACAAAACTGAGGTAAAATCTAAACCTTGTACTCCTGAATGTGCTAAAATTATTAAAAATCTAGAAAAAGAAAACACTAAATTATATGAAGATCTAGCAAAAGCAATCAGAAGGAATCATGAGTTTGATAGTGTGATTGCTGATCAAGAACATCAAATAAAGGTGTACAAGATGATTGATCAACGGATCAAGGAAGAATTGCTTCAAGCTGTGGATGAGAAAGAGTTCTATGAAACAAAAAATAAAGAACTAACAAGTAAATTAGAAGAATGTCAGCTTGAAATTGAACAAAATAAATTAACAATTAAAAAGTTTGAAAGAAGCACTAAAATTCTAGATGAATTAACTAATAATCAAACTACAGAAAAGGTTGTTCATGGGGTGGGATATCATGCTGTACCACCTCCACATAAATTCATTCCTCCACTTAAAAACAGTTCAGAAAGAATCATTAATGAATTAAAAACTGAAAATCAAACTGAATCTAATACTGAAACATCTGAATCAAATGATTCTTCTGATGATGAGCAATCAATTGAATTTACAATATCTCAAACTGAATCACCAAAATCAATTGATACAAGTTTTCACACAGCTCAAAGTCCAAATGATTCTCCAAAATATAATGCAGAAAATATACCCAAAATTCTAAAAAGAGGAAACCAAAGAAATAGAAACCAACTCTTAGAACAAAGAAAAACAATAAAGGCTCAAGAAAATAAATTAAAATGTGTTATTTGCAACAAAGTGAATCATTTAGCAAAGGATTGTCACTTCAATCCAATAAATTGCAAGGAGTTAAAGGAATTTAAAGTTTTTAAAGAAAATGCAAAAACTCAAAGGTTAAAAGATACTACTGGTCCTTCAGTAGTAAATAAAATTAAAAATCCAATTGTTGAAACTCCAAGATTTGGAAGAAGTGCACCAAGGTTTGTGCAAAACAGAAGAGTTGGAAGCCCAAAGAACAGCAATTACTTCAAGAATAATGGAAAATCTAATCAAAATAAACAATATTTTAAATTTTCCAACACCAGTAGAAACTCTAACAAATTTACTACTGGTGTTAACCCTAATTATAATGCTGTATGGTACCAGTACAAGAATACTACTGGTAAAAACCCTAATTTCAAAAATACTACTGCTCCCAAAACAACTTTCAAAAATACTACTGGTGGTAACTCTAAAAACACTACTGGTCATTCTAAACATGGTAAGTACCCAAATACTACTGGTCCATCAGTAGTAAAGTATTCAAAAGCTAAAAACAATAGGTATAAACCAAGATCAGTAGGAAATTCTCACACCAGTAATAACTCCAAAAGGACAGTAGTAAAACAAAATACCAGTAATAAACAAGTATGGGTACCAAAAGTCTTTAAAGTTAAATCCCCAAAAGCTTACTTCTCAAAGGATGAACCCAAGACATATAAAGCTTGGGTTCCCAAAATTAACTAATCTTTCACTCACTTGTGCAGAGCATTCAGATCCCAGAAGAAGGAAGAACATGGCATATTGATAGTGGATGCTCAAGGCACATGACTGGAAATCTGCAAATTCTTAAAGATTTCAAGTCATTTGATGGAGGATATGTGGCATTTGGTGAGAATCCCCAGGGAGGTAAGATTACAGGTAAAGGTACTGTTACTAATGGAAAAATTACCTTTGATGATGTATTTTATGTAGCTGAACTAAAATACAATATTGTCAGTGTGTCTCAAGTTTGTGATAAAAAGAACAAGATTCTTTTCACAGATATTGAGTGCATCATTCTTTCTCCTGATTTTATTTTAGATGAAAAATATGTTGTTTTAAGAACTCCAAGGAGAAACAATGTGTATTGCCTGGATATAGGGGGAGAACTCATTTCTACAAATGAGGTC
Organism: Calendula officinalis; assembly: GCA_963853835.1. NCBI lineage: Eukaryota > Viridiplantae > Streptophyta > Magnoliopsida > Asterales > Asteraceae > Calendula > Calendula officinalis. The sequence goes on from OY970834.1 coordinate 28,899,889, forward strand.
AACTGTTTTATATCCAAGGCAAACACCACTGAATCAGAACTATGGCATAGAAGGATGTGTCACACAAATTTCAAAAACATGAATAATTTAGTAAAAAGAAATCTGGTCATTGGACTACCTCAAAAACAATTCATGTGTGATCATCACTGTGTTGCATGCCTAAAAGGTAAACAACACAAGACTTCTCATAAGTCCAAAATTGTAAACTCTATTTCTGTTCCTTTACAACTCTTACATATGGACCTTTTTGGACCTACAAATGTAATGAGTATTGGAAAGAAACAATATTGTCTTGTTATTACTGATGACTTTTCCAGATATTCATGGGTTTTCTTTCTCAGGACAAAGGATGAAACAAGTGAACTCATAAAGAACTTAATTGTCAAACTGGAAAACACATCTGATCAAAAAGTGAAAGCCATAAGATGTGATAATGGCACAGAATTTAAAAATGCTAACTTAATTAATTTTTGTGATCTTAAAGGTATTGACAGGCAATACAGCTCACCTAGAACTCCACAACAAAATGGTGTAGCTGAAAGAAGAAATAGAACCATCATTGAAGCAGCAAGATCAATGCTTGCAGACTCAAAATTACCAATCACTTTTTGGGCAGAAGCTGTTAATACTGCTTGTTATGTTCAGAACAGAGTATTAATAGTGAAGCCACATTTTAAAACACCATATGAACTGTTTAATAAAAGAAAACCTTCTATAAGTTTCTTAAAATCATTTGGTTGTCCTTGTACTATTTTAATTACAAGAGAACAAATTGGTAAATTTGACTGCAAAGCTGATGATGGAATCTTTGTGGGATACTCTACTCAAAGCAAATCATACAGAGTATTCAACAAAAGACTAAGGATAATTGAAGAAAGCATCAATGTATCCTTTAATGAAAATGTACCTAATGAACAAGGAAATGGTCCAGATTGGCTATTTGACATAGACAATCTAACCAAATCCTTTAATTCTAATATGAATTTCAATGCAGGTAATTCAAACTGTCACAATCAAAAGGAAGGAACATTATCTGTTAATACTGGTCAAGAAAAGATGAGATACATAATAGTTGATACTGCTCCCATAGTTAATGCTGATGTCAGTAATAACTCAAATATTGAAAGCAGTAGTAACTCTGAGAATGAGGTCAGTAGTAATTCCAATACTACTGGGACCAGTAATAGTACTGAAAATACTACTGGTCTCAACAATAACCTAGATTCTCAAGATACTACTGATGCCAGTAACAACAACAATACTACTGATCTCAACGAAGACAATAGCAGTAGTAATTCTGACCTAGATGATGATGAACCAAACTTCAATGACAATGAAGGAACACAAGATGAACAACTGCCTGAGACAAATGAGTCCAATCTTAAAAATCAACTAGTAGTTGATAAAACTACAACTACAAGGACTCAGAAGAACCATCCTTTAGACCTTGTTCTAAGTGATGTTAACTCACCACTACAAACAAGAAGCAAATTAAACAAAAGCTTAACTGCAAATACGTGTAATATAAGTTTAATTGCTAATGAATGTATGTATGAATGCTTTCTGTCTCAGGATGAACCAAAGAAGATCCAACAAGCAATGAAGGACTCAAACTGGATTGAGGCAATGCAAGAAGAACTCCTTCAATTTAAATTACAAGCTGTTTGGACACTTGTACCTCTACCCAAAGGAAAAAGAGCCATTGGAACAAGATGGATATTCAGAAACAAGAAAGATGAAAGAGGTATAGTGATCAAGAATAAAGCCAGACTTGTAGCCCAAGGATACACTCAAGAAGAAGGAATAGACTATGATGAAGTATATGCTCCTGTTGCTAGAATTGAAGCTATAAGAATATTTCTAGCATATGCCTCATTCAAGAAATTCAAAGTCTATCAAATGGATGTTAAGAGTGCCTTCCTATATGGGAAAATTGAAGAAGAGGTCTATGTTTGCCAACCTCCAGGTTTTGAAGATCCAAAACATGGTGATTATGTGTTCAAATTAGATAAAGCTCTATATGGCCTACATCAGGCACCAAGAGCATGGTATGACACATTATCATCATACCTATTGAAGAACAACTTTAAAAGAGGAGCCATTGACAAAACTTTGTTCACAAAGAAAGTCAAAGATGATATACTACTGGTACAAATTTATGTAGATGATATCATCTTTGGCTCAACCAATGATTTATTATGCAAAGAATTTGAAGAACTGATGCAAATTAAATTCAAGATGAGCTCCATGGGTCCAATGAACTTCTTCCTTGGACTCCAAGTCAATCAAAGAACTGATGGTATTTTGATAAATCAATCAAAATATGTCAAAGACATCTTGGAAAAGTTTGACTTAAAAGACAGTAAAAGTGCTAGTACACCAATGGAAACACACAAACACCTACATCCTGATGTTGAGGGGGAGGATGTAGATGAACACTTATATAGATCAATGATAGGCTCTTTGATGTACTTAACTGCATCAAGACCTGACATTATGTATAGTGTTTGTGTGTGTGCAAGATATCAAGCAAGACCCAAAGAACTACACTTGCAGGCTGTTAAAAGAATATTCAGATACTTGAAAGGCAAACCATCACTTGGTCTATGGTATCCACATGATTCACCATTTGAACTCATAGCCTACACAGATAGTGATTATGGAGGTGAATGTCAAGATAGAAAGTCCACTACTGGTGGATGTCAATTCTTTGGATCAAGACTGGTGTCATGGCAATGTAAGAAGCAAACAAATGTATCAACATCAACTGCTGAAGCAGAATATGTAGCTGCATCTGCTTGCTGTGCTCAAGTACTATGGATTCAAAATCAACTTCTAGACTTTGGTATCTCTATCCTTAAAACTCCTATTTTTATTGATAATCAAAGTGCTATTAGTATTGTGAATAATCCAGTAAAACATTCAAAAACTAAACACATTGAAATAAGATTTCACTTTATAAGAGATTGTAATGAAAAGAAATTAATCAAAGTAGTTAAAATCCATACTGATGATCAATTAGCAGATCTTTTTACAAAAGCATTTGATGTAGGAAGATTCAACTTCTTGGTTAGCAGTATTGGAATGATTTTAATAACTTAAAATCTCACTTAAAATCATGTGTAAAGTTAGTGTTGTAAAATATTATTTACTTAAGTATTTTACTACTGGTATATCTGCATTACTGGTATGAAAGTGTATGCACAAAATACTACTGGTAGCTCATTACTACTGGTGTACATTAGGTTTACACAAATACTACTGGTAAGTCAGTACTACTGGTATTCACATATACTACTGGTCTTGTATGTTAATTGTTACTACTGATGTCTATAGTTACTACTGATGTCAAAATCCTTAGTCACTACTGATGTTAGTAGATACTACTGACGTTTTACTACTGATATCTAATTTACTACTGGTCTTTCATAAACACAATTACCAAACTAACCCCCATGAAAATAACCGTTATGTTATGATTCGAAGGCTATTTTCGTAGTTTTGCAGGTTAAATCGAAAGATATAAAAGGCGGCAGACGATTAATTTAGCATTATCTTCACTTCGATTTGCTAAAACCTCTCGATAAACCCTAGTTTACGATCAAAAACCCTTCATCAGTAACAAAATTCTTGCAAAAACTCAACAACAATGGCAACTTTACAAGCTCTCGATGTGCAAACCGATCTCAAATACTCAGAATTTCACAATATGGTTGCATTTTTAAAGAATCCCGACGGAACGAAAGATTTCCGTCCGATCGTAAAATTCTTGAGAAATTCATATATACAGTTTGCCTTAACTGTCAAACCAAAATCATATCAACAGCACTTGGTGGATTTCTGGACCAATGCTGAACGAACAGAAGGAACAACCGTTTCAATGATCAAATCAACAGTAGATGGAAAGCACATCACAGTAACAGAACAATCCATCAGACACCATCTACAATTACATGACGATTCAGGTATGTTCACTCTTCCTAAGGAATACATTGCTGAAATTTTACAAAAAATGGGATATGAGGGAAGACTGAACATAGTAACCTTTCAAAAGGGTCTTCTCTCCCCACAATGGAAATTTTTAATACATACCATTCAGCATTGTATTTCTCCAAAAAGAAGTACTTGGAATGAGTTTAATAAGGCAATAGCCTCTGCTGTTGTCTGTTTATGCACAGACCAAGTATTTAATTTTTCATACATGATATTTGATGGTATGTTGGGAAATCTTAGTTCTTCTAAATTTTTAATGTATCCCAGATTTCTACAACATATCATAAACTGTGAATTACAAAACTTGTCAACTCCTAAAAACATTTTTATATTACCTGAGTTGAACAAGAAAGTTTTCTCAAATATGAGAAAACAATTTAAATTTTCGGGCAAGGAAACCCCTCTGTTTCCTAACATGATCAAAGATCAACCCAATATTGGAGAACGTTCAACCATTGCTACAACCCAAGTTGAACCTCAACCCACTCCATCACCCCCAAATACAGCCCAAACACCAATCCAAATAGCCACTCAATCACCAACCCAAACAGAAGTCCTGAATGTGTCCCAGGAACTTGATATAAATCTGCAGAGTGCTACTCTTCACTCTGTGGAAGACCTACCAGACAAAACCCAAAACATTTCCACAATTTATAAAAGAAAGAAATTTTCTTCAAAGGACACCAGGGGACAAATCGAGTCACACCCCAGGCTCAAAGAGTTGTCCTCCAAGGAGGAGAGAGGACATGAGGGGAGGGCTTTCACTACTGATGCCCCAAAGGTGGGTGCACAGGACAGTGAAAACATCATTAGGACCCAAACCTCGGCAACTTTGAGTGATGACTCTTTTGAGGAATTACTCAAAGGACCCCGGTGCCAAGAAACCACAAGGGGGGGCATCTCTGCTTCTTCTAGGAAGAAGAGAATGTCTAAAAGACCCAAAGAATCACCAAGCAGTGATGAGGGCAGATCTGTGGAATTGATGGAAAGGAAGGAAAACCTTAAAACCAATGTACCTGTTAGTGAGCCCGATGATCTTGCTAGATGGAGTGAGGGCAGTATTAAAATCACCCAATTGACGGCTAAAGTGGATTCCTTGGAATCCACTGTACAAGATTGTCTCAAGTACTTAACCAATCAAGGAAAAACTATGGCTGCCATGAAAAGGCATGTAAATACCATCAACAAGAGGATGAGATTCTATGAGCACAGGCTTCATCAACAAACCAAAATCATCAGAAAATTGAAGAAGAAACTTGATGATAGTGAGGCTCCACTAGTTGAGCTCACTAAGGGGGAGAAGGATAATATACAGACAATGATTGATGAATCTATTGCAGCAGCAGCATCCTCCCTCTTAAATTTAAAAGAAACAAATGTTGATGAAGGCCCAGAGATGATGGTTACAGAAGATGAACCTGTTACTACTACTACTATGGAAGAACAAGTTGAAAAAGAAATACCAGTAGTAACTCCCACTACTGAGGTAATAGCAGTAGTAAATGAAGAAGAGAAATTAAAAGCAACAAATACTACTGATGCCATATCAGTAGTAACTCCTGAAGTTACACCAGTAGTAACTACTCTGGTTACTACTGAAGAGGAAGAACTACATTTTCCAGAGCTTATTGAAAGAGAGAGACATGTCATCATTACCAAACCACCAACACCTGATCAACCACTTATCATACCTGACATTGATGATAATGTGAATTGGTTTGAGGTAGATGAATGTACACTTCCTCCACACCCAAAAATCTTACCAGAAGGTCAACTACATTTGTTTTATCCAAAACTTCTGATGATGGGTATACCAGATATGAAATACATTCCACCTCCACCATCTGCTCATATTGGAAAAGGAAAAGAAATATATGATGATGATTATCCAAACAGAGCTTTAGGACATCACATGGTAAACAAGATTAATCATGTAAGAGCAGAAAAGCAATCCAGATGGAGAATTAAACATAGAAAATTTTTGGAGAAAGTGGAAATGTATCAAGCTTTAGTAGAAAAGAAAAAGAAAGTTCAAAGTACAACTACTGTTCAAATACCTGCTCAAATTAAAGATGTTCAGATAGAAGCCCAAGAAGCAGAGTTCAAAAGGCTTAGAAAAGTAGAAGAAGAACATCTAAACTGTCTTGAAGATCTTGTAGCAGAATGCAAAAGAACAAAAGATGATTTACCAGATGATATATTTGAACAAAAGTCTCTTATGATAGACTTTCTAAAGACAAAAGGTCACAGTGCAAAATCTTTTGGAAGAATGAAGATGATAACCATAATTGAAAAATACTGCACTGCAAAGAAAAGAGACTTGGCTGAACAAGAAGCTGAAGAATCAAAGAAAGCCAAAGCCAAAACTTTAATCCCTATCAGCTTAAATTTACTCAAGGCTGGTAGTGTTTCAACTGTTGGTAATACTTCAACTCCCAAATCACTGAAAAGAAAATCTGTTGATCAAGAACAAAGCTCCAAGAAGAAATCAAAACAAATTATACCTGTTCTTGAAATGCCAGTTGCTCCATTACAGAATAATCAAATTATTAACTGGAGAGTGATGCAGAACAATGTCATAGAGGTCATAAGGGAAGACAAAGTAGTACAAAGATTCACTGGATGGTTACCCTTAATCAGATCATGTTCAAGAAGTGATGTAATCAAACTTTTGATTATTGGTAAACCAAGAATGACAAAGAAATCATGGAAAGAATCTGGAGCTGGATATTTAACAAAGATGATTGATGCTGCATTTTATCCAGATAATTATCCAGAACAATTTACAAATCCAGGTAATGTGTATGCTTGGAATGTCATTCCTACTGCAAATATGTACTTCTTTGAGAAATCAGGCAAAGTGTGTGAATTGTACTTATATGAGAAAGAATATCCACATTCTGAGAAGACTATGTATCAGATATTCATAAACACTTTGATGAAACCTTATGATGCTGTTATGTTCCAAAATAAATTGAATTACTTTACAAAGAGGAACAGCAAATATATTATTGAACAAAGACTTCAACAAAATCAAAGAACCCTAGAGAAGAGAAGAAAAGAACAAGAAGAACAAAAGAAACTTGATTGATTAAAAGATGATCAATAAGTTTAGGGGGAGATTGTTGGAGCAAAACACAGATCAACTTATTACTGATGCTGCAGTTAGTACTGATATACTTAGTACTGATGGGGCAGAATTGATTAATACTGATGAAGTTGATACTAATGATACTATAACTAAGTTACTACTGATCATGCAAAGATTGAAGATACTACTGATCATTGTAGTTACTACTGACGATGTATCTGGACTTACTACTGATCACCAAGTTTACTACTGATCTTCAACTTTACTACTGGTGATTAGTTTTACTACTGACAACGCGTTTTTGGAAGATATCAAGTCCGAGATCTTCGTATAGATAGTTATAGAATGTAAATCAATGTATATTATTATTATTCGATGTAAATCAAGTCCTAGAATAACTAGGGTAAATAGTTTAGCTTCAAGGACTATTATAAATAGTTCCTTACGAATTGTAAACGTACGTGTGTATTGTTAACTCAATAATATACATTGAAGCTTTTTGTGAAACTGTGTTCTTAATATTCTTGCATATTGTTCATACAGTTCATTGTTCTTAATTATTGATATAGTGTTGATCCGCTGCAACTTCTATCATCAATTAGATCTAAGGTGTTTATTAACTTGTCTATAGTTAATCGATCCTGACAAACATGTTAACAAATTTGTACGCTCTCAATTTCGTCACCAAACTGAAAAGAAATCCCACAACGAATTAACGCTAATTGTAGCAATCGGTTATAAACATTGTATTTGGTACAGGGTTTTATGGCACAATTTAACTGGGTTTTCGAATACATTAGACTCAAAACTTCATCATCCAACATGTTGAAGATTTCTAACAATCGAAAAGGAAGATCACAACAAATTAACAATAAAAACGATAATTCGGACACTTACCATTACCGACATGTCCGTAGGTTCAAAATCACAGGCAATTCTCCGATCTCATTCGCATAGAATCTCCTTGCAGGCGGAGGAGATCGCGTGTAGGAGAACGCGATTTGTTTAGGGTTACCAAAGAAGCATTGAGGTGTAAACGTGGTGGCTTTGAATAATGACGTATTAATGACATGTAAAGAATGACTTAAAAACCCTTTCTTTTATTATTATATATAAAGATTGGTGGGGAATTTTTCAACCGCAAACCATGCAGCATCTCTATAAGTTCATAAAAAGTAGCTAAATAAGAAGTTGCTAAGTCTTGCTTATAGATGAGAAGTTGAACTAAGAAATACCTATTTCCCTATTAATTATTCTCACCAATGCAACTAATTGTCCCTCTTCTCCATGTCTCACATCTTCTATATATATCTAAATCACCATACTTACATTCTCAAACACAACTTTCTTAGCTTCTTTTTATTCATCAAACATTGACACTCTGCAACATACCTCTGTTCCTTTCTCCTCATTCTACTTTAGCATCAACCAGTGGCGGGAAGATTGTTGTTGAGGGACGCAAGCTCCCGAGCTTCCAAAGCCCACACTTCCCGAGATTCCAAAACCCACACTCCCTGAGGTTCCAAAGCCCCAAAACCAATAGTTCCCGAAATTCCAAAGCCAATAGTTCCTAAGATTCCAAAGCCTACGAGATTCAAAAGCCCACACTACCCGAGGCTCCAAAGGCCACACTTCCAGAGGCTACCAAACCCGTGCTTCCCGAGGTCCCAAAGCCCGTGCTTCCCGAGATCCCAGAGCCCATGCTTCCCGAGATTCCAAAGCCCGTAATTCCCGAGGTTCCAAAGCCCTGAGGTTCCGAGCTGCCAAATTTGCCCAAACCAGAAGTACCATTGCCAACCATTAATCCCGAAGGACTTCCCTATCCCTTCCCTACCACATCACTGAATACAGGCTTTTGGGAATCATCTATTCACATTGTTCATCATTTCATGAAGATTGGATGATCATTATGTCTTTTCCTTAATTTGTTATGTCATGTGATAATTAACTTATGTATTTGCATTTTTTTTTCCGAACAACTATGTATTTGTATATACCTTATTGTCATATAAATATATGGTAGTGATAAAATATTGAATCAACTTAATTTCATGTTATTGGCCGGACGCATCAGCAATTAATCAGAATCCTGCCATTAATAGAAATAAAAATCAAACAACCTTCATAAATTTAAAAGGTTCAAATGGAATAAATATATAAAACAAATCACTTGTAGTTGAAATCAAATAGTTGTTAATTTAGAATTATTCATAGCTGCATTCACACAAATTTCCAACTTTAGGAATAAGAACAACAAAATAAATGAAAAACTAAGACATCATACATAAAACAATGCGCCATTTCTATTTGGACATGATCACAACTTGATCATCATCTTCATGATCAATTAACAACCATGACCCATCGACATGTCGAACCTTCTTCTGAACCCACCAATGATCCGGCACATGATACTCATCCATCAGAATACTTGTTCACTATCACGTTTAACAACTAACTCAAACCCGCCTTCAGTACCCGCTACTCCATGTAAATAAGTCTCCATATCATGCCATCTTTGTATATCTCCTCAAGTAAGGCTTGTATCGATGGCTAACTCTTCCCCGACATGCGAGTATCCTATCATTATTGGATAATGTGGAACAACATCGTGTTTGTTTTGAACAACGGATGTTTTTGTGTGACGAGAAGAGATTCTTGAAGTCGGAGTCCCCGGCTGGCGAAAACAAAAGCCGTCACGGGAAAGGCCTTTTCGGGCATGCCTATTGGTTTGTTGAACCCGTTTGTCGATTGCGTTGAGTGTTGCAAGTGCTCCACCCATGCTGTGTCCGGTTACTGTGATGCTTATTTCCTCGTTCTTGTATAGTTCGACTAATCGCCTCACCTCTTCAAGAACCTATATTTTGCTTAAGGAAGTTATATATACGTTTTTGTTTCCTGTGTAAACTTGTAATGGGTGACCAATTGCCATTGGTTGTCCCTACCCCGAGTCCCCCCTTTACAAGATTTGGTTGTAATTACTTTGATTCCATTGAGATTTGGTAACCAAGGATTTGGTCATGTATTGGACCATATGTTGGTCAAGATTAAGGATAGTCTTAAGGCCTTAAAATGTTGGAAGGCATGGTAGTTTAATTTTTGGCAATTGAAAAACAAAATGTAAATTTACCACTTTCGTTAAACGCTAAAATAAATACTCCGTATCACTTTTTTCAGACAAAAAAAAAGTCTCAATGAATATCAATATCTTGTGAAAGGAAAATTGGAATAGATAACAACATATTTTAATTCTTCTCTTATATCTCTAATATATGGTCACTGTATTTTTAATACCGTAAACATCATTATAGTAATTAAATTTGACTATGATGGATAATTTCGGCCAAAAATATTTTGTAACATTGTGAATCAGGAAGACGGATTAATCATTATTTGTTTTTGACATACTTATCGAATGCCTTTGAAAATTTGAGCTTTTTTACACTACAAGAATTTAACTATGTAGGCTTGTTGTTGCTATAAAATTTTCTATGGCAATGCAGCTATAGCGTCGACCAAAATTCGTTTTATTCAAACCCTATGGGAACAGCATGTCATCGCGGTACAGGATTGGCAAGAATTATTTTGTTAACACCTAGAAATTCTTGGTTTTATCATCAAGTGACGATATGTCGTCGCCAAAGAGTTGGTTTTACCATGTATGAACGACATATTGTCGCTATAAATTAGTTATAACAGAACTTTTCTTTTTTTGGAAAATCTTCCCAACGATACCTTTCCCGAGGACTCGTCGTCTGTATAGGCTATGACGACGAGCTGTCATCGACATAAGGGAAAAAAGTATCGTCGCTATAGGGTTTATTCCTTGTAGTTTCATGATCAGTTTTTAAACTAATGATTGTAGTATGGATTCTCAATGTCGAAACAAATCAAAAATGAGATAAAAAGTTTAATTGTTCCTATGTATAATGTAATTTTGTTGTGTTAAAATAAATTAACAGATGGCAGTTAATAAATAATTAACGGAAAACTCACTTGGTTCCTTGCACTTGATTTATTAAAAGGCGATCGTGGATCACCAGTAGTATAGATAGAATGCCACCCATGTTGAATCTTCACATCATGATCCCCTCTAAATATCTCGGGAGCAGAAACCGAATCAAATTTCAAATCATTAATCCATTCCATGGTTTGAACCGTACCTCTCCAAGCAATCACAATATCCCTCCTCCCAAACGCCACCTTTCCTTCATCAGTACCAACCGCCACGTACCCAATCCAGTTCGATTCCTTGCTCCAAGCTTCTCTCGACAACGACTTCACAAGAAATGAAGGAAGTGGGACCGACGATGTCCCATAAAAATATTTTGTTACTTCATATTTAAAAGGGTAATTTCCATGCTCAATTCCAACTTTTGAAAGGAGATTATTCTGATTGTATAAACTGCGTATTTTGACGCCTTTTCGTTGTTAAAAGCGTCTCGGGTCGCCTGAGCCATCTCGCCATAGTGGATTATGTATCGCCGGAGATCGATGTCTATAGGATCTAATAGGCCTGACCAGTTTTCTTCTCCACTTAGTGTTTTCCATTTTTGGGATATGTTGTCCATTTTCTTTCAATTCTCTCTTTGAAGATGTGTTTTTTTTTATGTGTGTCTCTATGGGGTTAATTAATCATGTCTTATATAATGTTGTACTTAGTTAATTAATATTGTTTTAATATTCCTCATGTTGCCAAAGAGAATGAGCATATTTCATCATCATAAGATTCTTAAGATTAATATTATCATAACTAAGTCAAGAAAACCGTTTCATAAGTTTTCCCTACCCAAGCAACGTAGGTTTTTTAAAATTTATTTTAGGAATTCATATAAAAGAAACGAGAGATGATTTGTGTACTAGGGAAATGTTTAAGGAACTTTTGAGCTTTATTAGCTTAATATATCTAAATAAGTTTGAATTTTTAAGTTTATTTAAGCTTATTGAGGTCAAAAACCCTTTAAATAACTTTCTCAAATAAACCGTGACTTTATTATCTATACAGCATCAAAATAAGTGTCTATGACTATTTTACCTTATATATCATACAGGATTAGCTAAATATGAAGGCTATCTAAGTAAGGGTATAATAGTAAAAAAAATCGTATATGGGGGATTTTCCTGGAAATCCCTATGGTGACTGAGTTTGCCATGTAAAGGAGCTCGAACCCAGGGTGCTCGCTAGAAAATTGCGAGTAGACTTCCGTTGATATCATTTGCCGTTTCCAAAAAAATCTAAGTAAGGGTATAATAGTAAAAAAAAATCTTTATTTTGGTGGTGTATGGATAACAAACGGAGCATAAATCCAAAACGGTTGCAAATGCGATAAATGTGCTAACCATCTATCAACTAACACAAATTTGAACTAACGATATATGTCATCTATGAGTTGAATGGCTATCATAGATGGACTACATTGTTTCCCACATTTGTCATTATATAATAAGAAACGTTTATCGTGCAATGGATCATTGGAAGTCTCTCGATCGATCAATTTGTTGGATCGGGTTCATGAAATGGTCATGAAGTTATCATATTACAGGGTTAATATACTATAATTAAAAATTTAATTCATAATTCTAATAATAGTTTACTTCATTTGCAGGAATGAGCCCGAATGATTAGGCAAGTTCTGGTCAACTCTTACCAGATGATGAACCCTAATTTCGCGTGGTTACGTTAGTACATAAATCGTGGGGCAATATAAAATCAAAATAAATATCCTAACAGGTAATTAACCATTTAGATTATCGAAAAGTCCACTCTGCAACGTGTGATTTAGGGTTTACTGTGCCACGCATCGACTTCCAAGATGCCCCTATTTAATTTCTTTTTCGATATTAGACATTGGCTTTGTGTAGTGGATAAACTCAAGGTTGACCTTTCTAATTAAATGGATGAGGTTTTTCTGTTTAGGTTATCTAAGAAGTATGAATTTTGTTGATGATTTTAGTGTTACATGTTTGTTAGAATATATGCAAGCATATTCCGTAGCATATTCCTTTGTATCATTAATTTAGTCAAAATATGTAATAGGAAAGTATATATCCAGTAGTTATGTAGGCGTGTATCATGGAGAGTGATAGAAGCCATAATCTTGGTAAACTTGTATATTTATAGGACATGTTGGTAATGAGAAAAGGCAAGAGTTCAAATTCTTTCATGGTATCAGAGCACCATTATTCTCTCAAATCTTTTGCTCATCTCATTCTTCCGCTCACCCTTTTCTCACGACAGTAGCAATTGTTTGCTTTCTCCTATTTTTTGATTCCTTTACTCTATAGCTTCCCAACTGTCCCGTTCAAACAAATGACTAACGATACAGTCCTAAACACCACTCCCAACGCCTCCATGAACACCGACACTCACTCCAAGTTTCATCCGGCATTGGGTGTTTCCAATATCCGGAACCATATCCCGCTTCAACTCGATACAACCAACGTCCAATACTCCACTTGGGCCGAACTCTTCAAAATCTGTGCCCGATCGATGAAGGTGTTACACCATATTATCCCTTCCGCCAACCATCCCGCTCCTACCGGTGATAATGAGCAGTGGACAACTCTTGACTCCACGGTATTGGGTTGGATATATACAACCATTTTCAAAGATTTGATCAATACGATCATGGTTCCCGGGTCCACCGCTATGGATACTTGGAATCGTCTTCGAGATTTGTTCGAAGACAACAAACACTCTCGGGCCGTTACCCTCGAGCAGGAGTTCTCTCATACTACTCTTTCTGATTTTGATGGCGTTTCGGCATACTGCCAACGCCTAAAGGAGCTCTCTGACCAACTACGGAACGTCGGGGCCGAAGTGTCTAATGATCGTTTAGTGCTCCAAATGGTGTCCGGCCTTACGGATGCATACAACGGCGTTGGTACATTGCTTCGGCAAAGCAATCCCTTACCATCCTTCAACCAGGCTCGATCGATGCTCACATTAGAAGAAGTCGGTCTCGCAAAAAAGGCAGTGACTTCTTCTCATTCGGCCATGGTTGCTCCGACGATCGATGGGGGTCTTGGAAATTCATCCGGTTCTAATTACCGGAACCATGACAGTGGTTCTCGTGGTGGGAGACGAGGCCGACAAGGTGGTCGGAATCACAGTGGCGGACGGTCTGGTGGACGATCGAGTAGCAGTGGCAACAATTATGGTGGACAAGGGCAGCCCCGACCTAACAGTGGCGGACAAGGCATGCCACCTAATTTTAATCCATGGGCCATGTGGTTTGCGTCACAGTCTAATTGGGCCTCCCCACCATGGGCTGTTCCTCCCTGTCCGTATCCAACCTCATCATGGGCTAAACCACCTACTGGGCAAACAATTTCTCCTAATACTAATGATGGTATATTGGGCCGCCCACCCCACTTGGCCCACCAGGCATACCCGACAGGAAACGGGTCAGAATATTCCGCGACCGACATCGAATCTGCCATGTACACAATGGGTCTCAATCCGCCACCGTCTCCTTGGGTAATGGACACGGGTGCGTCTTCTCATGTTACCGCCAATAAGGGTACACTCTCTAATTTTTTTAATTCTCGCAAAACTAATGGAATTTTAGTTGGAAATGGTCATTCTATTCCAATACTTGGCTATGGTCACACAAAACTCAAACATCCGACATCACATTTAAAATTGAAAAACGTATTATATGCTCCTCATATTATTAAGAATTTGATATCGGTACGAAAATTCACTATTGACAATTTTGTATCTGTGGAAATTGACCCTTTTGGATTTTCTGTGAAGGATTATCAGACGGGGAAACGTATCATGAGATGTGATAGCCATGGTGATCTCTACCCGGTCACTTTCAAGAAACCGGGTCAACAATTTAGTTTTGCAGTTTTAAATTCATCTTTGTGGCACGATCGGCTAGGCCACCCGGGCCTTCCCGTTTTTGAGTCATTAAGGAAAAATAAAAGTATTGAGTGTGGTCTAAATAAAAACTCATCCATTTGTAGGTCATGTGTTCTCGGTAAACACATCAAGTTACCATTTCATATGTCTCGCAATAATACATTATTTCCTTTTGATATTATACATTGTGATTTATGGACTTCTCCGGTTTTGAGTAATACGGGTTTTCGATATTATATTGTATTATTGGATGATTTTACTAACTTTGTTTGGACTTTTCCCTTGGCTAGGAAATCAGATGTTTTCTCAATTTTTGAGAAATTTCATGCTTTTATTAGCACCCAATTTGAATGAAAAATTAAATTTTTTCAATGTGATAATGGCACGGAATTTGATAATGCAAATGTTCGGAATTTTTGTAACAAAAATGGGATTGGTATTCGGTTTTCTTGTCCATATACTTCATCTCAAAATGGTAAAGCCGAACGCAAAATTCGTTCCTTAAACAATGTTATTCGGACGCTTTTATCTCACGCATCGGTCCCCCCGGTTTTTTGGCCGTATGCACTAAGCATGTCCACTTATTTACAAAATGTTTTACCAAGCAAACTTTTGCAATTCAAATCGCCATTATCTATCTTATATAACAAACAACCGGATCTTTCTCATTTACGGGTTTTTGGAGCATTATGTTACCCACTTTTACCCTCCACGACCATTCACAAACTACAATCAAGGTCGAAACCATGTGTTTTTTGGGGTTCCCGGATAATCATCGCGGCTATCGGTGTTATGACATGATCACTAAAAAGATCATTGTTTGCCGACATGTTATTTTTGATGAAACTCAATTCCCGTTTGCATATTACTCGCCACCTTCATAATATACTTTTTTGGATAGTCCCACAAGTTCTTATATCCAACAGTTTACACAACAAAATGCAAACCCACTTTCCCAACAACCACATCCAGAACCCGCCTCCCCTTCGGCCACTCACCCCACCAAACAACTCACCACATAGCCCACCAACTAGTCCACCCAACAGCCCACCACATAACCCACCTCCTTCCGTCCCTTCTTATGCGACGGACCCACCTCCTCCATCTCAAACAGTCCCTACTTCACCCACATATTCTAAACCCATCACGAGAAGCCAACATGGCATCTATAAACCCAACCCCAAATTCACCTTAAATACCCAACATACACCCTCACCCATTCCAAAAAATCCGGTTGACGCCCTACGGGACCCCAATTGGAAGATGGCCATGGATGATGAATATCAAGCCCTCGTTCAAAATAATATATGGGAATTGGTACCGCGACCACCAAATGTGAATGTTATGAGAAGTATGTGGATTTTAACTCATAAAATTCGTGCCGATGGCTCATTTGAGCGACATAAAGCACGACTAGTATGTGATGGGAAAACTCAACGGGTAGGCATTGATTGTGGGGAAACTTTTAGTCCGGTTGTAAAATCGGCTACAATTCGTACCGTCTTAAGCCTCGCCATCTCAAAATCATGGCCCATACGTCAACTTGATGTAAAAAATGCTTTTCTTCATGGTACACTCAATGAAACGGTATACATGCATCAACCCATGGGATTTCGGGATACAAGACATCCGGATTATGTTTGCTTACTAAAGAAATCTTTATATGGCTTAAAACAAGCTCCTAGAGCTTGGTACACCCGATTTGCTGATTATGTTTCAAACTTTGGCTTTACTCACAGTATATGCGATAATTCGTTGTTTATTTTTAGACAGGGAGAACAAATGGCATATTTACTTTTATACGTGGATGATATCATTCTTACCGCCTCCTCCACTGACCTTCTCAACAAAATTATCTCTTTACTAGCTACGGAGTTTGCCATGAAAGATCTTGGGAATTTAAGCTCCTTTTTGGGTATTTCCGTTACACGTAATTCCCAAGGGTTATTTTTGCCTCAATCTCATTATGCTAGCGACATCATCGCACGTGCCGGGATGTCTACATGTAAACCTTCGGCCACCCCGGTTGACGCTAAACCAAAACTTAGTGCCACCGCCAGCCCACAATTCTCGGATCCCTCTTTATATCGCAGTCTAGCGGGTGCCCTTCAATATCTCACATTCACTCGGCCGGACATCACTTACGCGGTTCAACAGGTGTGCCTGTTTATGCATGATCCACGAGAAGAACATATGGCGGCTCTTAAACGTATCCTTCGGTACATTCAAGGAACGTTATAACATGGGTTATACTTATATAACTCCCCCACACCCACTCTAATTTCTTATACTGATGCGGATTGGGGTGGTTGTCCGGATACTCGTCGATCAACATCCGGGTATTGTACCTATCTTGGCGACAATTTAATTTCTTGGTCTGCCAAACGTCAACCGACTGTGTCCCGGTCGAGTGCCGAAGCTGAGTATCGGGGTGTGGCTAACGTCATGGCCGAGACGTGTTGGTTACACAATTTGTTACTTGAACTTCATTGCCCGGTTCAAAAGGCCACACTCGTGTATTGCGATAATGTTAGCGCAATCTATTTATCCGGCAATCCCGTCCAACACCAACGTACCAAACACGTTGAGATGGATATTCATTTTGTTCGAGAAAAAGTCGCACGCGGACATGTTAAAGTATTACATGTTCCGTCTCGGTATCAAATTGCCGACATCTTTACCAAGAGCCTACCACTGATTTTGTTTCAAGACTTCCGTAACGGTCTCAGCGTTCGACCATCTCCCGCTACGACTGCGGGGGAGTGTTAGAATATATGCAAGCATATTCCGTAGCATATTCCTTTGTATCATTAATTTAGTCAAAATATGTAATAGGAAAGTATATATTCAGTAGTTATGTAGGCGTGTATCATGGAGAGTGATAGAAGCCATAATCTTGGTAAACTTGTATATTTATAGGACATGTTGGTAATGAGAAAAGGCAAGAGTTCAAATTCTTCAATGTTCAACTTCAACTTAAGTTTAATTGAAATATACGTATATCATGGTTTGATCATATGTTGGTACTATACGAGTTAAGAGTTATATGTTGGTACTATACGAGTTAAGAGTTATGGAATGCACACATATATAAGTCAAAGATGATATCAGTACGGGCTAAAAGGTGGGCATCAAGGTGGTTGCGCCCCTTGCAGGATCCTTAAGATTAAGATATATTTATATATAATAAGATATCTTTTTATTATAAATATAAATTCTAAATAATAATAACAGCACCTGAAACAAAAACAAATTTCACATAAGGGAGCGAATTCTTCATTTCCTTATGCATATTTGAAACTTGTTAACATATATTTGACATACACTTCGAGAATACGAATTCTGAAAATCATCAAAAACTTGAACTTACAATGTTGCCTGGTTTTAAGTTGGATCATTCGGGAGTTAAGTTACCCAGGCAATATGGTCGAAATATCCAAATTCGAAAAAAATTAAATACAATTTCTGATTGATCCTTACGCAGTCTAACCGAAGTATTTTTGTAGATCTTTGACTCAACTAAGATGTACACGATTTTACCGAACTATCTTCGTGGCAATTACAGAATAACTGAATCAAATTAGTATATTGCAGACGTTTTAGATAAAACATTCATATTATTTGAGAACAAATTATGAGAAATGGTTGACATACACTATTTGACATGTCTAATTATATACTTAAGAATAAAACTTGAACATGTGACAAAATCAACATTGAATAACTTTTTTCTTTTTAACCGTCTGCAAACGTATCATTACTCAACTTTTATTAGATTATTGTATTGACATTGATTGTATCCTTGGCAGAAGTCTGGACCAAATCAAATTTGATGCCAGAACAAGGCTTTCTGACAATAACCATGAAGTTGAATACACAGTTTTTCCTATTATACCGTTTTTTCCTTTTAACTAAAATATTAATGGAGAAGCTTGGCATTGTCATTTATCAGCCTCATTATGAATTGGGTAAACACATTTATCTATTCATTACTTTAATTTATCATTAAACATTTCATCTCTTTCATTACATGTAATAAAATACACCCCATAAATCAGATCCAATTATACACTAGAGATACAGCACAAACAACAGTCTTGTGATAATAACACAACATTCAATTTTAAATTATTAATATCAATTAGAACACAAGATCAAGACCAAAATTCACGGTTCTTGATAGCATACCCACCTGTACCCTGATTTGGCTGGTAATCAAGGGTCCATTTTTCATATGTACAATCTACAAAATTATAATAGCCACCATGAAGAGAAAGCAGGCCTTTTGAAACTCGTTCTTCCACCCATGGATATGTAAGCAAGTTCAAAAGTGAATTATTTATTGATTCCTGCAAAACTCAACATTATTAGGTTTTTTAGATGTGTTTTATTCTCTCATATAAGTGTCACACCGTCAGTTGTACCAATTAAAAACGTTTCAACAGTTGCAAACTACATAAATCACAACACTTTTTACAAGTACAACCACCTAATGAGAGATTAGAAAAAGTATGTTGCATAAATCAGCACACTTGTGAAAGTATGTGGCTATTACATGTCGTTAACCATATATTAGATGCAATAAAAATCTGCACTTTGACTTTTAAAGTGGCAAGCCAAAAGTCAAACCTACTACATACAAGTTCAAAATTTTATACAAGTTGTTCTAAAAACAGAACTTATCTCTTTCATCTTTCTAATTAAAGCATTCGATATAAATCTTTATGTGCTTGTTGAATTGTTTTTCAAAATCTGTGGAATTAATATCAATTGAATACTGAGATTTCAGTTTGTTTGACTAAAGAAAGTCAAATAGTGTACCTTTTCACAATGTTTGCATTGCTGGTCAAAGCTGAGGTTAGAAGTGGTGGCTTTTGTGCTTGATTTTGCTGCCTTTCCTACCACAACCCAGTTCTTGATAAAGCTACTGAAAAAACATACAGAATTATATGAATTTATATGTTCTAATAATAAACAAACAATAATACGAAAAAATATTTTTAAAAAAATGAGAACAATTAATTATGTTATCCAAACCTAGATTTTTCTTCATCATCCATTCCCATGAGGGCACGGATGCCTCCACAACAGCTATGGCCAGTAACCAGTATATTTTCAACCTAAAGAAATTTAATAATAATAATAATAAATAATTATTTAATCACTGAATTGATTTTAAGTTAAAATAAGATTTCATATACATGTTTCAACTCCCTGAATGAGCTTTTCTAAGGAGCAAATTGTAATATTCGTAATCTCATTTATTTATACAAATTACCAGATAATTATTTGAGTGTAAAAATTATTATTAGAAAACTATGCTTACTTCAAGAGCATTGACTGAAAATTCAAGAGCAGCGTTTGTTTCACATGGTCCATTCTGCACACAAAATCAAAATCAAAAAATTTATATTTATTAAAAAACGAAAATTAACGAGTGAAGTTAAAAAAAAAACCTCAAAAGGTGGAACAAGATTTGCCACATTACGGACCACAAAAGCTTCACCAGGTTGAAACCCTAAAATATAGGAGGGACAAACTCTTGAATCTGCACAAGAAATCACCAGAAACTGTTCTTACAAATGTCAGTCAACAAAAAATAAAAAATCCAGGGTAGTTAAAAATAGAATAATTGTTAATTAATAAATTAATAAACACCTTTGGGGCTTGTGCTTGAGCAAGTTCTTGATAGCACTCCAAGTTTTCCCTGTTCAAGAATAACGCCTAAATTAATAACAGACTCCATATTCAAAACTTTTGGATGAATATCTATTAGTACTTACAAATATTTGTGTTTTTTGAAATTCAGGAATCTTTGTTTCATCTCAGTAAATGAATCATTTCCATCTTTGGATTTCTTTATAATAATTGGTTTATTTTCTGTAGGTTCTTGGACAATAGCTACACCTTCCCTTAATGCTTTTAATCTCAAAGCCAGATTGCTCCTGTAAATGTGTGAGGCAAATAGTGTTAGAAAAATAATTTTTATTTATTTTGGTAGTTAGTAAATTGAAGCAATAGTTAAGCCTTGCAGACAACATAAACCAATATAAAGACATGCTTATCTCTTAGGCTCAATCCCGAAGGTTTGGAATGGTGTCTGTAATTCTTAAAAATATGTGTCTCCTATACATAAATGATGAAAATAATCCAATCAGAAACTTGTGACATATGTACCAAGTGGTTATTGTAATTTTATCCAATTTAACTACTTGACTAAAAAACAGATCTATGGGCACCTTACTCAATAAGCAATTTTGTTTCTTAATTACCATTTAATATATAATTTATTTATAAAATCGAACAGCTACACTACTACAAATATGAATATATGATAATGCAAAGATCTATCTCAATTATTACCACGTGAGTTTAATTTTCATAAGCATTAAGGATTCTGCTCACTTCCTTTGAGAAACAAAACAAGAAAGCGATTGATCTTGAGAATTTTGTTTCATTTAGAAATCTTCACCAAATGGGAATCTTATTTTGGAACCATCATGATGAAATATTTGAAACAGTCAGAGATTTAAAGAAAACAGAGAAGATATAAACTATTAATTAATGTGCAGTGGGAACTGAGACTTACTTGGAAGAATTCAGAAATCCCAACTGGGTGTGCTCAATTTCCGGAAACTTCACCTTGGAACCAGAGATCTGCCCCAGAAATCAAAACAAAAACAATAATCAGTCATAAAATTCACACAAGCATTTCATCAAACACCTTATCTGCATATACTAATATATACATCTACACAGAGTGCGAGAAATTACAGTTGATGTTGAAGCAAAAGAATTCGGTCCTTTCTGCAGCTCTGAGTTGAAAACAGGGGAAGATCCAAGGATTGACTGCGCCATTTTCAGATTAATTAAAGCGGATTTCTTGATGGGTTTCCTTGTTGTAAGGATTACGATGTTCTTTTGTATGAAATTAGTTAGACGTGAGTACGGGAATAATATTATTTATAGGACGTGGCTAGATCAAGCACCATTGTTTCATTCCAAGAAAGACGGAGAAATCGAGGTTACTAAAATTAGGAAAAACTGTCTGCTCAGTAAGCCAACTAATCAAGTACAGTTGGCATCATTTGGCTTTCTCAAAGTAGAAATTACTCTTGGTTCCCTTGATAGGTCAGTTTTTGTTTTTGTGTCATCTAATGCCTACACGTGTCACGCAAAGATGAAATACCAATGTCGTATCGACATGGATTTTTTCTAATTTCTAACTACTCCCTCTCTTTTACAAAAAAAATTTCATTTATCATTAAACTTATATACTAATTTATCACATTTGATGGACACCACATAATATAACTAGTTACAAAACCCGCCCGATGGGCGGGTATGGTGTAAATTTTAATATGTAGAAAAATGTCCAAAAACTTTATATACTTCTAAATGACATAATAATCGATAGATGTGATGATGATTTTGTACAAAAAAACGGTAATGAAGAAATGTTACATATAAATGTTACATATAGTTATTTGTTTCCTTCGCTGATTGATCTTTTAAATATTTATTTGTTTCCTTGTATGTAGGATCTTTTAAATAGTTATTTGTATGTACGATCTTTTAAATAGTTATTTGTTTCCTTGTATGTAGGAAGCCGTATATGGAGCATATGAATGTAGACCGTAAGCCGTACCAGATTCGTTTGCCGTATATGGAGCATATGAATGTAGACCGTAAGCCGTACCAGATTCGTTTGCCGTATATGGAGCATATGAATGTAGACCGTAAGCCGTACCAGATTCGTTTGCCGTATATGGAGCATATGAATATGAATGTAGATCGTAAGCCGTACCAGATTCGTTTGTATTAGTGCAAATGACGTGGACCAATCAGGGAATTCCAAGTGGCATTATGGACGAATAGGAATACTTGAAATTGTCATGGTGTCAAATCCTCTTCAAATTTAGGCCTCATATATAGGGTAGGATGCTTCTTTGATTCAAAATAAGTGATACACTTTTCTTTTTTGGGTGATTCATAATAAGTGATACACTTTGAAAAATTACCTTATTTGGCAAAAATGAGTAGGACCCACATCCACTAACGATCTACTTTAACAAGTGAAATGACTCTTTTACCCTTACTTTTTACTTTTAAACATCATTAACCTCACTTTATGTAAAAGATGTGGGACTCATTTCCCACTAACCATCCAATTAATCTAATTTAAGCACCATTATAATCTTTTACATCAAAAACCGTAAAACCCAACCTTATATTTTTCTTAAAATTAAAATATTAGCAATTACCTCAATACTAATTACAATATTACCTAAAGAATTATACTAAAGGAAAACCGAATATGACGTAATTCTTTTCAAATTTAATAAAAATAATTTATAATTTCTTTTTTCAATCTAAACTCAAATTTGATAGCAACTCAACTACTCAAGCTCCAATTAGTTGACTAATAGTCAACAACCACCACCCACCACCAAATAAACAACCTTTCATCAACAACCAGTACCTCAAAACCACCCATGACACCATTAAATTCAGTTAGTTTTCACGCCGTCAAGAAATCTAAGTCTAGAAACTCTATTTCAACTAAAGCCATAAGTCTAATTAACGGAGGATGAAGCTATAAACAGAAAGAAAAACTCACTTTCTTTCATAAAAACGAGTTTTCTTCTGACGACATGTTTTGACGTTATAATGAAGTATATATGATCAGTAAACAAGAAAGAAATAATATACTTACACCAGCTATGGTACGTAGAAATGGTTGTTTATGTAGACCGAGGACCAATTGTAGCCTAACCCTCATCTGTTGACCAAGAGTGCTACTCTTAAAGCACGATGTACAACTATACTACTTCTCTCTCTCTCTCTCTAACTTCTCCAAAAATCTTGGTACGTCCACTTTGTCCATCTTCTTATATACTTTTTTTAAAGGGAAGAAAACTCTCTCTCTCTCTCTTCCACCTCAAAACGATAAGATCAACCTTCAATCAATAGTTTATCAGTTTCCACAATTTCTTCCTATTAGTAATTACGTGTATCAGATAACATGTACAAGAGCAAATGATGTCTAGTTCAGCTAGATTGATGAATGAGTTTTACTGTGGGAAGTCGAGAGTTCAAATCCTGTAAATACCTCTTGTGGTGCTAAATATGAGGAATTTTTCCTTAATAATTCTTATGGGGGATGAGTTTACCCTATAAATGAGCTCGAACCCGAGGTGCTCGCTGGAAAACTGCGTACGCTTCAATTGATATTATTTGCCGTTTCCAAAAAAAGTTTCCAAAAAAAGATAACATGTACGAGAAATTGTAACATTTGTAAATTAGTCGTACTCTACATAAAAACGTGAACTTTTAAGTTGTGATTTTGTGTACTGTATTAAAAAAAATTATTAATTAAAAACACTAACTTATAGGCTTGGGTATGATTCATAGAAAGCTAAAATTATTGACCAATTAAATGTCACATAAGCAATAATATTACACAATTTTAGAGAAAATACTCACCATATGACCACATCCAACATATGTGGAGGGGACGGTGTTCCATTTACTTTAACGCCGTGGTCGCTTGCCACATAGACATTTTCTCAACGCCATTCCCCACTTTTGTGCTCATACTGAATAGTCTTAAATTGTGATTTTTATAAAATTGTGTAGATAATTAAATTGTGGTCAACTTACCATTACGGTACGGATGAGTAAAGACACGTTATAGTGTTGTCATTGTCACATAAGAAAGACCACGCATACGCAAATACCTTTATGTTCGTATTTTGCAAATGAAGTAGACATTCATACATTGGGAGAATAGGGATCTGCAATAACGATATTTTGTGCACTAATAAGGGGTAATATGTCAAATGACTTTTTTCTTTTGAGTAAATTACCGAAATTATTTATGCGATATTTCAAATTCTACGATTTTTTTACACATATAATAAAAGGGCAGGCCCTGAGTTTGTTGGGGTCCTAGGCGGACACTGATTTTGGGCCCTATTGTAATTCTAAAAAATAAATATCAATGCAACAAGTATAAAAAATTTGTCGAATAATTAGTCATTTAAATGTGACACGTCTAGCATTTCTAGACGCAAAAGTACAAATCAAATCTGAATAGTCGAGTTTCCTGCCCCTTACTTGTATCTTCTTATTGGACTCATTGAATTAGACCCTAAAAATAAAAATAAAAATTATAAATGGTTTAAAATTACAATTCAATTAAAAAAAACTCAAAACATTAACAAAGAAAAGGTAAAATTTTGAACCTGGTTGTTGAGAAATTTGACAATATTCAATTGAAAATTATCTTGGCATTAACATGTTGCACAGCCGTACCATAGCAATGTTCAGAAAGGAGTAAATAATTAAGTGTTTAAAAATTAAAGGTTAAAATAGATAAGGGTATTGTAAATTTGTGGGCCTCATTTTCTTTTGGGTATAGGCCCAAGCCTACACTATCTTCTTCCAGGGCCGGCACTGTATAATAATCATTGCCCTATTAATGTACACATTATTAAAATATCAAAATATTACGTCGACAAAAAACTTAAAACCACTTCATATCCTTTTCATGAGTCACATGATCAAAAGGGAAAAGGGTTATTACTCGCATTTAGAAATGTGACTTTGCCTCTGGAGTCTCCACTACCACCTAAAATTCGTCACTAAATTTTTGAGTGGTCACTGTTTAGCTTTAATCGGGACAGTTTACATATGGTTGAATTGTTATCTGGGTAAAACTGAATATCCCGAACAATACAAACCAACGGCTTGTTTATTTTCCACCTTTGATAGTTGCACTGCAAGGAGCACTTATACCCATTAACTTTTAAGAAATTTTGTTATATTATTAAAAATATAAATTAAGGATTTTGATAATAACAGCTCTAAGACTGTTAATAAGAAAACATATTATAATATTAAAAATAGGTTTTTAGTTGAATTAATTGTCTGGCTAGTTGAATATTCCTAACAATATGAAAGAAATCTGAAAAATAAAGATTAATATGGGTTAATGATTTACAATCTATTTAATTATTATTTTTTATAATATAATATTTTTTCTTTTGGGCTGATGTTATCAAAATCCATAAATTAATAATATACTCCCTTCATCCCAATTTAATTATCTACTTTTCTATTTTGATATATCCTAAATTAATTGTATACTTTTAAGTTTCAACCAGTTAAAAAGAATTTAATTGAGAAAGAGAAAATTTGATTGGTGACACAATGTAATTAATATAGTTTTTGTGTTTTTTTGTTTAGTGGAGAATAATTTTAAAACGAAAGGAGTAATAATTTATAAGAAAAACCACAAAAACTCTTATTAGCAAATCTTTATTTAGAATCATAATAAATTTCATTTATACGAATCCCATATCAGATAAGGATGAATATCTACATAGTACATATTATAATTTATGTTTATAATTTTGATTACATTAAAATACATACATACTAAAGAGTCTTTGGCCTAGTGGTATGGTGTTTGCCTTTCAATTGTGAAGTCAGGAGTTTGAGTCCCATCATGAACATATATGGTAATTAAAAGAAGATTAGATTTGGAGTTAAAAAAAATGAAGAATAATAATAATTAAAATGCATACATGGGAAAATTTAGGAAAATGTAATAAAGAAAACATAATCCACAAGTGACTGGCTGCTTCACCCCTCCACCAGATACGAGCCATTTTGCTCATCGCCGGCCCCACTCCGCCGTACGCCACCCTACCGCCTCCCTTATCCGTTGC
Organism: Calendula officinalis; assembly: GCA_963853835.1. Taxonomy (NCBI): domain Eukaryota; kingdom Viridiplantae; phylum Streptophyta; class Magnoliopsida; order Asterales; family Asteraceae; genus Calendula; species Calendula officinalis. The sequence continues at coordinate 28,926,578 of OY970834.1, forward strand.
AGCTTTCGTCAACACTCGAACCTCACTTCTCTTCAATGGCTTCTATTTCTACGCCAATCTTCCCTTCCTCAGGTCGCAGCTCCGATCACAAACTCACCTACGCAACCCCTAAACTCAATCACCGATCAATCAATTCGTCGACTCGATTCTCTCACTCTCTCCCTAGGGTTTTCGATTCATCGACTGTATGCCGATGTCAGAAAAATACTGATAACGGTAATAACAGGGACGAAGAAAGCCCTCGCCGATGGGATTCGTTGTTTCAAGAGAATTTTAGAAATGTTATCAAGTGGTTTGATGGTTACATGGCTGGATATTGTAAGAATCAGATTGAAAATGTTAACGAGAACAAGGATGATTATGAATATGATACTGGTGTTGTGAAGATAGATGGTTATGGTGATGGAGATTGGGATTGGGAACGGTGGAAGAAGCATTTTTCTGAAATTGATGAACAGGAGCAGATTGTTTCTCTCTTGGAGGTATCGTGTTTAAATATTATTGTGAGTCAAGATTAAGATGTGGAGATTAAAGTATATGACTATTTAATTAATGTGTATAATTAAACTTCCAAACCTCCATTGGACGAATTTTGATTAGTAGTAAACTGAGGCTTAGGGTTTAGTGCAAGTTGAAAGCATATACTCAAATTGCAGCAATCTACAATTACAAATGTTACATAAAACCTGGTATATTGATTTTTAAGATATTATAATGCAATTTCTTGAAGAATATTTTATACATTTGATTAATCGTCAAACAATTTCTGAACTATGTTCATGTAGGTTATTTTGGTGCACATATAACTATATTATTCCACTAATATATTAATTATAATTACTAATTCACTATCACTATGATAACATCAATACGAAGTATATGTAATGTAATTACAGTCACAACTAAACCGTGCTATTATTAAAGAGGATTATGAAGATGCTGCTAAAATAAAGGTAGCAATTGCAGCAGCTGCTACTAATGACACTGTTGGCAGAGTGATGTCTCAGCTCAATGTAAGAGAAAATATACTATCTTTTTTATAATTATTTGTTATAATTAAGAAACATTTTCATCTCTTTTACCTATTAATATTGCAGAAAGCCATAAAGCAAGAACGTTATAAAGATGCAGCATTTGTGCGTGATTATGCTAGTGCAGGTTTGGTGAGTTGATACAATCATTTTCTTCACTATTATTAATATTATTATTTATTTTTCTGAAGGAAATTTTTATGTCTGTCTGGTTGTTTATTTATCTATTTTAGGTGGGTTGGTGGGCAGGATTTTCAGATGATAAAAAGGACCCGTATGGTCGAATTATTCGTATAAGTGCAGAGCATGGTAGGTACCTTGCAAGAAGTTATAGTCCCAGGTAAATTAGTTAACTTTAATGCATAATTAGCACTATTTTATTCTAAAAGTAGTTAATTTTTAATATCCTTGTGTATTTAACGATTTAATCACATATTAAGGCATCTAAATTTCAGGCAGCTTGTGAAGGCTGCAGATGGTTCACCTTTATTCGAGTTATTTATTACAACAAATGAAAAGGGAGAGTACAAACATCAGGTAGCTTTATTTTCTTTTTATTTTGTCGAAATTAATTATTAAACTTTGATTAAAAGGTTGAATTTGCATGATCAGGCTGTATACTTGAAGCAAAATGAAACACCCCAAGATTTCCCAATTACTTCCGTTAAGTCATCAGGTTTTATTACCAGTGTGGGCCCCATAAGTGAAAAAGATGATTTATTTGCAAAGGATAGTGAAGATACAGATGATGGTTTTGAAAATATTTTAAGAGATAGGATTCCTGGTGCAAATGATGTGAAAATTAAGGTTATGAATGTGACATCACCAGGAAAAATAGATAATGAATTGATATCAAAAATCGTTGAACAAATCATGGAAGATGAAGATGAAGATGGAGATGACGAAGAAGATGATGATACAGAAGAAATAAAAAATGAAAATGAAGAAGAGGATGGTATTGATATTGATATTGATATAGATATTGATAATGGTAGTACAATAATTGGTGATGGTCAAATTGTGGTCAAAGTTATAGTTGGTGATTTAGCACAAAAAACATCCAATCAAACATCTAAAAAAGATTTAATTAGAGTTCCTGCTAAATTAGAGAAAAAAACTCGTTCGTCATTCACTTTCTCTATTGAAAACGCAAATCAAATTGTTTCTTCATCCCCAAATGATAAAGATTCAAAAGTCCTACATAATCGAGTCATAGACAGTGTTATGCTCGATCTTGCTAAATCTATTGGAAAAGGGAAGATTTCCATGAAGGTGATTTTCTTGTTTGACTATATCTGGTCAAAGTTAAAGTCAAACCCTTGAAGTTTTTGATGATTTTCAGGTGCTTAAAGATGTGGACCAATTGCTAAATCTCAGCCTTAATCAGGCACAAAATCGTCAGGCTTTATCTGGATCTACAACATTCAACCGAATTGAGCTTCCATCGACTGGAGATCCTTTAAATGGTGAAACTGTTAATTATTTTTTTATTTTTTTTATATAGGATATAATTTTAATTTGTGAGAGATTGTTGCAGGCAAGGTTTTAATATACGGATTCGAGCCTCGAGGCGTTTTCCTTTAGCCTCACGAGGCGTAAGCCTCGAGGCGGAAAACAATTAATATCTAAAATATCATATAACTCATAAAAAACAACACAAAGTATTATATAACCCCAATATCAAGTTTTAAAAGGTCATAATTGATGTTATACAAACAAAAAGACCATTTTTTGTAAATTTTCTTGTTAAACTCAAGACCTATTCGTGATTATGGATAGATATGGTCACCGTTTTTGCTTTAAGCAAATCATTCTTAGCAAAAAGTCAAAAAAAGTTAATGAGCTTCACAAAAAATCAGGGGAAAGTAAGTAAAAGAGTTGAAAATTTAAAAAAAAGCCAAAAAAATCAGCTCAGCGCCTCGGTCCCGCCTCGGACGCCTCGGTCCGCCTCGAACCGCCTCAGACCGCCTCGGTCATCTGAGGCGTACGTTTATACCAAAGTCACTGAGGCGCCGCCTCAGATGCGTTTTTTCACCGCCTCGCCTGAGGCGTACGCCTCGGCCGCTTTTTAAAACTATGGTTGCAGGATTATATATTGGTGCCCATGGGATTTATACTTCTGAAGTTATTCATTTAAAACGTAAATTTGGTCAGTGGCAAGAAGATGGTAATATGAATCTTGAGTTTTATGAATATGTAGAAGCAGTAAAGATTACTGGTGATCATTATGTGCCAGCTGGCCAGGTAAATATCACACTTTTTTATTTTTTATTTGTTTTAGATGACAAAATGTAGTTTTCTCTTAACAGGTTGCATTTCGTGCAAAAGTTGGAACTAAGTATCAGTTACCTCATAGAGGCATTATCCCAGAAGAATTTGGAGTGGCAAGTCTTTAACTTATATTTTATATTAAAAATCAAATTACATAAATTGTCCCTGTGGTTTGTATGAAATTATAAATTTCATCCAATATACATGGATATTCCCTAATCTAGAAACTTGTTACTTTAAGGACCGTTGGTGTTGCAAGTTTAAAAATTAGGGACCATTTGTGTAATTAAAAAAGTCGAGGGATGAAATTGTTAATTTCATGCAAACCACAAGGAAAATTTATGTAATTTACTCTTTTTTTTAATCTTTTATTTCGTGTGGTGTGAGTTTTTCTAAGATTTTTTATTTTATTTCAGATTGGTCGATATAGAGGACAAGGAAGGGTTGCAGACCCTGGGTTTGAAAACCCTAGATGGGTTGATGGTGAACTTGTTATTTTAGATGGAAAGGTTTCACCTTTATTTATTTACCTGATTTTTAATTTTTACTAAATATAAGTTGGTTTATTTCTTATTTATGACATAATTTTTACTTAATTTTTTTGCAGTATATTAACGGTGGGGTGGTTGTTGGGTTTGTATACTGGGCCCCTGAATATCATTTCTTGGTGTTCTTTAATCAGTTAAGGCTGCAGGAATAGGATGCTATTTCTATTTGTACATTATTAAGTTTCACTATTCTTTTTTCTTCTTTTTCAGATTTTTGCATCATTAGGTATTTACTATATAACATTTAACATGGAATGAATAGTGCTTTTTGTCTTTTCTAAAACTTTCGTTCAATATATATATATGTGAAAAGGCAAACTAATAAACAAGAGATTGCCTGCCAACTTGGTTAGCAAGCCTTTACTATCATCCCCATCCACAGGCAACCCGGGTTCAAGTCCTTACGGGATCAAATTTTAGTTCTTTTTTTAACTCTATTAATTTACTCTACGGAATCAAAAATTTTTTATTTACTCCCTACGGAATCAAAATTTTACATTTTTTTAGTTCTTGTAATCTTTTTTCAATTCTTTTAAATCTTTTTCAATAAAAAATCTTTTTTTGTTTACTCTCTAAACTTTAATATTTAATAACTATATATTCTTATAAAAATAATGATTTGTTATTAAAATATTTACGTTCATGTATAACTAATAAATTTTTATATAACTAAAAATAATGATGTTCTTTAACTACTAACACTATAATATTTTTTAACTTGAATATGATAAGTATTATTAAAGCTTTTATTATTTTTTGTATTTTTAGCATTATTATTAGTAATTTCATATACTTCCTCCGTATCAAAATAAGTGACACACTTTCCATTTTGGGGTGTATCAAAATAAGTGACACACTTTGAAAACTTCCCTTATTTGGTAAAAATAATGGGACTCATACTCACTAACTATCCACTTTAATAAAGTGAAATTACCCTTATACCCTTACTTTTACTTTTAAAACTCATTAATATCACTTTATTCAAGGAAAGTGGGACCCATTCTCCACTAATTATGTACTTTAATCTATTTTAACATCTACTTTAATCTTTTATCTCAAAAAATGTGTAAGCCAATTTGTGTCACTTATTTTGATACGGAGGAAGTACAAAGTTTGTTTTAAAAATGTCTAAACTTACAAAATATCGAATTATATGATCTTCTTTTTACTATAAAGTTTTTTTGGTTGACATGGCTATCACACATTTTACACGAAGTAAAACTAACGCATATGAATCGAATAATAATTAACGATAAAACAATTTAGATACAATCAGCAGAATAACACAACTATATGATGTACAATTGATACATTTACTGATGTCATCTTTTAGGTGTCATATGGAAAGTCCCCGCAGCATCGCGCGGGGTACTTTCCACTAGTTTACTACATTGGATGTAAGTAGAGTCGATTTTCGTTGCTTAAGTTATGTTCTTTTTTTTTATGTATGCGAGTTTGCTAATGTATCCCAAATCTAAACCAATCAGTCATCATAGATTTTAATTTAGTCATGACTTTAAAATTATTTTGTTATTCATCCTTCAATATCTGGTTAATACGTAGTTTAATAACTAAATTATTGGGGAGCTGATTAGTATAGAGCAACTTTTATCCATGCAGAGCAAATTAATCTCAAATGACAATCATGTCCTTCCTTTACTTTTAACACATTTTGCATTTAACCCCTCCCATTAATGGTATGATTGTCATTTGGGATGAATTTGAGCTCCCAAATTATTGTAAAAGGAAGCGGTAACTTATAATCAAAGCCAAAAAGGATTTCACAATGTTGGTTTAGAGAATGGAAATGCTAAGAGCACACGTGTGGTGGTCATGACAAACTAACTTTGACCGAAACCACACCGGCACCAAATAATCTGGAACTAGACTGTTAAATTTTTTATTTTTCTTTTATCTTTTTTAAATTGTGATTTGTTTGAGAAATATTTTGTGGGTCCCAAATAAATGTTATATGATTAGTAAGTGATGTATGGTTATTTTAAGCTGAGTGTTAAAATCATGTTAAAGATGTAAAAATGTATTTAACATAATTTTTTCAAGATTAAGTAGTTTTATGCTATATATTGAAAGTAGGCAGTAATAAATAGGTGTCACATTAAGTAGTTTAAACGAACTTTATAATTATATGTGAACAAACATGATAACAACTACTGTGGTGTTTCCCAGTTAGTTTTTTAGTGCACCAAAAGAAACATCATTTGCTTATTATTGCTCTCTCTTCTTTTTGACATGTAAAGACCCATATGGTGCATTAGAGTTCAAAAAGGTGTAGATTAGAGGAAGTGTTAGCCGTTCAAAAAAAAAAAAAAAAAAGAAGACCCGTATGGTACATTAGCTTCTGTCACAAAATCAAATGGTTGTTTAGTATCTAAATATTAATTATTATATGTTTCATAATACTATAGTATAAAACTAATTATTATTTTAGGATGAGGTATGTGATCTTTACGTTATGTTCCCAAGTATTAATTTAAAGAAAAGTTTGGAAAGATGATCTAATTATTATCGTGTTACATAGGTTTTTATTATTAAGATAAGAAAGAAGATGAAAGAAATTATAAGTCATTATTTATCTCCTAATTTTCCTCTAAAAATAAGATTTGAATAGAACAGAAGTTAGAATTAATGAAAAAATTGTACATTCCAAATTATCCATGACATTTTATAATTAATTTATATTTGAAGTGTAAAATTATAATATTTTTAACCTTCTTTTCTCTCCAAAGGCACACAAAAAACATTAAAAATAAAATAATTTCTTATAAATATTTGTTGTTTTATTTCCCTTTTTCTTTCATTTAAGAACACATTGGTAGTCTCCTTGCAATCGATGCTGGGAAATCGAAGGTGGCACAACCACTAGAATACGTCACAACATCTTTTAATGGTGTAAGAAAACTACTGTTTCTTGCGATAAAGTGGAACAAACAAAATCCAACACACATATCTCTGTGCATCTTCATGCCACCAATAACCTGAACAACATAATAACAGTGGATATAACTCTACTTATCGTACATTTGTGGTAATAAAGAATAATATAATACTGTTCATGAGTTCCACTAAAAAGAGTTGTACAAACATTTTCAAAACACACTCAAAAATAAGGATTGTTTTATAAATATTTCTAAATATTTTTACTTTTATTCCTAAATTATTTTCTAATTACCTTATATTTATAATTTCATTTTAATTTCACTTTTATTTTGAATAATAAAAATATTTATTTTCTAAAAGGTCCACCATTAATTTTTTTATTAAATTACGATCGGAACTAGCCTAAAATTACACTATTTTTTATTTTTTTCATCATTTTTAAATGCATTAGTATATTTATAATATATCAAAAACATTTGATACTTTGGTGAGTCCTATAAAATATAATTTTACTTGATAACTATTATATGTCTACCATATTATAGATCATTTAGTTATCTATATCTATAGTGTTATAGTATAAATAGATAAGGATAGAATTATATAAAATAATAAATCAGATAAATCGAATATAAATGTTAGAGCATAAGGTGTGGTAACGTACCCCATCCCAAGTCGGATGCCACCTCAGCTTTCGACCCAAGCCACCACACCGCGCGCTGGGTGACTTAGGCCCTAAGTCGGATGGCCGACGTAGGCCACGAGCCAATGGGAGGAGAGATGGTGTTTTGGGACCAATGAGAGGAGAGAAGTTTTTATTTTTTTAATGGTTTTTATTTTTTTAAAGGAGTATTATTGGTTAGTGATGTTAGATGGAGTATTTGGGGATTTTGAATGTAAAATGTGAAATGGTTAGTAGTGCATAGGTGGCATCCGACTCCAAGTCACCACACCTAATGCTCTTAATGTAAAAAATGTATGAACACCGCAGCATCGCGGACACTTGTTAAAAACAAATCATAAAATAATTAATAAAATGAAAAAATTAATGTTTGTTTAATCAAATTAGAGTGTTCAAAACTCTAAAAATTCTATTCCCGACAGTGGTTTATATTCACATTTGCTGCAATTACTAGGTAATTTACGAAATGATTGACAATTGACTTGGGGATTCTGAATTCTGATTAATAAATTACGCGTATCTTTTACCTTTGTTTTTTTTTAATTTTTCATTTGATTTGATATTGACCCCACAGTCATCGGAGAAGAAGCAGCAGCTCATGTAACGGAAGACATGAACAACGCTCCCTTCACCTCTCTCCCAATCTACACCGCCGCCACCACCATCGCCGCCCCACCACCACCCCCCACAATGCCTGAACCCAACGAAAGTTCTCCGACCGCCCCCATCGTCGACAACGGCGTTCGCAACCGCAGTAAAAGCCCACAACCACCGGTCACCGTTTCTTCCGGCAGCACCTGCTTCCGCCTCTTATGCCACGCGTCCCGCATTGGCGGCGTCATCGGAAAATCAGGTTGTATCATCAAACGACTGCAAAAAGAAACGTCAGCCAAGATTCGTGTTGAGGACTCACCACTGGGTTACGACGATCGTGTCATTTATATCTTGGCCGATTCCACCGTTTACAGAACGATGTCGTTTGACGAAGAAAATAACCAAGAAAACAACTTTTATGTAGATGATAGTGAGTATACAGAGGTTTCAGTCGCACAAGAGGCGTTAATTAGGGTTTATGAGATGATTTTGAATGCTGCTGCTGAAACTGACGGGGGCTATTTTGCGCCTGGGGGTGTAGTTTCTTGTCGATTGCTTGTTGATGCGACTGTTGTTGGGTATTTGATCGGGAAACGTGGGGAAAATATTAAGAAGATTCGAAAGCATACTGGGTGTAAAATCAGAACTTTAGGTGAAGAAAAATTGCCGTCTTGTGCAATGGCTACCGATGTATTGATCGAGGTTAGTATGTTGTTAAAATTCGAAATAAAGTCAAATGTATTTACGAAATGCGAAAAATCTTGGCTTCTTTTTCTTTCTTTTTTGACTTTTCCACCCTTTTCACATTAATTGCGCACCAACTGTTCGACAAAATGCCAAAACCAATATATTCAACATTTTTGACAGATTGAGGGTAACATTGTAGCCGTTAAAAAGGCACTTATTGCCATTTCTCGTCGCGTTCAAGATTGCCGCCCTCTTGACAAAGCAAGAATGCTTTTTGATAGACCTCACAAATTAACAAACGGGTTCAATTGGGAACCCACATTACCAAACGGGTTCAATCACAAACCCACATTACCAAACGGGTACACCCAGGAACCCACATTACAAAACGGGTACACAGATTTCCCTCCAGCAAGAACTCAAATCCAAGAATCTGCACCAATCAGTTCTCCCAATTATGTTTTAAGAAATATAAACGGTAAACAAGAAATTGTTTTCAGGCTCCTTTGTTTAGGTGATAGAATAGGTGGAGTTATAGGCAATTCAGGAACAATTGTGCAGGCCCTACAAAATCAGTCAGGTGCTCACATAAGTGCTTCACCACCACAATTTGGTTGTGATGAACGGTTAATCACAATTAGTGCTTTTGAGGTTAGTTTGTTAAATCTGTACACATAATAAAGAACTTTTTATTTAAAAAAAAAAATGTTTTATTTTTTTATTTTGTGTGTTTATAGAGACCAGAATCACAAAACTCGCCTGCACAAAACGGTGTAATTCTTGTTTTCACTAGATCAGTTGAAGCTGCTTATGAAAAAGGGTTAGATTCACCAACATCAAGAAATCCAATTTCTGCAAAACTTGTGATTCCACATCATCAAATGGGTTGTCTTTTGGGAAAACATGGTTCCATAATTGCAGATATGAGAAAAGTAACGGGTGCTTTTATAAAAATCATTGGTGGTAGTCAAGTTCCTAGATGTGCCTCAGAAACTGATCAAATAGTTCTTGTAAGATATTTAACAAATTTCCCATACTTTATTTAATTCCAAGATTAATAATTTTAATTTCTTGGTTGGTTAGATGCAAGGAGAATTTGTAAATGTTCAGGATGCTTTGTACAGTGTGACTAGTAGGCTGAGAAACGACATGTTCTCCAATAAAATGGCGACAACTGGCCCGAATACAAGGTTGACTTATGGAAACAGTCAACCCATTTCTGGATTGCATCATTTTAACGAGCATGCAAATTTAACACAAAGTATAGATAATCTTAGACTCTTTGATCATCCTTCATCATGTGGGCCATCACAATCTCAAGTAATATATCTTAATTTTTTTTTACAATACCTTTTTCTACTTAATTATTATTATTATTTTAAATGAATGGATAGGATGTTGACAAAGGATCAAGTTCTAAAGGTTGCATTGAACTTGGCAGGTTTGATTATACACCTTTTTTATATTTTTTTTGGGGTAAAAACATTAATGATCATAATTTTAGCCTTTTATAACGATAAAATAATTATAAATAAACAATATTTGGCAGAGGAAGTAGATCTGCTATTATTACTAACACGACTGTGGAGATTATGGTTGCTGAAAATGCCATCCATTCTGTGTATGGGGAGAATGGAAGCAATCTGACTCTTTTAAGACAGGTAATTAATTAAGTTTGTTAAATATTAATCTTAATCTAATCTTGTTTTTGTGGTGATTATTAAATAAATCAGATTTCAGGAGCAAAAATTGTAATTCATGAAACTGGTTCAGGATTAAGGGATCATGTTGTTGTGATATCTGGTACACCTGATCAAACCCAATCAGCTCAAAGCCTTCTTCAAGCATTCATACTTGCTGACCAACAGTGATTAATATCAACAACTCAACCATCTGTTTTTCTTTTATTTTTTCTTCTTCTTTTTGGGGGTTCAGAAAATGGCTGGCTAGTTTTAGGATCAGTTTTTGGAACCTGATCATGAGCATACACTTGTTTTTGTGGATAATATGATATCGGGTGGCTCTTGATTGGGACGAATGGATCGTAACAAGCATTTTGAAGCAAGATATTGAGATATTAACGAGTTGAGATGGCAAAATCGACTTTTGTGAAGGTATTGGTTATATGTTTTATTACTGAAAAAGCATTATTATGACCAATTATGAGGTAAAGAAAGTGGTTGCTATGTGGTTTCTTTTATTTTGGCTCTTTGATTTGACACGAGTTTGTGATCCTTTTTTAATTTAAAGAAGCGTAAATTACATGGAAGGTTTATGTGATATATCATTTATTACCACCTCGTTCATTTAAACAAGGATGCCTAGTGTAATAAACGAACTTAAAGGATGAGGTTGTAATAAGTGGTATATCGCATAGACTTTCCGTGTAATTTACTCTTCAAAGAATTTTGAATTTTGTTATATATGAAGTGATAAAAATTTTAGTTTTTAATCCTTTTATCAAGTTATGGTTTGTTTCTTGTTTGTTCAACTTGTTTGAAATGTGTGGGACTGATCAGTACTAATCTTGCCACTTTGGTTAGGAGTTTGCTCAAATTTCATGATGTCTTTTTAGCAAAAAACTAAGGTAACATTTTTTGATTTCGTTTATATGATATAAATGATAAGTAGCAAATGAAAGGATTAAAGAAAGAGAACTTATTTCTGTTGGTGATATATTTAAACACATGCTAACAAGAAACTAGAAGCGGAAGAGAGTATTCATAAAGAAATAAAATAAAATTATAATTCCGATCAACTAACGAGATATAAAATATTCTTAGGTGTAGCTTTGTTACTAAAGGGGAATGATGTCATCGAATCGAATTGGTTTTGAGCGTTAAAAACAAAGACGGACATTACATAAGTCACATGATCCCCCAAATGTTAGCTCGTCGTTTACTGATTTATTGTAAATGCATTTTAAATCTCTGTTACAGTCCTAAATCCCCAAACAGATAAATGAAACCAAAACCTGCCAACTACATATTTGAAGAAAGCCTCAGTTAGGGTGATGTTGTTGAGGCTGAAACAGCCTTGAAACTTTGGTTGATCTTAGCCAGCTGACTACTAAAATCAGCCAGCAAAGCTGAAACAAACTTCAACTCACTAATCAATATCAGTCAGCAGGTGCATACAAACAAATAAGCAACATCATATCACATGTTAAATAAAACAGAACCAATAAATATAACAAGAAGCCAAACTGTACATTAGCCTTGGAGACAGTTGACTGAAAAAGGTTGCAAGATATCTTGTTCAGAAGGAGACAAAAAAAATGTGGAATCTAAAAGTAGAGTCTCACTGGAGTTGAGGAAAACAATGCACTATAATAATAGAAAAAAGAATAATCTCGTGTTGTTTGGTTTTGCTTATAGATCGAGTGTGGGATAGAGACCAAGAGAAGTGCGACTGTTGTTTCCATTTGCCTCATAAAAAGATTCCCCTGACTTACGTGACGATGATGATCTTGAAGAATTGGCGTATGGCTCCATTGAAAGCCCCTGAATTTTAGGAAGCCCAGTTGTATCATTGTAGCCTCTTTCCACTCTCTCTGCTTCTAATGGTAGTTCATCCAATGTCTATTAAAAAAAAAAACTAAATTAAATTAAATGCAAAATTATAAATAAATAATGCCTCTAAATACAAAAAACGTACCCTAAAAGCTTGCTGAAGAACACGCAACAGCTCACGTGTGCGCTTTCTTTTAATAGAGATGTCATCAGGTTCTTGCAACATTTGTTCAAACAAATCATCTCTGTCATCAACAAAAACAATACTATAATTAGAATTAAAATTAAAATACAAACAAGCACACACACAACAGAATCTTAACCTCTCCTTAATTACCTGTACAGCTTTTTAATGAAGATATTGTGCAGATCTCTTTTTGTATGGTTCACCTGAAATTCAAGCAAAAAGATTATACTTAGTATGAGACAACTAACATTGTGATTGAAAAAAACAGAGTATTGTCCCTTTGGTCTCTATGAAATTTAGGAGTTTGTCCCTTGACTTTTTTTATTACACAGATAGTCCCTAATTTTGAAATTTCTAGCACCATTTAATAAAATAAGGGACAGATGATGTTACAAGTTTCAAAATAAGGGACTATCCATTTAATAGAAGAAGTAGAGGGATGAAATCGATAAACTCATACAAACCACAGGGACGATTAATGTAATTTACAATTAAATAAATATTAATAGTAAGAAGTTAGTGAAGTCAGAAGTGACGATTACCAAAAAGTGCATGATGGCCTTGGGCACATAGTCTTCAATGTTCTTCCTAACAATATCATAATATGATCTCAACAGCAACTTTGTAACATTAATCTCAATAGCCTCCTGATCTGAATTAGCATCAGATGGCCTCAAAACTGTTGGTGGCTATAAATAACAAAAGTCAAAAGGTCAAATAAATAATATCAGAATGTTGAATTTCAAGATTATAATCACAACATACCTCTCTCAAGTGGATCAATGAAGATGAATAATCCATGTGATGATCCATGGTTTGAACTGGTTCATTAAATGGCTTATTTGTAGAATTTTCTTTGGTGGATACTCGATTATCAGACCCACCAAAAATTGAAGAAATTCCCCAACTTGTGCTTCCTGAAGAAATCACAGCCATTGAAATTTAACATGCTTTTTTTTATCTTGTTTATGTTTTAAAGTACTCCCTCCGTCCCACAAAAAAGTTTACATTTCTCAAATTTGGGGGCCCCACCTAATAAAATAATATTATTACCAATCATTCCACCAATAAAACACTTTCTCTCTCCAATCTAACCTTATATTTTAATCAAAAGTATTACAAAGGACCCCACCACTATCTATCTCCTAAAATATTGTGCCCAAATGAAATGTAAACTTTTTTATGGGACGGAGGGAGTAATATCTTACCAGATGTCGGTTTCTCAACCTCACCAACTGGCCGAGACCCGGACTGATTACCCTAAAAAATTAAAATAAATTAGTATTTTAATCTTATATTTCCTGTTAAAGTATTTAATATTAAATGTTAATTATTTATAAAAAAAACCTGCTCTGCGACAATTCCATTGCCTTGTCGGCCAAGAAAAGCACGTGACTTGATACCTCTTTCAGATTGTGGTGCTTTTTCCAGCTCAGCATCCTGACCAACAAAAATAAAATAGACTGTCAGTTAGAATTTAGAAACCAAAAGAACACAAAGTGAACAAATATGCATAACAAACATCACATGAATTATAGTTATACCTTTTGTTTTGAAAGAGTTGTTGCAACCCTAGAAGCTTTGACTTGTTGCATTGCTAATTCCACAGCTTTACTCCCACCAATAAAATTCGGATGTGAAGTGTTTATATAATCCATCTGTAAACAAATATTCAACAAAATGTCAGACACGTCTTATCTTTTGCATGATTGCATCACATAAAATTTGGGGTAAAGTGGTAAACTACATATATCGTCCCTTTAGTTTGTATGAAATTACAGATTTAGTCCCTCGACTTTTTTTATTACATCGATGATCCTAATCTTATTACTTGTAAAACGAACGGTCCCTGAAGTAAAAGGGATGTAAAGTTTTTAGGGACCGTTGATGTTACAAGTTTCAAAATTACGGATTATTGATGTTACATGTTTTAATATTAAGGACCAACTGTGCAATAGAAGTTGAGGGACGGAATTCATAATTTCATATATACCACAGGGTCAATTTTTGTAATTTAGTCTATAATTTATGTACCTCCATTTCAACAATGTGGCCAATCATGGTCTCAGAAGGTTGAAGACCATCTCTTAAGAAATTCCCAATGACATCATCCATACGTTTTCTGAGAACAGGGAATCTTTGTAGCTCATTAACCATACAACGATGACTCATCTGAAAAAAAAAAACAGAATTACAATAATAAAATTAGCGATAATTATGAAGATAGTTTTTTTTTTTTTTTTTTAATTCCGACCTTTATTAGCTCGTCATAAATAAATCTTGCACACTGGACACTTGGATCTAGTAAACGAGCAATCTGTCTTCTAATAAGAACTTCAAATGGAACCTGCAAATTCATGTTAAGCATCAAAACTAGAAGCACTTGAAATTTATTATTAAGCCACAAAAGATGGAAAAAACTGATAAGTTGAGAATAAGACCTACTTCTGGTACAAATAATGCAGATCTAGGGCCACTTGCATTTTGTATGGCAGTTCGAATGTCATCATCAGTCAAATCCTCACATGGATCAACCTCCTGCAGCAGGAACAAAAAAAATGATATAAAAATGCAGCCATCTTTATTTCATTTAAAATATTTATCCAGAATAAAGAAATTATTAAACAGAAATACCTCCAAACTCTTCACAAATATTGACTGGAAAATATAATGTATCCTTGCTCCACCAGATAACTCAGATGTTGACATTTCTTCATTCTTTCCCTCAATCATTGAAGAAAAGGCTGTTTAATGAAATCAACAGATCATATATATTATCAGTCGTCAAAAATTTAAAAACAAAAATAGAAGGCAAGAAAAACCAAACAACCTTCTGAATACTTAGAAAGAATATTTAAAAGAAGAGCTCCCATGCCAGCCTGTAAATTAATAAAAAGAAATGCAAATTAATAAAGAGAAAATTTGTAAACAGTTTCATTGGGTTGGGTACCTTTGACTCTGTGATCTCTCCATAACTAGCATGTTCTTTTGCAACCGAAACTAATGCAGCACTAATGCGTGATTTTAATCCTGGTAACACAGTCTTAATATGCTGTACCAGAATCTGTAAATATATAAAAAACAAATGAATATCATACTTTATATTATCAAAAATCACCATGTGTATGTATGAATTAACAGAATGTGAAATACTTGGTTCAACTTCTTTGCCAATTGAGGTACCCCACAGCGATCAGCGAGCTCGTTATAAACCTACAAAACAAAAATATCAATTATTTAAAATATAATAAAGAACACTTAACCGCTAAATTGTAGAATTTGGGAAATAAAATTCATACCGGGCGACTGCGAAAGAATTTCTCCTCTGCCACAAGTGCATCTTTAATCGACCGGTTAAACATAATATCCTATTTAAGAATATTGTATATGTTAAGAAATTACATTAATTACCAAGAAATAAGCAAGATATCCTATTTAAGAAATATTTTCACATTAATTAAAGTAAAAATATTACCTCTTGACTACGATTTACAACACCTATATAACCAAGTCTGAGAGGGATCACTTTTCCCAGCAAGAAATTACGAGCATCTGTGCCTCTGTCCATAATGTCCAGCTAAAAATAAATAAAATAACCATGTTAGAAATGAACATTACCAGATAACAGCAGAATAATAACTAAAAATGAAAAAATGAATTTATATAAATTGTACCTTTGTTATCACACCAATTGTTCGGTAACCTAACAGTAAAAGAAAAAAAATATTATGTTAAAAATTAGTCTCAAACAATATGTTAAAAATTAGTCTCAAACAATAGATTATTCATTTATTCTACTGAAATAATGATTGATGACATCAGCACGTACCATCTGGATCAGCATTTCCAGCAATTTGAAGTGCATCTGAGTTGGCAAGATCAGAATTTGCTGGTGTAACAGCAAGTATTAAACAACTTGGGAGTTTAATGTATGACATGATCATTGTTCTAATACGGGCTTCAATATCCGAAGGCTGATCACCAACTGGAACTTTTGTTATTCCTGGTAAATCGACTAGAGTTATGTCAAGAACATTTGGTGAGAAGATTTTTAATCGGATTTGTTTGTCAGATACACCCTTGTTTCCTCCTGCTTCCCTGTCAGTCTCAGCCTGGAGTATCCAGATTGTTAAAATATGAAGTCAGTGATCAAACCTTCTTTGACAGAAAAAAAAATGATTGATTTTATATCTAAAGCTCCACACAAAAAGGGTGATCAATAAAAGGCTAAGGAGTAAGGATAAATGACAGCAAAAGATAGAGGACTATAAAAGACATTAATATGTTATTTATGTCTATGAACACTTCAATGGAAAGCAACTTTTGCTATCAATACATTCTAAATTTGTCTTACATAAGGTATATGCCTACACTGACAGCAGAATATGAGTAATACATCATACTGTGATAGTAAATAATAGGGCCATCAACTGTCTCAGCCAGATATGTTCCCAAACTTGATACTCAATCTATTGTAAACTAGACGTTCTTCAAAGCTACTCTGGACTATAGACTTACATCTATATTAAAATGTTTGTCAATATCAATAGAAAAATCAGAATACTTAATCACTAGTGTAACAAATGCATAATGATTGAGTCAGATAACTCCAATTTAATTGAGTTTAAGCCAAAAATTAAGGACCTAATTTAAAATGCTAATAATGAATTGAATAACACACTTGATTAAATACGAAAAAATCACTTAATGCAATTTTCAATAAGGAGATATGAAGATATCAGCTTATCATTTTCTGGCCCGCCAACATAAAGAAGAGTCATAAATTATTATCCCAATACTCAATGATTGAGATATCAACAACTATCAATGAAATGATATATAACACTATCGGATGATGATAAAAAAAAATAACATAATCATTTACAACGCAAATAGTAAGTAATGACACCTGAATTTCTCTGCGAATTTCATTAAAATCATAGAATCTCTTCCCCGGTACATGCAAGAACTCGCCGTACTCCTCATCCGTACCATCCGGCTTCCGCTTGATCTGAAGCAACTGAAGCACGAGCGGCCGGCGCGTGCAGATATCGGAACCCCTTGGCAAAAAATCACGACCTACAAGAGCTTCAAGAACACTAGATTTACCACTACTCTGGCTACCTACAACGGCAACCTGAGGAAGCTCGATAGTAGAGGAGCTTCCTAATTGAGCGACTATGTCTTGAAGCTTGTTGACGATGGGGATGACGTTGTGGCCAAGCGGAGCGGCGTTGGCGTTCGTCGGAGGCGGTGGTTGTTGGTGTTGAGGTGTGGAAGGAATCACAGGTTCATCGCCCATTGGAATGGATTTGGGATTGAGATCGATTGAATTGAAATTGCAGAGTATGGTGAAACCCTAGAGATTGATTGATACGGTAGAAGAGTGGAGGAGAGAGAGAGTGTTTTTGTGTTTGAAAAAGGGTTTATAGAGAGAAGGGGGGGACGTGTGGGGGCCTTTTGAATACCTCCCACGCAAGATACCGAGAATCCGAGATTGAGGGTTGAAACTTGAAGCTTGAAAGACAATTTTCTAAAAGGGTGTGTTTGGGATCGGAATTAGGAATAGAAATAAGAATAAGAATGTCATTTTTTTGGTACTTTTACGGTTTTACATAGGAGCATAGTCATTTTCAAAATAATGTTTGAATTAATTTTTTGGTGTAAGATGACTTTTTACGGCTAAAAGTCATAAGCTATTTTGAATACTCAGTGATATTGTAATCTAGTTCATTTGTTTTTATCATTTTAAGGCATCAATCATTTTAATTTAAAGATCGTGTTTAACATGACCAAAAACAAATGCATGGCAGTTTATGCTAATGAAACCAACCACACCTTTATAGCCGATTTAGCACACTCGCTTGGAATGGTTAACTACGTTAAGTTGTGGAATTATATCAAGGCTTGTAATCTAGTGATATTAAAAATTAATGGTATAACGTATGACATATTGGTTATGATTTCAAGTAACACCATGGAAGGAAAAAATAGTTTAGGTGCCGTTAAAGAAAATTGTGGAAATAAATGATTATAATTTATATGTATGTCAGTTTAACCTCTGAATGGTGAACTATACGAGTCAAATCAAGGGGCTAAAATCATGTCATTATGAAGTTATATTTATCACTCATGTAATAGCAGGGGTGGAATTAGAAATTTTCATCAGTATTAGAACCTTTCATCAGTATTGCTCTCTTGTGGAGTCCTAGGGGCGCCCCTAGTGGCGTCCAAGGGGCAATATGTCGAAACAAAAACGAATTTTACATAAATGACTCTATCTCATAAACATCATGTTTGATTATATATACATCAAGTCTTCAAGAACTAATTTCATAAACCTACAAGCCAACTACTAATTTTATAAACTTAAAGCTAAAAAATTTACAAGACACACATTTTGGATTCTTTTTATTTGGTTTAAGTTTTTTTGTTTGGGTTTTGAATTTAGACTATTGGTTAATATTTAAACTTTTCTAAGATTGATTTGGGCTATTGGTAGGGTTTTTAATCCAGCAGAAGCACTGCACCATAATGTCAAAAGAAAAGATATAAAAAAATTACATTGTAAGGCTATCAGGTATGGGCCTCACCATAACCTGAAAATTTCGGCCACATCATCTGCCACCTCAGCAACAACACCACACCACACCACACCACTTTATTCAGGAAATACCCACCACACCACACCACACCATTTCATTCCATTTAATTTTAAATACAAAAAAAAAAAAAAAAGAAAGAAAATATTCCTTCCAATCACAAACATGCATTTTGTCTCCCCCTCCCGTTAAGATGTGTGAGCGTCACCACACCAAACAACATTTTCAACACCACTAGTGATGGGGGATGGTGTTCCCCTCTCCTTAACCCCGTGTCCATCACTCCACCTCATCACCACGGTAACGTCAACATGCCCATACCGATCGGTCTAAGAAAAAAATTGAATAGTGTCCCGCACTCCCACGCCACTGCGGGATATATAACATTAACACATCCACCCCTGTGTAATAGTGTACATGTTTATTATTCGTGTTCCACCATCACTAGGCAACGTGAGGTCAAATGGTCAATTGTAACATGTACGGAGTATATATATTTAGCAGCTGTTTTTTGAGTTGTAATAATTTGAAGGTTTTATTTAAGACAGTCCTAAGGTCAAATATTTTTTTAATGACACCTAAATTATTCTAATTTGTCACTTAAATTTATGATCTATGGGTCATGAGTATTACACTAATTTAATAGTGCAGAGTAGAACAAAAGCCTATTGTTTATGCTTTGACTTTATATTGGGAAGCAATGTACGAGAGAGAAAAATCTATATTAACGCAGGGAAAGTGGCTCATCATCGTCTCCTTAATCTTAATAAAAGAGGTATCTTATGTCCGGTTTGCAATCTTGAAGATGAATGTGAAAATCACATTTTTGTTAAATGTCTAGTGGCTAGAGCCTAGAAGTATTCTGCAATGTATGTGTAAGTGGTGGGGTTTATGCTTCTAATATTAATGAACTATTATCATGGGGTTCGAGATTTGAGTTTAAAGGTGATAAGCTCGAGGCTTTTTTGGGAGTTATCTAGTGTTGGCTTGTTTGGAAGCATCGGAACTCTATTGTCTTCCCCTCGGGTACTGCTGCTTGGATGTCGCCGGATTCCATTTTCGGCAACCTTTAAGCCTCGTCTTATTTTTGGTGCAACAGTAGATCAAATGGCCGACCACCTGCTGGGAATTGTGGGATGTGGTGCTCTGATCCAGCGAATTGCTTATAATAGCTTTGTTTAGTATAGGTGTTTAGGCGTTTGTTTTGCTTCGTGTTCTTGTTGTTTCGTTTTTATTTCTTTGTACTTTGGTGCTAGTTCTTTACTAGTTTTTTTTATTAATTTTAATTATTGGGTTCTTTTGGAAGGGTGATGATAATGTCGAAGCTCTTCCGGAGTTCTTTTTGGCGTTCAAAAAAACTTTTGAATAGACTTTTCCCCAGTAATCTCCTCTTTACCGTTAAAAAAATAATACAAATTTAAGAGATAAATTATCAACTTATTAATCATTTATAATGAAGTAATACTAATATTATTCGCATTTTTTTTCTGCTACATGTCACCAATAATAACGAATCCAAATTATTAATTTCGAATCCTTATTTGACATTTTTATATTTTCTTTTAAATTATAGTTTTTGGATCATGAAAATGAAATGGAAAATAATTTAATTAATATATACATTCCACAAATTGTTTCTTTATGGATGATAAGAATACATAATTGATTATTTTTGCTATCATAGCCTCCCCTTTAGAAAGCTGGTGCATAGCTTCTTCCATGCCTCCCTGTCTGGCTCATGCTCATCCAGGACAGCTCTCCCTTTTGTAGCAATCCGCTCCTAATTTAAAACACCCATTAACAAATTAATTATGTAATAGTGGGTCCCATCACCTTACTTTGTGTGGGAATTAGGGGTATTAAAAAATATCTGAAAATCTGGATATCCGAATTTCGGATACTGGATCCGTATAGTGTTCTTAAAAATTTTGGATATCTGGAAAATTATCCAAAATATCCATTAAATATTTGATAATAAGTATTGTAACATATCCACTCCAATTATATCTTTAGTTTTCTATACGTGTACGAATGCACTTTAAACATGTTGTCATCTTATACAAACTTGATTGGTATACAGCGTAGATATCCATCCATTAATGACTCGACATACAATATGTTTTGTCACCAACTAGTCACATGAATTTAATTAACTAAAAAAGACAATTAAAAAAATCATGTAGCATAAGCCTAAAGTCACCGTGTAATCAGAGTCTACATTATCATTGTAATTAAAAAAAGATGTCTAAAAATTTATATTTATATTTCACACGTTAAATACTTATAATATCAAGAAAACATGTTAAATGTGTATTATATTGTGAAGATGACATGATAATGATATAGTTATTATAACAGATATATTTTTATTGCAATACCTCAATATAACCACGTTGCAGAAGACGATCAATGAGTTGGAGAAGAATGTCCTTGGTGTACTCGGGGTGGCCTTGAACACCCATGATGTTATTACCGCACCTAAACATTTCAACCCTAGTTTTATCCGATGATGCCAATACTTCTACCTTGGATGGGAGTTCCCGAACCTAATTATAACATGTCATTTTTCAAAACATTATATTAATGGACAGATTTAAATCGATATATAGCATAGTATATAGTTTTTAAGATATGTATAATGTACCTCATCACGGTGACATTCAATCAACGATAACCGAGCTGGCAATTTCAAATTACCGATTGTTTTTGTGGATGTACACAAGTTGATCGTTCGGATTCCTATATCCCACCCTGTTGTCGCACGAGCAACTTTTCCTCCAAGGGCGCGGGCTAGTACCTATTTTTTATTAAATTTTGTAATGGAGTTTATGAAAATCAAAAGCAACCATATGATATAGCTTCTATTATCCTTATCATGTGTGTTTTAAAATTCGTCACACCGAATAATTTAAGATGTCGTTATTTAAGTGATTCAAGTTTACACTTTAGAAGTAGAATGAGACGAATTAGACAACGAGGGGGTGGGGGAGGGGTGGTCTTATTCATGCTTATCGACATTGACATGTGTCTTGTGGCTTGCCTAGCTTTTTATGTGGAAACAAATAAATAATTCAAGATACTTTTATCTAAACAAACTAATTATATTGAGAAGCCTGAAAACTCAATAATTCTGATTAGTTTTACTTTAATTATTTGTTGGCACATGTTAAATCAATAAATCACAAAAGAGAAAAAAGAAAATGGAGGATTTACTTTTCAGAAAAAAGAACGATGTAGAAAAAGTGGAGAAAATTAGCAATTTTGTGTAAGGTGTGGACCACATATTTAAAGATACCAAGGTCTACCAGAATATTTGAGGATTATATTTGCACTAAACGTTACGTGACAGGACCATTTCATGACTACAAAATCTACTTCCAATTATTCCAATCTTGGAATACAAACACATACTTGCGTGTGTGTAACATTTTGTGACAATGCAATCGTATTCCTTCCATTTATATGTCTAAATATAAAGTGATTGACATGGGAAATCAACTAACTTTATTTCTAATTAAGTTCATCTTTTAATTTTGTGTATCGACTAATACTTTTAAATGATTAGGAAAATAAGTGGGAAAGTTCAAAGAAAGATATACCATTCATATTATTTTGTATATCTGTATTTTTATAAATAGAGACGGGCAACGAAAATCATTTAAGAAGAGTCCTAAAATATAGGCGTGTATAAAGGGCGCAATATTAAATTACGTTTTGTTTTAAGCCTCGAATCATGGTCAAATTCATGACTACCTTTAAAAATAATTACTGAATGATTTTCTCTAAATGTTTATCCGAATAAAATAAGTCTACTTGCATTTTGTAAATCCAACCAGCTCACGCCTCACTATATCGAAATTAGCAAATATTAATTTTTTAAATTCAATAATTAAGAACAAAAATTGACCGTGTTGACGAAAATCGATCCAAAGTTAGCTACTATTAATCCATTTATACTCGGGGTTTCAAAGTCGCTAGACCGGTTAAATAGTTTTTTTCAAACTTTAGTGGCCAAATTAACTAGAACTTAAGTACAAGGACTAAACATACACTTTTATCAAATGAAGCAAAACAACCGTGTAAAAGACAGCTGTACACTTGTAGATCAAATTATCAAAGTTTTGAAAACACTAATTTAGGATAAAAGTAAAAATAAATGCTTGAAATTATAGGTATGAAATTGATTAGGTGAAGATATATAAACAACAATACCTGATGACCGAAGCAAATGCCGAGGACTTTTTTGTTCAACGAATCCAATTTCTTCAACAAAACGAGAAGTTTACATATCCAAGCATCGTTACCATGCGCATCGTTGCAGCTACCGGTGATCACATAACCGTCGTAGAGTCCGATCTCTTCATCGGAAGGAAAATGACCGTTGCAGACACGAAAAACGTCCCAAATCTCGCCGTCCTCCGCCAGCATTTTAACAAAAACCCCAAAGTAACCACCGTATTTCTTCTTCACGTAATCGGAGTCTTCTGCGCACAGAAGAACAGCGAATCTCTTCATTCCTCCCAATTCTTCCATGAACAATTGGATGTATGATAATTTTACCGATATGTGTGTGATTTGGGATTCTCTCTAGAATTTAGGTTGATTCTAGTGAGAGAAAGGGAGGAGATAGAGGGAATTGATCCTCTGTGTATAGCTCGGAATGAATGTGATTGATTTTCCTTACAATACATGTGCGTATATATAACAGGGAAGGGATTCATATTTGGAGGAAGATTTTTTACTTTTATACCCCTGATTATCCCCACGATTTACTTACATATCCCTGAATTTGCATTTTATCTTTTGTTGACGTTTCTGCCACGTTGTCCATATATGTACTTCAGCTGGCCCAGTTACAGTTGGAGCTCACGGCATTTAGGCTACCATTTTAGCTTGGAGAAAGAAAAATGATATTTGAAATTGAGATATTTTGATTTAAATTTTTATTTATACACCACATTATTTAATCCGGAGTAATGATATTTAGATCTACTATTTAGTCATACTCATAGGCCTACTCATCAGATGAAGACATGTGTTAAAATCAAGAGATAATATTATTGTTAAAATCAAGAGATAATATTATGAGAGAGAATTAGTGGAATACACACACTGCAAGTTTTAGAGCTAATTGTACAACAAATAATTAAAGTGAATGCAATCAAAATTATGGTGTAAAAATCATTCATTGATTTTTACATGATAGTTTTGCTAAGATTATCAAATTGGGAAACTATCATGTGGAGTATCATGAACTCTTTTATGAGTTTTGATCAATGGTTACGAATATTTCCGGAAATTTTTATAAATATTTTCATCCATTGTCAATGTTTAGTCCGTCGTCACAAGAACAATAACGACTCTTTTTTAGTCGGTATATATTGATGGTTTCTAACTTGGTCTGAGAGTAGTAACAAAAGGCGTACAAATATTTCAAGTGTGTGTAATTGATGAAAATCATAATTACTTAAAACCAATAAAAGAGTATACTAATTTTATTTTATTTATTTTTTAACAAATATTAATCTACTCTTAAATATTACATATTTTTATAACGCTATTTGAACCCTTGACCACAAGGATGAAGTGCACACACCGTACTGCTAAGTGGAACGACTTTTACAAATGTTACAAATGTTTGAAGCTTTTGGGATCTAAAGAGTTTATCCGCGTACCTGACAGCATCAAACATCTTAACTAGAGCGGATTGAATAGGGATTTCTTTGCTACATTCAAACTTCGAACTCAATTGATTGATCTAGTCAAAGGTTCCTTGACTCTTAATAGCACTTATCATAAGTTTTAAATCGAATGTCCTCTTATGAGATCAGAATAAGTTGTTTATAAATGATGCTAACGACCAACAAACAAAGATTTGTTTGAGGAATCTCTATTCGAGACGAAACTTGGCGGTTGGTTTTCGACATATCCAGTAAGACGAGACAGGCATCTTCAAGGGAAGTATCGGCAAGGAAGCTTCAGAGTTCAATACTTGAATCACTTGTCTCATTGACGGACGAAGTTCTGAATCAGGTTGCACACACCATAACCCAGTCAGAAGTGATATTTAGGGTGAATTGCCCATAGGCTTTGTATTCAATATATATATGACGTACAAGATATACATCAGGTATTAAGATTGTAACAAGATTGTAACCAACTATTCTAATCTTATCAACATTAAATCTTATCACTAATATTTTTGTTTACATTCCCCCTCAATCTTAACCGTCACAAGGTTGAGATTGTGTCTTAGCTTTTCCAGCATAATCTTGGTTGCTGGCTTCGTAAATCCATCTGCTACCTGGTCATTGGAAGATATGAATCTAACATCAAGTGCACCCATTGCTACCCTTTCTCTAACAAAATGAAAATCCACTTCAATGTGTTTGGTACGGGCATGAAATATTGGATTAGCTGTTAGGTAGGTAGCCCCTAAGTTGTCACACCACAAGACAGGAGGTCGCGGTTGTCTGACCCCTAATTCCTTCAATAAGGATTGTATCCATATTGCTTCTGCTGTACCATTAGCCAAAGCTTTGTATTCGGCTTCCGTACTAGAGCGTGAAACTGTGGGTTGTTTTCGAGAGCTCCACGAGATCAAATTTGGCCCGAGGAATATGGTGTATCCTCCTGTAGACCTGCGATAATCCAAGAAGCCTGCCCAATCTGCATCAGTAAACACGCTTAATAATGTAGAATTTGATCGTCTCAAACAAAGGCCAGTAGTTAACGTGCCCTTTACATATCTTAGAATTCGTTTTACTGCTTCCCAATGAATTTCTGTTGGTTTGGAGAGATATTGACATACTTTATTAACAGCAAATGAAATGTCGGGACGAGTTAAAGTAAGATACTGTAGACCTCCAACCATACTTCTATATTTAAACGCATCATCATCATTAAGTGCCTTTCCATAATTGGCTGATAATTTTTCCGTGACCGACATCGGGGTTGAAACACTTTTACAGTTCTCCATATTTACACGATGGAGTAAATCTGTGGCATATTTATGTTGCAGCAAGGTGATTCCCCCTGAATTGTGAAGTACTTCAATACCGAGAAAATAGTTCAATCGGCCAAGATCTTTAATTGGGAAGGCAGCAGACAATTGTTGAATGAGTTTGTCAATTGTTTGTTGAGACGTACCCGTAATTATAATATCATCCACATAGACAAGCATGTAAATCACCACTCCGTCATGCTGAAAAGTAAATAAAGAAGTGTCTGCTTTGGATGCTCGAAAACCAAGCTGTAACAGCTTGTCACTAAGCCGAGAGAACCAGGCACGGGGAGACTGTTTTAGACCGTAAATGGCCTTTTGTAATTTGCATACATGCTGTGGACATGCAGAACTTTCGAAGCCCGGCGGTTGTTGCATGTAAACATCTTCATTTAGAAATCCGTGAAGAAAAGCATTGTTTACATCGATTTGTCGAAGATGCCACCCTCGAGATACTGCAAGAGACAAAATAAGTCGAACCGTGGCTGGTTTAACCACAGGGCTAAACGTGTCTTGATAATCAATACCGTATTGTTGAGTAAACCCACGAGCCACAAGACGGGCCTTGTGTTTATCTATAGAGCCGTCCGGTCGTTGTTTAACTTTAAAAATCCATTTGCAACCAACCACATTGACACCCGCAGGTCGGGGCACAAGGGACCAAGTATTATTCTGCTGAAGCGCATCAAACTCAGTTTCCATGGCTGTGCGCCATGCCGAGTCTGTCAAAGCCTGCTTATGAGATGTAGGGACTGCCATGAAAGCTCGTTTGGTGGAGTCATAGACCACCGTACCATCTGTGAATTTACGAGGACAAACTTTACCGGCTCAGCCACGAGTTACCATCCCTGGTGGGGACTGTGTTATAGTATCAGCAGCACTAGAAGTGCCCTCTGAGGCAACGGGTTGGGGCTGATCAGCTGCTGTAGGAATGGCTGTTGTAGGAACAGTAGCAACCGGGGTTGGAGGCTGCACAACTGGTTCTGCGGTGGACTGAACAGGTAGATCATTAGGAGATGGCAAATTATTTTGAGCTGGTGGCATCGCAGGTGGCTGCTGGAATGAAGATGACCTGCAAAAACTTTGAACAGGCGGTAGTGGAGCTGCATCTATACCAGAATTGTCAGTCAACAACATAGATAAATCATAATTTCTCAAATGGTCATTCAAAATCCGTGGTTCGGTTTGAGGAAATGACACTACAGTGGATGTTGAGGACGGAGTGGAGGCACTGTGTGCGGTTGCATAAGGAAAACGAGATTCATCAAATATTACATCCCGGGAAATGTATATGCGACCCGTGGTTTGGTCAAGACATTTATATCCTTTATGCATTGAACTATAGCCAAGAAACACACACATTTTAGATCTAAACGCAAGTTTGTGGGAGTTATACTTGCGGAGGCTAGGCCAACAGGCACACCCAAAAGTGCGAAGAAAATTGTAATTAGGCGTTATATTAAGGACACGAGTGATGGGTGTGGCATTGTGTATTATTTTGCTAGGCATACGGTTTATGAGATAACAAGCGGTTAAAAAGGCTTCATCCCAAAACCGAAGAGGAAGGGATGAATGAGCTAAAAGGGCCAAACCTGTTTCAACAATATGGCGATGTTTGCGTTCGGCGATGCCATTTTGTTGCGATGTGTGCGGACACGACACACGATGAGAAATACCGACTTTTTGAAAGTATTTATGAAGTTTGTGGTATTCACCTCCCCAATCGGATTGAATGGTGCGAATTTTTGCATTCAAAAGACGTTCAACATGATTTTGAAAATTATAGAAAATTTGTTCTACATCGGATTTGTGTTTGATTAGATAAATCCATGTGTAGCGACTGTAATCATCCAAAAAACTAACATAATATTTAAAACCACCACTCGACACTTGAGCCGGACCCCAAACATCGGTGTGAACAAGCTCAAGAGGATAGGATGTAACATGAACAGAGTTATTGTAAGGTAATTGATGACTTTTAGCATGTTGACATGCATCACAAACAGAGATTTTATTATCAAAAGAACATCCTAATTTATTTGAATGTAAAATAGACTTGACGACAGTGGAAGTTGGATGACCCAAACGTTGATGCCATTGAGAGGAAGACACTTTAACACTTGAAGATGCATAGCGTCCAATTGGCACCGGGTAGAGACCACCTCTGCTTTTACCGAATAGGAGGGTTTTCTTCGTGTCCTTGTCCTTAACAAAGAAAGAATCATGGTGAATTTCAATAAAAACATTGTTATCAGAAACAATTTTGTAAGCTGAAAGGAGATGTTTGTTAATTTTGGGAACATGTAGAATATTGTTAAGATTAAGAGATTTTCCCAAACCAGGAATTGTAGAGTGACCAATATGAGAAATATGCAAACCTGCTCCGTTGGCCACTTGAACTTGATCATTACCATGATACCTTTCTTGAACAGTAAGCCGATTGAGGTCACTAGTCAAGTGATCAGTGGCCCCTGTGTCAAGATACCAGTTTTGATCATTGTAGTTCCCTGTAGTAGCACTGTTTCCTCCTTTATATTCTTCACCTTGATAAGCATGATTGAACCTGTTTCTGCAATTTAATGTGGTAGTTGCTTCCTCCACGATAGTTTGATCGCTGATTACTTGTAGTGTTTCGACGTTGTGAACCGGAATCTTGACGAGTCACATTATTAGCTGAAGTGGTGAACTCGGTGACATTATTCATTGTGCTAGCTTGTGCTTCGTGAGCAATCAAATAAGAGTAAAAATCAGGCAGTGTCACGGCACTCTGATTGCTCAGAATTGTGATAGCAGTATACAGATCACCATGGCCTGGCCCCAATCCGGCTAAAATATAGCCGATTACTTCTTCATCGGACATGGGGTGGCCTATGTTTGCCATTGTATCAGCAAGGCTAGTCATCTTATGATAGTATTCAGCCGCAGTCAGATCTCCCTTCTTAGTTGTGGAGAGTTGTGTTCGAATCTGAATAGAGTTACCTCTGTGTTGAGCAGAAAACATTTGTTGAAGAGAGGACCATAATTCTGCAGATGTATTTGTGCATCTGGTGAGTTGGGCAAGAACATCTTCGGTCATCGAAGAAAGAAGACCTCCGATGATTGCCTGGTCTTGAATTACCCAGACCTCATGGTTAGGGTTAGGGATTTCTCTCGCCGCCTCATTTTCTCCGGTGACTACGGTGGCAGCGGGTTCCCGAATGGTGCCTTCAAGATATCCGAACAGCTTGACCCCTCGAAGGATGGGGACAACTTGAGCTTTCCATAGGAGGAAATTGGTTCGGGTCAATTTGCAGGATATGGCGGTAGCAATTTTAGATGAATTGATGGTAGAAGACATGATAATGGCGAACTGAGAAGAAGATCAGGTGCCGGAATTGAATTTTGGGGGTGAAATGAAATAAGCCCTAGGATAGGCTCTGATACCAAGTCAGAAGTGATATTTAGGGTGAATTGCCCATAGGCTTTGTATTCAATATATATATGACGTACAAGATATACATCAGGTATTAAGATTGTAACAAGATTGTAACCAACTATTCTAATCTTATCAACATTAAATCTTATCACTAATATTTTTGTTTACAAACCCAACGATCATTAATTTCCTTATTTCTTCTTCCTCAAAATCTAACCCTAAACATGGATCAACTGCTTCTAGAAGATTCCCATTCCCATAAAGCCCCCAAACCCATTCTAGTAACCATACTCGACTTTCTTGAGCCTTGTAGTCGATGGGTTTTCTCCCACAAGTTGTTTCCAATGCAACAACTCCGAAACTAAAAACATCCGATTCTTTGCTAGACTTACCGGTTACTAGACATTCATGTAACCCATGGTTCCAGCTATCTTAGTTGTTTGAGTGCCTTTCTCATGGTCAACCAACTTAGCTAACCCAAAATCTCCAAGCTTTGCATTAAAATTCGAATCCAACATCACATTACTGGATTTGATATCTCTATGTAAACTCCCATTCTTCATGTAGATATAGCAAACCCGAAGCTAGACCGTGCGCGATTTTGTACCTTGTTCCCCAAGTCAACAAGCTTTTTTCCTTGAAGAGATGTGAATCTAAGCTTCCGTTTTGCATATACTCGTAAACAAGTAAGAGGTTGCCTTTTTCGTGACACCAACCGATGAGTTGCACCGTGCCTCAATCGGCTAATGATCTTGACTTCTGACGCGTATTCGTTGATCCCTTGCTTTGAACTCTTGGACACCCGGCAACGTACGTGTTTGAATCTTTTAAAAAACCTCTGTAAACCCCACCGAACCCTCCCTCCCCGAGCTTCTCTTTCTCTGCAAAATTACTAGTTGCCCGATCGGTAAGAAAATTGTTTAGGCCCGGTGCCCATTTGAAATCCAGTTTCTTCTTCATTGTTTTTCTTTTTCTTCTTCTTCCACCACAAAACAAACACAAACACACCTAGAAAAGTAACCGTAACCAGTAATCCAACTATTAAACCAATCTTTAAGCCCGCCTTTCCATTTTTCCCATTCGTTGGATCTGGGCCCGGGGCAGCTCATCCTTTTCATCACCTGTTAGAACCGAACTATCGAAAGTCCACGACCTCACGTTATTACTCTGGAACAGATCTCCAGTTGCTGCTGAAAATCCAAAAATAACCCATTCGGGCAACACTTGTCTGAGATCAACAGTGTACCATCTTGGCGAATATTTACAAAACCAGTGAAAGAAACACTAAGATTCTTCAAATTCGAATCATAAGTAACCCAAGCTTCACACACTCCCCCATTAGCTTGACCATTTCTGAGACTTGCAAGAGAGCTAATGCTGATCCATCACCCATGGAAGTATTGTCAGAGCTTAAGGGATCCCAAAGACGGTATCAAACTCAACCGCAACATATTGGATGGTTGAGTTGGCGGTCGGAAGCCCCATGGATCCACCCGTACGTATCTCAGCTGAGCAAGGAAGAATGTGAGGCCATCACCATAATAGTTACGCCCGCTTGAATCAATCACAAATGTGAAATTGGTGCTGATGTTTGCCAGCTCGCCAGATTTGCTGTCCCAAAGATGAAGCGGTCGGGGACTCATTAGAAGTCCTACCGGTCAACTGGATTTCATTTTGGGAGATATTAGCTCCGTTACCTCCCACTACTATGTCCTGAATTTGATTGAAATTTGTGAAATTGAAGGTTAGTGAGGCCGAATAAGGGATCGAGAGCAAATGGATTCTTGACAAGGGCATGATTGCTAGATAAGTTGCAGGGTTTGTTGTTTCTTGAAGATATGGAGGAAAATTTATTTAGTTGTGTACATCGTTCATTGAATTATAAGAGTTTTATGATTGTGACAATTGACATGGTATTGTTTTTAAAGAAGACGTCTTCGATCAAGTCTTTAGTCTTCTCAAGCCAGCCAGGACCCGGTAAAATGTAAATCATTTTATATGCGTATAGACCAGGTCAAATTTTTTTTACGTAAGTTAATTTGCTTGTTTAAGAATTAAATGTTTATTATGTTAAAAAAAAAAATACTATAATTAAGGTTCTTATCTAACTCTACTGCTCCAATTTCCAACCTTATCTAATGTTTATTATGTTTAATATACAGTTTGCATGACAAGGCCCAATCCGGTACAGAGTATCGATCCTTAAACTACCTAGAAAGTCTCTACAAATTTAGCTCGGCAGTTTCATTTTTATCGAGATCTTGTTACCTCTATGCAAATTTTGATGCTCATGTTCATTGATCGAAAACAAATAATTTACTGTTTATTCGAGTTATTGATTAACTGTATTTGAAAAGTACA
Organism: Calendula officinalis; assembly: GCA_963853835.1. Lineage (NCBI taxonomy): Eukaryota > Viridiplantae > Streptophyta > Magnoliopsida > Asterales > Asteraceae > Calendula > Calendula officinalis. Next base: position 28,958,369 of record OY970834.1, read on the forward strand.
ATGTATTCAGACAATTTTTCGGTAATGTTTTTCGGATAGTTTTTCGAATACTTGATCAGATGGTTATCGAACTGTATAATGTTTTCGGGTGGCTTTTCAGATTGTTTTCATAGTGGTTGAATAATAGATTTACACTCCGAAAATGTTCTTGAGTAATCAGACGCAAACAACTTCAAAAACTCACTAATTTGTCCATAACTTCTTTGCTTTTAACCCGATTTGGTTTTCAAACTTTGAAGATGAAATTAAACCTTGTTTTTCATTATTTTGGAGTGAAATTTTATATTGATATGCACAAAATTTGTTATAGAATAGGACTATTTAATCAAAACTTCAATTAATACCTTTGGTTTCAATCAGATTTCAGTTTTCAAACATTTTTTCTTCAAAAACCTTCAGACTATCACCATTTTCTTCAAATTCTGATTCAAATCTTGTTGTTCTTGGATCGGATCAGTTACGATAATTATGATTAAAATGTAATTACAATAATTCGTAAATTGTTAAGTCATAATACAAGGACTATTTATACTACTCAACATGAAGAGTGGTGATTTACAATATAAAGTCTAATGGAGTATAAAATTAACATCTAACAGAAAAGTTTTTTATCTTAGAAATTATTAAATGATGAAAACATCGATGTAAATTATGCAAAACGGGTGAAATGTGAAATTACAGAATATGGGTAAAACTTGTATTATCCAAAACGGGTGAAATGTGTAATAAACTTTAAACTTGTAAATTCTATTTTTTAATTTCTTTTTTCCATTTGACCTGTGAGTGTAATTTAAAATGCGTATTGACAATCTCTATTTAAAAACAAGGCCGATTGTTATACTAAAAAGAAAAAAGAAAAGGCTTATACTTGTATTAACCGAAGCGGGTCAAATGGGTAGTATCCGAAACAAGTCAAACGGTTAATAAACTTTAAACCAGTTCCATTCTACTCCCTCCGTCCCACAAAAAAGTTCCCATTTCTAATGGGCACAAGTATTTAGGAGAGAGTTAGTGGTGGGGTACATGGTTATATTTTGATTAAAATATAAGGTTTTCTAAAGAGAGAAAGTGCTTTTAGAAGATAATTAGTGGTGGGGTCCATAGTTTTAATATTATTTTATTAAGTGGTCCCTCACCATTTGAGAAATGGGAACTTTTTTGTGGGACAAAATTTAGAGGGGAAATGGGAACTTTTTTGTGGGACGGAGGGAGTATTATTTTAAATTTATTTTTTATTTTTTAACATTTGACCCATGAACTTAATTTCAAATGGGTATTGACGTAACCGTATGGAATTGAAGTTTATCATCTGTGAAATTTGATTTTTGTAGGTTAAAGTTTACGAGGCAATGGCAATGGATCAAGTATCTGGTTGAGGGTTAAGGTTGAAGGAAACAAGGACGCAATGAAATCGAGAAGGTATCTTGATTGTTAGGGTTAGGAGGAAGTGAAATGACGGGTGAGGAGTTTTGACACAGGGTAATTCAGGACAATGCAGAGTGTTATATCTCTCTATTCATTAGCAAAACAAAAAACATCCTTATAGTTCAGTTGGTTAGCGTTCTCATGTAATGTGGTGTTCTTGGTCTCAAGTTCAAGTCTTGTACACCACACTTTTTATGGTGTGGTTTTAGGCGTCCTTATTTATAAAATGTGACGCTTTAGATATAATTATTCACAACATTCATTTTCACACAAGTTTATTATTATACACATTATTTAGTGTGCAAATACATCTAAAACACATAAGAAATGGAGTAATTTGTTGTAATGCAAGCCCAATTCTCAGACTTTGAACACAAGTCAAAGATTTCTCGACTCTTAAAGAGCAATTATCAAAAGATTTAAATCAAAAATCATCTCTTGAGACAGAAAATAAAGGAATCTAACGACCAACAAATAAAGATTTGTTTGAGGAATCTCTATTCGTGACCAAACTTGGCGATTGGTTTTGGACACCGGAAGGTATCCAATAAGACGAGACAGGCATCCTCAAGGGAAGTACAGGCAAGGAAGCTTCAGAGTTCAATATTTGAATCACTTGTCTCATTGACGGGCGAACTTCTGAATCAGGCTGCACACACCATAACCCAAGGATCATTAATTTCTTTGTTTCTTCTTCATCAAAATCCAACCGTAAACGTGGCTTCTAGAAGGTTCCCATTCCCATAAAGCCCCCAAACCCATTCTAGTAACCATACTACTTGATTTTCTTGAGCCTTGTAGTCGATGTGTTTTCTCCCACAAGCCGTTTCCAATGCAACAACTCCGAAACTAAAAACATCTGATTCTTTGCTTGCCTTTCCATTCAGGAGCCATGTAACCCATGGTTCCAGCCATCTTAGTTGTTTGTGTGCCTTTCTCATGGTCAACCAACTTAGCTAACCCAAAATCTCCAAGCTTTGCATTGAAATTCGAATCCAACATCACGTTGCTCGATTTGATATCTCTATGTAAAACACATTGCTCCCATCCTTCATGTAGATATAGCAAAGCGGAAGCTAGACCATAGGCGATTTTGTACCTTGTTCCCCATGTCAACAAGCTTTTTTCCTTGAAGAGATGTGAATCTAAGCTTCCGTTTTGCATGTACTCGTAAACAAGTAAGAGGTTGCCTTTTTCGTGACACCAACCGGTGAGTTGCACCAAGTTTCTATGCCTCAGTCGACTAATGATCTTGACTTCTGATGCGTATTCGTCGATCCCTTGTTTTGAACTCTTGGACACCCTTTTGACCGCAATGTATGTGTTTGAATCTTTTAAAAAACCCCACCGAAACCTCCCTCCCCAAGCTTCTCATTCTCCGCAAAATCACCAGTTGATCGAGCTAATTCTCGGTAAGAAAATTGTTTAGGCCATTTGAAACTCATTCTTTATCTCAGCATCAAATCCAATTTCTTTAGCTTCTTCTTCTTTGTTTTTCCTCTTCCTCCTCCACAAAACAAACACAAGCACGCCCAGAAAAGTAATTGTAACGGGTACACCAACTATTAAACAAATCATCAAGACTACCTTTCCATTTTTCCCGTTCTCTGGATCTGGTGGTAGCTCCGAAAGTCCAAGACCTAACATTATTACTCTGGAACAGATCTCCAGATGCTGCTGAAAATCCAAAAATAACCCATTCGGGTAACACTTTCCTGAGTGTAATGAAGTCCATCTTGGCGAATAGTTGTATTATTTACGAAACCAGTGAAGGAAACACTAAGATTTTTTGAAACCGAATTGTAAGTAATCCAAGCTTGACACACACCCCCACCAGCTACATTACTTGACCATCCGCAACAGAAGCAAGAGAGCTAATGCTGATCCCCACATGATCACCTATGGAAGTATTGCCCACAAAAGGATCCCAAAGACGGTTCCAAAACGTATCAAACTCAACTGCAACAAACTGGATCGTTGAGTTGTTGGTTGTGAAATTAATTGATCGGAAGCCCCATGGATCCACCTGTATATATCTCAAAATTATTCTGAGCAAGAAAGAATGTGATCATAATAGTTTCGCCCACCTGAATCAATTACAAAGGTGAAATTGGTGCTGATGTGCCAGATTTGCTGTCCCAAAGATGAAGTCTTCTGATATATGTCGCTCGTGCTGCTTTGGTAGAACTGCTACCATCTGGGGTCAACTGGATTTCATCTTGGGACACTTCCACTACTATGTCCCCTTTTTTACTCTCTGTACTGAAATTTGTGAAATTGAAGGTTAGTGAGGCCGTCGAGACAATATGTGAGCAAATGGATTCTTGACAAGGGCATGATTGCTAGATAAGTTGCAGGGTTTGTTGTTTCTTGAAGAATTCTTAAATATCAATTAGTGTTTCATGATACTGATAAGTGACACTATTGTTTTTAAACAAGACATCTTTGATCGGTCAGAGACTTCTCAAAGTCAAGCCGCCGGTATATCATTTTATATTTTACATTAGCTTGTTTAATGACAGATACAACATAAACTAAAGCATGGTGAAATATCACACCACTTGGGATGCTTAATAGAAATTTTCAAAACATGATATAACACCAAACTCTGAAAAGTTATACATATGAACTAACAATAATCATTACATGTCACTGCATTGAATGCAACAGTGATACATATGAAGAATTTGTCGATGATGTTGTGTCCTTTGAGGAACCGACGCTACTCGATGATTGGTTTTGAACGATGGAAGTGATGCCAAATAATGATGACATCGGAGGCGTCAAATAAGAGGCCACGGGCATCTTTGAGGGCAGTACAGGAAGGGAAGCTTCAGAGTTCAGTACTTGAATCACATGTCTCATCGAGGGCCGAAGTTGTGAGTCAGGGTGCACACACCATAGCCCAACCATCATCAAACGTTTGACTTCTTCTTCCTCAAAATCCGACCCTAGACGCGGATCCACTGCTTCTAGAAGATTCCCAGTCCCATAGAGCCCCCAAACCCAATCTAGTAACCGTATTTGCTTTTCGGATGCCTTGTACTCGATGGGTTTTCTTCCACACGCAATTTCCAATGCAACGACTCCAAAGCTGTACACATCTGATTCTTTGCTAGCCTTGCCGGTCACTACGCATTCAGGCGCCATATAACCCAAGGTTCCAGCCAACATCGTTGTTTGCGACCCTTTCTCATGGTCAACCAACTTAGCTAACCCAAAATCGCCGATTTTCGCATTGAAATTTAAATCCAACATCACATTACTTGATTTGATATCTCTATGCAAAACACATTGCTCCCATTCTTCGTGTAGATACAACAAGGCTGAAGCCAAACCATGGGCAATTTTATACCGTGTGCGCCATGTCAACAAGCTCTTCGCATTGAAAAGATGCGAATCTAAGCTTCCGTTTTCCATATACTCGTAAACAAGCAGGAGCTCGCCTTTCTGGTGACACCAACCCGTCAGTTGGACCAGATTTCTATGCCTCAACCGGCTAATGATCTTGACTTCTGATGCATACTCCTTGATCCCTTGTTTGGAGCTCTTCGAGACCCTCTTCACTGCAACATAAGTACCCGAATCTTTTAAGAAGCCTCTGTAAACCCCACCGAAACCTCCCTCTCCAAGCTTCCCGGTCTCTGCAAAGTCATTAGTCGACCTAGCTAATTCATGGTACGAGAATCTTTTAGGTCCGGTACCAATTTCAAATTCATTGTTCATCTCAACATCAACATCAAATTCATTTTCTTCTGCTTCATCTTCCCTTCTCTTCCACCTCCTCCACAAAACAAATGCAAGCACAGACAAAAAAATAACCGTAACCGGTATTCCAACTTTTAATCCCAAATTGTTGCCCTTTTTCACCGGATCCGGGCCTGGGTTGGGGGTCAACCCGTTGTTTTCATCAATCTGTAAATCAGAACTATTGAAAGTCCAACTCCTTACGTTATTTCTTTGAAACAGAGCTCCAGTGGCTGCTGAAAACCCGAATATAACCCATTCGGGCAGCTCATTCCTGAGATCAACCGTGTAAAAAAGCCCATCTTGACGTATAATGGTATTGTTCTGAAAACCAGTGAACGAAACACTAAGGTTTTTTGTAACCGAATCATAAGTAATCCAAGCTTGACACACTCCCCCACCCGTTATATTACTTAACCATTTCTGAGACCTAACCGAAGCAAGAGAGCTAATACTGATACCCACATGATCACCCATAGAAATATTACTAGAGACTAACGGATCCCAACCACGGTTCCAGAAAGTATCAAACTCCACTGCAACAAATCGGCTTGTGGCGTTAACAGTTGTGGGGTCCACGGGAAGGCCCATGGCCCCGCCAGCTGTTATAACAGAATTATTCTGAGCAAGAAAAAACGTGAGTCCATCACCGTACGATCTAACCCGATTTGAATCAATTACAAAAGTGAAATTGGTGGAAAAGCTTGCCAGTTCACCAGATCGGTTGTCCCAAAGATGAAGTGGTCGGGCGTATGTCGCCCGACCAGCTTTCTGGCTCCGGTCAGAGCCAATCTCATTTGGGGTTACCTGGATTCCATTGTCGGAGACATATGCTCCGTTACCTTCTGTAACTATTTCACGATTCTGATTCTGTGATCTGATATTTGTCAAATTGAAGGTGATTGAAGATGCATAATAAGGGGTCCAAGCAAGAAGATAGTAAGTAATTATCAGACTGATCTTGGAAATACTCATGATCTGCTAGAAACAGTTTTTACATGAAATTTTGTAAAAGTTTTTTGGTTAAGAAGAATGGTTCATGGGGTTGCTTGCTTAATGAGATTATTTAAAGCAGGGTTTAATTAATGAAAAATTCAAACAAGCCGTCTCTGATTTTTTTCTAGTACTAACAAGTCAAACACTCAAACCACGACCTGGCAAACATCTAAACATGACCCAATATTTTGTTTTCCATTTAAAGCTTATTATATAAATATCCACCTAATTCGAGTTTTTAAGACTTAGTTTTTTTAATGGTATTCCCGTTTATAACGGGTTTCTTTTGGTGGCTGAGTTTTGCTTATGATGTATGCGACCTAATCGTTACCGTGACTGTTTCCAAATCTTTCCCCCACCATCTGTTAATGTTTATGTAGGGAAATAACTGAACATGTGACTCTTAAAAGATCATTTTGAGCGTCCTTACCACTAGGCCAACTAACCTAATTAAATGTTTTAAGACTTGATTCATCTAACCTAATTCGACTTTTCAAGACTTTGTTCATCTAACTCTTGACTAATAATAAAGTGTAAGATTTGACATTCGACTTTCTTTTGACATTTTACACAAGTTTAGCCTATCGATTTTCAAATAAAATACTTTAAAGGGAATATGTTTTTTAAATTACTAATCTTCCATACATGATCTTACAGCAGTGGCAGTTTCTTTTCTGTTGGTGGTTACAATCTATCAACAATATCAGTCCACGTATATCAACAATCTCTATAAATATTGTTCAATTGATCATATAAATTGCTATTACAATCTATTTATCAAACTCAAGAAAAATTGTAAGAAGAAAATTGAGATAAATTACTTTTAGGGTCCATCATCTCCATCTCGAATCAAATTACAGATATCAGAACACTCCACCAAACAATAATGTCGACTTCTAAATCCTGGCTTGAAAACAACCAAAGGTTTCCGAACATTAATCGGTCCTTCACCGGGCGACCCATCTCCGCCACGTATACAAGTCGTCACACACTTTATCGTACACGATTCCGCTTTCCTCGATTTGGGTTTTTGGATTCTAGCTTTCTTACAATCGCCATCTTGCCCCTGAACACAATCGCCGGACAACATTTGTGGAATGTTTGAAAGGGTTTCTGCAGCATCCGGCGGTGGGATTGCGATTGCCGACATGGTGCCGGAAAATATCATTACGGCGGATGCTGCTGTGACGATGAAGATGCTGGTGGCTGCTCTGTGAAGTCTTTGGGTGGTAGGTGGTGGAGCGATGGGTTTTTTGAGGGTGTTGGTGACGAGTAATAGTTGCCGGTGACGGTGGTGCGACGGTGTAAATGGAGTACCGGGAACTGGAAGGAGCATTTTGTAAGGCTGTTTATGTTCCACCTCTTAAAAAGTGAAGGATCAAGTAACAGACCACATGTAGCAACCACAAAGGTCCAAATTGGCAATATACTCGTACTTGTGTTTTATATTTTTTTCATTCCAACCCTCTTAGGCTGTGTGTAATGGGTGACCGTTCGCAGTTTGGTCACTCCTGCCACATCTGCGCCACATCAGCTTTCTCTCTCCTGATCAAACACACGACCAGACAGCGACCAAATGCCCGTAATGGGTGACCGTTCGGATTTTTTTTTTTTAATTTAAATTTCATTAATAATTAAAACAATGCGCGAACAATGCGTGTGAAAAGATCACGACTCATCCTGAAACGTTTGCGAAAATCATGCTCGTTATACGTCGGATTTTCAGCGAAGTATGCTGCCACGAGACGGTCATTCGCACCGCCACGGTCCCTATTCACGTATCTTCTAGGAGTTCTAGGGATATTAGAACTAGAACCTTCAAGAAACGCGGCCGCCGTTTGTAAAAAACCAAAATGTATAACCCTGTCCTCTTCCTCGTCGCCAAAAATGAAATTAGCGACATTCATTTCATCGTCGGAACTCATTTTTAGTATAGTGTGTGTGATGTGTGTGATGTGAGTAAGTATGAAGAAAAGAACTGAGAAGTGTGAAATTTTTTGGAAAAAGATTGGGTATTTATAAGGTAAAAAAAGGGGTAAAAATTAAGTTAGAAGTGGGTGTGTTGGAGCCGTTGGAGCGGGCTGCCAACGGTCGAGTAGTCGACCGTTGGCCCTTGGCGACGCGTCGTGGGTCGAAGGCTGTAACGGGCGGGACGCGTCGGCGATCGATGATGTGGCGGTCGCGACCGGACTTCCGGTCGTCCATTACGCACGGTCTTACTCTTTTTATATTTATACAATGATTTTTCTAATATATGTATCTCTATAAAGTATTAAATAAATTCAAATTTCATTGATTGATATAAAATACTATTAATCGAGTTATTAATTATATTATGTTAAATCAATTTTGCTCCTTGCTATAAATAATAAGGAATGTTCTTTTTAATAATTAATGGAATGAAAAAAGATATTTAACATTTGATATCATATAGTATCATAAACTTATTGGATACATATTAGAAAAATTATTTGACAAAAGAAATTTTAACAAACCAGTCAAGATTGTACAAACTTTCTTTCCAAGATTCAGCTTGCTTCCTTTTTCTGAATTTCGCATAAATATAAGAGCACAAATTACACATTTGTTATTGACGTGCTAAACACCCTAAGGCGCCACCATAGGGTACCATAACCCTCGCCTCTGCCATGGCTATCGTCGGCTTCTTTTGTAAATTGTGATTGATTTGAGTTTATTTTTTATGAATCCTAAAGAAATATTAGGAATATTAGAAGGGGATGATTTGAGATTAATGTTATGGCAATATTATAGGCCCAAAATGGTCATAACATTTCTATCGCTCTTGGACAAAGTCTAGTTCATTCGGTTCCTTTGGCCTTGTGTTGGCCGTTGGGTCATCTCGAGGGGAAGGCCCAACTTCTTGGGCCAGTTCATTCCTTTTGTTGTTGGGCTTAGTTATGTTTGGGTTTTATATTGTGGTTTTGTGACTTGTAAGCAATAGATATTTGGGGGATTCTATAGATGGGCTAAAATTCTTGTGCATGTCAAAAACTTAAGTCGAAGTTACTTGCAAGTTGTTGCATGTGGTATATCATGTTCTCTCCGATTGCCGCTGAAAAACATCATCGGCAGTTGGCAGAGTTGCTATTTATCATTAATCTATCAACCGTAAAGTATCATCATTTAATGCATGTCCTTACTTCTATTGTATGTGCTTCGTGTTTATATGATACTTCTGCTTATACAAGTAGCTTTCTCGATTTCAAGACATTTCTACATCAAAAATTAGTTACCTCTTGCATCTGATATATAATCTATACCACTATATTCTTACCCAAACTTTTGTTGAAAACAAAAGCCTCATTTGTCAAGAAAATGATGTTAAAAATGGCCATATATGTAAAGTCATATGTTATGGGGCTTAAAATATTCTCAGATTTACTTACGGGTGAGCATTTGGACAAAAAAACCAAATCGAACCGAAGGCTGACCGAAACCGAAAACATGTAATCGGTTCGGTTTCGATTTTGAAAATTCTTCAATTTTCGATTTCGGTTTTATCTGTTTCGGTTCGGTCCTCGGGAAAAATGAGCATCTAGGCTAAAAAAAATTGAACCGAAACCGAACCGAACCGAAACCGAAAATATGTAATCGGCTCGGTTTCAGTTTTGAAAATTCGTCATTTTCGGTTTCGGTTCGGTTCAGTTTCTGGACCGTACTCACCCATACACATCATAGTTTAGACCTTTTTAGTAAATCATCACAATCAATTATATACTTATAATATAATGGGTTTTTGATAATAATAATATTTAGGATTGTCAATAATAATTGATAAGTTAGTTTAAAAAAAATAATTACTTGAATTATAACCATCAACTCATGTTTATTTACATTACTTTCCTTCTTTCTAAGAACATCTAATACCTCATGTAACGAACTCCATTAAAAAATTAAGATAAACTTGGCGAATGAAAGCTAGCGAAAAAGAAATGAACACTTTGTTGAGGAACGAAAATAAGGTAATGACCGATGGAAAAAAAAAGGTAACAGGTTCTTTCGGTAACATGTTATATACATGGTTGATATGTCAGAAACGGTGATGTGAGTTTTGATTTGTACAATATATACTCAATATGTATTTCTCGAGTTAATTGAGAGTTGAGAAACCTATTTTCACAATCTAAACTGTTGTAGTTCTTCGATATTTAATAATGTTAGATGTTGTATATATAGAAATGATATCGAGTGAATACTTTAAATTTGATGAGGCCTGATTATAATTCAGTTTTTTCCTAATTATGATCCATTATTTTCTGATAAGGATCCAATGATGATGATTCAGTTTCTCATGATGAAGAGTCAATGTTTTTTTACTAAATGATCAAATATTTCTTAAATGAGAATTAATTATCCTTATAAATACTTGTTGATTTTTAAATACTCATCTAACCAAAATATACCTCATATTGTCTTATTTCACCACCTATAGAAGTATACAACCATACTTAATTAACACAGTTAAACATCCCCTAGATTCACTAGAGCGTGTTGACATTTGACTTATGAATATCACATATTCATAGGTTGCATTGGACCCAAGTATACAATTCAATCAGTTCGTCCAAGCATATACCGTTAATCTCTTACAATCTTGATCCAAACCCTAAATTTTCCCCCAATTCAAGGATCCGGATCGTTAATCTGACTCCGATTTTGGTTCTTACTCAAGACTCAAAAGAATACAAATCAGTCGCTACATCTTCACACAGAGCCACAAAAGCTAGAGATATAGGATAAGGGCTTATTTTCCACAAAATTATTTCCTATAATTAATTGGCACCAAATAATTATTTATTTTATCCATACCTTTATCTTCTGCACACCTTCCCAAGTTTCGTTAAACTCCATTTATTCACTTCTCTTGATCAACAAGGAACACTCGATACATAAAAATTAAATTAAAAAAAGAATCTGCTGCTGAATATGGAAGCTAATCAGCGAATTGCAAGAATCGCAGCTCACCTCCACCCGTCAAATGTTCAGGTCGTTGCTTAATTTCAGAGCTACATAATTTGTAATCCCAATTCGAAACAATCAGTATATCACCCCTTAGGGTTCATCATCTGTTACATTTTGATAAGGAGTAATCGTGTGTTGAATGAAGATGTTCTATTCCAATTCCATTGTTGTGTATTAATTTTGACACATACCACTGTGTAGTGCTTTATTTGGATAAATTATACTAATCTGATATTGGTGCAGTTTTGTTGAGTGTCTGAATTTGATATACATTTAGATTTTTCAAATTTCATGATTATTTCTATAATCCTTTTGTTGCTTGTTGAATTATTTACTTGAAGATGGAGGGCGGGTCAATATTGGAACGGGCCAATTGCAGAGCAAAAGGGGGTGCACCTGGATTCAAAGTTGCAATATTGGGTGCTGCTGGAGGAATTGGTCAACCATTAGCTATGCTGATGAAGATGAACCCGTTGGTCTCGGTTCTTCATTTGTATGATGTCGTTAATTCCCCTGGTGTCACTGCTGATATTAGCCACATGGATACTGGGGCTGTGGTAACTTTCTTTTAATTAACAAAATATATATTATAAATATTATGTAATTATATCCTAAAAATGTGTAACTCTTGTTTGGCAGGTGAGAGGTTTTCTAGGGCAACCACAACTTGATGCTGCACTAACAGGGATGGATCTTGTGATCATACCTGCTGGTGTTCCAAGAAAGCCCGGAATGACAAGAGATGATCTTTTTAAAATTAATGCTGGAATTGTTAAAACCCTCTGTGAAGGGATTGCAAGATGTTGCCCTAATGCAATAGTCAACTTAATTAGCAATCCGGTCAACTCTACAGTTCCAATTGCTGCTGAAGTTTTTAAGAAAGCGGGAACTTATGATCCTAAAAAGCTTCTTGGTGTTACCATGCTTGATGTTGTTAGAGCCAACACTTTTGTGGTATGTGTTGAAATTTTCTTTTTTTATAAATATTTTTGTGTTGGTGTGAGATTTTTTTTTATATTTATTTATTTGTATTTTTTTAGGCTGAAGTTTTGGGACTTGATCCAAGAGAAGTTAGTGTCCCGGTAGTTGGAGGACATGCAGGAGTTACAATTTTACCCCTGCTTTCACAGGTAAATGAGGAGATTGATCCAAGATTTAAATTAAAAAAAATCTGAAAATTAAACTTTTTATGAACTTTGTAGGTTAAACCGCCTTGCTCTTTCACTAAAGAAGAAACTGAATACTTGACAAAGCGCATTCAAGATGGTGGAACCGAAGTTGTTCAGGTAAATAAATTAGGTTTTTTTAGAGGTGAAACGGGCTGGGTCAGGTTGGGTTGACCTGAAATTGCGACATCTAGTTTTCTTTCTTAGTAATTGATATATAAATTGATTATGATAAGTTGATAACCTAAGTAACCATTTCAGGCAAAAGCTGGAGCTGGTTCTGCAACACTATCAATGGTAAAGCCATTTAATTCTTTTTTCATCTTAAATAAGTTCATAATAAAATAATTTTCTTACTTATAAAAGTAAAATAAACAATCATAAATTGAACAGGCATATGCAGCAGTTAAGTTTGCTGATTGCTGTCTTCGTGGTTTAAGAGGAGATGCTGGCATTGTTGAGTGTGCTTTTGTAGCTTCTCAGGTATTATTATAATACACAAATTTGGCCCATTTACTTAAGAACGGGCTGATTTGGGTTGTTTTTATCTCAAACGGGTCGTTTTGTTAAATGTTGGTTAACAGGTGACAGAACTCCCATTCTTTGCAACCCAAGTGAAACTAGGTCGTGGTGGTGCAGAAGAAATATACCAACTTGGACCTTTGAATGAGTATGAAAGGTAAGATTTTTTTTTTTTTCTTTTTTGTGAATAATTAGTTAAAAAGAGAGAAATTAAAGTTTGATTAATTTGACATAAACAGGGTTGGATTAGAGGAAGCAAAAAAAGAGTTAGCAACAAGCATTGAAAAAGGTGTTTCTTTTATAAGAAAATGAAAAAGAGTGAGTTTGAGGTGGTATACAAATGTTGATTCTCTTATAATGGCTTTGTTTATTACTTCATGTTCTTTGTAATGTACCAATCTTATTATATCTAAAATAGATGTAACCGAATACCTATATCTATATGCTAATCTTATTACATCCAATTGCTTAATTTGCAAGACATGATCTTGCAAACACCCAAAACAAGAAAAAGGATCAATCTTTACTCTTTTCTACATCTGACAAAATTGCCCTCCAAAGAATTTACAAAGTAAATGACTTAGGGTTGGTCGTATTAAAAGCCATTGATGAAGAAGTATTATGATACGAACCGATAATTAGAGACACAACTAATCGAATGCTTTATTGATAATCCTGGAATTGGAGAACCAGGTTTCTCCCTACGAACAATAAACGATAAGCTAAACAAATAAATCGACTCAATTTCTCAAGGCCTGAGTTATTGGAATCGGTGGCCTCTTTAAATAGAGGACCCACAAAACCTAAACCTAATAGGAGAAGATAAACATCACCTAATATTATATTATTTCCTAATAAAAGATTAATCCTAATATTTAAATAATGATGATACTTATCTAATTAGATCGTATCAGTAATGACATTAGGAGCCATAGTATCCGTAACCCTAACCGGGCCGACTTGAATTACTCTCTCGGGTACCATTTTGTCTCCATCTAATCGACCTCAAAATGCATTGATATGATCTTGGGTTTTGTTCAACCAGCCCATTCCGGCCTGTTTCCTTTCAATTATCGACCTGGAATCATGTCTTGGGCAGATACGTCTGCTCTCAATAGTCTGGCTTTAGAACCCAAAATAAAAGAGAGTAATCAAATGTGTGTTTGACCCGTTCACAGAAACAACGGGCCATAATGTGTTTGACCTGATTATTTGAGCTTCAGATTTTTACAAGGTGTAGGAGAAGTGCGAGATGTAGGGCCATAATGTCTTTTAGCTTCTCAAGATATTAAAGTCTTTTTAATCAAAATGAGTTTGTTTTTTTATACTAAAACCTAACAAATCATTCTATAAATAGTAAACCGTTCCAATTTTATTATCTACATTTCCTTTTTGATATGTCATAAAATTATTATTTAACTTCAATATTCCATCAATAAAAAAAACAGTTTGGTAATAAAGATAGAATTCTATTGATTGTAATACATGCACAATATTAAAATATAAGATTTTTGTATGTGGACAATAATTTTAGGACGAATGAGGTATCTCATTTCTGTCTACAAAAAGAATTATAAGTGGAATGTCCCTGAGTGTGCAACTTAGTTTTGGATCCAAGCTCAATTTTGAATTTGATTAGTATTCTCAACATAAAAGCAAGTGAAACGAGATTACTTATATGAACACACGAGATTATTGAGAGATCGACTATAAATTGGTGTTTATCGAGAGACTATAATGTCGTGCATCATAGAGCAAAGGTTTGTCTACCAACTTTTCAAACTACGGTCAAGGTACATCAATGTAGCGTTTGATTAACAATTCTTTAAGTGCTGTAACATCATTTAAATACCTTTTGATATATAGTACGTGATTTTTACACCTAAATTTTTATTACTATTCATTCTAATCATTGCTTAATAAGATTGTTTAGTTATCTGTAAAACTTTCACGTATATATAAGTTGAAAGTTATAGAAAAGAAGATTCATATAGAATTCAAGTTTTTTACTAACATTTTCTTACTATGACGAACTTGTACGGATTTCTAAAGATCATTTTACTAACTTTTTTGAACCTACAACCTTGAACTTATTAGATTAGGCGTAAGGGGTGACCAAACCCATTTTGGTCACCTTTGTCACATCAACGACATATCAGTTTTTTCTCTTCAGACAAAACACATGACAAAATCCGACTAAACCTACGTAGCCGTGACCAAACCCACAACTAAACCTTAAAATTAATTTTATTAATATATGTACCACTTACCAAGCATGAAATACAAACAACCACTGCTAGTTGCCTCACGACCTTCGCCCAGGCGACCAATCACTTGCCAAATAAGCTTGGGACGCGTCCTACATATGACATGTAAGGGGTAGTTTGGTCACGACCGAATCTGTTACGAGCAGTCTTAGTTTTGCATTTTAAAATTTCATTGGTCGTTTTATCAGTATTCTTCTTATAAATTATTTGATTTATTCAATATTCATTTATCCGATTATAACCAATCCTTCACGAGCTTTAATTCCAAGCCTATTATAAAGGTGTCGTTGACATCCCATAATCATTTTACAAAACAATTTTATAAATTAAAATAATATATGTCATAAATAAGCCAATAATTTTATGTTAATTGGAACCCAAATTGTTTTAAAACTATTGGTCCATACATAATTAGAAGTAATATAACATTCCACTAGTTTAATAATAATAAAGATATTAACAAACATATATATATATATACACACACACCTAGAAAATCCCCTTAAGGCTTAAACTATTGACCTAAGAGGATTAGCCGGGATCTCCAAGTTCTAATTTAGAAGATATTCTTGCTAAAAGATATATAAAATCAATTTAAAATGTAAAAGAAGTGTTTTTTTATTTTGGCTTTTCAATATAGGAGATTTATTGTATTCCCACAGTTTTTACAAATCTATAATCTACAAATTATTATTATGTGTTATCCATGCGGCGTATCCTCGAGGTGGCGATGGTGTAAGAGACGGAAAAAGATATATATGTTATATTTTTGTTGGTAATATATATCAGGTAGTCACTTGAAGCAACTGATATTCGCATTTGATTTAACACATAATTTTATACTTCATGTAAAAATAGGATTCTCGCATTAACCTGCCTCATGCAGTCATGCCCCTAAATATATTAAAGTTCATGTTAACAATCCACCTAGAGTCGATTATTTTGAACCAATCCGTGGACATTTTTGTCAATTTACAACTCTAAATATGTCAAAAGCCTTAAATTTGTAAGATTCTAGTCATTTTACAGTTTTCTACAAGTTGCGTGTGTGAAAATTGTCAGTAACTGAAACTAAATTGATACTTGACTAAATTCTGTCTTATTATCTGGATATGCAAAAGCTTTAAGGCGAGCTAAAATTTGTTATTGTATAACGGAAAATGATATAATCGAAATCAAACTGATATTTAGTACTAGCATGTAGCATTGTTTAAATATTTGGATGAACTTAAACTAGAAATTTTTATACGTAGGTGATCACATATGTTATTTTCAAAAGAGAAAATTACAAAATTAGTCCATGTCAAATTGCACGTTTGGTACAAGTGGTTTTGAAAGACACAGTACCAGTTTTGCGAAACTTGGTCCGTTTTGGTCCCTTACGATGTCATTGGTACTGCACCTGTATTTTCGATACCACTTGTACCAAAAATGCAATTTGGTCAACCATAGTAAATTCTATAAATATTTTCATATAGTGTTACGTGTCCTGATGAAAACAATTGGTCAAGATCCCAAATTTCGCTCAAAAAAATATAGTCAATCCCGAATAGTTCTGAACTAGCAAAAAAGGAATAAAAATTGCAAGCAAATTTATGAGGAGCCATGTTTGATTATAAAAACAAGTCATGAATCATAATAACAACTACATGTTATATTATTCTGGAATTCTGTCTACAAATAATAAATTTTGGAAGTCTAGCTAGAGGTGCCAAAACGATGATAATCTTGATTCATGCTGCACCTTGTACCTTTTTGTATTCTTAAAACGATTGGCCTACAAATATTAATTTTATCTATTTTTAGTTAATTTAGTCACACTTTCAATTTGACCCATTGTTGAGAAAATTACAGACATAAGTAGACCCATCTTAAATCAATGGACCGAAAATTACCATATCCAAATCTAACAAAGTGACATATATACACACATCGATATACATATAAAATATTCGATAAGGTTTATGGATCCAATGGAATAGGATCACGAAACTTTGTTGTGATGTATGGAAATTCCACCAGGGTTGTATTGCATTGCTCGTCACAATATATAATTATAGTAATGTATAGAGTTACATAAAATACCTTACACTATATAATACGACACCTATTATCCCTATCATTTAACACAAACATTTCATGGAAATTACAAAAAAAAAAAAAGTTATTTTATTACCATAAATCAAGATTTTACAAACAAATTACAGAAATACATATACCCCTAAAGCACTCATCACCAAACACTTGATTGATTCTATTGCAGTCCAAAAAAAGAAAGAACACCTGATTGATTCATAGGCCTGTGTTCATCCGCCCATATAGAACCACTTTTGAAATCGTCAAAAGTTGCAGAAAAAATGCCCAGAAACTATTAGCCTTGAGGTTGCTAGTGTAAAACAAAAGGATTATTATCATGGTCAACAAGTCAACCATGAAAAAAAAATTCAAAAAATCCCTTTGTAAAATGAACCCCATAACAAAACGAAGTTTCAAGGCATAAAAATGGTTCTAAAGTGAGACAAATCCAGGCCTTTGGTTACCAGATCATAAAAACCAAAAAAAAAAAAAAAAAAAAAAAAAAAAAAAACAAGCCTACAAAATAAAGCAAAAAAATAGTATAAATCATCACACAATTTGTTTGAGAGCCAGTCGTAGGTTCTTCATGAGATCCTTCATTGTCATAGCAAATTCTTTATCCATCTGCAACAAGATTTTCATCGGTTTCAATTATTTTAAGGAAAATCACAATTTTGAGTTATAAAAATGAATATATAACAATCTTTTCACATAAAAATGTAAACTTTTTACCTGGGCAATAACCGTTATATCAAGTGCATAATTTGCAAATGTGATTGAAGTGCTATTAACAACAGATAAATGAAGCTTTTCTATTTCGGTTAAAATCTTTTCAAGAATTCCCGCCTTTTTCTCACAATGAATTCTTATCAAAACATCGTTACCAAAAAATCTTGCTTCAATTTCAGGAAGCTGTTCATGAATTGGGCCATCATCTGATGAAGAACTAT
Organism: Calendula officinalis; assembly: GCA_963853835.1. Classification (NCBI taxonomy): domain Eukaryota; kingdom Viridiplantae; phylum Streptophyta; class Magnoliopsida; order Asterales; family Asteraceae; genus Calendula; species Calendula officinalis. The sequence goes on from OY970834.1 coordinate 28,976,501, forward strand.
CATTAATATCTGCTAAAATTTCATATCTTTTAACAAAAACCACTGATTCAGTGTTTGGTCTTGTTTTAATCTGTTCTTCAAGTGTCTTCACTTTTTCTTGAAGGGTTTTCATGTGTTTGATTGCATCTCCAAGAACAGAAGCTTTATCCATCTATTAATAATAATATCATACGAATTATTAAATCACATAATATATATAAAATAAATGATAATTTTTTTTTTTTTACCTTTTTAAGGCCAGGAACAAGAGCAGATAGAGCAATGAATCTTTGACTAAGTTTCTCTCTCCTTTTTCTTTCAGCTAAAATATGATCTTGAGGTTGCGAAACTTTTGTGCTGTTTTTAGCACTATAAAGATCACTATGATGATAAGTACCTTTATCTAAACCAGAGTCCTTCTGGTGGTTAAATTGGAAATGGGAACTTAAACCATGGTTAATCTTGGAAGAAACAGTCATTTCTTCTTTAGGTGTCACAAGGTTACTTTGATTAAGATTCATGATTGAGTGATCAGTGGTTATGGATGAGTTCCAGCTGCTTGTTTTGATCTGTTTTGTTGGTCTTGAAGATGGTTCCATAACAGGTTTGTAATAGTCAAACCCATGTTGACCATGAGGATCAACTTGATCCTTATTTTCTCCAAATTTAGCAGCCGCAATCGCCATTGAATCGATTTCATTATCGAATGAGTTGACTGGACACTGGAAATTGAAAGGATGGTCTTCCATTCCTACCAATTCTGTGAACCCTCTGAAGTTTGAAATGTCCATACTTCTCTTTGACAATTCAACAAACAGTTGGTGTGCAAATCTGGTCAAACAGAAAAACAAGTTAAAAACAAACCTGAAAGTATCGAAATAAACATATATACATCAGACTAAATACTCAAAATCAAGAATCATGAGAATAAATACAAGATTTTACCTTTTTGTAATAAAGAACAGAGCGTTATTATCTTTTTCTTAAGATTTATTATGGAGAGATTAAGTCAAGTTTTATAGATATAATCTGCCAATTATGGGGTCATCTCTCTCTAGGGGTTGGCAATATGCACTGGACATGCTAGTTGAACAAGTTAATTATTAAATCATGGTGGGATCAACTGGGATTTTAATTCTTTAATATAATGTGTGTGTAATAATTAAGTCGTATTTATGATAATCCGCAATTGATTAATTTTAAATTTCTATTTGAATAAAAAAATGTATTTAATACATCTCCAAGAAAAAATAAATAAATTTAGACTTCAATAATATTTGTGGACAACATATTAGAAAACCCAAAAACTTATTCAAAAAATAATTGGTGATGAACTAGTGATTTAGACCTATCAACTCTGTTTATTTCAATCCGTTCACACCATACCCTGTTTTGAATTTTACTTTTTATTCATAGAAACGTGTTTCTCGTGGTTGTTGATCACGACTGATGAGGATATAGTATCATAACTTTTCTTTTAAAGGCAAATACGGAGTATATATTAAAAACTAGCAAGTAACATTATAAAGTTACAACAATAACATTTTTTAACCAATCTACCAAATTAAAACTTATTTTCCATTTCTACATCAATTAAAAGAGTAAGATACTAAATTATCAAACACAATCGTTTTCCTAGGAGTAATCAAGGCAATAAGAGTTTATTACAGAAATTTCATACATCTTACAACATATATTTATGTTTAGAAGGAATTTGAAGATTCTTAAACCAATCAATCATTCTTCATAAGAAGAAGCAACCGGTATATTAATACCTGATGCGGGCCCAATAGATGAGCGGGTCATTTTATTTCTTAAGGCCCAAGATCGTGTTAGGGCCATTTTATTACTGAAACGGGCATAACTTTTAGCTTGGGCCTCCGTTTCAGGCCCACGAGTTACCAAATCGAAGCTTGAGACGAAGGCTACGACATGATAAACGTCGTACGTGGTTTACCCAACTATCCGGCCCAAAAACGCTGTTTTTGGACACTTTATTTGCATTTTAGTGTTTTTTTCTTTAATTTTGCAAACTTTGTTTAGGCCCAGTTTTCGGCTCGTTTGTCGTTTTAGGCCCATTCGAAATTCTGGGCCATATTTAAAGTGTATTTTGTTGATTGGAATAAGCAGTTGAATATTTTCTGAAAATTGAGTTTTTCTCTCCCGAAAAGTGTTCTTCGTGTATGAACAGTTTTTGAAGACCACTTCACGGCATTCCTGGAATCAACGTGTTTTGGGTTAGATTAATCCGGTATTCTTTGAATCAACGGATTCTAATCTATACTATCATTTCTATCTTTTCAGCTCTACATCAATACCCCACCATAATTCGATTTTGTGCATCAAATCTCGAAGCATGAAACATAAAAAGAATAAGTGACTTGAATACTTTACATGATCCCCGCAAATATTACTATAAAACATATAATTCTGCCACATACCTCTTTTAGATAAATTAAAATGTATAGGTAAATTGTCCAACCTAACTTATCATGCCAAGATATTTATCTTAATCGGAAGTGCTTTAATCCACCTAGTTGTAAATTATATATCTGGTAAACTAGTATCATCAATTAATTTTCTAACCGAACACACTGAAAAATCTCTTAAACCTAATAACGATCAATATAATCTATCTCACATTAAAGGAAGTTGAATACAAGCAAGCTTACACGATAAATGAATAAATGGAGCATATTCAGTTCCTCCCCTCGGAAGACGTCTAAACGAACTACCAACATCAAAATGAGAAATTTTCAAAGCAGCCGATATATCCTTACAAATTTCAAGTGCATATAATGTAGGATATTGAGACTTAAATGATCCTTATCCCATCCAAACATCATACCAAAACAATGTGTCCTCATCGTTACCTACTTTTTTTTTTTTTTTTTAAAAATAAAACCATATAAATCCATTCATTGGCGATTAAGATGATACATACCTTTAAGAATATCCATGATCCATCTATATACATTAGCGATTATGTTTTGACATTCGAACAATATTACCATCCTCACCATAAACAACTTTAATGAATCTAGCCCATAACGAATCAGTTTGAGTTTTAAAGCGCCAAACCCACTTGAACACTATGGCTCTATTCAATGCAAAAAAAACTCTAAACACTTAGGCCACCTTTCTCTTTAGATGCCAAAGGCCCAAAACATTACTCCCTTCCATTCACAACATCTTCTTCTCATTAATTTCACACCATTAAAAAAAGAACTTCTAGTAGACCTCCATTCACTTTAATACATGCATAGGAACTTTAAACATACACATACGATAAATTCGTGCAGAACGCAAATTTAATAAGACAAGTCTTCCAACAATTGAAAGAGTTTTCATCTTCCATTTAGAACTCAAATTTAATAAGACAAGTCTTCCAACATGTGTCAAAATGCTTACAACCGCGTAAACATTTTTATCCCAAAAAAACTTTACCATTCAATTATAAGAAAATTATAATAAGAAAAGTAATGTAGTAACGTATTCTGATAATATGAGATAGCGTTTTTGATAATATGGGGCATGTAAAATTTCAATTAATTGGCCAATGTTCACCTAGCTTAAAGTGAAGCTGGACTTATGTTACCGATAGCGATAAATCTTAGATATTCCACATTTGAATATAATATATTTTTCATAATCGTGTGAATGCAAATTGATATATAATTAAAGTATGGACAAGAAGAGGTAGAAGATCAATCCAATCGACCAAGGTTGTACATATACTTAAACCGGTGAAATATCAAACATGGCCTTATGGTATTCAACCATTATTGCTCACTCATCTTTTATCCTTTTGTTGCATGCCATGTTAGTTTTTTTCTAAGGCCAAATTCTAATCTAACCACAAAGATGTGGGTAAACCCTCGACTACAAGCATGCCGGTTAGTTGATAACTATATATAAAACTATAAAATGATAATACAAGACCTAATAATTAACTTAAACACACAAAACTGCTTTTATTACATGTACTAAATTAACACAAAGTTAAAGCAGAAAAACACAACTATTATTACAGACAAGTACTAGCTAGTTATTATATCTAACTTCCCATTTCTCAATTACAGGTACAATATGGTTGACAGGTGCATGGATTACACTTGCATCCTTCTTTCTCAGCTTCTGTCTCAAACACTCTGCATGCAACACCACCCATAAATAATTAATTATCTCTTTAATTAATATATCACCACCAAACTTCATAACAACCCACAATTTCCCATATTGTATTATGGGTTTTTATAACGAATAGGGCTATATATAAAAAATCAAATTCAATACTTTAAATGGTTATATATAAACAAACATTAGTAGCAATTCGCGGAATATTTGGTACTTCCGTTTACAAATCTATACAATTGCATACTATATAATTTATCACATGTAAGTTGTAACCATAAGCCATAAATTGGTACCAACTATTTAAAGAAGTAAAAATAGTTTATCAAAATCCTTATATTCTGAGTAAAATTGAAGGGGGGAGAAAGAAGAAATTAAAGACGTACGTGTTGTTGGGAGCAACCCCAAGAATAAGGGGCTGAGAGGTGGTTGAGGTCTCAAAAGAGCTAGTATCTGGGGACATCTTGCACCTGCATCCAAAATCCAAGAATTAATTATAGCATATATATGGACGTATAACTCTAGTAATTGTTAACATAAAACGACATAACAGAATAAAAACCACAAACCAGACCTTTATTACACTTTTTGGACAGTTAATTAAAAAACATTTCTTTCAATCAACAATTAATTAACGTAGTAATTAATTAAGTAGGAAAAGTTACCCAGTACAGCTGCTACCGCACTTGCAACCAGAACCACACCCGCACTTTCCAGCACAACAACTCGATGATGACATTGTTGCTTGACAACAATATATGTTTTGTTGAACGACTTATGTAGAGATATACCCTATTTATAGGGAGAGTATACTACTACAATAATTGATCCACACGGCCCACGTGTATCGCCATATCTTATCAGGTGATTTGTATTCAGAGCGGACACAGTGTAGCACGGGTAGCCCGTATAATCTCTTAAAATTTTCTTAATAGTGAAAAAATTAGTGTACATGATATCTTAAGAAAAATAAATGTGTGAACGGTGACCATTCAGTTTTTTCTTGTTCGTACTAGTATAGAAAAGAACAACGTTCTCATCTCATATACAAATTAAGTTTGTTCGCAAAACAAACGAATTTATACAAAAAATAGATATGCACAAACGATGATCAATTTGGTCATATGTACGTAATCCATTTATTCATAAATATTGGAGCTTCTAATGGCTAGTTATAACTTATAAGTGGTGCTCGACCATATAAGGTTTTGAGTTCTCTAAGTTTTAATTTGGAGATAAAAGATATAAAAGATTATATAATTTGGGTTATTATTTATTCTTAATTTTTCTTTGAAAGTCGGAAGATTTATAGAAAAAAGAACTGATAACAAAAAAATTATACTTATCACATTATCCTTAATATTTTTCCATTATTCTTTTCACTCTCTGCTTTATAATTTTCTTTCTCTTTTCGTTCATACGTATAAAATCTAAAGAATTTTAAACTAATTAAGTATGTACATTATTATAATACAACAATAATTAGATAATTAATTTAAATAACAACCCATTAGCAAATAGACTAGTACGTATCGTTTAGATCAGTACGATAATTAGACCTTCCCAACAATATTTCTAGAACTTATCACTTCCTAGGTTGACCTTGTTAGTTTCTCGTCATTCTTGACACCAAAGTCATCGGATTATTGACGACTTCCCCAAACTCATCACTTTTAGTTCTAGAGAAGAATATGTAGAGAGCGGGGAAAGGAAGAGAGAAACGAAGGAAAAAGTAGACATTGTTGATATGAAATTGTAAATTTCTTATCAGTAGATAAAAGTATGATATGAAGCTAATATATTATATGATATAAGGTAAGAGAATAATATGAAATTAATATGAGATAACTGATAAAGTTTAAGAACTTCTCGCTGTAAAGAGAATTGATATTTAATCTTATCATTTGATTTTATTCATAGTTATACTCATTTGATAGGATGATATGTGTAATCCATTAATTCTCTTTTTTAATATTATCCATTAATTTTGACATATATCTTAATCTAATAAATATAATTATGAATATGACTAAATATCAACGTTATGTAAATTTCAGATTGATTATTGAGGGATCTGCAAACGGGTTAAGAATTAAAATTGTCGGGTATGAATGTTGGGGCAGCTGTCCCATCCCGTGTCAAACGAAAGGTGATGACGCAGCATATTATGGGGCACACCAGTAATACGTGTCTTTAGCATGTTCCAGCAGGACCTGCTTGTTTTCTAGATCGATCTGCGGGTACAATTTATCGTATTTGTTCTCTTGTCTCGGTCCTTGTATCTTACCTCTTACGTACACATCCTTTTGATTTTTGTTCTCCAAATGAATAAACTCGTTACAAAGTAAACTATTTTAAGTAGACTTGTTCAAAAAATATCGTTTAACTAAATTCAACCCAAATAAACCATCTTAGATTATAAGAGCATCCCCAATTGGTTAACCTCACAATGACTTATTACTTTTGCCGCATCAACTTTCAAATAACCAAAAACCTATACACTACTACAATTAAGTACCTTTTGTAACACTAAAATTGTAATAACTTTTAAATTCGTTACAATAGGTATGCCTAATGTAACGCAATTGTAACACTTAACATAATTACTGCTATGTGTTACAATTGGTCAAATAGCGTTACAATAGACTTTAGCTATTGTAACGCATGTTCCTCAATTGTAACGCCTATTTCTCTAATTGTAACGCCCAAATGCTTTTGTAATGACTCTTTATCTATTGTAATAATCCCGCCCAAATGTATCAGGTTTTTAATATCTAATGTAACGCCCCACAAATTTAATATTAAATTAAAAAGCTAATAAAAAAGTTTATGATGTATTGTAAACGGTTCTCATTCTGATCTATTGTAACACCAATTAAAAATAGGGGTGAGCATTTGGACCGAAAAAACCGAACCGAACCGAAAACTGACCGAAACCGAACCGAACCGAAACCGATAACATGTTATCGGTTCGGTTTCGGTTTTGAAAATTCATCGTTATCGGTTATCGGTTCTATCGGTTCGGTTCGGTTTTGCCCGATAAGCACCCCTAATTAAAAATGATTACGGTATAATAAAATATTTTGAAATATAGAACCGTATGCGTTTCCCTCAAAACTCCCAAGCCCTATTCTTTCTCATCTGCTCTCTAACACCGTCGCCTCCAAACCCTAATTCCTTCCATCTGCGATTCTGTTCTCCTCCATTTCATTATTCGTGATCTGCTCGCGTTCGTTGAATACATGCTCGCGTACGTTGATGATCTGCTCGCCTCGTTACGACTAAATTTCGAAGGTATTGTTGGAACGATACCTGCTGCGAGTTATGTTTGTTCTCAATTGAAAGATGTTGCGAGTGTAGTTTGTTCTCAATCTGACGATCGCCTGCTTTATTCTCGTGCTCTTCAATCGAAATTTGGACGTTGCGCTTCAATCGTCGCCTGCTCGAGTTCACAATTCACACATGTGCTCTCTTTCAAGGTATTGTTGTGTTAAACTCTTGCTTAATCTTCGTAATTTCATACAATTATTACAAACTTCATTTCGGAATACAGTGATATGTGAGTATAATTGATAAGCTTATAAACTTTGGCGAATGATTGTTGGAATTCGGCGATTTCTTTATATTTCGATGCTCTTCTGAATGAATAGACCTATTTGAGATGAAAATGATGCTACGAAATGTTTTATGCCAGCTATCTAGATGATGCTCAATTACATTTTGTTATGCAATTATTAAGCATAATGTTATGGTAATGTGTGTGTATGATCAGTTACCTATCTAGATTCGGTGAATTAAACTCTTGTAGACTTTGTCTTTTTGCCTAATTAGAAATAATTACAGAATTATTGCAAATTTCATCTAGGAACCTTGTGATATTCAATTATTAAGCATTATGTCATGGTAATCTGTGTGTATGATCAGTTAGCTTGGCAGATTTTGGCAATTGATTGTTTGAATTTCAGTAATTTCATTTTAATCATATTTCGTTTGCATCCCCTTCCCATAATTTCACGGGCAGTTAGTTTGTATGCTTCACTAAGAAAGTTTAATCTCTCAAAACAAATTTCTTCCCCTGCTTTCATGCCATGATTTCCTGACCATGATCTCCGATTTACAGCAAACCATGATTTTGGCTTCTGTCCTCCAAAATTGATTCCTACCGATATTTTCGGTTTCAGAAGCAATGATTTTGGCTTCCATACGTTCTTCATTGATTCTGAATCCGGCGATTTGAAGGTAAGTAACTATTAGGTCTTCCTATTTCATGTAGGGTTTGTTCTTAATAAATTCAATATTAGGTTTTTATAACATGTTTTTTATAGGTTGGTGAAGCTAAACTAATGCTTCCCGGTACAAGGCTTGCAGCTTCATATGTTAATTTTTATATTGTTAATGGTGAGATTATTGTACCACAATTTGGTGACCCAAAATGGGACGATGAAGTGGTTCTCCTGATTATGAAACTGGACTTAAGGTATCAAATTTAAACCACCATTTTCATACATTTTCAAATTTCTAAATATTTCCATTACAAATTTTAATTCCAGTTCTCAATGGGCAACATATGAATTAGCATGTTATCAGAATTGGTGTTTGTTACTTACGGAATGGAATGATTATTGAAGAAATACAAATCTCAACGTCTACAAAAGTCATGGTATCAGTAAAAGATGATTTCAAGAGCTACAGTGGTGCGCCACATCAATATTTCTTACAAAATTTCAGAATTTTTTAAAACCGCTAACCAGGATTATTTTTGTAAAAAGCTTTTTATGAGCTTAAAAGCTTTACGTTTTTCAAAAATAAGCTCCTCTTATGATAACCATATCATTTCGCGCAATTGTTGTAGCTTTTATGTTATATTAAAGCTTTCAATTTTTTATGCTACAACTTGTCAATCTGATGATAAATGTGATGTCACCGGGTAATAAATTATTCATTACTTATTAACAAATTCTACTTATTAGTTACATTGTTTAATTTTCAGTGATTTGGTTACATCATACTCGATTCTCGAATCATCTGGAACATAGACACGAAACACTTCTTGAAACATTATTCGATGATGGAAACTACAAAAAGCTATTCAGTTGCAAACATTTAATCAACGATTTTGTTGTTCATGTTTCTCCATAACAGGTCAACTTCGTATCCTAATTAAACTTAGTTTATAAAATATTTTTTTCTTAAGAATTTTAACAATCTACGTAGGCAAAGATGTTTAGGCGGGCGCCTAGGGTGAAATCAGTGGAATGAGATTGGAAAGTGAGAAAACTGGCTACACACAAAAGAATTTTTAGGGCTGCCAACTGGAGTGTGGCCCACGGGTGGTGGATTTGATCGGGGCTGGTGAGGAAATTGTGATTGGGTTGGTGGATTCGTGTACTTATCCAGGTCATTTGAGTTTTCAAAATCAAGAATCTGAACTGTATGGCCCGATTCCAGAGTATGGAGGAAAAGGTAAAGTTGACCCGAATACAAAAAGGAGTTTTTGTACTAGAGAGAGTGTTGGTGCACAGCATTTTGCAGCAGCTTCAACTGCTGCTGATGCGTTTACTCCAAGGGTTGCTTTTCCTTCCACACCAATGGAAGATATGACGAGGATAAAAGTTGACCGACCTATAGAGCTTTCTGTCATGTTTTTTGAAGAATTTGTTATTTGATTGTTTTGAATTTGTTGAATACTTTGAATATTTTGAATTGTAGAACATACTATTGTAAAGAATTTGATTCTAATATCAAATTTTTATTTGGATATTAACGTGTTTAAGTAATTGTTTTATATTATTTGATGTTATATATGTATATATATAATATGTTGATTTCAAAATTGGTGTTATAACTGTCAATGGCGTTACGATAGGTAGATTGGTGTTAGAATTGCCAATGACGTTACAATAGGTAGATTGGTATTACATTTTCCAATAGGTGTTACAATAGGCATATTGATGTTACACTTGGCAATGGCGTTACAATAGGTAGGTTGGTGTTACATTTGCTAATGGTGTTACAATAGGTATATTTGTGTTACATTTGCTAAGGGCGTTACAATAGACATATTGTAACGGTAAAAAAGCCTATTGTAACGGCACATTGGGTTGGCAGAATAGTGTTACAAAGGCGTTACAATAGCCCTGCAACTGTTACAAAGGCGTTACAATAGACCTATTGTAATGGCAGCGAATGTAATGGTCCAAATGACGTTACAATAGACCTATTGTAACGATTTTTGGCCTTTATGTAATGAATATTAGCGTTACTAAAAGCCCTTAATTGTAGTAGTGATATAAAAAGCATCTCCAATGGTTAACCTTTCAAAAAGCTTTTTCTTATTAATATTACTAGTTTACCTTTATATCTCAAATGTTTCATAAATGCCCCTCATATATAATTTGACAATTTTTATACAATTTTATAAAATTTAACATACCACAAAAAAAAACAAAACTAATTATCATGCTTGTTCTTTATAAACAATATTGAAATATGACAAAGTTATCATTTATAGTTATAAAAATAATAAAGTATTTACATATAAATTTATGTTGGGTTTAAAATGTAAAATTAATAAATATAGGGACCAAATATATCAAACATTGAAAGTTAGTTAAAAGGTTATAGAAGAATAAGTCATTGGAATAAGCTTTCAAAAAAGCTATTCACTCCAATAATAAAAAGTCATCAAAAAGCTTATTCAAATAGTAATAAGCTTTACAAAAAGCTTCCATTGGAGATGCTCTAAGTATTGGCGTGTCCCAACGGGATTCGCATAGATAAAATGTAGGACTCGCGCTAACGATTCATCACAGAAGTGTGGCTCACCGGCGTCGTGTCCCTCACAGATATCTGGTCACCTCAGCGACCGTTGCTGGTCGTCGAATTTCCAAAAAGAAGGGGTTTGATCCCTACTATGTGATTTTTGTCGTAATTTGTCATGTGTTTGATCTGAAGAGAACGCTGATATAATAACAGTAACTAGGCATGAGTTTGGTCACTACTACAAATAGTCCTAATCTAAATCATGGCCAAAATTGGATATTGACGAGAATGGAAGTAATTATGGACACTTAACAGGAAAAGGTGATATATTGATGGTATGGGTTCTATAAGAATATATCAGAATTGTTGCTACATAAGATGAAACGAGATCACGTTGTATGGAAACATAAACAAGTAAACAATGAACACAAGTATTCAATTATTAAAATTTTATTGATATATAACGAGAACCTAACTCTACATGTGAATCACAAGGTGGATGACAAATTAATGATTTTTTCTCACTACAACAAATGCACTACAACAAACGCTCTACAATCGCTCCATCAGCTGGTAACTAATAAGAGATGATGTTTGTCAAATTTCACACAAAGAAATGTATTTATAACTTCGCTTTATATAAGCTTCGATTCTTTATTGTCTTCATCATATTGGTCTACGTGTCAACCCATTATGCGTGATGAAGATTCTTCTAGAATTCTATTATAAGGACGCCAGCTATTTTGTCTTCTAGCTAATTTGTATTTTTTCACTTCTTTCGAAACATACAAAGGTAGTGGTTGTCCTCGTATTATTATCGGCACTGCAATACGTTTCGTTGTGCATGACCATTTGTGTTGTTGGTTATCAGCCCGGCCCGGAGTTTGTCGAGACCCTAAGTGAATATTAATTTTGGGGCCCTATCGTATTACGTACAACTCAAAACATGAACAAAAAGTAAAAATACGTACCTTAAAATTTAACCTTGAAAATGCATCCTCCAACAATTCACATTATACAACAGAAAAACAATAATTTTGATTTTCCAAAAATATAAACAAGGATATAAAAAATATGGGCCCTAATTTAATTTTTACTATAGGCCCAAGCCTGTAATGCCTTTGCCCAGGGCTAGTTGTGTTTGTTATACTTCATCCGTTTCAAAATAAGTGATACACTTTCTATTTTGGGGTGTTTCAAAATAAGTGATACACTTTGAAATTTTCCTTATTTGGTAAAATATAGTGGGACCCATACCCACTAACTATCTACTTTAATAAAATGAAATTACTCATTTACCCTTACTTTTACTTTTAAACATCATTAAACTCACTTTAATAATAATATGTGGGACTCCTCACTCACTAACTATCCAATTTAATCTAGTTTAATCTTCATTACAATCTTTTGCCTCAAAAAACATGAAAACTAATTTGTATCACTTATTTTGAAACGGAGGAAGTACAAATAATTTCTTTTACTCTTTTGGAATCTTCATCGGGATTCATGGGCAGGAAAAGATAATAAAGTTATTTTTCAAAATTTTGTCTCCAAGTAATCTTCTCTTATGCTCAGGGCCGGCCCTGAGTTCGTCAAGGCCATAGGCGAACATTGACTTTGGGCCCTATCACAATTTTGAAAATTAATATCAATGAGAAAAGTATAAAAATATTTGCTGAGTAATTTACTCGTTTAAATGTGACGTGTCTAGCGTAAAGTACAAATCAACATGAACAGTCGAGTTTTTTGGAATTATGAACTTGGAGTTATTTGACAATGGCTTTGAAGAATAAGGATATAAAATTAGTGGCTTAAAAAACAAATAAAGGGTTTAAAAATTTATGGGCCCTTTTAAAATATTTGGTATAGGCGTGGGTCTACAACAACTACTTCCAGGGCCGGTTGTGCTTATGCTTAGAAGGCTGCCAACGCTGCGTCTTCTACCCCGTCGTGGGCGTTTTTGGCACCGTCAGTCACCGACACCGTTGGCACAGTCACGTCGGTGGCACCCGTCGAAAAGATCCGTCCTTGTGAAGACGGTGAGAAGCATCCGTCGTGAGCATGGGAAAATTCAGGCCAGGAGAGAGAGAGGAAGAAGGAGGAAGGGAGGGGCTTGAGAGAGTTGTACTTTGAGCTAAAAAACTTGTACATGTTGTGTTTTTTTTATTTAAAAATGTTTTTTTTATCTGTTTTTTTTTAATTTTAATTTTTTTATATTTGTTTTAATAATAAAAAATATATTAGTTTTGTTTTAATTTTAATTTTTTTAATTTTTGTTTTAATTAAAAATGATGATGTGGAAAGGGTGTGTTAGTGATGGGTTAGTGATGGGTTATGGTTGGCATGACCGTGTCAGTAGCGTGTCAGTAAGGATGTGATGATGTGACGCTACTGATGGGTTTAGTGACGGATAAGAATTGGGAGAGGCCTTATGGTACTTATCAACCGATTCCACACACGAGCTATGAGTTTTTATTTTCTAATCTTCTACATTCAGAATGTGTCTAAAATGTTTTCCTTCATGTATTAGCTACTAGGTGTATAAGATTAGTATATATAGCAACTAACTGGTGACTTACATCTAACCAGGGTTCTTTTGTTTTCATACTTGTATCACTAGAATATCAACACATGATGGTTATTTTATCAATCAAAGCACTAAGTTAAGTTTGATGGCTAATAACATCATATTAATTAATTTTGTTAAATTATTTAGTAATTTATTTTGGGTATCACCTTGCTCTAGCCGATCTTATCCCACCTTTCCTGATCAATTCAGCTCCTAACCAAAACCCAACCTAAAAACTAAACCTAATTAAATAAAGGGCCCTACTAATCATACTCCAAGAAATTGATAGAGAGAGAAATAAAATATGGGTTTTTGTGCCAAAAGTTACATAGAATTCAACACTTATTTTTAGTCTATTTGATTTCTTTTTTTATTACTATAAATTACATAGTAAAATCCTAAGTTTGCAACAAATATTTACTTGGCAAATAACAAAAGTTGTTTTTATTCTTCTTTTAGAAAAAATATAAAACATCAGTTTGCTTGTATTTTTTTTTAATATTGTTGGATTTTTTATTGGAATTATCTTTTAATATATATAAGCTAAAAAAATTTAAAAAGAAACATTGTAATAATATACTTAAATTTATACTAATGTCATACACTAAACTGAAAATGACGAACTTTCAAATCTGAAACCGAACCGATTACATGTTATCGGTTTTGGTTTGTTTCGGGCTCGGTTCAATTTTTTTAGTAGTTAGTTGGTTAGATTGATTTAAATTTCCGCTATACTCTTTGCATGTTTTTTTTTTGAACGGCATTCATTAAAAAGAAAACGCTTAGCAAGGCGCTAGGCGAACAAAACGACAAACAACATCAAAAACAAGAAAAAGGATCAGTACACCACATAGACACCTATTAGAAATATTACAATTAGGAGCTCTATTCTTAATCCAAAAATACGAAATAGCTTGAAGGTATCCACCATTAGACGAGTTTTTAAAGTCCTCCGAAGATCTAAAGATTTTGCCGTTCCGATGCCTCCATATAATCCAAAGGTAAATGTACCAAACACTAAGCAGCCCTTTTTGTTTAATTTGATGGGATCGGACTCAGAGATATGGGGAGGTCAAAGATAATTAATTTCTTATTAATGAAATTAATTAATAATAAATTAATTAACATATGGACATATAAAAAAGGACCTCTATTTTCACATTGATTTTCTTTCTTATTTCTAATTTTACGTTATTGTTGAATTTTACTTTATATTATTTTCATATTAAACATATTTTTTTATTAGAATTTATATGCACAGTCAACATCCAATAATAAACAATTTACCAGATGTAAACATTCTAGTTTATTTTATTTTTATTTTTAATACTAATTAACTATTATATTTAGACATTTGATATAAAATAATAATTAAATAGTCTGCTTTATCTAAATAATATAATCGATTTTGTAACTTTGTCAATCAAAATGAACTACTTTTACTAAGTGATGTTGTAATTTTCTCAAAACAAATGCACTAGATATTTTTCTTTTAAATTAGACTTATAAATGGTTGTGATATTAAATATATACCTATAAAACTAGGGGTGTTCAAAACCGGGTGTAACACCTCAATTTTTATAACAAAACATTTTACCAAAAATATACCATTTTATAAATAGAAGAACGGTTCCAAAATATAGATTTACAAAAACCTTTGGTATGAAAATCAGAGTATGAGGTTTGGTGTTACAAAGTATATCAAAACCAAAGCTAAGCATAAATCCACTCTAATGTTCTTCTATTCTAGGCCCCGTATCTCTATCCATGCGAACCTAAATCTTCGATCCCGAACCTGAGTACATAGCAAAACAAACAAGGAGTACGTGAGACAAGAAAGTCTCGTGAGCTACATGGGTTTAGACCCCGATAAAACAACAAGTATCACATTATATATAAACATATATATATATATATATATATATATATATCTCATCATCATACATTTAGCCACCCTATTGTGACTCTATCATCCTTGCCTCCCTAGCAAGTCTATCTAGTTATCCGGAACATCTCCAAATAACCCGTCATCTCACATACTTATTAATCGGGGATCCCCCCGCCTTAATAAGCCTTATGGTAACGGTAAGAGGGAATCGCCCAATCTACCGTTACCCGACTTCTAGCCGGATCTCGTCCGGTAGCAAGCCTCCTAACACATGATGGTCCATGGGTCGATGCCCAATCCGCCCCATCCAAAGTGACCGGGGATCCCCCGAATCACCGCCACACTATCACACGTCATAACTTCTCGAGTTATTCCCTCTAAGCCCTTGGCTATCTCATAAATCATCAAACAAGTTAGTTTTAATATTCATAGTAATATATAACTAACTCTACATACTAATAGTCTACACAATTAATCAAATAGACCAAATCACAAACAAGAAAACATATTTCAATGGCTATGTACTCAGTAAAGTCCACACGTACTCACCTTAGCAATTAAGGCTCCAAATGTGTTCTTCACACCCAATTCCTTATTCCAACAATCAACCAATCTTCCAAGATTTCACCAAAAGCCTAATACATCAATCACAAGATATTCAACATCACATACTACACACAATGTGTCCATTTATCTATAAACACCCTTTAATAACATTTCCCCCCAATTTTGATGGTTTATAAAACCCTAGGTTAACCAACCCTTAAGATTCTTGCAAATCTTAACCATACACTTGTTTCATTCGTTGAAATATCATCTATTAAGTGTATACATCATTTAGTTCACCATAACCCATACACCCAAGAACTAGGGTTTCAAACCCAAGCTTCAAGATCCATAGATCTAGAGCTACAACTATAAAGGAGTGAAGATATACCTTTAATCTTCAACTAGGAGTGACAAATCACAAGATTTGATGAAGAAATCAGCTCCAAATGGTGTTTTCCACTCAAAAACGTATACAAACTCGTTGGGAGAGAAACTAGGGTTTAAGATGGCATGAAATGAGCCAAAACCCGATTTTAATGCTGTCTGATAGACTTCGCGCCGCGAAGCCCATGTTCGCGCCGCGAACTTCGCGTGTCGCGAACAGTTCGCGTTCGTGAACCAGCCGCGAACTCCGATCTCCAAAAACCCAAAGCTTCTGCCCGATTCTCGCGATCGCGAGGACTAGTTCGCGCCGCGAACTCCTCAAGGCAGCCGGGCTGCAACTTTTGTTCCTTGTTTCGACCCGGTTTCGACCATAACTTTCTCATACGGTATCCAAATGACATGAAACCAGTTCCTACATCTTTTAAATGATTTATCCTCATTTATCATATTTTCTAAGAATTTATTTATCACAAAAAATTCGGGTCGTTACAACTATCCACCCCTTAAAAGGATTCCGTCCCCGGAATCACTCAGAAATTTCCAATCCCCATTCGACCCGAGCATCGCGTTCCAATTCCCTTGTGGCTATTACCATCGAACTATTCCCATTACAAACGAACCGACAATATGCATTTGACATTCACTTAATCCCGTTAGACCCGGACGGGTCAAAATCAATCTTAGGTCCTTAATACCCAAACGGGTCAGAATTGTTCAATTTGACCATAACACTTTGAATCTTTTAATCAAACCTGTTATACACACAAGAACTATATGATCCCATGTCGTCAAATCCTTGACTTAAGCACAAAGTCAACTATACCTTTACGATTTCTTTATTTACTAGAGATTCCATTAACCATCATTTCCATTACAATCTACATTTGATTTACGATCCATTAAAAATCATACACTCGATTCCCAGATTCAACTCTAAACACCCCACGGGTCAAAGTCACTTAATCCGACTATAATTCTTTTAATTATTCAATTAATCATTTCACATACATACGACCGACACATTATGCCCTCATCATTCACTAATCATTCGAAACGAGAGTCAAAGCTCATCCTTGACCAAGTCAACCAATTCACAAATTGACTAATCTTGACTTTTGCATAAAGTCAACCATACTTTCCCAAACCAACAAATTCCCTACTCGCGGGGTATCATTCCCGACTTATCACTTCCAGTTACACCCATTATTGTTTCCCTAACAATCGTCCATATTTCCAAAATTCCCATCTTTTCAAATTTCTCCGAGTTCTCACATTTCCTTAAGGTCATATCAATCCTTACCGTTTCTTGACCTTCATTCGGTCACTTATACCATTACTTAGAACCATTTCAATCATCCTTACATCACATACCATAATTTCATACCAGTTGACCATATCTTGGTCCCCGATAGCAATTGCTTTCCAAAAGTACTCTCTTACTCATATTCGAGAAGTCGTAGGCATTTTATACCCATACATGACCTAATGCAACCCGCATTTCACACCAAATTCCCACTTACCATAAAATCATAACAATACACATTAACCACATGGTCCTACATTCATCACATAAATACATAAACATTATCATACGGACATAACAATCCATAATTTAACTATCACATCAAGATGACTGGAAAGCCTCCAATCCATCAAGATCCAAGCTGTCACAGTGATTGGAACATCTCCAATCTCGGAATGGAACCATTGGGATTCGCCCAACCGATTCCACCCCCAAACATCATAGTAGCCGGGGATCCCTCGAGCTAATCACGTCCTTTCTTTCTTATCCTATCATGCATACTTCACTAGTATACACTTTTTCGCATCACATACTTTACCACTATCTTACCCATTTAATCGCCTATTTATTCACCATGCAATTTAGCACATTTCTCATAACATCACGTTATCATTTTCTTTCATATTCACACATTTCTCGTTGGACATACTACTTAATACGTTTCATATAACATTACCCTTTTTCATTATCACATGCCTTCAAGGCCATCACATAATGCACAAGCATTGTACCTCGCGGGTAACCAATAAAATTTCCGATTCCCATTTACCGTTTCACTTACCCACTAATCACCCTTAAACGGTTCATTTCCCTATTAATCAACTTTCCAAATCTTTTGTCACCACCGGGGTAACCATCAATCTATTCCTTCAACCATAGTTCACCGGTCAACCCGATCATCTTAAGTCGACCAATCGACTCCGGTCTACATTTGTAACCCATGACTTGGCACACATTGGCCCAACATTCCATACTTTCGTCTTTATACATCGCGATACTTGAAATACTTATTTTCCAACCGTAGTTTCACACTACCCCATGTCATATACTGTCATGCCATTACTATAACATGTAACCCATAATTGTTTTCTCACCCTTGATATCGAATTCATCATTATTGTCACAAAACTTGACATGGCTTTATGCCAACTTTTTACCCAATCACATTCAACAATCAAAATCCGTCGTTCCCGACACTTATTCCTTTCCACATACATCCCATTTATGAGTTCTAAGACATCACCCTACCTTAGTCATTCTTTTCTTTACCATTCACGTGTAACAATCATTACATTACCTATCCGGCTTCTCGCCGAACATCCAAGTTCCATTTCCCCAAGGTTTCTATTCCTAGAATTCCAATCCACATTAACATTCCTTACCAAGACTTTGTACTTCCTTGTACTAGTATCCTTTGTTGAAATACATTTACCATCCTCGCGGTTCATCCTTCGATACTACATAATAGCATCAATCCTTATATCCTTACTACAAGCGACTCACTTGTCTATAATCCTTCAAATACATGTTTCCTTATACATAATTAACCGGGAAAACTATTCCCAAAATAAGTCTCCACATCACGCGACTCATTTCCAATTTCTATAGGCATCAACTCGTGCAAGCAATCAAACAATTAAACCGTAATCACATAATATTTTGACTTGGTGCATACCCAACTAATCCATACCGATAACCATATCAAAATCCTTTATCCCCACGGGCAATGAATCGACTTTAAACTTTTTCCCACTTATTTCTAACTCACAATTTCTATAAACACATTCGACCATTGTGATTTCCCATTGGCTAACTCTATTTAACCGACTTAATCTAACAATCCCGATATCACATTCACTTTCCACCAAATTTGTGAGACACAACCGAATAAGTCGAACCCGAATCACATAATACATGAGTTGACAAGAAATTAATGAATAAAGTACCTGATACCACATCGTGCACCTCTTTTGCTTCCTCCCGAATCAGTTGGAAGGAACGCCCCTTCACTGTAGCCTGTTCCGCCTTCTTTTGAGCCGTGGGCACCATTGGCTCGCTTCCCTTTTTCGGGCACACATTGCTATAGTGTCCCATCTCGTGGCACGAATAACACTCTATCTCGGAAAATGCCATGGTTCTACAATCCCGAGCCAAATGCCCTACCTTGCCACAATTGTAGCACGCCTTCGAATCCCCTCGGCATTCGCCAGTGTGGTTCTTCCCGCACCTCTTGCATGGGGCAATACTTCCTTGCTTGGAGGAATTCGATGTGAACTTCCCCTTTTTGTAAGTTCCCGAGCCGCCCTCAGCTTTCCTTTTCTCGTCCACATGGACCCTCTCGGCATTCCTTGCCGCATTTACCTCTTCCACACCCCGGGCGACACCAATGGCCTCATCGAGTGTGACCGCTCTCTTTACCTCCAATTGGTACTCCCAAGGTAGCCCACAAGCATACCGGACTACCCTCGATCTTTCCTCAAAATAAGTTTTTGCAACAAACGGGAGCAATCCCGTGAACTCCCTTGAGTACTCCTCAACCGACCTATCACCCTTCTTTAGGGTCACAAACCTCTCATGCATCTTTTCCAAATCCCTTTCGGGGCAAAACTTTCTCCTCAACCTCGTGGTAAAGTCATCCCATGACATCTTCTTCACCACCTCCCTTCCGAGGGTTTCATAGACAATATCCCACCATACCATAGCATCTTCTTTCAACAACTGTGACGCATACGTCACCATATTGGCTTTCTTACATTCGCTACTTCCGATGACTCGCTCGGTCTCTCGGATCCACCTCATAGTTACCTTCGGGTCCGAACTACCTGTGTACACGCTTGGCTTACAAGCCATGAAAGACTTAAAAGTACAACCATCTTTTTCATCGGGCCTTGCCCCAACATCACCACCACCACCGGTTGAGAACTTATCCTCTCGGGTACCACTACCCCCGGTCCTCTCATCCGACCTAGCTCCGGATTCACGATCACCTCCCGACTTTTCACGGTTTCTCATAATACGGTGCACTTCTTCGGCCACCGTCCCTTTGATTTGATCAATAATAGTTTGGAGATCCGCCATGGTTACCGGAGTCTTATTAGCTCCGACCTCCGATTCATCGTGCACCGACGGTTGATTTCCTTGTTCAACCACAACCTCAACGCGGGGTATTTCACCCCCTTGATCTTGTGGAGCCTTTCCACTTCTACGAGTGTTCACCATTCTCTTTCGTTCAAGTCTATACGGTAGACATCAAATAATTTAGTACCTCATGTACAACCCATTAGTCACATAGGACTTAATATTCATAATCATATCAACTTTCATAGGTCCCCCTAGGTTCAACCCTAAACTTAACATAAAGTCTCAAGGTCAACCTATCGATCTCAAGGAATCTTACATTCCTATGGCTACAGTCTAAGACTAGGATGGTCAACCAACCTAATTCACTTAAACTATAGCTCTGATACCAAGTTGTAACACCTCAATTTTTATAACAAAACATTTTACCAAAAATATACCATTTTATAAATAGAAGAACGGTTCCAAAATATAGATTTACAAAAACCTTTGGTATGAAAATCAGAGTATGAGGATTTAAACTTAGCTTTGGTTTTGATATATTTTGTAACACCAAAACTTATACTCTGATTTCATACCAAAAGTTTTTGTAAATCCATATTTTGGGATTAGTTCTTCTATTTAATGAAAATGATTTATTTTGGCCAAATGTTTTTGTTATAAAATTTGAGGTGTTACAACTTGGTATCAGAGCTATAGTTTAAGTGAATTAGGTTGGATGTCCATCATAGTCTTAGACTGTAGCGATAGGAATGTAAGATTCCTTGAGATTATAGGTTGACCTTGAGACTTTATGTTAAGTTTAGGGTTGAACCTAGGGGACCTATGAAAGTTGATATGATTTTGAATGTTGAGTCTTATGAGACTAATGGGTTGTACATGAGATACTAAATGTTTAATGTGTTTCGTATAGTCTTGATTGAAAGAAATGGTTAATACCCATCGAAGTGGGAAAGCCCCGGAGAACCGGGAGGAAGAAATACCTCATGTCGAGGTTGTGGTTGAGCAAGAGAGCCAACCGTCGATGCATCGAGTTGATGAAGCGGAGGTCAGAGCTAATAAGACTCCGGTAACTATGGCGGACCACCAAACTATTATTGATCAAATCAAAGGGACAGTGGCCGAGGAAGTGCACCGTATAATGGGAAACCGTGAAAAGAAGGAGGATGAACGTGAGTCCGAGGATGAGAGGACCGGGGGTAGTGACACCGGTGAAAGAAAATCATCTACGGGTGGTCAAAGTGATGCTAGGGCAAGGTCCGATGAGAAAGAAGGTTGCTCGTTTAAATCCTTCATGGCTTGTAAGCCAAGTGTGTACACGGGTAGTTCGGACCCGAAAGTGACTATGAGGTGGATCCGAGAGACCGAGCGTGTCATCGGAAGTAGCAAGTGTAAGAAGGCCGATATAGTGACATATGTGTCACAATTGTTGAAAGAAGATGCCATGGTTTGGTGGGATATTGTGTATGAGACCCTCGGAAGGGAAGTTGTTGAGGTGATGTCGTGGGATGAGTTTACCACGAGATTGAAGAAGAAGTTTTGTCTCGAAAGGGATTTGGAAAAGATGCACGAGAATTTCGTGACCCTTAAGAAGGGTGACATGTCGGTGGAAGAGTACTCGAGAGAGTTCACGGGATTGCTCCCGTTTGTTGCTAAAACTTACTCGGACGAGAGGTTGAGGGTGGTCCGGTATGCTAGTGGGTTACCGTGGGACTACAAAGCGGGCGGTCACACTTGATGAGGCCATTAGTGCCGCCCGGGGTGTGGAGGAAGTGAATGTGGCACGGGTTGCCGAGAGGGCCCATGTGGGCGAGAAGAGGAAAGCCGAAAGCGGCTCGGGTACGTTTAAAAAAGGGAAGTTCACATCGACCTTCTCTAAACAAGGAAGTGTCGGTTCTTGCAAGAAGTGCGGGAAGAATCATACCGGCGAGTGCCGGAGTGGGTCGAAATCTTGTTTTAGTTGTGGTAGGTCGGGGCATATAGCCCGGGATTGTAAGGCCAAGCCATTGACCGAGGTGGAATGTTTCTCGTGCCACGAGAAGGGGCACTATAGTAATGTGTGCCCGAAGAAGGGGACCGAGTCGATGGTGTCCACGGCTCAAAAGAAGGTGAAACTGGTAAAGGTGAAGGGGCGATCCTTCCAACTTACTCGGGAGGAGGCGAATGAGGCACACGATGTGGTGTCAGGTACTCTATTCATTAACTTCTTGCCAACTTATATCTTATTTGATTCGGGTTCCAATTATTCGTTTGTGTCTCACGAGTTTTGTTGTAAGTTGAATGTACCGTCCGAAAAGTTAGATGAAATGTAAGAGATAGAGGTAGCCGATGGAAAAACCTCAACGGTTGAATGTATTTATAGGAATTTTGAACTAGAAATAGATGGGAAAAAGTTTAAGGTCGATTTATTGCCAATAGGAATAAAGGCTTTCGACGTGGTTATTGGTATGGATTGGTTGGGTTTACACCGAGCCAAGATATTGTGCGATAAGAAAATAGTGTCGATCAAGACTCCCGAGAACGAGAAAGTATATGTGTATGTGGAAAAACGACATCATATGCCTAATGTGATTACCGCCATTAAGGCGAGGAAATGTTTATCGAAGGGTTGTGCATCGTTTATTGCATATGTGTTAGACGGCCGAAAGGAAAAGAAGGCGGTTGGTGATGTTAAAATTATTCGGGATTTTCCCGAGGTGTTCCCCGATGATTTACCCGGTTTGCCACCGGAGAGACAAGTTGAATTCAAGATTGACTTGGTGCCGGGGGCGACGCCGATTGCTCGTGCTCCGTATCGTTTAGCTCCCACAGAGATGCGGGAATTGATGACTCAATTGCAAGAATTGTTAGATAAGGGTTTTATCCGTCCGAGTTCGTCACCGTGGGGAGCCCCGGTGTTGTTTGTTAAGAAGAAAGACGGTTCGATGAGAATGTGTATCGACTACCGTGAGTTGAATAAGGTAACTATAAAGAACCGTTACCCGTTGCCAAGAATCGATGATTTGTTTGACCAATTGCAAGGTGCTAGTTACTTCTCAAAGGTTGATTTGAGGTCGGGTTATCACCAAGTTCGGGTGAAGGAAGGCGACACCGAGAAGATGGCATTTCGTACACGGTATGGTCATTATGAGTTCCTAGTGATGTCGTTTGGGCTTACGAATGCGCCGGCTATTTTTATGGATTTGATGAATCGGGTTTGTAAACCGTTTCTTGATAAGTTTTTGATCGTGTTTATTGATGATATCTTGATTTACTCAAGGACCGAAGAAGAACATGAGAATCATTTGAAACTTGTGTTGGATGTGTTGAAACGGGAGAAGTTGTATGCCAAATTCTCGAAGTGTGAGTTTTGGTTGCGGGAAGTACAATTTTTAGGTCACGTGGTATCACGTGATGGTATTAATGTTTATCTTTCAAAAATTGAGGCGGTGTCTAGTTGGGAAGCACCGAGAACTCCTACCGAGGTTAGAAGTTTTCTTGGGTTGGCCGGGTATTACCGGAGATTTATACAAGATTTCTCAAGAATTGCGGTCCCACTAACTAAGTTGACTAGAAAAAGTGAGAAGTTCGTGTGGGATAAGAAGCAAGAGGAGGCGTTTGGGCTATTGAAGGATAAGTTGTGTAACGCGCCGATTCTCACATTACCGGATGGTATGGAAGATTTTGTGGTGTATAGCGATGCTTCGAATCAAGGGTTCGGTTGTGTGTTGATGCAAAGGGGTAAGGTAATCGCGTATGCCTCGCGACAATTAAAGGATGTGGAAACGAGGTACACGACACACGACTTGGAGTTGGCGGCGATCGTGTTTGCCTTGAAATTGTGGAGGCATTATTTGTATGGTACTCGGTGTACATTATATACGGATCATAAGAGTTTGCAATATGTGTTTACTCAAAAAGACCTTAATATGCGACAAAGAAGGTGGATCAAGTTGATCAACGACTATGATTGTGAGATTGTGTACCATGCGGGAAAAGCAAATGTTGTAGCCGACGCCTTGAGCCGAAAGGTCTATGAGAAGCCGATCAAGGGAAGGTCAATGCGTATTGAAGTCATCTCGAGTATTATCGAAAGAATCAAGAATGCTCAACGTGAGGTTATGGGAAAAGAAGAGTTAAGACAAGAATGGTTGGGTAAGGACCAACATTTTGTGGAAAATGTGCAAGGGTTGAAAACCGTAGGCGGCCGAATTTGGGTTCCCAAGTTCGGGGGTACCCGAAAGGAGTTGTTGCATGATGTGCATAAGTCAAAGTATTCGATTCACCCAGGGAGTACAAAGACATATCAAGATTTGAAACGGGTTTATTGGTGGCCCGGGATGAAGACGAGAGTAGCCAAGTACATCTCGAGTGTGCCACGTGTGCACAAGTGAAAGCCGAGCATCAAGTACCATATAGGGTAGCTCAATCATTGCAAGTACCGGCCGGAAAGTGGGAAGACATAACTATGGATTTCATAGTTGGTTTGCCAAAGACGAGTAGGGGTCACGACGCCATTTGGGTCATAGTTGACCGGTTGACCAAGAGTGCCTTATTTTTAGCCATTCGGGAAACTTTGCCACTTGAAAGGTTGGCTAAGTTGTATGTTGATGAGGTGGTTCGACTCCACGGGGTACCATTATCGATTGTGTCCGATAGAGACGCGAGGTTTACCTTGAGATTTTGGAGATCATTACAAGATGAATTGGGTACAAAGTTGCGGTTGAGCACGGCTTACCATCCGCAAACCGACGGTCAAAGTGAAAGAACGATTCAAACGGTTGAGGACATGTTGAGATCTTGTGTGCTAGATTTCGGGGGTAAATGGGATGAGCATTTACCATTGGTCGAGTTCTCATATAATAATAGTTATCATTCGAGCATTAAGATGCCACCTTATGAGGCGTTGTATGGGAGAAAATGCAGAACCCCATCGTGTTGGCTTGAAGCGGGAGAGACCAAGCTCACGGGTCCCGAGATCGTGAGGGTGACGAATGAAAAGATTGGTGTAATACAAGCCAACATGAAAGCCGCTCAAGATAGGTAACGAAGTTATTCGGGTTTGAAAAAGAGACCATATGACTTGGATGTCGGGGATATGGTCATGTTGAAAGTATCACCTTGGAAAGGTGTGATGCGATTTGGGAAGAAAGGAAAGTTAAGTCCAAGGTATGTTGGACCGTTTAAGATATTGAAGCGGATCGGGCTTCAAGCATTTAAGTTGGAACTTCCGCCCGAGCTTCAAGGTGTGCTTGACACCTTCCATGTGAGTTATTTGAAGAAGTTCATTGGTGAAGTTGAAAATATTATTCCATTACAAGAGTTACGGGTTGATGCCCCGAACCGGTTGATTGAAGAGCCCGATGCTATATTAGAGACCAAGACAAAGAAGCTTAGGAATAAAGAGATCGAGTTGGTATTGGTCAAGTGGAAGCATTCTCTTGGACCAAATTTGACTTGGGAAGTCAAGGACGCGATTCGGATGAGGTACCCGGATTTCGTGAACTATGATGAGATTCCGAGGACGGAATCTTCTTAAGGGGTAGATACTTGTAACGACCCGAAATTTTTAAATAAATAAATTGTATAAAAATATGATAAATAAGGATAAATAATTTAAAGAACGTGGGAATTGGTTTCGTGTCATTTGGATACCGTATGACAAAGTTATGGACGAAACCGGATCGAAACGGGAAGTAAAAGTTGCAGCGCTGCTGCATTAGTCAAGATAGCGTCGCTATCTGGGAGATAGCGACGCGAAATATTGGTCGCCAGACAGAGGTCCGAAATAGCGTTGGGGTCTTGGTCGCGAAAATGAGATTTCGAAGATAGCGTCGGAGATAGCGACGCTATATAGCGTCGCGAATTATCGCGGAAGGCAGATCGCGACGCGATCTTTGAATTAGCGGCGCGAATTCTTTCTGTGCAGCATTAAAGACGGGTTTTGGCTCATTTAATGCCATTGTTAACCCTAGTTTTCTCCCATTCGAGTTTGTGTACGTTTTTTAGTAAAAATCATCATTTGGAGCCGATTTCTTGGTCAAATCTTGTGATTCTTCACTCCTAGTTGAAGATTTAAGGTATATCTTCACTCCCTTGTAGTTGTAGCTTTAGATCTATGGGTTTATGGGCTTGGGTTTGAAACCCTAGTTCTTGGGTTGGTGAATTATGGTTAAATAACAGTTGTATACACTTTGTTGATGGTATTTTAACAAAGGAAACAAGTGTATGGTTAAGATTTGTAAGAATCTTGAGATTTGTTAAACCTAGGGTTTTGGGAGATCACCAAAATTGGGGAAAATCTTATTAAAGGGTATCTAGATATAAATGGTCATAATATTAGTAGTATGTGATGTTGAACATCTTATGATTATTGTATTAGGCTTTGGTGAAGTCTTGGAAGGTTGACCGATTATTAGAGCAAAGGGTTGGTGTGAAGAACACGCATTGGAGCATTGTTTGTTAAGGTGAGTACGTGTGGACTTTACTGAGTACATAGCCATTGAAATATGTTTTATTAATTGTGTTACGGTCTATTTGCTTATTTGTGTAGGATTATAGTGACCTAGTTAGTGTGATATTATTGATAATATCGGACTAACTTGTTGATGATTGATGTGATAGCCGAGAGCTAGATTGACATGACTGTTGGGTCATGATAAGATTGAGATGATGTGATGACACGGGCGACTCCCGGTCATGAGGTGTGGAGTGAGGGGCAGTTGGGTGGATTCCCATCGACTCATCCACGTTAGTAGTCTTGCTAACTAGACGTATTCCGGCGAGTAAGGCAGGTATCGGTAGATTGGGCGATTCCCTCTTGTCGGTATCTTGTTTCTAGTTAGTTCGGGGGCAACCCGATAACTAGATATATGTGTGCTTCTAGCTAGTTCGGGGGCAACCCGATAGTTAGATATGATTGCTAGGAAAGCAAGATTGTTAGGGCCACCATAGGATGGCTATATTGGTTTGATGGATTATATATATAAGTGTATATATATATATATGAGATTGTTCGATATGTGACACTTTATTACTGATGGGTCTAAACCCATGTATCTCACGAGATTTTTTGTCTCACGTACTCCTTGTTTGTTTTGCTATGTACTCAGGTTCGGGATCGAAGGTTTAGGTACGCACGGATAGAGATGCGGGGCCTAGAATAGAAGAGCACTAGATTGAATTTAAACTTAGCTTTGGTTTTGATATATTTTGTAACACCAAAACTTATACTCTGATTTCATACCAAAGGTTTTTGTAAATCTATATTTTGGGATTAGTTCTTCTATTTAATGAAAGTGATTTATTTTGACCAAATATTTTTGTTATAAAATTTGAGGTGTTACAGTAACCACTATGTAGTCTATGTGACTATGTCATATAGCTACTATATATTTAACAATTGCTTTTAAGTTTTCTTTTTCAATATTAATTACTAATTAATTAAATATTTAATTATTTACGGATACAAATTTGCAAAAGGATTAATTGAAAGGGAATTCATAAAACACTTTCTCTGAACTTTACAATGAAGCAAGTAAGTTCAAGAGAAAGTTTTAATTAAATTAGTTCTTAGATTATTTTAGTTTTAAATTAGTTTTAATTTGATTGTTCTTGAATTCTAGGCTAATATTGGGTCTTTTTTTAAGAAACCAAGACAAAGTCCTAATGAATTGTAGGTTAATATTGGGTCTTTTTTGATGCAGTAGTAATTCTAAAGGGATTTTCTATTAGGACATACCATACTACTATTAGGACACATCTTGATATATATTAATTAGGTAATGATTACTAATACCCATACTTTATTACTTACTAATGATTACTATTAACTTATATGCTATATTTTATAATAACAAAAACAAATTATAAATTATAAATAAGTAAATATAACAAGTCATATAATATTTACCATGAAAATACGCAATAGAAGTATTCTAGTATAAGTATTCGTCCACAGAATTTTTTTGAACAACAAGTTCTTTGATGATAAATTAATAAATAGTAAAAGCAATAAACTAAAAATTTACAAGATTATCAAAATGTATTAAAATTCTTGCACATGTGTCTTTACAAAAAAAAACAGTATACATGATTGGTTAAATATGGATATTAAGATTAAGAAAAAAGATAAATAATACTATATAACTAATTATACCGATCGATTCAAACATATAAAAATTTAGAGATGAAAATACAAAATTTTGGAAAAACACAGACTACGTTTATAAGTAATTATTTATATTATTATTACACAAAAAATAATAAAGAAGCATCGATAAGAAGATCGCAGACCTCCATTTTTAAATTAATGATACGCAACTCAAATTAATTAATGTCCATCTTTTACTACAGAAAGTATAGAAATAAGCTGGGACCCACCTTTAATTACTCTGTCTATTAGACAGAGTTCTTGTATCCAGTAATTTTTTTCAGGTATGGCCTATCCTGAATGTTACAATCTTACCGAAAGGTTTTAGCGATCATTGTCCTCTTTTACTCAATTCGACTAATGCAGATTTTGGGCCTACTTATTTTAAATTCTTTAATTCATGGTTATCTAATACCACATTGGAGTCGGTTGTGGAACAATCATGGGGTTCGGTAATCCCGGGGTCGCACCACCCCATTCAATTATTTTGTAAAAAATTGAAACAGGTTAAAATTGCAATTAAAGAATGGATAAAACAAGAATCACAAAATAGAAAGATGGATTTATTAAAACACAAGGCCTTGAAACTTGATACAAAAGCGGAAGTATTCGGGTTATCTACACACGAGAAAGAAAACAGAATGGTTATTGATATAAAAATCCGTGAAGAGGAATTGCTACAAATACGAGATATTAAACAACGTTCAAGAGTAAAGTGGTGTTTAGATGGTGACGAGAACTCAAAATTTTTTCATGGTTCTTTAAATCACAACAACCGGAAAAATTATATTCACGGGCTAACACTAAATGGTGTGTGGACTACCGATCCAAAGATCTTGAAAAAAGGTGCGTTTGAACATTTCTCAAAACAATTTTCGAAATCTAGATTTAAAAGACCTCATTTCTCTAGTAATAAATTTAGAAAATTATCCTCTTCTCAAATTTCTCTTTTGGAGGATAATTTTTCTAGAGATGAAATTAAAAAAACGGTGTGGGATTGTGGGATTGAGAAAGCACCCGGGCCAGACGGATTTACTTTCGCATTTTATAAAAAATATTGGGCCATTTTACAAGATGATCTTTTTAACGCGGTATATGATTTTGAAAATGGTGGGAGTTTGAAACATAGTTGTAATTCGTCTTTTTTCACTCTTATTGCTAAGTGTGAAATTCCATTATCGTTGGTGGATTTTAGACCGATTAGCCTCATTAGTAGCTTCTACAAGATTATTTCAAAAATTTTGGCTAATCGGTTAAAAATAGTAATCGGTGATTTAATTAGTTGTGAACAATCGGCATTCATTGAAGGCCGAAATATTTTAGACGGGCCGTTAATTTTAAGTGAAATCATTTCTTGGTGTAAAAAAACAAAAAAATAACTTTTGATTTTCAAAGTAGATTTTGAAAAGGCATATGATTCACTTGAGTGGGATTTTTTAGATTCGGTGATGGCTCAAATGGGCTTTGGGGTAAAATGGAGGGATTGGATAAAAAAATTGTTTATCCTCTACTAGAGCATCCGTTCTCCTAAATGGTTCACCAACACGGGAATTTGATATAAAAAAGGGACTTAGACAAGGCGATCCTATGGCACCTTTTCTTTTTATTATTGCGGTAGAAGCTATCCACGTTATTATGCTTGAAGCGGTCGAAAAAGGTATTTATCATGGTATTAATTTACCACATAAGGGACCGCTAATATCTCACCTTCAATATGCTGATGATACAATTTTCGTGGGTGAGTGGTCCTCGATTAACGCAAAAAATATTTCCCGAATTTTAACGTGTTTTAACCTAGCATCGGGTCTTAAAGTAAATATGAAGAAAAGTAATTTGCATGGTATTGGTGTGTCTAATGATGAAATTAGTAGAATGGCCAACCATATTAATTGTAATGTGGGTTCTTCCACATTTAAGTATCTTGGTTTGGTAATCGGGGCTTCCATGAATAAATTGGAACATTGGGATGCAATTATTAATAAATTCCAAAAGAAATTATCGGTTTGGAAATCTTCCACACTTTCTCTCGGTGGAAAATTAACTCTTGTTAAATCGGTTCTCGGTGCCCTTGGAATTTATTATTTCTCGATCTTTAAAGTACCGGTTAAAATTTTAAAAAAACTTGAATCTATACGGGCAAACTTTTTTTGGGGGGCTAAAAAAGGGGAACGTAAGATAAATTGGATTAGTTGGAACCAAATTCATTATCCAATAAAATCAGGAGGGCTAAATGTTCCGAGTCTAAAGGCTCAAAATATAGCATTATTATGTAAATGGTGGTGGAGGCTTAAAATTGAAAATGAATCCCTTTGGAAAAAAGTAATAATTTCTCTTCATAATTTACCCAATGTCATAACTCCAAAAGCCAAATTCCCGGGGGTTTGGAATAATATCATTAAGCTACGTTCGTCTCTAAATGTTTTAAATATCCCACTAGATTCGTGGTTCCAATTATCACATGTAGATGTGCATCAACCGGGTACTTGGAAATGGGCTCTTGCGTCGGACGGAAGATTTACGGTGGCGTCCGCTAGGAATGCGATAGAAAATTCTATGAATGGGCAACTAACCGATGTGAATTACCCCTGGTTGCGTACTGTTCCAGTCAAAGTTAACATTTTTTTTGGCGTTTATACCATAACAGATTACCGACATGCTATAATCTACTAAAACGGGGTGTCCTATTAAATAGTGCAGTTTGCTCTTTATGTGAACGTGAAATAGAAAACGAATCACATTTATTCTGGGATTGCAAGATGGTTCGGATTGTATGGGCTGAATTTTATAGATGGTGGGGTATCGATATTACCCGAAAGCAATGTTTGGAAGATCTGCTCGCATGGAATGATCGACCACTGTTGTCAAAAGTCAAGGCGAATCAATACCACACTACTTTATTTACAACGGCGTTGGTAATATGGAAATTCCGAAATGATAGAGTGTTCAATAAAACCTCGAATTGCATCTCGATGGTTTTGTCGTCAGCTCAATCTTTATATTTCTTTTGGATTAAAAACAGATCGGCGGTAACTTGGAGATGTTCGGAATGGGGATTATGGTGCTCTGATCCTTTAGCACTATAATGGTATCGAAAGAACTAAGAATGGTTAGGATAAAAGGTGCTGCTCGAGAAGGAAGTTTTGATACTTATTTTGTTGATAAACGTTGGTGACCATCTACTGCTTAGTATCAATATGTTTAGGGATGTGTTTTCATGATTATGTATTTTGTAATTTCCTTTTGTTTGTATATCTCGTTTTGTAATTTGCTAGTTTTTTGGCTAGCTCTCGGTTGGTAATATATTCTTTGGGTGGTCCTCGGGCGGGTGATGGTATTGCCGAAGCTCGATCCGTTGCCCCCTTTTTGCTGTTAAAAAAAAAAGACGTTCGACGGTCAATGTGAGGATTGACAAATTAATGCCTTTTATTCCAAGGCAGATTTCATGTTTCATGCATGAATATTCAGACCCACTCAATTGTTTCAACCGATGTCTTGTGCCAAATATATTCAATACGAGTACTACTATAACGTAATATATGTAGGAGCTAATACCAATTTTCATTAATACAATACAATTACAATAAGGGAAATTGACGAATACGTTTACAAAAGATTGAAATAAACTAAATAGAACAAACAAGTACAAGGTTTTGGTTGAGTCTCGTGAAATTCACGATCCCCTTAAAATAGATTCGTTGTCTATTTCCCAGGGTAAAACAACCGAGTAGTTTTACACTACCGAATATAATCCAAGCCAGAACAAGTATCGAAATTAAGAGCGTTTTCTTGGAGAGAAAGCTGTGAAAAGAAGAAGTAGGTGTAGAAGGTGTGTCTACAAATGAGACCCAAGGTCTACTTTTATAGTGTAGAATGCCAAGTGATGTTTAATCAAAACATTAAATGCATTCAATACAATTAAACAAGAAATCAAAACAGTAATCTGCACTAATTGCAGAATTTTCGTAACTGTTCTGCTCAGTCCTTCTGGTCAGTCCAGGAACTCAGTCCGAGAACTCAGTCCGTGAACTCAGTATCAGAAGTCAGTATACGAACTCAGTATTGGAAATCAGTGCAGCAGCTCAGTATCAGACTGATGCTGCGCAGGTCAGTATCAGACTACTGCTGCGCAGGTCAGTATCAGACTGCTGCTGCGCAGGTCAGTATTGGAAGTCAGTATCAGACATCTGCTGCGCAGATCAGTACTGCAGGTCAGTATGAGACTGCCTGCTGCGCAGGTCAGTATCAGACTGATACTGCGTAGGTCAGTATCAGACTGCAGCTCAGTACACGTCGAACACTCAGTGCGAGGAGGTCGGTATTGATCGGTTCAGTACTGAGGTGGTCAGTATGAAAAAATCAGTACTGAGGAGGTCAGTACGAGACAACTGCAGTGTCGATGAGGTGCAAAAATTGACCCGCACGAGCCCGGAATTTCGGAGCTGCATTCGTGCCCGCAGGTCGCTCGGGCGTACACGAGTTCAAGCCATTTCGGGCAACTCAGTCCAAATTATTTGCACCCCCCCCCCCCCGCGCGTAGGCGTGCGGGTAAAACCCATGTATAAGGATTTAATCTTCCATACAACTTCCAACCTTATAAACCAACAAATGGTTTCATCTTTTTCCTATGTGGGATACTCTCCCACATCCCCCACTTCCAAGATTTCTTGTATCAAACACCCTACTTTGAGAGTCGATATCTCATTCACCACAACTCGACTTTGGACACGCTATATACCGTTGCGTAGCTCTCATATAGGAGAACACATAGCTACCAACCAATAACTATATATAACACATATATATATATAATTATATAGGTCCAAAGTTGGTGAAAAATCATTTTATCACAACTTTTTCCAACAATCCCCCACATGAATAGAGATCGATTGAAAACACCACAAACCATCGATAAATGTTCAACAGTCAAGTCTTGCAAATGATAGGTAGGTGTTAGCCTTTGAACCCTCCCTTGAGAAGCACACTTAGTCTCCTAGCAGTCAATAGACGCGATGTCCTTGAACTGAGTCCGCCTTTTGTGTAGACGACGGTATACATTCTCACAAGACTCTCCCTAACTTGTTCATATCCTCTTATCGTGCCCGTCTTGGTCATGGACACTGCCTGGTTCTGCGAGAGCTACTAAGAATTGTGCCCAACAATCCCATTCGAAGCGACCCCACTTCTCTCTCACATAGGTGATTCTCTACCACGAATCATTAAAAGCCATAGTGCTTATCCTCATTGTCACTGAACTAGGAATGGACTAGGAAGTAGTACAATGTACTCCCTTTAAGAATGTATGGAGGAATTCCGTTACCCCCACAGTGACATCCCTTCGTTTATACAATTAGGTTGTCCTATTGAACCTAGATCTTGGGATCTCCAGTCAACTAGGTTAGGTTTCCTTCGCATAAACTTTTATTCCAAGGGCTTTAGTCCCATTCCATTTGACGACTTATTAACTAACTCTTTGCTTAAGCCTTTCGTAAGCGGATCCGCGATGTTATCTTTTGACTTTACATAGTCAATCGTGATAACTCCAGTTAAGAGTAGTTGTCGTATCGAGTTATGTCTACGTCGAATATGCCTTGACTTACCATTATACATTGCACTCTTGGCTCTACCAATAGCCGATTGGCTATCACAATGTATACAAATGGAAGACAAAGGCAATGACCAATTTGGAATACATTCCACAAATTGGCGTAGCCATTCCCCCTCTTCACCACTTTTATCCAAGGCGATAAACTCAGATTCCATTGTGGATCTAGCTATAATCGTTTGCTTGGACGATTTCCAAGATATAGCCGCACCTCCAAGGGTAAACACATAACCACTTGTAGATTTGGAATCCTTTATATCCGATATCCAATTCGCATCACTGTATCCTTCTATCACAGCGGGATATCTAGTATAATGTAGTCCATAATTTCTAGTGTACCTCAAGTACCGAAGTACTCTAGTAATACTTTTCCAATGTTCGACACTTGGATTACTAGTGTACCGACTTAGCCTACTCACCGCATAAGCTAAATCCGGTCTTGTACAACTCATTAGGTACATTAGACTACCAATAATCCTTGAGTATTCTAATTGATTCACACTTTCACCTCTATTTTTATATAGATGGTGAGAGGTGTCAATTGGAGTACTAACTTTATTAGTGTCTCCCCCACTAAAATTCTCAAGAATTTTATCAACATAGTGTTTTTGAGTTAACACAAGTCCATCATGGGTGCGTACAATCTTGATTCCAAGAATGACATCCGCCAAGCCCATGTCTTTCATGTCAAACCTTGACTTCAACATATCTTTTGTAGATTGAGTCATCTTATCATTGCTTCCAATGATAAGCATATCATCTACATAAATACATAAGATGACATATCCATGACTTGTGTTTTTCACATAAACACATTTGTCACACTCGTTAATTTTAAAGCCACTTTCTAGCATGACATTGTCAAACTTTTGGTGCCATTGTTTAGGAGCTTGTTTCAATCCATACAATGATTTAACGAGTTTACATACTTTTGCCTCTTGACCGGGAGCAATAAAGCCTTCCGGTTGTTCCATATAAATCTCCTCTTCTAAATCACCATTTAGAAAGGCGGTTTTCACATCCATTTGATGAACCTCTAGATTTCTTATGGAAGCAATCGCAAGTATCATCCGAATTGATGTTATTCGCGTAACCGGTGAGTAGGTATCAAAGTAATCTAGACCTTCTCGTTGTCTATATCCTTTGATTACCAACCTCGCTTTGTATTTATCAATGGAACCATCCGCTTTCATCTTTTTCTTAAAAATCCATCGGTAGCCTAAAGTTTTACAACCCGGAGGAAGATCAACTAGCTCCCACGTATGGTTTTGTAAGATAGAATCTATCTCGCTTTTAATAGCTTCTTTCCATTGAGGTCCTTCCGAAGAAGTTACTGCTTCACGGTAGGTCCTTGGTTCACTTTCTACCATATAGGTGACAAAGTCCGAACCAAAGGATTTTTCAATCCTTGCCCTTTTACTTCTTCTAGGCTCAACCTCTTCTAATTGAGGTTGTTGTTGTCTCTCATCATGGACAACTTCGTCAACACGTGTAGACGAACTTCCTTGTTCTTTGTCTAAACAAGGAAACACATTTTCAAAGAATGACACATTCCTTGATTCCATAATCGTATTTTTGTGTATATCGGGAATCTTAGATTCATGCACAAGAAAACGATAGGCACTACTATGATGTGCATAACCAATAAATATGCAATCAACCGTTTTAGACCCAATCTTTTGAGTCTTAGGAAGAGGAATGGCTACCTTAGCAAGGCACCCCCACACTCGTAAGTACTTATACGAAGGTTTTCTTCCAAACCAAAGTTCATACGGTGTTTCATCCTTTTCCTTACGTGGTATCTTATTTAAAAGATAATTAGCCGACAAAATGGCTTCCCCCCACATTTCGTGGTTTAACCCCGAACTTATAAGCATGGCATTAACCATCTCTTTCAAGGTACGATTCTTTCGCTCGGCAATACCGTTTTGCTGTGGCGAATAAGGAGCAGTGAATTCATGTCTTATTCCATTTTGAGAGCATAATGTCGCAAAAGGATAAACATATTCACCTCCTCGATCACTTCGTACAACCTTGATTTTCTTATTAAGTTGGTTTTCAACCTCATTTTTATACAAAATGAATTTCTCAATTGCTTCATCCTTACTCTTAAGTAAGTATACATAGCAATATTTAGTACAATCATCAATGAACGTAATGAAGTACTTGTTACCACCCATGGTAGGAATTGATTTCAAATCACACACATCCGTATGAATCATATCAAGTGGTTCGGTATTTCTTTCAACCGATCGAAATGATGTTCTCGTAAGTTTGGCTTCAACACACGTGTTGCATTTGTGATTCGAATCAATATGGAATGTTGGTATGCTATTTAATTTAATTAAACGACGAATTGAATTAAAATTTACATGGCCTAAACGACCATGCCAAACATTTGACGTTTCAAGTAAATGAACGACATTAGTAACATTTTTATAAAAATTTCGTTTAAAATTTCTCAAATTTAATTTGAACATACCATTAAGGGCATAACCCCTACCAACATCCATTCCACATTTTGATAACACAATTTTATCGGATTCGACCACAACTCGAAATCCAAACTTAGTAAGCAACCATCCGGACACAAGATTCTTACGAATCGCCGGAACATACAACACATTGCTTAATGTGACATCATTTCCGGAAATCATCCTTAAGATGACATTTCCTTCACCGTTGATATCCGCGGTAGCCGAGTTTCCCATAAAAAGTTTTTGTCCATTTTCAACATCTTTGAAAGTGCTAAACAAACTTTTATTGAAACACACGTGACGGGTTGCACCCGTATCGACATACCATCCACTTGAATCGTTTCCCACCAAATTAACTTCCGACAACTCGGAAATCATAGCCACAATATGCACATCTTCCTTCATATGCATTTCCATATTAGGCATTGTCACAATATTTGTCATTTTTATCAAATAAAAAATGAAAATATTTGACCAATAAGCCTCAACAATTATACTTATTTCGATTAGAAGTAAGATATTTTTCAAGTGTTAACTCAAGAAGTCTATGACTATCTTGTATCTTACAACCAATGTCAACAAATATAAATTTTTAAATCCAAAATTGTTTTAAACAATATATCAAGTTATTTAAAATCAAACTTTAAAACTTGATATAATGTACTTTAAATCCAAAAATTTGATTTAACAAATTTAAACAAAACAAAATTGGAAATTTTTTGAAAAACTCAATTGAACCTTTTTGTTCTATAAAACGTTTCAATCACCACTTTTTCGAATCTATGCTATTAACGAGCAAAATCCGGAAAAAAAATGTATTTTCCAACCGGTATTAGCTAGAGAGGAAAATCTATTTTAAGTTTGTATGAGCTAATACCAATTTTCATTAATACAATACAATTACAATAAGGGAAATTGACGAATACGTTTACAAAAGATTGAAATAAACTAAATAGAACAAACAAGTACAAGGTTTTGGTTGAGTCTCGTGAAATTCACGATCCCCTTAAAATAGATTCGTTGTCTATTTCCCAGGGTAAAACAACCGAGTAGTTTTACACTACCGAATATAATCCAAGCCAGAACAAGTATCGAAATTAAGAGCGTTTTCTTGGAGAGAAAGCTGTGAAAAGAAGAAGTAGGTGTAGAAGGTGTGTCTACAAATGAGACCCAAGGTCTCCTTTTATAGTGTAGAATGCCAAGTGATGTTTAATCAAAACATTAAATGCATTCAATACAATTAAACAAGAAATCAAAACAGTAATCTGCACTAATTGCAGAATTTTCGTAACTGTTCTGCTCAGTCCTTCTGGTCAGTCCAGGAACTCAGTCCGAGAACTCAGTCCGTGAACTCAGTATCAGAAGTCAGTATCAGACTGATGCTGCGCAGGTCAATATCAGACTGCTGCTGCGCAGGTCAGTATTGGAAGTCAGTATCAGACATCTGCTGCGCAGATCAGTATGAGACTGCCTACTGCGCAGGTCAGTATCAGACTGATACTGCGTAGGTCAGTATCAGACTGCAGCTCAGTACACGTCGAACACTCAGTGCGAGGAGGTCGGTATTGATCGGTTCAGTACTGAGGTGGTCAGTACGAGACAACTGCAGTGTCGATGAGGTGCAAAAATTGACCCGCACGAGCCCGGAATTTCGGAGCTGCATTCGTGCCCGCAGGTCGCTCGGGCGTACACGAGTTCAAGCCATTTCGGGCAACTCAGTCCAAATTATTTGCACCCCCCCCCCCCCCCCCCGCGCGTAGGCGTGCGGGTAAAACCCATGTATAAGGATTTAATCTTCCATACAACTTCCAACCTTATAAACCAACAAATGGTTTCATCTTTTTCCTATGTGGGATACTCTCCCACATCCCCCACTTCCAAGATTTCTTGTATCAAACACCCTACTTTGAGAGTCGATATCTCATTCACCACAACTCGACTTTGGACACGCTATATACCGTTGCGTAGCTCTCATATAGGAGAACACATAGCTACCAACCAATAACTATATATAACACATATATATATATAATTATATAGGTCCAAAGTTGGTGAAAAATCATTTTATCACAACTTTTTCCAACAATCCCCCACATGAATAGAGATCGATTGAAAACACCACAAACCATCGATAAATGTTCAACAGTCAAGTCTTGCAAATGATAGGTAGGTGTTAGCCTTTGAACCCTCCCTTGAGAAGCACACTTAGTCTCCTAGCAGTCAATAGACGCGATGTCCTTGAACTGAGTCCGCCTTTTGTGTAGACGACGGTATACATTCTCACAAGACTCTCCCTAACTTGTTCATATCCTCTTATCGTGCCCGTCTTGGTCATGGACACTGCCTGGTTCTGCGAGAGCTACTAAGAATTGTGCCCAACAATCCCATTCGAAGCGACCCCACTTCTCTCTCACATAGGTGATTCTCTACCACGAATCATTAAAAGCCATAGTGCTTATCCTCATTGTCACTGAACTAGGAATGGACTAGGAAGTAGTACAATGTACTCCCTTTAAGAATGTATGGAGGAATTCCGTTACCCCCACAGTGACATCCCTTCGTTTATACAATTAGGTTGTCCTATTGAACCTAGATCTTGGGATCTCCAGTCAACTAGGTTAGGTTTCCTTCGCATAAACTTTTATTCCAAGGGCTTTAGTCCCATTCCATTTGACGACTTATTAACTAACTCTTTGCTTAAGCCTTTCGTAAGCGGATCCGCGATGTTATCTTTTGACTTTACATAGTCAATCGTGATAACTCCAGTTAAGAGTAGTTGTCGTATCGAGTTATGTCTACGTCGAATATGCCTTGACTTACCATTATACATTGCACTCTTGGCTCTACCAATAGCCGATTGGCTATCACAATGTATACAAATGGAAGACAAAGGCAATGACCAATTTGGAATACATTCCACAAATTGGCGTAGCCATTCCCCCTCTTCACCACTTTTATCCAAGGCGATAAACTCAGATTCCATTGTGGATCTAGCTATAATCGTTTGCTTGGACGATTTCCAAGATATAGCCGCACCTCCAAGGGTAAACACATAACCACTTGTAGATTTGGAATCCTTTATATCCGATATCCAATTCGCATCACTGTATCCTTCTATCACAGCGGGATATCTAGTATAATGTAGTCCATAATTTCTAGTGTACCTCAAGTACCGAAGTACTCTAGTAATACTTTTCCAACAACTTCCAACCTTATAAACCAACAAATGGTTTCATCTTTTTCCTATGTGGGATACTCTCCCACATCCCCCACTTCCAAGATTTCTTGTATCAAACACCCTACTTTGAGAGTCGATATCTCATTCACCACAACTCGACTTTGGACACGCTATATACCGTTGCGTAGCTCTCATATAGGAGAACACATAGCTACCAACCAATAACTATATATAACACATATATATATAATTATATAGGTCCAAAGTTGGTGAAAAATCATTTTATCACAACTTTTTCCAACAATATATATGGCACGTCAATCTCCACGTTTGGAATTGGTTTTGCCGAAATATAAGATAAATTGAAACATCATCTAGCATTAGCATTTACTCAAGGCTTCTAGCTAGTGATATTGGTGAAAAAGATAAAGGTGTTGCTCATGACCTATAGGTCATGGGTTCAAGTCCCGTCGTGGACAAATTGGAGGAAGATTCGAGAGAAGGCATACTGCCCCTTGTGGATGTCACTATCTAGGCTCGAACCATTAACTTACTAACTAGCCGTTCAAAAAAAAAATAAAATCTAGCATTAGCATTTATACATGCTACAAAATCTTCTAATGGCATGTTTGAATGTGCTTATAGAACTTCAAAAGTGCTTTTAAGTAAAAAATGCTTATTGACTTTTTGGTTTTGAAAAACATTTAAAAAAAATAGTATTTGTGTTAGCTTATTGACTTATTAGCTTATTTGTACTGAAAAGTTAATAAGGTAGATGAAAGGTAAGAGCTCCTTTACGTTTCAAAAGCTCATTTTCAAGGTTTCTTTAAAAGTCATTTAAAAATCACTTCTTACCTTATCCAAACAACTTTATAACTTATTAGTTTTTTGAATAAACTAACAAGTCAATAAACACTTTTTCAAATAAATTCCCCCTCTAAGAGTCTAAGGTAAGTGAATATTTGACTCGATGGAATTTTTGTTAAAGACATTTTAGCGTAATTAGACATTTTAGTGTATTTGACTTCATGTTTTCAGCTAGTACAATTTTAGCCTTTATAGCTTATACTTTTGATCAACATCAGCTTCGCCTTCTGAAATTCAGTTAATGACCATCAACTTTTGGTCATGGGCTTATAATGCTCTCTGCTTGAGTGCTTGGGCAAAGTTTAGCATGTTGACCCTTCATCGTCCTAACACAAAATTAATTGTTTGTAATTTTGAAACCATTTTGGACAGTACTAACTATCGTAAACATCTAGAATTTTTGGAAATCTATAAATATGAGATAAAACCACACAAATTTTGACTATGATGTTTCTTTGGTTCCATTTTTCTTCGCCAAAATACGAAAACAATACTTTGTCCGATAAGATAAAAGATTTTGTGTAACTCGAGCAATTTAAGAGTACGAATATATCCTGACAATGTAATCAGTTAACTATAACAGATTCCGTCAAATAATTTGATAGTTTGATAAAAATCAACTTTATACTATCCAATTAACAACATTAAATAAAGAATTTAGTGAAGGGAATACCAATTGTAACTTGTAACGACGGTTAACCCAAAATAAATTAAATTAAATTAATATATATTTTTCTTTGATGGAAAAAGCTTTTTATTTCCATTTTGCAAGAAAAAGAAAAAAAAAATAGAAAACCAAAAGTATATACCACTTGTGAGTTGTGATCAATGATTCAACTCTACATTTCACAAAATCCACTGGGTGCTACTCCATTTATAACATCTTTCTCTATCATCATTCATCATCAATGGCGGCCGCAAGAGTGATGGTGTCAACAACTAACATTGGAGCGTCATCATCTCAACTTTTTAAAGCCGTTGCATCATCTTCATTCTTCAAATCTCACTCTTTAATCTTTCGCTCCAATAACAACCCCAAATTGGGTTCCAAAAAGAGGGGTTTTGCTTGTTCAGCTCTGTACAAACCTGATATCCAGATCCAGGAGGAAGGAAAACCTGAAACCCTAGATTACAGAGTGTTCTTCGTCGATAATTCCGGCACAAAGGTTCGTATTAATCCCTCTTCCAAAATTTGTGTTTTGGCCCATTAATTTGATAGGAACCGATCGCGTAACTGGATGCATTGTTCTAGGTATCGATTAATTGATATGATGCGTGTAGCAGTGGAATGATTGGGGTTTTTGAATTGAAATCGAGTTCATGAAAAGTATAGTAAATTAGGACAATCAAACTCGGATCAAAATGAAATGTGATTTCACCATGGCATGATATACCATTGCACGCTGGTGATGGAGCATTCAATTTTATTGTTGAAATTCCGAAAGAATCAAGTGCAAAAATGGAGGTTGCTACTGATGAAATATTCACTCCAATTAAACAAGATACAAAGAAGGGAAAACTTAGATATTACCCGTAAGCCATTTCTTTTATTAATCCCATTAAAAATTGAAATAATGCATTACATGGATCATTTGGTGTTGTTTTTTTTTATTACAAAATGATTGACTGTACTGGATCATTTGCAGGTACAATATTAACTGGAATTATGGATTGCTTCCACAAACATGGGAAGATCCATCATTTGCAAACCCTGAGGTTGATGGTGCGTTTGGAGACAATGATCCAGGTAAACTAAATCTCATTATCATGCTATTTATATGATATGTCAAATCAAAATAAATAAATAAATCATATATGATATTCAGGTTCATTTATTTGTTGTTATATGCAGTTGATGTTGTTGAAATTGGGGAAAGCCGTGGGAAAGTGGGTCAACTTATGAAAGTGAAACCTTTGGGTTGTTTAGCTATGATTGATGAAGGAGAACTTGATTGGAAAGTTATTGCAATTTCATTGGATGATCCTAGGGCTTCACTTGTTAATGATGTTGAAAAGCATTTTCCGGTATGTTTTTTACAATCTAATTTTTCCGTATATTATTATGTACATATAAAGGCCGTTTTTGATAAAATTGACGTGAAACACTCTTCTTAATTTTGTTTATATACGATTAGTGTTTCAATTTGGGTCCTGTTTCCATTAGAGATAAAAAAAAACTTGATTATTACATTGGGACTAATTAATAAATTATATTTAGGGCACCCTTACTGCAATTAGAGACTGGTTCAGGGATTACAAGATCCCTGATGGCAAACCTGCTAACAACTTTGGTCTTGGTAACAAAGCAGCTCATAAGGTATTATTATATTTACGTAAAAATAACAATCTTAAAATTGTTAATTAATCCTTTCTATACATTCAACTGCATTATCTATTTTATTTTCTGATTTTATTACATAAGGATAACACTGAGTTATTTACTTATTTTACTGTAATGTTTAATTTACTTTGAAACACATTACAGGATTATGCACTAAAAGTGATCAGTGAGACAAATGAGTCATGGGCTAAGCTTGTCAAGAGATCAACGCCAGCTGGCGAGCTATCACTTGTGTAGATGCAAATTCACAAAGATTCTTATGGAAAAACAAAAGTAATTTTCATTAAAGTGACATTTGATGCATTTTTTACATCATTTTTATTTTTGATAAGTTAATGCTTTTATGAGAACTCATCAACTCAATGCTGCTGTAGTGCACGTGTACAACATATAATGGTCAAAACTGAAGATGTAATGCAACATATTATGGGCAGCAATTATGTGAAAAAACTGCATGTGTATTAACATCCATAATAGGAGAAGGAGATGAAGCCAAACTCATGGTTAAACGGTTGTTTTAGCATCTTTTGAAGTTGACTGCTGATTA
The DNA here is from genome assembly GCA_963853835.1 of Calendula officinalis. Classification (NCBI taxonomy): domain Eukaryota; kingdom Viridiplantae; phylum Streptophyta; class Magnoliopsida; order Asterales; family Asteraceae; genus Calendula; species Calendula officinalis. The sequence goes on from OY970834.1 coordinate 29,020,290, forward strand.
TTGTTATCTTCATTACATCTATCAACACAAGGAAGAAAGATACCTGACAAAACAAAAACAAAAAAAATCACCAAAAAAATAAATAAATAAAAAATAAAAAGCCTCTGAAATACCTGTAAACCATATTCCAGCTGCCACGAACAGTATTGAAGTCAAGATCAAAGTAGATGTTCTCCAGTTTTCAAGTTTATCCTGTGTTTTTCAAATATTGAAAGTATAAAAAAAGTTTTCATTAAAATAATAAAAAACAGGTATTAATATATAAACAGACCTGTAGAATTCCAACAAGTGGAGAAGAAGGCACATCACCAAACACATGAATGGAAACAGTAGACATAGCCATTGCTAACGGTCTCAAACTTGGTTTAACAGAATGAATAGACACAAAATTTACAGGACCCTGAAATTTAAGAAGTATTATTATTTTATGTTTTAATTTATAAAATTATTCTTTATTATGATAATTGAATAAAAGTTACCTGAGTGGCGAAAACCAGTATCTCCCCAATAAGAAAGAATACAACGAAAGCGTATAAGTTCTTGAAACAAAAGGCACTGAAGCAAAATACTCCCCCAAAAAACGTTGCTATTGAAAGAAGCTGTGGAGTATAAACAGATTTAATATTTAAATATATGTAAAACACAAACAAACTTTAATACTAAAAATATATAATAGTTAGTTACAGTTACAACATTATTCAGACACAATCATAGACAGCTTTCATTAAGCAACATATATAGTTTAAGAATGTATTTTATATTTATACACTTGTCATGTTTAGTCATTGTACAAAGTTTTGTCCAACTTGGCCATTAAAAGATGTATTGTGTCTCAATTAAATCTATAAAAGATATTTTTTTGACAAAAAAATAAAAAATGTTACATTTATTATAAAGCTTCAAAACTCCAATTAGGACGGGAAAAAAGATTAGTGACTTAATTGGACAAAACTATGCACAATGACAAAACAAGGATAAATGTGAAAATACATTGTTATGTTTTACCGTTTTAAAGAATTAATTCTTTTTTTTTTTTGTATAATCAGTGATAATGGAAATATTGAAGAAAAAATATATATATATATATACCTTAAAAGCATTAGGGATTGTAGAACTAATATGATCAAGTATAAAACCACCTGCTAATGTTCCCACAATTCCACCCACAATCGTGATTCCTCCAAACATCATGTCAGCATTTTCCTATGATTTTCCAGAAATAGTCAGTAATTTTAATTAAATATTGTCACACGGATTAAGATAAATATTATTACCATTTGGTATATAGCATAGCCAGCTTTTGGTCCCCAATACGAATACGCACCAATGACAAAATTATATGCAATATAACCTACAAAAAGTAGGCATTTAAATATCATGCTTGTTACATTTGCAATTAATAAAGATTATGAGTACCTAAAACATTTACTACATATATC